>OU015620.1:24844642-26053928 GCA_907165235.1 Zeuzera pyrina | reverse complement strand
AAGCGCAAGTCGTACCGCGCACCGCATTCCGTACCATCATAAAATGTACTTGTATTATGTATTTACCGCTGAAATATAAGTCGGTTTCAAAAACAAACTCAACTTTGCAATGAAAGACACGTTCTCCCGTACTATTCAGCTCCAAATGTAAGTTTGTATTGGCAAATAACTACGAGTTAACGATTTTCCGAGTTTTTCCTTTGCTTATTTTGTGAGACATTGTTTCTTGCCAAAATTAATGATTCTAGGTTCCAAGTAAATCAAAAACCTGTAGGTTTTGATTTATTTGCAAGTGTCAAAATATGAGGCATAAGTGGCCATATTTTTTCGGCGTTTACTTAGAAGCTTGATTTTTTACAGCTCCACGGGACCGCAGCCATAAGTATTTAATATTAATTGAACCTGATACCTCCGCGCGTTCTTGAGAAAAAGAGTCTTAACTGACAGACAGACAGATGGGCAAGGGTTCCGTTTTGTCCTTTTGAGGTACCCATTATTTCGTTTTGTTTCTCATATCTGACTTTTGAGTTACCAGTTTGTTTGTTCACTAAATTTCAGCTCAGTAAATGGAAAAACTATGAAATAAATAAGTGACATCTATATATTAATACGTTAAGCGAAAACTTTGGTTCCCTTTACAAGAAAATTGCGCGGACGGAGGATCGTGATATTTGGTACACTTAAGGTTTATATGTAGAAGGACTGGAGAAAGCTAAAATGTTTCTGTAATATGTTTTACAAATAAGTACATTAGATTAAATTAAATAAAACGTTCATCGTTTACGTTCATACTGCCAATATCAAAAAGTCTGTCAATGTCAAGCTCATAATAGTTTGCGCTCATATGTAAGAGGATTCCATTTTGCGTTGTTGTGGCCTATACACGTGTCAGTGGGATTTTTAGCTATTTTTAGGAATTTACTCGTTTTTTGTATCATATTGTTGAGTTGTGCGCCTTTTTTAAGTGTTTAGTTAAGTGTGGTGGTGGTTTTTAATTAGGTCTGGATTTCGGCTCAACTTTCCAGTCTCCAAATTGAAATTAAAGGAAGGTTTTATGTAGATCCCCATTGTGTATATTCCTACTTCAATTGCTGGAATCTTTTTAAATATCACCTTAATTGCCCCCCTTTTTTCTGTTATCCCTTGTTATCCTCATTACTATGTGACATTGGCAATATTAACAATCGCAACAGCACCATTTAACCAAAGAAGAAGAAGAAGATCATGTGTGATGTAACCTCCTTGGATCAAATAGTCGCACAGAGTAGATTGTCGCCAAAGAGTTTATATTACTATAAGTTTATGTTTCGGGCGAATTTCTACGGTCGACCTCTTATATGGTTAAACAGAAGAACAAACAGACATGTAGTGCAGTGGAATCCGTTTATTATGACTCCGCTTAGATGGACCAACCGCTTAATATGAAGTAATTGCAGTGCGAAGTTTAGTTTTCATATAAGATTCTTTATTACAAAGTTCGGATATTATGACTTCCCTTATAGTAACATCTCGCTTGTTATGACCTATTTTAAGGAAATTATGTCGGTTATAGTGACCGATATGATTTTAATTCTAACACCTTCACTCGTTTTCGTAACGCTCCGCAGCTCTTTCCCTGTGACGACATTTGGTGCGTTCGTGGCGCGTGGCTTGTTTTGGATTTGATTTTGAATTTTTTTGACAATTCGACAATTTTTATTCTAAATTTTTAATATGTATGTTTGCTTTGTGTCAGTTCATGCTTCTTTTTTTATTAATAGATACATACAATTTGTAGTTTTTCTCTCTATTAAATTAAATATCTAACAAAAATAGGAAGTTGTTTATTTTCTAAGACCATGCTTTGTATGACGTCCGCTTAGTATGACGTGTTTGTCACTTCCCTTCGATGTCATTATAAGCAGATTCTACTGTAGGTCCAAAACTGTAATCGTTTTATTTTTGATCTTTGTCTAAGGAATTCTAAAAATTACTACTTTGTTACACATTCATTCTGTTGTATTTTCAACCGACTTCCAAAAAAGCAGGGGGTTCTCAATTCGGTTTTATGTTTTTTTTTCTTTTTTATGTTTGTTACCTCATAACTCCGTCATTTATGAACCGATTTGGAAAATTCTTTTTTTGTTTGAAAGGATGGTCCAGATTCCAGGTGGTTCCAGAATGGTCCCATTGAAATTTCATTGATGCTTAGGTTTCGAAGATACACCAAATAACGCGACCTGCTTATAACCTTTATTCATTTATATTGATGATTCTCTTGTATGTCATTTGTTAGCTATCGTCGTCCCCACTGGTATAATGGTAGTAGGGAGAAGATATAAATTGCCTGTTATATAATTAATTCAGTCAGTAGAGTCAGTCTTGTGGCGGACAGATAATATGGCTGGTAGCTGTCGTCTTCGGATTGTAAGAATACTGCTAAAGTGTAATTAAGATGCAACCTTTACACTGTTCTTTTATAACTGATTGATATTGATATGATATGATATTGATGATATTGATAATGGCCTTAATGGGCAATAATATCCCATGTTCGATCTGTTCGCATCTTTTATTGTGAAAGCCCACGGTTTATGCTCTTCAATAGAATGGAAGTTAACACATTGCGCTCCAGAATTAAAATGACTAATTGTAGACCTGCCCTAGATATTTATTTAGGCCAAGGTCACTCAAAAGGGCAAAATATTTTTTTTTTTAAATTAAACCGACTTCAAACAATATGTCTTTGTGTATGTTGTGTGTGTATATGTTTTTGTGCAACAATATGTCACCGTTAGTACGAATATTTACATATATTATATATAAAAAATAATTTGATTTTAAAGCTTAGAATGAGTAAAACTTTCTCTCATACTTTCTTGTAATTTAACTATAAACATTGTTAACCTATTGCTCTGTTTCTCTTTCACATGTGCAGAGATGAATATATCCATTCCACTCTGACAAACCACTTTAAATTCAAATGTTGCGTCCTCAACTTTTAATTGCCTTCCAACAAAGGGTTCGTTATTTACAAATATAACTATAATGAAACTAGAACATACATATCTTCACGCTGTATCCCTAACGGGGTAGTCAGAGAGGACGGAGCGCCAAGCATCGCGGTCGCTTCCTCAAATCTCATCATTCTCCTCACACATTTTCGCCTAGGTATGCGATTTACATTTATATTTTATATTCAATTCTATTATGGAACAAAGAGGTAATGCTGCCAGTCTACTGAGCACCTTAAGCAATGATCGCTTTCTAAGCGGCAACTTTGAGGAAGTCTCTTATTTAAGATAATGTGTTGTTTTAAGTTGTAAATATTAACGTATGTATGTACTTTTTTGTTAATAATAAACATCTAAGTTATGGAAAATAAAAGAGTTTTTTTAATATTTACACATAAATCGCAAAACAAAGCCGACTCCAAATAAAATTATTTTCAATTGATTGTTTACTCAAACTAACTCGTCACGTTTGACCGTCGCCGAATTAAATTCAAACACGAGCCGTTTATGGTCGAGCGGAGCCGACACCCATGTGTTAAAGACATTGAGAACCAGTGGCCGATACGAAAGTCGCATTTTGCGGCTTCCGATCTTTGTTCGAAATTCTAAAGATTGCGAAATTCTGGGAAGTGACGTATAAGCTATGTCGCCTTCAAAGCAACTGTCCGTAAATCTCACACTTCTATATATAAATCTTATGACACAAGGGCTTCCGTTTTATGATTGAAACGGAAACAGATTAATGAATTAATAAAATAGTAACCTTGATTTAATTAAATCGTCCAATTAATGTTACCAGATTACAGAATAAATATTCCGAGTATAAGCGGAATCTTTCAAAAGCATTCGCATACCTCGGCGAAAGTGCGTAAGTAGAATAACAGGATTTGAGGAAGTAAAAAAAGTACTTTGCGCTCTCTGACTGCCTTACCTTAAAAGAAGAAACAGAACCCTTATAAGATTCCTTATATCCCTTATCCGTCCATAACAGGGGTCTTATAACGGTTCTGTCTCTCCGTATAACACAGTCGATCTCAAAAAATATGTGACATACAAACTTAAATATAGACATAGGGTAATTCCGGGGTAGATGGCCATAAGGGAGAGATGGCCCATCGAAATAATTCATGGAACAGTTGACTAGTTGTCGCTAATTACTGTTTAGTTCGCTTCGCGTAGTAGGTGGGAGCTAAGGTACGACCAACAGTCTGATGAAAAAATAACAAAAATAAGTAAAATCTATGTTTATTGTTTTGTCCAGTGCAAATATTTTTTAGAGGGTTCATGTTTCACACGGCTGTGGTGTTACTTTCTTAAAATAATGGTGATTTTTGTATTTTTTGCAAAGTGTACGAGGAACGTTTCGTTCTAACCTCAAAATCACGCAGGTCGTGTCTTGACTTTTTTCAATTTAGGGGTGGTCATCTCTCCCGGAAAAAAAGGAGAGATGGCCAATTGTAGTCGGTATGTCATGGCCATATCGCCAACATACCGATGGTACAGAAATGGTGTCTTATTCAAATATTTGATTCATTTTCATATTTGTTTTAGATGTCTAATAAATACAAGAAAAAGGCGAAAGGTTCTAGACATTAAAAGGTAGTATGAGTGGTATGATATGTGATGGTACAGTGGTAAACTGCTTTTTCTATGCTGTCAATGCTGTGCTTATAGCACCATCAGAAGCAGAGTTACAGACACAACTTACGTGCATAAAAAAAGACTGTGAAGTGAAAGGATTGAATATGAATGTAAACAAAACTAAGGTTCTGGTGTTTGAAAGGGAAGATGTACAGACAAAGTGCAAAGTATGGTTAAATGAAAAATGCCTAGAACAAGTGAATGAATTTGTATATCTGGGGAGTGCGTTTTTGAGGTATGAAAGATGTGAGTTAGTTATGGAGAGACGGGTAGCAGCCGGCAATAAAGTGAACGGTGCTCCTTCCGCCTTTGTAGGCAGTGTGGTGAATATATCAAACTCAGCCAAAATGGTCATACACAATGCGGTGTTGGTTCCAACATTATTGTGCAGTAGTGAGATCTGGATATGCCCAAAATCGAGTGAAAGTAAAATAAATGCAGTGGAAATGTGATCTCTTAGAAACTCACTCTTGCGGACAAAATTTCGGGCACATAGAATGAGTGATGTTGATGAAAGACTGACGAAGAAAAAGATATATGTGCGGTGTCATCCTTGCGGAAAAATAAGCTATGAAGAGATATGCCGTATGACGGAGTTGCACGACAGTGTTATTGTAAAAATGAAGAAAGGAATGCTTACATGGTTCGGGCATACAGAAAGAATGAGCGATGAAAGACTGACGAAGAAAATCTATAGAGCGAAAGCGAGTGGTAAAAGAAACCAAAGAAGAACAAGGCTGACTTATGAAGATCAAATAGCCAGAGTGTTAGCCGACATAAATGTCAAAAGCACTCGCATACCTAGGCGAAAATGTGTGAGGAATAATGAGATTTGAGAAAGTGAAAGAAGTATGTACGGACCGCAACGCCTGGCGCTCCGTCCTCTCTGACTACTCCGTTAGGAATACAGCGTGAAGATATGTATATATGTAGATTATACTTAAAATACAAATACATACAAATACATAAAAAATATAAAATAAGACCATAAACTATGGTAAAGTTGAAGTTAAGTTATGGCCATCTAACCTCTAATGTTATGGCCATCACACCCAGACACCTCGGGAGAGATGGCCAATTGTAATTTTTTAAGACGTTTTTTTTAAGACGATCTCATTAGAAATTGTTACTTTTTTGTTTAATATCTTAAAGTTGATTGTTTAAAGTTTAATTACAAATAAAAATTTCTGTAGTAATGTGTAAGGTTTTTTTTTAACAGCGTTTTAAAAAAACTATGGTCAACTACCCCGGACTTACCCTAATACATCTTATTAATCCAGGTATGCGACAATAGTTAGTATTTTAAGATATTTGTAGGAAAATTTAAGTAGCGGTAAATTAGGTAAATTACTCCCCCATATTTAAGGAACTACTGGATCTAAGTTGCAAAAAGCTTTCGCAATATACAGCTAAAATTTAAGAGTAAAATGTATCAAACATCTAAACGTCCTAAATCTTCTGAAATTTTCACGATCTTCAGAAATTAAATTTAGACAATTTTATATCGTATAGACCTATCTATTTGTATGAAAGCCAAATTCACACTTGTAAACACAATTTTATTTCAAATTGTGCAGTTGTGCCTCTAAGGCTCCTACAGTAAGCAAGCCTACCTATACATATCGTGGGATACCAAGATACTAACATTCTCAATGCGAAAGGGTATATGTGTTTGTCACACTTTCACGGCTGAACCCACAGAGTACATTACATATAAAAATAGACGTAGGTATCGATCGAAATTCTCCAACTAGTGCCATCTAGTAAAACTGGACTAAAACTGTCAAGTAATCTTCGTGCATACAACAAAACTACATAAAAATGTTATTTTTTAATTAATAACAACGAATAATAATGTGAAATTCAATAATAATGAAGTGATAATAACAATAAATGAAAAATCAATAGTTAACATCAAAGTTTAAACTTTGAATGTTACACGAAGGTCAACACACAAGGCAACGTCGAACGCAACCGAGCTATCACTATTTCTTAGTTCCTGAACGAAAAAGTTTAATACCTGACATAAAAAACTAATGGTGACATCTAAATATGCTAGACTACAATACTATGAAGGCCAAAAATGGATATGAAAAATTTTTCGTGTGGAGTGAAAAGACCCTGGCTAAACAGTTGATCTGATTTTGGAGATTTCTTGTACACCGGGGCAGGGCATGGTCAAATTTTTTAAGAAATTCAACGCATATACACAGGCAAAATTAAATTAAATTAAATATTTCGTACATAAGTAGTCCTCCGCATTCCAAAGCGATAAAAGCAACATTCATATGCAACGTGAACACAAAAAGCAAATAATTTAGTGTCAAAATTGATCGTTCTAAATATAAAAGACACACGCGCGCGTCCGCCCATATTTGTTCGCAAACCGCTGAATGAATGGAATCTGATTTAACGTTGTAATTTTGTATTTCAGCTACAATTCGATGGGATGGTTTCGTTAATTGGATATATATCACCTAAATGAAGTTGTTTGTTGTTTTTGCTGAGTAGTTCTACCTAAATTAATTTCCAGTATTCGTAAATGGCGCCCGACATGGGGTCAAGTTTTTCGAATAGTCTAGTTTCCACTGCTCATAAAAAAATACTTTTTTTTGTATTCACACCTATGTTTACTTGTAGAAATAAACATTTAGTTTTAGAAATAGTAACACAGTAATCAGTAACAATTAGTTGGTACCGCCATATACGTACCTGCGTGAGAAGAGGACTTGGCACATTCTTTACTTTTCTTCCTCTTCTAAACCAAAATTTAAAAACACAATTAAAAATGTACACTAAACATAAAAAAAATAGATAAAGTGTGAGCTCGATTCGCGCTCAGAGGATTCCATAACATATTATTATAATGATTTCCTGAAATTAATTTTTAGAGATCTGTAAGCTCTCTAGAACTTTCGTTATTATTTTTCCTGTAAATTTGATAAAATTTTCATAACTATATTATGTCGAGTAATTTCTGAGATAATAGAAAAAGGGATGATCTAAGGCTTATAGATGGTAAACAGAGTGGGTATGGTCTAAATTCTAAGGCTATAGATAGGATAATACATGGCTAAGGTATTTTCCGCTTGTCGTAAGAGATGGCTAAAGAGGCATTTGGGGTCGCGGTCAATCGGAGTGCTACGGCTTTTCCGTCTATGCGACCCCGAGGAGAATGACAGCGCGTGTGGTCCGCGCTGTCACGGCACAGTGAAGGTTCAAGTTGGAGGAGGACTCTGTTACTGCCCCCTCTCCCAAGAAGTGCTTAGACACAGCGTGGTAGAGGCTTCGGTGCGTTTTACAGTAGATCCCGGAACCACTTCACAATGCAATGAAACGATCGCATCGCCCCATCCCATCAAGAGTATTAGTGAATAAAGTAAAAGCCCGTCTTTCCAGTCTCAAACTCAATCAGCACAGTGAGATTGCAAGGTGTCTCTGTTACTGCCTAAGAAGTACTTCGGCATAGTGCGAGGAGGGCTCCGGTGCGTCACGTGGGAGATTCTGAGACCCCTTGACAACGCCACGGTACGACTATCGCAGGAGTTTTGGTGAATCAAGTAAAAGCCCCAGTCTTCCCAGTGTCAAACTCAGCAAAATGATAGTAAAAAGGGTCTCTGTTACTGCCTAAGAAACGCTTCGGCATAGTGTGAGGAGGGCTCCGGTGCGTTCCGTAGGAAATTCCGGAACCCCTTGATAAGCCACGGGACGACTATTGCAAGAGTTATGGTGAATAAAGTAAAAACCTCAGTCTTCCAAGTCTCAAACTCAGTCAGCATAGCGAGTGTGCAAGGAGTCTCTGTTACTGCCTAAGAAGTGTTTTGGCATAGAGCGAGGAGGGATCCGGTGCGTTTCGTAGGAGATTCCGGACCCCCTCGTCAACGCGTCGAAGATGAACACAACAGAAGTCCCACATAGCCCAGTCTCTTCCCCATGAGGCAGGGTATCAGTGTGCAGATTTCTCCTGCTTTATATTCCATTATATTTTTAAAATTCAGTAGTTTCTGTCTTAGAGAGGATGGTTAGTAGATTTTGATCAGCCAATTTACCTCTTATTTTATTTTTATTAAAAGTCTACTTTGATATGTCGAATGTACATGGTTTATAAAAGTGTATCAAATCTCAAATTAATACGTCACATAACTTCTGAAGAAAATCAATTGTGAGAGATGGACAGACCGACACAGTTTAATGTACGTAACCCTAAAAATACGTTCAAAAACCTTATAACCTCGAAGATATAATCATTATACTCTGCGAGGTTACACTAATATTTATTTTCGAACGTTGTTCTACGATGCTTCTGCATTGCTTTGAGAAACAACTTTTTTATTAAATTATTGTGTACTTAATAACGGTAAAAGTACTTCATTGTTGAGTACTTGAAAACGGTTTCCTAGAACTCAACAAGTACCCTTTTGCCACTTAAAATCTCAGAGCGTAAAAATCATGAGATTAAAAAATAAAGTTCAGCGTCACACTTGATGTTCGATGACGCGTAAAGTCAACGGAACCCTTCGTATGGGAACCCCGGATTCCCTTTTGATCAGGTACGTTGGATTATTGTAACGATGTTTGGCGATCGACTGCGGCCCGATCGAGCGGATTGATGACAACCTGACGGTTTTAACGGGCATTTTACTTGCTTTTTAGCTTTATGCGTGGTTTACACGTTCTAAGTTGTTAGGTGGGGAAGTAGCGAGTCAACTAAACCAGCGGTTCCTATCATTTCAGGACATGGAGCAGTTAATAAATCGCTTTTAATTTAAGGAACTCCATAGCAAATTATAACAAATAAAAGGTACCTTCTGCTATTTAAAGCAAGAGCAAAAATCCTTTATTACAAACATTTGAAAGAAAGATTAATGTGAAGAATACTTAATTTACTGTTTCCCATAAAAACAATTAATAGGTCCGACGAATAGCATTTTTATTGTGTAAAACCCACCATAGAATAAAAACGATCCATTGTTTGTCAATACATATAGATTTAAGCATAATTTCCTTAAATCAAGTTCTGCGCAAAAATAATGTTATCACTAGATTTAACAACCAATGTAGCATTCTTGTCTTTCGCATGGAACCCTTGGGTTTCGCGATACCCACTGTAGCAATTGCTGAACTAAACGACTAAAATGATAACTAAAGGCGAGCTACCCCATTACATGCAGAAATGTTGGCAACTTAGGTACCAACTAACTAGCTAATAACGTATAAACAGAGCTTAATGTAATTGATATTTCGTGTGACATTAAATGGGGTTGTTCAACTATATCTTGTATTGATTGGTTAATTCGATAAATATTTTTTTTATTCATTTATTGTCTTAATAATTGAAAAGGATAGATAGTTAATTATAAATTTATAAACCCGTGCTGAGCAATGTACTTTTCAGATAGAAATTATTTTAAAATAAAAAAAAAACTTAAGGAATAGTTTAAATTATTCTTTATAATAATAATTAAATAATATTTCTTGTCAGTAATTCAAGGACAGTGATGAGCCAAAAATAGTTAATCGGCCAAATAATAATAAACTGCAACCTATAGTTCAAATAACCATGAAAAGAAATCTATTGTTTTGTTTCTCTTGCACACGTGTAGAGATTAACATAATAGTATCTATTCCATTTTGACGAACTAAATTAAATTCGAGCCCAGTTCGTAAAAATTGCATACTCGAACGCATTTAGGGAAATTTGTGAACTCTACCCTACACCGGTGATAAAAAGTTGTCATAATATATTTTACTTTTTCTTTTAGATCAACGTCGAGTTTAGAAACTCTCTCGTGGAAATAGAAGTTCATTAAACATGTCACTGTCGCAGTAAAATTTGTATTTTCAAATACATTTAAGGAACTTTTATTCCAATGAAAACATTTCTGAACACAACCCACTCCAGAACATCTTATGTAGGATCTAAACGTTTAAGTCGGTGATGGGCTAAGCTATGTAGGTCGGGGAATGTCATAATAAATTAGTTCTGAATGGGTGTTCCTAATTGCATAGGGTAACACAGAAATGGCTCTGTCCACCCCGTTATGGGAAGTTAGAATACCATAAAACAAAAAGGGTTGGCCAAAATCCTCATGTTTACCACGCTCGTGTATAATTCACCGTTCCATCGTAATCACCGTCGTTACATCGGCAACATAATTTACGATGGTATATTCACAGGAACATTTAACGGAACGGTTACCGGAACTGCCGGAACCGTTATTGGCTGATTATGATCGTACACGTGTTACTGGTCCTTAAGTGCCACTGTAACGAGATACGATCGGTTTTTTTAGCAGTTATTTTCGTATAACAAGTTATTATAAGCTGTTAACGTTTTATAACGCTTTCCGCTGTTTTTATGAATGGTGGGAAATTATGTCGCTATTACAGTGACATATTAGGCTATAATAAATAACTGCTATTAAGGTTTTATCTCGACGTGTGTCACTGTTTTGGAGAGAATTTAAATCTCTCTCAGACTAAAAAAAAGTACTTAATATTTAACAAAATAAAAAAAATTGTCAAGCGCGAGTTATAGTTCCATACAACGTTTATTTATGAAATGGTGAACTAAACGTAATTCCTGAAGATCTATCGATCCTAAAACTACGACTAATTGTATAAGGCTTTTCATTGACTTAAATTTTCAAAACTCTAGGTTTAACAGTTTTGCAGTTACGAGGATTTAATCTTCAAGTCGATTTCGAGAAGGTACTGAATTTGGCCCTTTTTAATTCTTTCACAAATATTTCTAAACATTAACTAGCCAAGGAAGACCAAGGCTGACTTATGACGATTAAATAGCTAAGAGTGTTAGCTGACGGAAATGTCAAAAGCACTCGCGTACCTAGGGGAAAATGTGTGAGGAGAATGATGAGATTTGAGGAAGCGAAAGAGGTATGCAAGGATCGCGACGCTTGGCGCTCTGTCCTCTCTGACTACCTCGTTGGGGATACGGCGTGAAGATATGTATGTATTTATTAACTAGTGCGACACATGTGAGTTAAATTAACTACTTTTCATTCTGCGATTATTAGCTTAATAAATTATTTTTTCTATTTGTTTATCGTTTTAATTACTGAAAAGGATAGGTAACAACTTAAATCTATATATAAACAGGTAAAGACAAACAGAACCTATTGACGAACTTGGTGTTATCAATAGAAAATTTTGGAAACAGGTATTTAATACCTAAGCGAAAACTTCAGATCCCTTTTTAAGCTGTTTTTACACGAAAGCTGAACGACTTATTATTTTGTGTTACTGCAGTATTTTTATATAAAGAGGTAGCTTTACGACAAACTTTCTTCAGTATTTGGCTATTCGTACCAAACATCGATAAAAAATGTTAATTGCACGAAAACCGCTTACAATTGGGCCATTTTTAAATTAGTTTTTGTTATAGCAATCATATTCACGACGTATCCCTAACAGGGTAGTCAGAGAAAACGGAGCGCCAAGCGTCGCGATCCTTACATACTTCTTTCGCCTCCTCAAATCTCATCATTCTCCTCACACATTTTCGCTTAGGTATGCGAATGCTTTTGATATTTCCGTCGGCTAACACTGTATCTATTTGATCTTCATAAGTCAGCCTTGGTCTTCCTTAGCTTCTTTTATCACTCACTTTTGCTCTATAGATTTTCTTCGTCATTCTTTCATAACTCATTCTTTCCATGTGCCCGAACCATCTTAGCAATCATAATATATGATTGCTAAGATGCTTCTGTAAGCTAAGTATAAATAAGTAATCCTGTAGTTTTTTCAAACGTTGGAAGTTAGGAAAGAACTTTAAAGAAAGTCGCAAGAACTAAACGCGAGACAGGTGCTCAGTGCTCACGGCGCTACGAATCACGTCGCTGTACCGCGCCGCGTGATTAATGTTTCTTTGCATCCTCCAGAGTGCGCTGTCTGAGTGATTTAGTGGCCGTTAGGCATGCTGTTCGCTACTATGGCCCACCTTTGTTTTTATTTATAAATCGTTTACATATATTTATTATGCATATACAACAATGTCACCTTACTAAGTAATTATTATAAATATAGAAATAATAAATTTTATTTACATTAACAAAAAGTACATACGTACGTTAACATTTACAAATGGCTATTCAAAGAGGCAATGCTACCAGTCTGCTAGGCACCTTAAGCAAAGACAGCTTTCTAAGCGGCAACTTTGAGGAAGCCTATTATTTAAGATAATGTATAGTTTTAAGTTTGTAAATATTAACGTATGTATATACTTTTTGTTAATGTAAATAAAAGAAATAATAAATGAATAAGATTTTTTTTATACTCATTTACATACGATTGTACAGTAGTTCTTCAGGTGGTAGGATTTTATGTGAGATCCATCCGATAACAAATATTTGAAAAGCACCAGTATTTAAACTATGGTTCTCAGCTTATAAACTATGATCTATGCAACCTAACTCTTCTTTTTCTATGTTCTACAACATAAGTAAATTTTCTACCAATTTTCTATTGAAATCAAATCTCTAATTAATATTCAAACTTATCTAACATTTATTAAAGAATAGAAAAGACAGAGTCAGCATGCATTGGCTATAGTTACCAATCCGACAATAGTTGTTTTTTAATACTGTAGCTCTTCAAATATTTATGATATATTGTTCAACAGATAGCCGAAATATGGCTTTTTGATTAAAATAATCGTTTCAATTGTGCCAAAAAAAAGTTTAATCAAAAAATTTACGCTCCTAAATAGCTGAAATATGGCGGGGAGTGCCAGATTTTTTTTTTGACTCTGTTTTTGACTCTGCTTTTTGGTTTTTGTATCTAAAATAGTAAAACTGGTAACCTTTATAGTTTCGTCATATCTATTTGCATGTTGGTTCGAAAACGGTTCGTGTCGAAATCGAAGCTGTAATAGCTTTTTTTAAATAATGATCTTATTCAAGTTATACTCCTTTCATTTATTGGTAGATATAGTTTCGTAATATTGAATTATATTTGGGCTAACATTGTAACTTAAATATGAATACAAACAATATTTATGAATCAGTACCGTTTGAAACATCTAAAATAGACGGCCATTTATCCCCATATTTCGACACTCGAAAGTAAATCAAAACTTATGGGGTACTTCTCGTTATTCTAGAATCGTGTTTGGCAAGAAGCAAAGGTCTGATAGCACAAAAAATCTAAAAATCGGTAATTTGTGGTTATATTTTGCGGTTACGAACTAACATTCGGTTGGAGAATTGACTGTGACGTATATTAATACAAGGGCGAACATTTTACGGAACCCTCGGTGCGCGAGTCCGACTCACAGTTGTCTGGTTTTTTAAATTTTCTTCTCCTATTACGAATCTGAAATAAATGCTTATCCAACATTGCTTAGCATATCAGTTTTTTATTTTCTCCAAGAACAGCATGGAACAAACTATCAGTTTTATTCATAGTTAAATAACCTGTTACAAATGTTGTAAACTCTCTCCAATTAAAAACAAAAGCCAACATCCAAATGAAGAATAGAGCACTTGAGATTAGTCTTTAAACATTGTATTTCAATTTAGCTAAGGCAGTTCACGGCAATAAGTTATTCGCGGACGGAGCGTCGCCAGAGTTTATACGAGGGTAAACCACCTTATGTGTTCCATAATAAATCTGCTCGTTCTTGGTTAACAAACAACGTCTCACAAACGTTTACATAGTATCAACATAAATTAGCTCGTTGCGACTTCCCACCACTCACTCTCTGACATGTCGAAGTTGACAACTTGGCTAATTATTTTGGTTTAGTTCCGGCACCCTCTACGTCGAGAGGATGCGGATATGTCTCAATTAAGTGTGACTCTCAACTGCGCGACGACATAGTACAATAAACTTCGTATTACAAGTTCTTATCTAATAAGATTCTTCTAACTTTCTTCACGATATATTTAAATATAAAAGGTAATTAAGCTTACGCTCCACACTGGCCATACACTTGTTACATCGTTATTGAAACCTTGTCGCTGTTACCTTAAGTTTAACAATAGTGTGTGTATAATAAATAGTATGTGATGATTATAATGGGTTTAATTACTATCAAAAGTATGGATATGACCTAAACTTCTCGGCGTGTATTATTATTTCCTTTTGATTGTTTAGTAAAAGTTGTTAAATTTTGCTTATTTTTGAGAATGATGTAGACTCCAAGAATCATAATGATTGTTTGATTTACTTATTTTGGTAACAAATTCCCGTCGTTAATTTATAAGTGTGACATAGATTTTATTGAGCAAAATTTTGTATATAAGCATTAGAATTATCCTAGCAATGACTAGGACTTCGAACGAATTGGGATTGGTGTAAATACGTTGTATTTACACTACTCCTAAGGTATGTTACTAAGGTACTTTTAGGTACCTTAAGGTACTATTAGGTACCTTAAGGTACTATTAGGTACCTTACTAAGGTACCTAATGCCGGTATCCGGAATTGTGGGTCATATCCATACTTTTGATGGTAATCACACCAGTGACTCCGATCACTGATATTAATATTCGAGTGTTATTTATGTTTTATCTTGTACTTTCATAGACATACTTTATTTGACAACCTTAATGGTTAATGACAACCTTAAGCCATTGGGCTTAGGTGTAGCATCCTAGCGCAGAAAGTTCTGGGTTTTGTCTGTGCGGTACAGCTGCACGTACACGCACACGGCCCTTTATAATTTCAGCAGGGTAACAAACGTGCCGGGAACTGCTCCGACACCGACCGCGATATGCGGTGCTAATAAACAAAATTGTACAAATAAGAGAGGCTAAATACCTTTAATGTCCGTTAGTCTTCAGGGTGGTGGAAGTCAGAGGTGGCTTCTGGCGCCGTAAAATCACACAACGGAAGATAAATCCACTTATCACCTTCCTAACCTCCTTGCCTACCACTTCAAGAATTATATAGCAACAATATAATGCAAAACAAATGCCAATTCCAGTCGGAGAACACAACATAACATGTAGACACGACACGGCAGAATTTATTTTAACTTCAAGACAAATAAGATAGTTGAGATTTACAACCAATACTCCAAAAATTTTTCCTTTTTCTTATCACAAAGCGATCGACCCCTTTTTTAGACTTCTTCATTACAACTTCATTCACACACTCTAAATTACCCACGTACCAAAAAAACATAAACTAAACCGGCGCTGACGGAACAACTAGCGCCATCTCTTTGTATCGAGAGATAATAGGAAGAATAATATGTTTTATTCCTAACACTGTCAATCCCGGGTCGAAATCGGCTCGAGTCAATTTAGTAAACGAAATTTTCTATAATGTCTTAGATCTGGGTGTACTGTGAGAAGACCCTAGTGATCGTCATTTGGTTCTCATAGCACACATATTTATTATCTATCTTATTTCAGCTGTAACTGAATTTCTGAATTGCTCTTAAGTTCTACGAGTTTTGTTGCCGATCCTATAATTGTTTTTCCAGTAATTTAAAAAGCATTCTTTTTTCAAATCGGCAGTGTCTGGTTTACTCAAGTTCAAAAATGCCTTGTAACAAAATGTATTTAGGTAAGTCGCTTCGACTTTGATCTTTGTTACTCGAACTCTAAAATCATGTTTGTAGCTGTATGAAGTATATTATATGTGGCTATAATGTACGAGTGTATTATGCGAGTACCTATTGAGTGTCCTTGGAAATCTCAAAGTCAAAGTCTAATCAATTTATTCAAGTAAACCCAATCTTAAGGTATTTTGGAACGTCAAATCCAGCGTCGGTTTGGAAAAAAATCTGCACTGAGAAGAACCAGCAAGAAACTCAGTTTATTTTTTTAACATAGTTTTACAAAAAATACATTATTTAATGCTTGTGTATTGGGCAGAAATTATTTCTAAACTGCGGTATAATTTCCAATGAAATCGTCTAATTTTTGGTATGATTTTTAGTTAGTGTAACTTTATTGACAATTTTAATTTTTTTTTCTTTTTAAATGAGTAACTTCTTGAGGATCCTTATTGTAAAAACAAACGTAACTACTCAAGAAGACTTTCTCGACTGTTGTAATATAAATTTGAGAGTTTGTTTACGCGACCTTGGGTTTCCGTACCATTAACATCGCCTCTCCTATTAAATAGAGATCTATTTAGAAAAAAGTTAGATATATTTTTTTTAATATATATTACTGTGTCCTTAACGTTAATGTAAACTAATAACAAATTCATTTGAAATTCCAAAAAAAAATGTGAGAAAATGAAGTGAAGTGAATTAAAAAACGTTAATACTCAATTTTATATCCAAAAATATATTTCAATTTCTTTATTATTAATAGGTTATTTTCATGAAAATAAATGAATTATTTTAAAAAGAATAAAGAAGTAGGAAGGCACCTAATGTATGAAGCGCATGATCTTATTTTCTGAGGCTTTGAGAGAGATTTAGCAAACGAGTATTGGCTAATGAGGATAAAAGAATGCATAACATTATATTTCAAAGACAAAGGCAAATAAATTTACCGAAGTAAATCCAGTTACAAAGGATTTTTGGATCTGCCATTGGTTTGAAAATAAAATCTATAGTAACAATAAGAAATATCGACAAGAATTTTTCAACTAAAATGTAATACAGTTAGCTAAGAAAATTTGCTACATTTCAAAGTGTCTACAGACAGAGACCGCCTATGTATATAGATTTGAGTTCATCAAGCTTACAATGTACTGAATATTGATTGATTACAGGATAGGTCGATTTACAAAATTAACTCTAAATGTTTTCAATCTAGATATGTCCTAAGTTGGCGACAAGCTGACCACCTGATATGTACAAAGATTTGGTACAAATATTTCAAAAGCACAGATATTAATTATTTAGAACATGCGTACTATATTACAAAATACAGGGTACTTAATTAAAAATCAGGTTCAACACAGACACAGTATTAACACATCAATAAGTTATGCATCACATTAAAATTTCAGCGCGAGTCAAACATTTCTTTTTTGTTTTTGAAAACTGCAACTTTGGAGCATTTTGGTTCAATGTAGTTCAAAAGGGTTACTCTCCAAATATTCTTACCTTATTTTTTTTTTATACTAACTTAACAACTTGTCGAAAAGTACTTGTTGGTTTATGATTCAAATACTTTTTTGGAACAAAATTTTTTGCACCTTTCTCATATAGTACCTACCGTACCCAGGTAGGCAAAGCAAACAGTCCTTTCTACACTCATCTATCCTATTGATACCACTACGTAAAACTCCTACCTGAATAAACACTTCATGAAACATGGGTCACGAGCTCTCCTTCTATTGTGACTGATCAAGTACGTATTACATTATGTTCTCCAGGTTGCCATCATATTCGTAAAAACAAACGCAAGATTTTTATATTCTGTAGTATGTACTTCTATTGCCTAATGGCGATGGAATGTCTTTGTGACAATCCATTAGAAAAGGAGAGATGAGATACGATAGATTTTAGGATGAGCGATGTGTCTTACTAATATTTCATCTTTTTTTTCTGGGACGGCCTTTATTTTCCTAAAAATGAGATGCAGAGAAGATTCCAGGCCAGTTTATGGAAGCAGGCAAGTTATTAAGAATTTTCCTGACACTGACTGTTCTCAAATTATCAAGATCAGGGCCAAGAATTAACGTACCTTTCGTAGCACGGAAATCTTCGAAATGGATACCACTATATCGTCCATTCAGCAGGTGTCTATGTACAATGTTTCTTAATCTCGCCACCTCTATGCTATCATCGATGAATTACTACTCGCGAACTATAAATTGTCACACCATATTACAATTGAATTCTGAGATTTGGTGTGACATGTCACCAATGTTATTTGCACAATATAGTCGGTGTTTGTTATAGAATTTCGTATAGCACTGAAGTCGGTTGGCTCGTTAATCACGACAAGTTGTCGAGCGGGCGTGTACTGCACCGGCCCAAACAAGACCCGCGCTAATTAATGCGAGAGTTATTATGTATTGACTTCTGGAATCTACTTTAGTTTGAAAAATCGAAGATTTTGTAGGAATTAGGAGAGAATGCAACCTTATTTTTGGAGAAAGAGCATACATATATACATACATATCTTCACGCTATATCCCGAACGGAGTAGTCAGAGAGGACGGAGCGCCAAGCGTCGTGGTTTTCACATACTTCTTTCGCTTCCTCAAATCTCATCATTCTCCTCACACATTTTCGCCTAGGTATGCGAGAGCTTTTGAGAGCTTGGAGGAAGAGCACATTTATAAATATACACGGTCGTACAACTGTAAAACAAAATTACTCAAGAAGTTCTTCTAATATTACGTAGAAGACAAATGAGAAAACTTTCCATCTGATGACAAGTGAACTGAGGCCATGGACGTTTACAGTACCAAGGCCAAGAAAGCACATGATTGCAAATGCGTTGACAACCCTGAGGATTGCGACGTCGAGCCTCTTGTGCCAGATATATCACCAGCTGTTTCAATCTTCACATCGAAATATACAGTTATATTTCGATGTGGAGAGTGAGACAGCTGACAAGAAATATAAATGTGTGGTAGAGCCATGCTGCATTGAAGCACGAATTAGACCGGCTCGCCCGGTGAAATACCATTTTCTCACAGAATATCGGCGTTAAAAAACAGCATCTATTGCTGTTGTGTTTCGTTTGGTAAGTGAGGGTGCCAGTGGCCTATATCCCTCCTTCCCCTTCTTTCCCTCCTTCCCTCTTTTACCTCTTTCCCTAAAGGCCGGCAACGCACCCGTGATGCCCCGGATATTGCGGGTGTCCATGGGCAGCGGTGATCAATTTCCACCAGGTGACTCGCTTGCTCGTTTGCTCGTTTGCTCGTTTGCCTCCTCTTTTATAAAAAAAAAATAAAAAAACGCGTGCGTTCGAGGGACTCCCGTCAGGAACGAAGTTAATTAGCTGCAGTTTCCATTTCTCAAAACTTAGTTGCAATAATGAGACCAATAAAACTGAAGTATCATTTAAAACAAAAACAAAAAATAACAATTTCGATACTCATACATCGTATCGTCGTATACACGTATATAATAGAACGAGACAGAAATATCACTGTGAATCTATGTATAAAGCTAACGAAATTAGTGCCGAGCGACGCTCGAGTCTCACCCCACGTTACGCTTTTTCCTTGCGTGACGATTTCTACCAACTGAAATCTATCGCAAGCCACGTTAAAGAACTTCGTTCCAAAACTTCATTCAAAAAAAAGCAGTGCTGTTTAAGCCCTGCTTACATTAGTCATCTCGCAAAAAGACTTCATGCGAGGTAACTGACTAATTCTAAACTTCCCTGAATATGCTTTGTAAGAAGTAAAACACGTTGAAAACTTTATTTTTGGCAGAATATGATTAAAGAATAATATGTATAGGTAAGTGATAAATACATAATAATATATGAGATGGATTTTCACGTAATAACGCCTGAGTCGATAGAATATACACTTACACTGATTATGAGAAGCATATTATAAGTTTAAAGATTTTGTCTAAGGTGCAAACGTAGTCCAAGAATTATCTTCTTTATACTAACCTTTGAAAACCATTATAAAACTCTGTTGCAAGATAATACACATATATGTACATTCGCGTTATTGAGAAAACAAAAAAGCCTAGCAAAATTATACTTTGAACCACTTTCAGCAAAAATTTGGGATACTGACGGATTGTTAGTTTATCGGTCAACTGGCCTTTGATGTATTGGCAGAGCGTCCTTCCAAGCTGATGCACAGGATCAATTTCCTGGTCAACTTTTCTAAACGAATTCGCAATTCGTGTAATTATATATAGTACAAAAAGAATTAAAGAAATTGCAGAGATATCGTGTAGTATGCACATAAACTTACTGCAATTTACAGTCCTATCTGTTGCATTGGTAGTTAGGTTTCTGGCATAGTCTTTGCTTTTTTTTGTTTCCCAAACCAGCATGGAACACAAATTTGTTGCAAGATGACGTCGAAAAGATTGTATAAATTTTTCTTTACTTTTTAAAACCGATGATAAATTCGGCGTTATAAACGTCTTATAATCAGATCTACTTAAATTTATTATTTTAAATATGAATTATTAGTTGAAAATTTAATAAAGAGTTAAGAACTTCAAATCTTCTACCAACAACCCCGTTTTGTAAAACCGGGTGGAACAATTCCACGCGTTTCAGATTGTTCCATTTAAAAAGTTTTCGTTTTGTGCACGCCCGCTTTTTAGTTCTCTCGCGGTAAACATTATTAAAAGCGGAACGAAACGTCATATTCTGTTCTTTTGCTAAACCAGTGCTCCGTGAACTGCGTTCCGTTTTACGCTCGACGGTACCCAGTTATTATTCAAGTATTGTGTGTCGGGCTTTATGATTTCTGTTTGTTGTATGAACTTTGAAACGTTGTGCTGCTGTATTCTGTTGTATGACTGTCACATTTTTGAATGTTTAAATGATTATTAAAGTTTTGCTAAACTGAAAATAGAAAAGAAAATGCTATGTCAGACTTTTTGTTGAGTATGAGACTCAGTCGTCGCTTGATGTGTCAGTCAGTGTTTGATGACCTATGGTAGATCTCAATAGCTAAGGAGACTGACAGCTAGATATTTGGACATAAACGGATTCAACTCCTTATCTTAAAAGCTACAAATGAGGAAACACGACAAGGAAAAAATCTTCATGAAAAAAAATCCTTAAAAAATATTTTTGCATAAATATCAGTTGGACCACTGAAATTCCACAGAACTTCAAAATGATTTTTACTATAATGGCTACATAATTTTTTGTCTCATGTCGCTCAAACCATCTATTGTTGTTTTCTTGGAAATCACAGTTATATAGAAAAATAAATTTTGAGACCTTTCCGTGCTAAAATATAATTACACCGCAATTGCGAAGCTCAACATTGTAACTACCGCTATAGAGCGCGGGGGTGAAGAACGAACTCGCTTTCGTCAGACTGCATAGGCAGTTCTTGACCCCTAACGATATGATTTTCGGAGAATTAACTTTAATTACTACTTAATCTTAATGTGCAATTATCTAAAAACTCCTATTTTTTCGAGATATGACATTGTTATCGCAAATGAGCGATATTACGCTAATTTAACGCTTTTTTGAAACGATAAAAGCTGTACGGGAAGCCTCCGGTTGCGAAACGCTAATTTTGTAATTACGACTATCATGGTCTAATTTTATTTCTTTAATCTATGTGACCAGTCTCAGGCAATAGCTAATATTTTTATAGGGAAATATATGTATGTGCAGGATCATTCTTTTCAATGGCACAGTATGAGCAAAATTTGAACTGTAAGACTTACAGCACTGCCGCCTTTATGAACATTTCTTATTTTTCAATTGTGAGTCAAACTGTAATGAAATTTGTTATTCAAGCGTGCACTTTTCCCAGAGATGTGTGAGGAGAATGATGAGATTTGAGGAAGCGAAAGAGGTGTGTAAGGACAGCGACTCCTGGCGCTCCGTCCTCTCTGACTACCCCGTTGGGGATACAGCGTGAAGTTATGTTATGTTATGTTACTTTTCCCAGAAATAGCAAACGTTTAAAAAAGTTTTTTGTACCATACATAGATCAGCTTTCATGTCTTGATCGAATCATTGTACGAAATCAAATAATCTTACCATTGGAATTGGTGAAACTGCAAAATATTTTATGCATTTTCTTTGCAAATGTAATAAATTCTATAGAAAAAGCTTCTATTCCCTTGTAATTGACATTGAAGGTTGTTTCATTTCTTAAAAATTGAACATCATAACTAACAAATGAATTTTTTTTTTTAATTTCACCGACTTTCAATAGTATGGATTTTTTTGATGTCATACAATGATTTTACCTAGATATGGAACTGGATCTAGTTATGAAATAAAAAAAATTTAAGCATTGCTGTTTATGGGAAAAGTTCACGCTTGGCAATAATTTTTTTTTAAGTTTTCACTTATAACTGAAAAATAATAACGGCAATAGTCATTGCTAGAATAACATGAGTCATTATATTTAAAAACATTGAGAATGGGGTTATAAGTATGTTACAGCACGAATTATTATTTTATATGTCACGGAAATGTCAAAAGCACTCGCATACCTAGGCGAAAATGTGTGAGAAGAATGATGAGATTTGAGGAAGCGAAAGAGGTGTGTAAGGACCGCGACTCCTGGCGCTCCGTCCTCTCTGACTACCCCGTTGGGGATACAGCGTGAAGACATGTATGTATATATTATTTTATTTCACTTTTTTGTTTTTTCATATCGTAATTAAATTCTTTCAATTTTAGTATATTTTATGAAATAGGAACATTTTTAATATTAATAAATAGCCCTAAATAGCATCTTGTTGTTATTTATTCCAATTACAAAGTGGTTTTAAATGCTTCCCAATTTTATTAATCTTCTTGACAATGCTGCAAGTCTTCACATTTGTTTAATATTTAAATTTTTGTAGTTTCATATTGAGTTTATTTTTATGTGTAAAGTTTTATGTGTAATGTGCGTCTGCATGAATTTTATGTGTGCGTCAATGTTGTCCACCCTCAAATATTTAAAACAAAAAAAAATTGGGCTGAAAATTAAAAAAGAAATCTGGATCTCGTCAACAGCGCCACTTACCTCATCCAACCATAGCTAAGAAACCACCAGGTGACGCCATAAACAAAAAAAATCATCAAAATCAGTCAAGCCGTTTAGGACGAACAAAGAATTACGAACACATGCACACCGGGTTTCTTTATATGAAGATATGTTTACATGCACGTTGTATAAATATGTACCCTTAGGACAATTTAGTACTTAAAAATATTTTTTTGTGTACTGATAACGTTTATAAGGCACCGTAATGTCCGGCCGCTGAGAGAATGTGTTCCTGACGTCTGTCAGTTGTTCATAACTGACAGACGTCAATGATGGGCAAAAGGTAATATGTTACATTATTTCATCACCGACCCAAGAAAAGAGTAACATAAGTTTCAACCCAAGAAAAGAGTAAAATCAAAACGTATTATTTTATAGTATAGTAACAAGCAACGTTACAATTTCCTGTTATTTTGGCACATCGCTATAAAAATAAATAGCTCACATAACCTTGTAGCAACGCAGTATGCATTTAAAAAAATGCTGTTTTCTTATTTATTTAACATTAAATTTAGCGCAAAATATATTTTGCGCTAAATAAATAATAATAATAAACAATAAATGTTATAACATTTATTGTCAGTTGACATAATAATTTAGTTTTAAATGATAATTATTTAAATCGGGCAAATAAACAAAAATATTTTTATCGTGAATTCTGTTATTATACGTCATCCATTCGATCACGACCTGTCAGGAACGCATTCTCTCAGCGGCCGGACTGTATTCAAATTGGAAGAGTTTGTAGTCTGCCTGCTCATTCGTTTCATTCTTTTACTTATAAATATATCTGTTAAGGTGTAATTGGTACATGAATGTAAATTGATAACCCAAAATAGAAGCAAATTTTTGGATTTTTTTAATGTCATATAGAGTGAAAAATCTACACATTTTTTGCCACTTATTCAAGTGGGACTTTCAAGTGGGATGTATATACATAAGCCACCTAAAATACAACAAAAAATGTCTCAGGACATTTTAATTTTATGTATTTAGTCACGAGCCAGCTTTAAAGTCAAAAAATTACTATATCTATAAGAAAATCAATTTATGTTCAAACCACATCAAGTAGTTTACATAATTCTATATTACACAATTGTTCGCGGTCGGTTTAATACAAGTCACAGGTTGCCATGGCGACGTAGCTCCTATCAAACGCTGTGGACCGGAACTAACGACCCCCGAGGTTAGGTCACCACTGAGCCTCTCAGATTGTAACACATGGCTTAGTGTTGTAGTTTCACACGGTAGCCCAGCCATCAGAGAGAACGGGCATCTAATCAGAATGCCGATATTGATGTTGTTACGTATACGTGTAACGGACTCAAGCAGAAACTCCTTTGTTCAGGATTATTCCGTGAATCTATTTTAGATATTTCTAATGTGTTCACATTTTTTAATAATTCTACATATTATGGCTCAAAAGATTGAGCTCTTTAAGTATATCAGGAACATACACACGCGGAGTAAATTTAGTAACAGAGTCCCGTCGGTATCCTTTGGCTACAGAACCCTAAAAAGCAAGGAGCTAGAAAAATAAAGCGTGTCTGATACGCATTTAATTTAATAAATCAGCGTTTATTTAAAAAAACGAAAATGAATATTGAATATGTACTCATTACCTATTTTTATTCTTTTTCTAATTTCTGGTTTTAGATTACTATTTTAAATCTCTGTGGCAACAGCTTTGTACGAGTAGGATTAAAGACGACGGAATAAATTGACTAACATACGGACAGACATTTCGTCACCCTAATATTGACATTTAATTTTGTAGTTTCTTATCTATATCTATCTTCGATTTAATCCTTTCCTATTCTTACTTATCCTATACTATTGTACGGGCTATATTTGTATATTTGTAAATTTGTAATCGGGTTCCCGAAAACGGCTCTAACGATTCCTATGAAACTTGCAATACGGGGGTCTACGAGGGCAAAAAATGGATCTAACTATATCTCAATTCTGGGAAAACTTCTTTTCTACGTATTTACACGTTTAAAAGTTGTCCGCGAAATAGGATTGGCACTTTGAGAACAGAGTTTATCTTTTCAACAACACAGTGGCAAGAGCGTAGGTCTACCACATCGAAGTGCGTTGAATCGAATCCCGCGATCATAGTTTTTTTTTATTTGTACTACACTACAAACATAAATCATACCGAGCATAGCTCGGTCCCCAGGTACTAAGTAATAATCACAATCTCCGACCTTTATGTACTATAAATCAATGTGGGAATCCGAGTTTGTCTTTAAATATATAATATTAGCTACCCGACTTATTAGCTAAAATTTTTTTTTTTAAAATACAGCCAATTTTTATAACTGATAATGTAGCTTTCTGTAGGTGAATCAAATTTTTTGAATGGGTTGAGTAGTTTTTTAGTTTATCCATTACATACAAACAAACACAGTTTACCTCTTCATAACATTAGTATAGATAGATAGATGTATAAATATAGACAAAGAGGTCGATGATACAGTCACTATTTCTGTGTCTGTTTGTGTGTGTAATTCTTTTAAAGTACGAAACAGATTTTAATGATTTTTATCATTATTTAGAGAATTTCTTCCCAAAGGTCTTTGTAATAAATAAATAAATAAATACTCCAGACAATTACACAGATTGTGTGACCCCAAACTAAGCAGCAAGCTTGTACATGGGTACCACACAACGAACTCTGGGGGAGTTCCCAGTAACACCCAGTCTCCAAGCCAATTTAGAAAAGTTAGTTTCCTGAATTGACCTAACCGGGGATCGAACCCGGGACCCTAGCTTTAGAAAGTAGATGCATATGCCACTGCGCCAACGGGCCAGTCTAGATCTCACCCGAGCGAAGCCGGGACGGGTCGCTAGTAACTTATAACTTCTAAACTTCTTAATGAATTTTCATGCGGTTTTCGCAACCGTTTAGATTACAACATTTAAGGAGAAATGTTTATACGTACAGCACATCCATATTCTGTTATATCATCTGTATGTACACAAGTAAAGAGAAATCGTTTCATACTCATGTCGGCAAAACGAATGGTTTCATTTTTTTTTACATAAAAAAGCTGTGTACATTGTTTACAAAGATTTTTTTTTTAATTATTCGAACTCCTCGAAAACGGGAATGAGTCGCTAGTCGCCATAATATTATAGTAATGCAAAAAATCGATATACTTATATCAGCCCTTGATTCTGATAAGTTGTGTTACATCTCTAAATGATTACGTATTCACATTTTCATAGCTTTGAAAAAGTTTTTAATATGGGAAAAAAACGATGTAAATAGGAACTTATCAAATGCGGGGTTTAAACAAATATAAACAGAATCGCTAGACTCGCATAGTGAGTACTTTATCGCATTGAACGCGTGCTTCATCACCCCAATGTGAAGCGAAAAGTGGGACGATTTGTTCACATTATTCGTAGACTAAAGACATCTTTTTTGTGATATCGATAATTAGATAGCGGAAGATTGTAAAAATGAAGAAAGGAATGCTTAGATGGTTCGGGCACATGGAAAGAATGAGTGATGAAAGACTGACGAAGAAAATATACAGAGCGAAAGTGAGTGGTAAAAGAAGCCAAGGAAGACCAAGGCTGACTTATGAAGATCAAATAGTGTTAGCAGACGGAAATGTCAAAAGCAGTCGCATACCTAGGCGAAAATGTGTGAGGAGAATGATGAGATTTGAGGAAGCGAAAGAGGTGTATAAGGACCGCGACTCCTGGCGCTCCGTCCTCTCTGACTACCCCGTTGGGGATACAGCGTGAAGTTATGTTATGTTATGTTAGATAGCGGAAGAAGGCGGGAGTGATATCTGTTCACGATATTAACAGAATAAGACCTATTTTTGAAGAATTTCAGATCAAGTCGATTTAGAAAAAGAGTTTTTCAATTTAAAGTGCGATTATTACAGGATAATCTTCCAATTCCTTATAAAGTAGCAATACTACAAAATTAGAAGTTAGTTTAGAATCATTAATTATGATTAATTAACATGCAATTTTACTTTTACTTTAAGTCGACTTATTATATTTTTATTTATACCACGAAGGTGGCAAACAAGCATACGGCCCGCCAGCTGTTAAACGGTTACCGTACCCTATAGACGCCTGCGGCACCAGGAGTATTGCTTGCGCATTGTCGACTCTGTAAGAACCGTATTATGCCCTTTTTGAAGAACCCCATGCTGTAGTCTCTTGTGAAAACTTCAACAGGGAGCTCATCCCACAACCTCAAAGTTCGAGAAAGAAAGCTCCTTTGAAACCGAACCGTGTGTGACCATTTCGGTTCCAAAGTGTGAGGATGAAATCCCTGCCGTCGGATTACCATAGGGACTTTTTGAGAAGCCTCCCAGGACGGAGGTTATGTATTCCCTGGGTTCAGAAACCCGTTCTAGCGAGCGGCCAACCGTTACTCACCACAGGAACACAACACTATCGAGTTTAATGCTGTTTGGCTGCGATCTTCTGTAAGACGGAGGTTCTTCCCCACTCGAGCGGCTCCAACATATTTCGAGCAGGAAATCCTGCTTATACCTTCTTATTTAACTTGACTGGTATAAGGTGGCTACGTGCGTATAAATAAACGCGTAGACACCTTATACCCTATTAATTATGAATTATACTAAAATAGTGAACTGAGAGTATGCTATTATTTCGTCATTTCGAATGGCCAAGTCCAATTCAAAGTGCGATCATGGACTTGTCCACGATGTTTTAATTTTGGATATTTATGCAATGTAATATTAAATGAATGTGAACAAAACTGAGGTTCTGGTGTTTGAAAGAGAAGCTGTACAAACGAAATGTGTGATTTGTTTAAATGGAAAATGTCTAGAACAAGTGAATGAAATTGTGTATCTGGGGAGTGCGTTTTCGAGGGATGGAAGATGTGAGTTGGATGTGGAGAGATGGGTAGCAGCTGGCAATAAAGTGAACGGTGCTCTGTCCGCATTAGTGGGTAGTGTGAATATATCTAACACTACTAAAATGGCCATCCACAATGCGGTGTTGGTGCCAACTTTGTTGTACGGTAGTGAGGCCTGGATATGCCCAAAATCGAGTGAAAATATGATAAATGCTGTGGAGATGCGGTCTCTCAGAAATATGTGCGGTGTCACGCTTGCGTACAGGATAAGCAATGATGAGATACGCAGTATGACAGGGTTGCACAACAGTGTTATTGTAAAAATGAAGAAAGGAATGCTTAGATGGTTCGGGCACTTGGAAAGAATGAGTGATGAAAGACTGACGAAGAAAATCTAGAGTGGTAAAAGAAGCCAAGGAAGACCAAGGCTGACTTATGAAGGTCAAATAGCCAGAGTGTTAGCAGACGGAAATGTCAAAAACACTCGCATACCTAGGCGAAAATGTGTGAAGAGAATGATGAGTTTTAAGGAAGCGAAAGAGGTGTGTAAGGACCGCGACTCCTGGCGCTCCGTCCTCTCTGACTACCCCGTTGGGTATACAGCGTGAAGATATGTTATGTTATGTTAATATTAAATGAAATATTAATTTTCTTTATTACTTACCATAAAAGTATTATACGTGTTTAAAATCATTCAATTGTTTATTAATTAATCGTTGTGAGTACGGAATTATGTGAAATACGCTACGTTGTTTACTGCTTAAGCGTCTAAGGGCATGTGAGCTAAGTGTGGTTCGCGAACCAAAGTTGAGTGCAATGATTTCAAAAGTCTAGTACCACATAGATATTATTGCTTATACCTTGGCATCGCTTACCAGCAACAGATATTTAATCCTCACGCTTTAGAACCAAAATACATGGCACAGTAAAGTTTCAAAAGAACTTAATGCCTCTAACATTTACGTTGTGGGACAAGTTCCCTGTCAAAATTTTCCCTAGTGACTACAATTCGGTTGAAGCGGGTTAGCTTTTTTGCGAGCAGAATCATTCATTCTTTTTTTTTCACATTCTAAGATACATACATATCTTCACGCTGTATCCCTAACGGGGTAATCTGAGAGGACGGTGCGCCAAGCTTCGCGGTCCTTACATATTTATTTCGCCTCTTTGAATTCTTCTCACGAATTTTCACCTAGGTATGCGGGTACTTTAACATTTTCGTCATCTAACACTAGCTATTTGATCTTCGTAAGTCAGCCTTGGTGTTCCTTGGCTTCTTTTACCTCTCACTTTCGCTCTGTAGATTTTCTTCGTCAGTCTATCATCACTCATTCTTACTCAGTGCCCGAACTATTTAAGCATATCTTTCTTCATTTTTACAATAACACTGTCTTGCAACTCCGTCATACGGCATATCTCTTCATAGCTTATTTGTCCGCAAGGATGACACCGCACATATGTCTTTTTCAACCCTGTCATACTGCGTATCTCTTATGTATGGTGTAAATTTACAGTAAATTCAAGTGAATGCGGTGTGTGCTTTTATATGTTAGTGTAAATATATGTGAGTGCATATGTGCTCCAACAGATACAAATGTGCTAAGTTTTGGTCAAGTTTGTGATGTGTGATGAAAGACTGGCAAAAGTCTTTCATCACTCATTCTTTTCATGTGCTCGATCTATATAAGCATTCCTTTCATCATTTTTACAATAACACTATCCTGCAATCTTGTTACATGCGTATCTTTTCGTTACTTATTTTATTCGCAAGGGTAACAAGCAGAATCTTTAGCAGCAAAAACATTTTTTTTCACTAGATTGTAGTGATATAAGTTGAGAGACCAGTTGAGACAGCTCCTTGTTAGTAGGAACCTTGTTCGTAGTTAAAAAAGATTGAAAAAATGGCCGAAAGTCTTTTTTACATCTACAAAAATTCTCTAATTCGTACGAAAAAGTACGAAAAAGCATAAACTCCGAACAAACTTACCCAGCCAAAGGCTAAAAATTGTAAAATTGTGCTAGAAAATGTATTTTTGCTTTAACATTCACTAATTAATAGTCCCGTTCAAATCAATATAAAGAGCTATTTGCTCATGGTATACATTTTTGGAGCTTAATTAAATGGATGTTTAACCACAAAATTCTGTTAGTTTTCGCGAGCCATTGACACACTTTTTCAATAAGATGTAGACAATAACATTTTACGTACGTATTATTACACAATTCTTCCACTCTTGAACTACAACCTATTAATATTTAAACCTAACCAGTTCAAAAATTCGACTCATTAATATAAAAAAAGGTCCTTGTGTAGCCTAGTTCGTCAATTCTTCCCACGAGACTCACTGCTTGTCGAACACAAAAATACTTTTTCACGTGGTATCACAACTATATAGCAACTAGCTAGGTCAGGTAAATGAAAGACTTTATGAAAATTAAGCATCCCCCTTATTTCCGAACTACTGAGCCAACAATTGAAAAAAGGTTATGGAATAGTTTACTCACTCATAGTTCACATGCAAATCTAAACGGAAATCTTAAGTGTTAAAGATTTTTATAATGTATATATATTTCATTTATTATATGAGTTCGTATTTTTTGAATATTATAAAATTAAAATTTATTCTTAAAAAGGTTCTACCATTTTCTCATTACATTTTTAGTTTCGTACATTCTATGAAGTTAAAAATATAGTAGGTAACTTGATGATTTATACTTCAGCAACCTCTTCATGTGAATCCGACACACACTTAGCCGGTTTTTTTTAAAAGATAACTCATTTGTCTTTGGATGTCGTTGGCTGTAAATAAAATTAATCGTTTTATATGTAAATATATTTCATTCTTTTTTTCACATTTTAATTTTAGAACAGACCAAGAAAAAGGTAATGCTAATGGATGGAGGTTGTTACTTTTAGTAGAGATACAGACATAAGAGCGTGAGCGAGGATTCTTTTTGAACAAAAATATCCAGCTGTAATTTTAGACTAATCCGACGCGGTCTTTTTTTAAAGTCGTACTACATACATGCCACTAATAAGACTTCAAAGATAGAGCTTTTTTAGGATTTACAGTATTTTAAAACTGGTTACTTAGAGCGTGTATGTTATAGACGATTTTCTAAGACACAATGTGTCGTATAAACTTGAAGCGTGTTGATATTAGAACAAGATGTGTCGTAAACTCTTGTAATAGGTGAGTTTTCGATGGGATTTTATTGGGAGCGATTAGGCGTTTATTTTAGTTATTTGCAAATTGTTTCTAGAAAATGTTGTGATGTAAAATTGGCGAAGTTTTGTGACCCGAGTATCTACGCTGCTGTGCAATATGCGGAATTGATAAAATAAGTGCTTGCTTAGTAGTGCGAAGTTGAGGTTTTTTTAGTGGCTCAGTCTGCCTTAGTGGGTCCTACTAGGAAGATGGCCTCGATAAATTTGTTGCCAGAAACTCCAAGAAACATTAAAATATATTACGTCTAAATTTCAATTAAATAATGTGAGGAATTTATCTATATTGGCTGTATAGACATAGGTCTTTTTGCCTTCCCTGTCGAGGGAGAACCGTATAAACAACAACATATAATAAGTACTGTACTAAGCAATGTATGTCAACGACAAACAGGAAAAGTATTTATATGTCAATTGATTTTGACAGGTCTCTACCCAGCGGTTCGACGTCTGAAACGTGTGTTTGCTTTCTCCAGAAAAGCTCCGGAATAAAAATCTATGGTCCAAATTTCAATTCTATAGAGTTATTTCAAGTTTAATGTGTCAAAGTTTTAAATAATGTGACCAGCTAAATAGTGTTGTCAAGTGACAGAACTGAGTCGATAACTAGTCATCTGAATGGATCGACTAGTCTAACATTTAATTCATTCTTCTTCATTAAACTTCTAACAGGATCCTGTAGTGTCGTCATTTTATAATATATCAATTAATTTGAATTAATAATATCACAAATATTTTATTTTTCCTTTAATGTGTAAAAATGAGTAAAATTTTCAAAAATATTTTACTCATTTTTCTTATTGCTACAAATATTTATATATTTTCAACGCTACCGCTATCTCATGAAAGGATCTAAAAAGGAGGTTTCTCCCAGATAACACCGCGGGGAAACCACTCCAGACTTAATAATAATGAAGCTAAAAATTGGACATTCAATCAGGATGTAAAGAACTCCTTCCTCGGTTTGATCATAGCACGGTCACGTCGGGCTCTCCTTGCACCGAAAACGATGCAAGTACTGAGAGAACTCAATGTACCCAATGAAAACCTGAATCGTGGCAGTTATTAGCCACAAACAAGATACTAGTTTTTGAATTACATGATCATTTAAAATACATTTTCAAATTAACCACGCAGGTCATAAAGGTCGATCAGGAATAAGTATTTAAGGATCATACAATAAATTATAAATAACCAGCTCCATATTGCGTTAGTATTTTTATGCTTTAAGCGAATACATCACATGTTTTTAAACGAATAAACTAATATTCGACAATGAAATGTATAAATCTTCACAAATGTCATCTAATTAGATTTTAAATAGCTTCAGGGTATTATTGCGGACATTCTAATTTACCTCTTAAACGCTTTAAAGCGAATTAACATCCTGTATAAACAGTCCTTGTTACGATAATACGGGGAAGTCTTCGAATTATCTGACCTGTTGGGTATCAATTAAGCGAATATTCGTTGTAATGCGTGCGAGTTCTTTTAGGATTGTCGCACAATACACATCACTATATTAACACAAAGACGTCGGACTAGCGTTGCTTTTACGCGAGCTGGCGTTCACTCTAACCACATTGCCTCACCTCGTATCGTCAAAATCTCGTAAAACTTTCGGTTTTCTTTACGAGGTATAGAATTCTAACAATTGCAATTATTCTTTTGTGATGAGAGATAAGAGATCAGACTCGGTCAGCTAATCAGCCGAGTCCGATCTCAGGAATATCCTGAGGATCGTACGTTGAGAGGCGAAACACGTGTCGATTAGTCTTGGAATTTTGGACGGGAGAAAGCTAGGTAAATATTGTAAGAATTCATCACATGAAATGGATTTCCACCAGTTAACACCTGAGTCTGTACAATATGGAATATTTTTTTTGTGTTAGTGATAAAAAATTAACGAAAACGTGTGTGTGTGAGAAGAATGACGGAATTTGAAGAGACGAAAAAAACATGTAGGGACTACAATGGTTTGAGCTCCTATCTCTCTGTATATCTCGTTCGGGATACAACTTAAATGTATGTATTAAACTAAAGTTTATGCACAAAAATATTTCAAATGCTCTCATAAAACGTCATATAAAAATTACAATAATGTTTCAAATACAATCATAGAACAGCATAAAAAACAAAGCAAAATGATGCTCCTTTGTACCTTGCTAGTTTACATTTACAAGTGCGATGAAGATTACTTTCGCAGGAGACTACCTGCTCAGGAATCCATGTTAATTCGCCTCCGAGGTCACCACCTAATATGATAATCAAGCCATTACCAATTCAAATACAAGGCTTTTAATGGGAGTGTGGAAAGCGCGCACATACACGAGACACATAGACGCATAAAAAATTAAGGTATTTTACATATTGTGTGGTCTGAAAAATGATTGAAAATGTTCTGAAAAAATATCTGAAAATAGGTCTGAAAAAATGAGGAGAATGATGAGATTTGAGGAACCGAAAGAAGTATATAAGGACCGCGAAGCTTGGCGCTCCGTCTTCTGACTACCGCGTTAGGGATACAGCGTGAAATTGTGTGTGTGTGTGTGTGTGTGTGTGTGTGTGTGTGTGTGTGTGTGTATGTGTGTATGTTTGCGTGTGTGTGTGTTAGTGGTCTGAATCCCAATTATTGTGCTAATAATTATTATATGTATTATAGATTTTAATTATTTTGCAGTTTCATTTCACAAAAGATAAGAAAGTCGAGGCAAAAAACCTTAAAATATATTATTATAAAAAAATAAGCGTCATCAAAATTGATGTCGACAACAACATGTTATTATTTTTTTATTATAATGTTTAATCTCTATGTTCTCTGATTAATTGACAAGATTAAGTTAGACTTGTATAAGTATACCTTATTGTTACCACTACGGTTTTCTATTCTGTAATTATGATTTATATTCCCTATAATTCTTAAAATTCGTGTCTACCTGTTTCGAAGAGATAAGTTAGGGGAAAAATCATTTTCACCATTTCATTCAGTTCTCTTGTGAATATATAAAAATGTTAAATACTGTACTAACATATTATGTTAACAAGATATAGAAGCCAAATTTCATATTCGCATAACACGTAGTTTTTAGAAAATTATCAGTGACAGACAGATGGACAAATGGACAGAAAGATGGACGCATGAGTGTTTTATAATGGTTCAATTTTCTCTTTTAAGATATTTAAATAAAAAATAAAGCTCGCATTAAAACACAATTCGTAATATAACGTTTATGACATGCTCTGTTTGTTAAACTTAGGCACCGTGTGTCTCAGAAAATTAGAGAATGGCGTGTGATATCGTCTAACTATAGTTAAGATTTGTCGTTAGCGTAGCAAGATTCACAGTTCATCCCATTTTAACCACAATATCAAATCAATAAATATCAAAATACCATCTCTAAATATAATAAATCTACAGTATCGAAATACCATGACGCGTGCACATGTAACTGAGTAAGATTGTAATATTAATCTCGTACATAGTTACAAGGAATTATTTACAGAAAATTGAATAATTTATAAACCACCCACATAGTTTTATTGAATGAAATCAAATTCATCTATATATTATACCCAATGATGTTATAATACCTCTTTTGTAAATATAACATAATTCTCGGTGAACTTCATACCACCTAAATTAGATATAGTCAAACGATAGGTCCGCCACGAACGCCATCTATTGAAAGTAATCCGAAGTGACAATTCCTATACAAAGTTACCAAATTTAGATTTTTTAGATTTGTCGGCTGTTTCTTTGGGTTTTTCCTAATTTTCTTTTTTTTTTGAACCACGCCAGTATTAAGGCAAACAAAACAAAAAAAAGAATATTCAAATCGGTTGATCCATTTTCGAATTATTGCGAGAGATAGAAAAACATAAAAAAGATTGTAGTTTCAATTACAAGTAGTAAAAGAATGTATTGTATTTGTACGTTTCAAGAATCTTTGAATCTAGCTGGATACCGTACTCTAAAGAGGTAGTCGAAAACCTATATGACCTAGAGTAACCTTTGTTCACTAACATTTCATTTCTGTCTCTTTCTAACTCCTGGAAATAACTCAGAAATGCACCTACTAGAATATTTAAGATTGCTATATATAGATATATCAACAGCAAAAGATGAATAGAGAAGGAGGGGTATAGAGATGTTTCAAGGTAAAACTTGACTTCAACTACCTCCTCAGAGTGCCGCCTCCAGATTAAATACTGCTCTATGGTACATATATAATTTACCACATTATAATTTACAACACATATCTGTGGTTAAGTTTTACAAGTATTTAACGTATCAGACCAGAATTGCCATTGGTCCAAAATCGCGGTTTTAATGGCTTCATAGTTAAAAACCATAACATCTCTTAATACCGTCACGTGCGGAGAATGTTAATACTTGTTCGCTGTTGTTCTCATTTCAAGTTTCAAGAGCTCATTCTGTACTTAATATCACACCACATTTTAACTTGTTTAATAGATTCATGAGCATATTCGACTGGTCCAAACGGAGCGGTTAAAGCGGAAGCAGTTGTTTTTTCTGTATACTACGGACAAGACTTGCAAGCAAACACCACTTGATTGTAAGGGGAGTGCGGCCCATGGACATAATTTACAGAATCAAGATTGGCTGTGATAAAGACAAAGAAAGCATTTTAGATTGCAAATGCGTTAGCTACTCTGAGGACTATAATATTGCGCCTCTTATAACAGAAATTTAATTGTCTGTGATACGTAACCGTTTCTAAACACAACAGTGAAAGAACTGCTTTTTAGCGGTAGGGTTAACAAATAAGATGGTAATAGTGATCAGTACCAAAACCCTGTGATGAGTGATCAGACCCTGCAAAAGGTCTGTTTGGAAAGGCAAAATTGGTGGGCTCCAATTTTGCCTTTCCAAACAAATCGATGTAACAAACAGAATTATGTTGAGTTTGGTTTGGAGGCTGGATATTAATGAGTGCTTCTCCAGTTCTTCGTAGGATTGTCACAGTACAGTCTTAGAGCTTAATTGAGGAATACTCAATTGATACAATTATCTCGAGTGTCCATTGGTCACTATTTGACCAATGCAGTAATTTAAAAACAAATTTGAAGGTCCAGAATTCGATTCCTAATGGGATCATTTTGGAATAACGCACTGTTTAAAACAGTAAAATTGTTAGATTTCATACCCTTAACTATTTTAAATTTAAAATTCAAACTTATTAGGTATCCGATACCTGTTTCACCTCTCAACGAAGCAATCAAAGACGATGCAATTGTAACAGTTACCTCACATGAACTCCTATTGCCAAGTGAGAGAAGAAATACCTGTCGAATAACAAGTTTTTAATTTTCTTTCCTGTTTTAATAATTTATGCGATATTGTATTCTTATTTACAGAGAAATTCTGAACCTCTTGGAATATGTCATTCTTGCTGTCAATTATATGTTACAAAATTGCAAAGTTGGGAAAGTTTGACAAGCGGGAAACCATAAAACAATGGATATGTCGAAAAAATCGCATAAATGCCATAAGTTTTAAAAAATTGCACAAAACGAGATTTACATTCGTTGTTAAGTCGGTAGGATTCCGAGAGCCATAACCTAGCCGCAGGCAACGAAGAGGAACAAGTGAAATATATCCAACGGATGACGTGGTCTGGGGCATAAGCGTTAGCTGTAGAGAACGAAAATAATGCATTTATTTTGTCACATTTTTGATGTAGTAATGTGAGGTGTCAGTTTCGAATATTACCGTACCACCGTAACATAATGATAAGTATTTCAGACAAGTGCCCGTAACAGATTTTGTCTATTATTATACCGATAAAATAATTATGTTACCAAACTGAGCTCAGAAATAATAACATTTAATAATTCATCTTCCTCTCATAATATACTTACAATTTTATACCAAATGAATAATAAATAATAATAATGTAAATCTATTTATTCGTTTAATAAACTTTACGTTTTATACATGATTACGCCAAAATAAGTGGTATGAAATATGCAAGGTCAAAAAATTTGTTAATTCTAATCGCCGCTAAGTGCTGTTCAATAAAAGTAGTGTAGTGCAATCAGAATTTTTTTTAAGTACAGTCACAATTTATAGTTAAATGAGTAGTGTGATTCTATTAGTATATTTGTCCCGATATCAGTATAAGAACTAAGTCAGAGGCCTAGATATATTTTTCCTTACTTGTGATCGATACTTCGACTGCAATGAACTCGAGAAATTCCAGGCATTTTATCTTGATTGCTATCGCTAAGTTTATTTATGAGTGATATTTTTATTTTTTAAATACCAAAAATGTAGCTGAGCATCACATATTTTCACCACATGTTATATATTTTTAAAAAGACCTTCTCTAGAGCTCTCAAATTTGATACCAATCACAATGGGATCCAAAGATTTCTTTTTAGTCTGTGACTTTATATAGTGCTACAAACACCATATTGAATATCATATGAAAACAGTTAATTACAATATTATGAGACTAACAGGATATTCACGCTATAACGCTTCCCATTCGTAGTTTTTACCACAAAAAAACTTTGCAAATTTTGCTATGCAAGAATTTATTGTCCAAATGTTTACCGCTGAATCCTTGCTCGCAAGATGAAAACCAGAAATTGCGAACTGCTGGTGATATATCTCTCTTGGACCGTATGAAATTTCTATAAATAAAACGTATTTTTAATAATTTTGTTACATTTATTCTAAAAAAGTTAAATCTAATTTTATTTGCAATGTAAAATACAAAATTTTGAAAATTATTCGAAGAAATGAAAAAGGGTGAAGTTGAGTTCCAGTATTCAATTCGTCTCTCCTTTCATTCTTTAATTCTCCTATCAATATTTTAAAATATCAACTTATTCAAATTGTGTCACTATATTTTTTATCATAATTTTACATATTTGAACTATAATTTTATCTTGTTATAGGTATATGTCATATTAACATAGGTGCCTTAGTATATTAGATCATATATGTACCTACTAATATTATATCTATAAAGAGATAAAATTGGGTGTTTGTTTGTATGTTGGGGGTAATCTCTGGAATTGCTGAACCGAACTAAATTGAGTGGTCGAAACAATTATTATGTTCTACTCAACTAAGGCTCGGGGACCACACCCGGCTCACTTACAAGTTGACGCCTGTTCAGTGCCGCAATAGCATTGTCTCGCTCTTACTTACGGCAAAGCGACATTTCCCGCACCCCGCTCTATCAGCGCGTAGCGCCATGATTATTGTTTTGATGTATCATTTTGTGTAACGTATGCCCGTGATATAGGTTTGTCCAGTGCGGGATCCACTGTGTTACTGTGTAATAGTAATTATTCTTTTGTAATGGATAAATTAATCAATAAATTACTGCGCCAAATATAAAATATGTACGTTAATCAACTGCGAAGGACGGACAGACAGACGGGCGTACGAGTTGTTTTATAAGCCTATTTTTCCTTTTATGGTACGGAGCATTAAAAAGTAAGTTTTAATTGAAAGAAAAAGCATCCAAGTGCAAGCCGAACTCACGCACGGGTTTTTTTATTATCATACAATTACTGGTTTTATGTATTTACCAAAAAATATGAAGGAATTAGAAACAAACTTAATTTTGCTGTTGAAAGATACGTTCCACTACACTCTCTAACTGCAAATATAAGTTTGTAATAACAAAAATGGGTGATTACATATTTGCAATTTTTGGATTTTCCCCTTATATTGTGCCATGGGATTTACCTTTTGCCAAATTTCATGCTTCTTAGTCAACGGGAAGTACCTTACAGGTTTTTATTTGAGTAGACATAAATGACTGTATCTCTTGATTGTGTTGACTTAGAAGTCTGAATTTTTGACACCTTAACAAACTACGGACCTCAATGCGTGATATAAATTTCAGCTTGATATCTCCAATAAAGGGCCTTAACTGGTTGGACAAACAGACACACGGACTACGAAGCGATTAAATTTTGTTATAGGCTAATAACCATGTAACAAAGTTATGAATAACCAAAAAGTTGTTCTGCCAAGTTTTCTCCTCCGTCACAGCAGTCCAAAATGACAATGCAGGTTAAAAAGTTTTGTTTTCAGAAGCAACAAATTATACCCGAAATGTTTGTAAGCAAATTATCTAATCAGCAAAGTTGAACACGATTTGGTGAAATTTTGTTAGCAATATCAATTTCACACCGTCTTTGTTTGGACATCTGCAGAGCCTATTAAATTCAAAACTCCTCGACAAAAAAAAATAATAATGACCTTTAAAAACTTTTTAGCTTCAATATTTTTGGCTTTTTAAATTTAAAAATCCTCCGTCCTTTCCTTCCTTTAAAAAAATAAATCCTTTTAATTTAAAAATTAAATCCTTTAAAAATCCGATAATGCCTAATATTAAATCATTCAATATTTAAAGCTAAAGCTTCTGATGATGACTTGATCGATTTCAACCTAATAACTAAAAAAAATAAATTTCTGCTTACAAGTGAAAAAATCGCATATAACAACGATTCATCCATTCAAGCGCCACAGACAATTATACAGAGAAATACAGTAGAATTCTAATGAAATATATCGCACTGCTCTTGACCTGCTGTGGATAAAAAGAGAGTGTGGTTGAGTCACTGTGGACTGAGATAAATAAAATACCACCAGTTTGGAGATTTAATTATTATTTATTTCTACTAATGTGTTAGTAACTCTTTCATCGATACTGGTCTACCAATTTATATAATGAAGAAAACTGTTCAATATAGTTATTATTACTTTAATAATTTTCAACTTGTACTACAAATACTCAGGAGCCATGTCACAAAAATCCATCAGTAATTAACTTATAGTGCTCGCCCGGTGGTTGAAAGACCGTAAATATAGGTACTGCAGTGTGCAGTATTATTTAAAACAGATCCGAAGTTTCCGCTTCATGTAATAATATACACATATGTTTTTTACCTATCTTCCACTAAAATTCCAAAATTGAAGAAAACCAAGCATCCTTACGAAATTTCAATAAAAAACTACGCAGCACCGATTCGGTGTGATTCTGTGCTGGATACCTAACTGAATCTGAGCTCTGGAATCTCCTTACAATGCTTTGTTGTGAAGCGAAACACAGGTTGTTCAATGAATTTTTGAGCAAAAAAGCTAAAAAATATATCGACATAAATTAACAACAAAGAAAGAATAAACATTAACAAAAATAAACATAAAGAAAAAATGAAAATAGAAAGAATGAGTGATTAAAGATTGACGAAGGAAACCCTATAGAGCGAAAGTGAGTGGTAACAGAAGCCGAGGAAGACCAAGGCTGACTTATGAAAATCAAATAGCCAGAGTGTTAGCTGACGAAATCGTCAAAAGCACTCGCAAACATAGGTGAAAGTATGTAAGAAGTAAGATGAGGATTGAGGAGGCGAAAGAAGTATGTAAGGACCGCGATACTTGGCGCTCCGTTCTCTCTGACTACCCCGTAAGGGATTCAGTGTAAGGGTATGTTTTTACATGTTATGTATGTACATAAATTAATTACTTCGAAGTTCGTATTAGAATTAAAGCAGTTTTTTTACTTAAAAAGATTTCGGTTTCTTATTTTATAAATCAGTTATTATTTAAAATATTTTTTTGTTCACAGACAACTGCTAGCGCCAAATCTAAGACAAACACATTTTCTTCCTAACGGAGCAGAAAGCCAAGTAAGACAGGTAAGTAATATTCAAATACACCTTATATATGTCTTATATATATATGTCTTCAAAGTTAAATCAATTTGTCCGGTAACAAAGTATTGGGTATTAACATCTAACCTATGGTCTAACATCTAATAAATAGATTAGATGTTTCTGAAAGAGCATCTGCACTGAGAGAAGAACTGATAAGAAAGTTGAGATCACTTTTTCTATATCATTTTACAATATCTTATAATAAAATATACAGAAATCCAGTAAATATATATCCACAGAAGATTTATTTAATGAATAGAACCATTAACTCTTAGGTCCGTGTACCAGAACACAGGGGTACTCAAGTGCGAAACCTTTGCTTGAGAATCGATAGAAAGAAATATCACTATTCATCGCATGTAACGGCATCGCTTTCTTACTGTGCTCAATCAGATTCACACTCGAGTATCGTTCAAGAAAGTGATTTATTTCATAGGTTAAATTGAGATAAATACCCAACTATAAATTATATCCACAAGAGTAAAAACTATTTGAATTTCAATAACAAATGCAAATACTGTTGTAACTAAAAGATAGCTAAACGACAAGGCTCCTGGTTTAGCTTCTTCTAACATTGTAAATAAAGAAAAGTATTTTTTTATTTTTCTGTGATATCTGAAGCACAATTGAATAGTTAACAACTAGTAGAATTAGTAACATTTTATCATCTGTCAAAAACATATCTTATACATAATCTGTGATCCGTCATCTTATTCGCATGTTTTTGCTTATAATCGGTTTTTTGTTCATTATGCGATGAATTGCATAAATAATAATTATTATTGCTTTTCGTTTTCTCCATTGCGAATACGGATTTCAATTTTAATCAAAGCTAAAGCAATCTTATTTATTTTTGTTTAAGGCAGTTCGTGATGTCCGCACGTGAGGTATTTGCCGTGTACGGATCATGAATATTAAACAGGACAATGAATGCACCTATTTGATTGTCTAAAAGAGTGAATGAATTCTTTTAAGTGTTAATGAAAGCTGTAAATTTTGAAACAATCCAAATGGACCCTAACTTCTGAGTTCTTTGTAATTTGACTGACTTCAAATCTGTCCAGCCAGATCTTCTTGAAAATGAATATCAATTCGACATTTTAGACTCACTGATAATTATCAGTGAGTCTAAAATAACGATTATAATCGTGGATCAGATAAGTTTTCACATTGGGAACATTAAATGAATATAATATAATGTCCATATTAAGTCAAATTTGCAAATTACGTTTACTTATTCATTGGGGACCAAGTTAAATAAATTCGGAAGCCGAAGATGCTCTATTGATACTCGTGACATTCGACTGACGCTGACTTTTGATTAGCAATAGGATCTAGCAAGCAAAAATGACGCCCAACTGAGTTTCTTGCCGATTTTTCACAATATGGGTTTTTTTCAAACGGGTCACACTGTAGATCAGCCATTCCCAAAGTGGGCAATAACGCCCCCATGTGGGCGCTGCAGGCCTAAAGGGGGGCGGTAAGAGACCCAGAAAAAAAATGGGGGCGTTGTGTAGAGGCCTGGGGGGTGATTTCTAATTTCATTTAACTAGGAGGCATCTTAGACAACGACTGCATGAGCTCTCGACTCAGTAGACAAAATAAGTTTGGGAACCAATGCTGTAGATTATACAGTCATTTATAATTTCAGGTACTTAAGTTATCCAATACACTGTCTAACGAAAATTGATGATGATGACGATACCACCGTATTGCATAACACACCCAAATACATACATACATATCTTCACTCTGTATCCCCAACGGGGTAGTCAGAGAGGACGGAGCTTCCTCAAGTCTCATCATTAATCATCACACCTAAATATTATTCATAAAGATTTTTCTGCGTAAAGTTATGGGTTAATATTTTATTTTATGATCTCTTGACATCCAAACATGCCATCTAACTACTTAAATATTTAAACAAATAGTATTGCTATTAGCTTTAATTAATTAATTATTTATCTTTATTAAATAAAGTGCAATTAATGTCTAAGCACTTGCATATCTCGGCGAAAGTGTTTGAGGAGACGATGGAATTTTAAAAGCGAAATATGGATCCCGTCTACTTCGTCAGAGATACGTGATATTTGTAATTACATTCCAACTGAAACAATCGACTGTTAGGTATTCAAAAAACATCTGAGAGCTTATGCAATATTATTGCGCGCAAACACTACCGAAGCCCCGGCTTCCTTAAAGCGATATTCTAGTATCTGACGAGTTGTACTGCGTATTATGAAGCCTCGCTATTCAGAGGCTCAATTCGACAAATCCACGATATCCAACCTCTTTTCAGCGGATGGAACGCTCTAGAAATATTCCCTTATTTATTTGCGAGATTTTTTCGTTTGTTACGGGATCATCCATTGCTTATTGGGTCGGCGTGTGGTGGTAAATACCGATGTATTTATTTGTTGCCATACAAACAGATATGACGTGGCTCAATACCATAAATCTTTTATTTAGTATACGCTTTTCAATTGCTTATTCTTTCAATATCTTCTTACTGTGCGTGTGCTTTCAATATCTTCATTTAGTAATGGAAATGGAATAAGTACTATAAATGAACAGCAGAGTTAGTCATTCAAAGTACAACTTATTATTTTCAAATTAATAGTATCGCTATAAATATACTATATATGTATATGACTTAAATCATACGCAATGTGCAATTAATTATTCTAACTACAAATGTATTATGTTGAACCATTAACTAACCATGCGAGCTTTAAAATTAATAGTGTTGTGTATGCATTAATGTCTACCTACCTACTTAGTTAATATGTAGATAGCTATGTACGCGTATCTGCGACTACGCCGTGTACTAAATAATAAACCAGTGTGCTATCACCTGGCGTTCGTTTCATTTGTTTGTCCCGTTTGCTTAGATATAATAAATAGTTGTAACAATTTGTTTAAATTTAATTATACAGGTACTTAAATCACTTAAACTATGGACAAAAGCCATTGCTAAGATAGCAGTAGACATTGTATAGGAAAAAATTATGTATTATGGAGGCGTATTTTAATATTTGAAAGTAGTATTTTATATCGTTCTAATTATATTTTATAAGTTACAATTATTTTATATTGTAATTATACTTTTCAAGTTATTGTTTTTGGTAAAATGGTAACATTTGAAATTGATTATGTTTTTTATACTGATAGCAGTATTTTATTATTATTTCTACCAATGATAATATACACTCATCAAAAGTGTCTAGGGATCAAGTACGTTTTAGAGTATCGCCACAATTGAGGATTTTATTATTTTAACTTTTTTTTATCGTTATTGATTGTTTTTAGTGATTTTCACTATTTGAATGACGAATTTTCTTTAAATTTTAATTGAAAATAGAAAATCAACTGTCAATCAGAATTCCTATAAAAGTGTGTAATAGCGTTTTTACAAAACCATTACAATTTCTGCATCGGAACTGAAAAAAATTGCATTGATATGGAGCGACGACATCATTTGACACGAGAAGAGATCATGAGAGCCGTCGGAATGTTGCAAGCTGGTTCCAGGCAATGTACTTTGGCTGTCGCTCTTGGCACTACACAGAGCGTCATAAGCCGTCTCTGGACATGCTATCGTATCACGGGCAGCGTGGCCGAGCGAGATGGAGGACGATCTCGCATCACCACTCGCAGACAGGACCGGTACATCCAAAATACTGCTCGACGGAATCGTACCACGAGCGCCATGATGTTGGCTACGAGGCTCCATAGCTCTTCAGGCTTGCTGATAAGCGACCAAACTATCCGATATCGTTTACGTGAAGTGGGTCTGCGTTCCCGAAGGCCGCTGAGAGATCCGCCTATAGCACCCTGCATTCGTAGGGCCCGTTTACAATGGGCTCGCGAACACAGAAATTATGAAGAAGAAGACTGGCGTTGTGTTTGCTTTTCCGATGAATCTCGTTTCGGTATGAGGCCGGCTACAAGACGTACTCGAGTTTGGAACACCTCTGGACGTCAAGAACGTTTGAAATTTTGTCAGGAAGTTCATTCATATGGAGGGGGAACAATAATGATTTGGGCCGGTATTTGGATCGGCGGAAGAACCGATCTCATTTGGATCAGGGGCAACCTCAATGCTCAGATTTATGCGGAGAGGATTGTTTCAGACGTGATCATCCCTCTGCGAAGCCGGTTGGATGATTCGTTTCGACTAATGCACGACAATGCACGTCCACACACGGCTAGAGTCGTAACATGCGCTCTTGCCGACGCTCGCATCAACGTTCTGCCGTGTCCTGCTCAATCGCCAGACCTCAACCCAATTGAGCACGCATGGGATATGCTTCAAAGAAGAGCTCTGCCGAGTATGGATGCCGTGCATACCCCACAACAACTTTTTGACTTGTTAGAAAAAATGTGGGCGGCCATTCCTCAAAGTGATTTTGATGAACTGATTCTAAGCATGCCAAATCGCTGTGATTGTGTAATTCGTGTCAATGGTGGAAACACATATTATTAATTTATTTATCTTTACAATAAAAATTTTAAAAATCCTCATTTTTGCCTTTTTTTGCCATTTAATTGACGACATTAACTTAGGTCAATTTCCCACAATTTGCAAAAATTGTAATTTTTCTTAATTTTTACAAAATAAAGGGATACGTTGTTAACTTAAACATAGGAATTAAAGTAATAAGCCAGTCTGGAAGACTAGATTTGATAAATATTAAAAATGTACTTGATCCCTAGACATTTTTGATGTGTGTATTTTAAAATGCATCCCATTAATAATTGGTAATCAGCTTCCATGTCCAATAATTTTCAGAATTTAGAGCATTCTAATTGTTTGAGAATTCAGAGCATTATAATTGTTTAAGATATTAGAGCATTATAATTGTTTTGAGAATTTAGAACATTATAATTGTTTTTAGGATTGCGCAAGCGTAATGACTTAAACGGAACTCTCCTAACTTCATGTCTATGTTTAGCCGTCTATCTGTCCGTCCATCGGTTTATTTAGTCGTCTGTTCAACTACAGTTTCAAATTTTATACACAGAGTTAAATTGGTAAAGATCCAATTCTTAATTTAATTAAAATCCTACTTTATCTAAAATTAATAAAGAACCCCTAAATTAATTTGTTTTTGACACGTTCTTAACCGTTTTTTTCAAACGTTATTTATCTTCTATGTAATTAAAATAAGTAATTCAGCTAGTATTGTATTCAAAAATATAACTTTGAAGAAATAAATTTTTAAACCTTAAATATATTTCGAATAAATATTCTAAATTCATTGAGTTGAAACTAATTCGATATGCATAAAATCTAATTTCTTCAAGTCTCTACGTTTTCTTTATATCTATTGTAAATACGCAGTCGAATATATATGCAATGGAAAGATGGCTAACCCCGAATTGATAGTGTATTGAATGAATCACAGCAATTTTTTTTAAGAACTCTGTTTGTAATTTATTATTAAATTCTTAGCTAAAGGAGAAATGAGGTAAGTGAGCGAGTAGTAAAGTTAATCTAAATGTAGCAGCAAAAGCCACTTCTACATAAAAATAAATACTCAAACTCATCTCCAGTTGAAGCATAATTGAAATTAAACAGTGACAGGACAAAGTTTCCTTCAAACTCGAACAAAGACTCGTTACCAGCACAACTCGGGTGTAACAACTTCCCACTTAAAGCGAATAGCTATCGTGGCCAACAACACGAGCTATCCATAACTCTTGACGAGCATCCTACAATTAAAAATCTGACTGGTTTGAGACTATTTTCTTTAATTTCTTTCACCGAAACATCCATAAAACAGTTTCTTTCAGTCGAAATATAATGTATTTTTTATTTATTTTGTAAGGTTAGTTTCGTTTTTTTTAAATAATAGATTTGTAGGTTTTCGTCCAAAACTTTCTTTTACCAAATGTGTCTGAATTCTGTAACCGTGACAGATATATTCACATGCACACACACGTAACTTACGCACATGCTATCACATCGCAATATATTGTTAAACTATAATACTTATCTTTTTTTTATCTCCATTAGAACTTTTTTAGGCGGTATAAAATATGAAGTAAGAATTGGTAAAAATACCGTTATAACTTATCGAAGTCTCAAAGAGGTCGACATCTAACCGACCTGTCCAAACCTGTCTGTTATTATTGATACCAAACTCTGCCTATTCATCAACGGAACAATTAAAGCGTTGAAATCGTTTAATTGAGTTTTGAGAGAATTTAACTTTAAAACGCGCCCGCCGAAGTGTACTGGCAGATTAAGATTGAGCGCCCTACTAGTCTGTAGGGCGGCTACAGATATCTCTTTTTAGAAATATCGATAATATTTCCATTACATGTTTGTGCATAATATTTATATGAAAAGAAAATATTTATTAAAATACCTCTCGTGTATGTCGAAGAAATATAATTCCCTACATACTTTTATACATTTTCGTACATTAAAAGGAAAAACGAGATCGTTACAGAAGATTTTCTCGAAAGCTATGTGATACACGATCTCGGAATTTGGCATAGTGATACATCTTGATATTTCGCAACATATTTTGCACTAATTTCTTAAAATTATTTAAATTGGATCAATTTAGATACCATTTTGTTACGCAGCCGAAATCTCCACACAGATTCTCTTCCCCTTAGGGGACAGACTGGTTATGATGAGATTTTTCCCATCAAAAGTTCTGCAGTAGTTGTCCTATTCGCGTTGTCGAGGATGCCGGGATCTACTAGGGAACGCATCAGAGCCTCTCTCCACTCAGGAGAAATCTGTAGACAGATATCCAGTCTCCTGAGGGTGAGACTGAGTTATGTGGGGATTTTACCCGCATAACTTCTGGGTGGTCGTCATACTCGCGTTATCGAGGGGCTCCGGAATCTCCTACGAAATGCATCAGAGCCCTTCTCTTCTTAAGAGAAATCTGCACACAGATACCTTGCCTTTTGGGGAGAGATTGGGTTCTGTGGGGATTTTGCCCACCAAAACTTCTGTGTAGATCGTTCTCGTCGCGTTGTCGAGGAGCTCCGGAATCTCCTGCAGAACGCGTATGAACCCTTCTCTTCTTAGGACAAACCTGCGCACAGGTACCATACCATTTTCGCGATCTCTACCTTTTAAGATAGAAATTGCAAAAGCGCGGACCACACGCGCCGCCGTCCGCCTCGGAGTCGCATGAATGGACGACTAGAGCCCCAACTCACAATTAAAATTTTTTTCTGTTTGTTTGTCCGAGCTAATCTCCGAGACAACTTAACTAATTCCGACAGGACTTTAATCGGCAGATAGAGAACTTTACAAAAATTCAAACTTGAGGTGATCATCAAAATCGCTACCCCCCCCCCCCCCCTCACCTTTTTCACAGAAACTATTGGACCCAGAACTTTTAGAATTTCAAAAATCATAAAAATTTACAGGAAAATTAACCATTTCATTACAATAACACGGAACCCTTTGCTATTTATGAACTCGCATTAAAAAGATTGCTTTTAATAAGGGAATGCTTAATAAAAATTTTGAGTCGATGACAATGTTATAGTAAAAATCAAGAAAGGAATTCTTAGATGGTCGACCACATAGAAAAAATTCGTGATGAAAGATTGACGAAGAAAATCTTTAGATCGAAAGTGAGTGGTAACGAGTCAAAGAAAACCACGGCAGACTTATGAAGATAAAATAGCCAGTGTTAGCTGACGTAAAAGTAAAAAGTACTCGCATACATACCTAAGCTATTTCTAAAGACTAGTCCTAAATGTAAGAACCGTGATCTTGGCACTCTGTCCTCTTTGATTACTCCATATTTTGTATGTACTAGCTTTAGCCGTGACTTCGTACGCGAGGAAATTTTTTCCATGACTTTCTAGTGACAATTTCCATTTAAAATTACCAATTTCGATTTTTTCGATTTTTTCTAAACCACGCCAGTTTTGAGCTGAACAAAACAAGAAAAAATTCAAATCGATCGAGCCATTGTCGAGTCTTTGCGAAACTGACGCATTACAATCGAAGACGACCTCCGTGGCGCAACGGTTTAGCGCGTCGGAAAGTAAAACGGGGGTTGCGGGTTCGATTCCCGTCCCGAGTCTGGGTGTTTATGTATAATATGTATATATTTACAAAAGAAAAGTATATAAGTAGTATATCAGTTGTCTAGTACCCATAACACAAGCGCTATGCAGCTTACTTTGGGACTAGATGGCGCTGTGTGAAATGTCTGAGTATTATTATTATTATTACAATTGATTTTTATGTACACTTAAATAGAAATCTTTGCGTACAGTCAATGTTTTTCAATATTAATCAAGACAACATATTGTAACGTTATTAAAATTACCGAGGTCGATGATCTTTATACAGCCATGACGAAGTAAACAAGGCACTTATCAAAAGGTCACCAGTGTGCTTTAAGGTCAAATTAATTTAACCTTAAGTAATTGTATTTAGAAAACGAACTCTTTAGTATTCCTTCAAACATTAGATAGTAAATGAATCATTGTGCGAGAAGATAAGCAGTTGATATATAGTATTCTATACTTATATTATAAAGAGATAAAGTTAGTGAGTTTCGAAGTAGGAGGTAATCCCTGAAACTACTCACCCGATCACAATAATTTTTTCACCAATACGAAAGGACCCGTTCTTCTGCGCCGCATTGTTGATAATATAATTCAAAAATAACGCTCTTATATGATGAGTAATTGTAACCTAACCTGAGTTGAATACAAAAATTGAAAATCAAAAATGTTCACACCAAACTTCCCTCCAACTCAACCAATTGAAGTGGGCAAAAGCTTAAATGAAAAAACTCGTTCTTAGAATTCTTTTAGTGTGGTAGAGCCATGCTGCATCGCAGCATTGGGCTGGCTCGCCCAGTGAAATACCTCCCTCTCACAGAATATCGACGTGAAATAACAGCATTGCTGTTGTGTTTCGTTCGATGAATGAGAGTTCCGGTAGGCCATCCCCCCCCCCCCCCCCTTGCCCCCCCCCCCCACCCCCTCTTGGCATGGTAGCGGTTTTTAATTTGAAATTACCCCAGGAGGTACCGACACATCCTATGTAGGAGAATCCCCCCTTGAGCGCCTGCGCTCAGGCTGCCGTGCGTGTTCTGAGGACGGCAAAAATCCGCTCGAGAAACATTATGCCAGAGACAGGAGAAAGGCAAAACTTTCGGCACCCCCTCCTACGCTTCGCGTGGACTTTTGCGACGTCAAGGGCATCCATTCCAATCTAAATGACATCCACCATCATCTTGAGACGGAAAAGCCAGCCTTACTTTTCCTTACCAAGACGCAGATATCCCCTCCTTCTGACATATCCTACTTGCGCTACCCGGGGTATAATCTAGAATATTCATTCGTTCCACGCGCCGGTGCTTGTGCTTAAGTCAGGGAGGATATAAATATGTGTCCGTCGCCGTCGGCAATCTTGAAGTTAGGGACCTTTCCATTCTATGGCTACGCGTAGATTGCAGTGACCACCCTCGCGTCTACGCGAGCCTGTACAGATCCCTCAGCGGTAATACCAGTGCTGACCAACTATTGGAGTGCGTCCAAACGGCGACAGACTCTCTCCTCCGACAGATCCCCTTTGTCGAAATTGTGGTTTTGGGTGACTTTAATGCCCACCACACCTTGGCTTGGGTCACGTATAAGTGACCACGCGGGAAGGTCCGTCCATGACTTTGCTTTGGTCTATGGTTTATCCCACCTGGTCAACGTGCTCACGCGGATTCCAGATATGGATGACCATTCACCCTCTTTACTGGATCTGCTGTTGACCTCGCACCCCGATGGCTATCAAGTCTATGTCGATGCACCGCTAAGCTCTTCGGGCTATTGTCTAATTCGGAGCACCGTGCATCTCACTAGAACTTTGAGATCACAACCTGCGGCTAATCGTCGGGTCTGGCATTACAGGTCAGCGGACTGGGACAGAATGCGAAGTTTCTTTGCATTCTACCCATGGTGGCGAGTTGCCTTCTCGCTGGATGATCCTGATGTTTCCGCCGACTCCGTCACTGATGTCATACTGCAGGGAATGGAACTTTTCATTCCAAACTCTGTGGTTCCCATTGGTGGCGGATCTCGGCCCTGGTTTGGTCACTCATGCAAATTGACGTCCCGCCAGAAGTGTGTGTGCTACCGGACCTGGGCAAAGGCGGTGGCATCTAAGGAAACAAACATCAGCGCGTTCAGAAAGGGGTACAACTATGCCACCAGATCCTTTAAGAGAGACATTGCCAAAGCGAAGTCCTCGTTCATAGGCAAAATTGGCGAGAGACTAATTCGTCTTCCTTCGGGAACACGCGCATTTGGGTCTCTCGCCAAAGCTGTCCTCGGTAATTTCTGTCAGCCGTCTCTTCCATCATTGCATGAGACCGGTGACTCCCTGGCCCACACTGCAAAGAAGAAAGCCAATCTTCTGAGCACTCTCTTTGCATCAAACTCGACACTGGATGACTGGGGAAATTTACCACCAACCATACCGCATTGTGCAAGCTCTATGCAACACGTTCGGTTCCTACAGAGTTCAGTTCGTAAGGCTCTTTTTTCCCTCGATATTCACAAGTCGTCGTGCTAAGGACGTGTGCTCTGGAATTGGCACCGGTTCTAACGCGCCTTTTAAGACTTTCTTACACCATTGGCGTTGTCCCGACTTCTTGGAGGACGGTCTTTGTGCACCCAATCCCTAAAAAGTGCGATCGCTCTGATCCGTCCAACTATAGGCCCATTGCCATTACCTCTTTACTCTCCAAAGTAATGGAATCCATTATAAACTGTCAGCTCCTCGGATACCTAGAGTGAACTGATCAGTGATCGCCAGTACGGTTTCCGCCGAGGTCGCCCAGCTGGTGATCTTTTAGTATACCTTACGCATCGCTGGACGGAGGCAGCCGAGAGTAAGGGGGAGGCTCTGGCAGTAAGTCTAGACATAGCGAAGTTATGCACGTGAGTTACCATCTTCCTCTCTGGGCGTAGCATAAAAGTCGTAGTAAACGGTTTGTGCTCTGACTTGAAGCCCGTGAACGCTGGTGTCCCGCAAGGGTGTGTGCTTTCTCCGACTCTTTTTCTTCTGCATATCAATGACATTCTGCATAACAATAGCGCCATTCATTGCTATTCGGATGACAGTATTGAGGATGCACTTTATACCGGACGTGCTAATTTCTCTTTGGAAAACGTTATGAGAACCGGAACAAGCTTGTGTCTAATATTGAGAACATGTTAGTCATATCTCAAGTTGGAGCCGACTAAACTTAGTCCAAATTAACCCCTCTAAGACACAAGTTTGCACGTTTACCGCAAAAAGACGCCCATTTGTCGTATCCCTCAGTTTTGAAGGTACTTCCCTTAATGCCAAGCCGACTATTGGAGTCCTTGACGTCGATATCTCGAGCGACGTTCAGTTCCGCAGTCACTTGGAGGGTTAAGCTAAATTAACTTCCAAAAAGCTGGGTGTGCTCGGTAGAGTGGGACAGTATTTCACGCCGACCCATCGCTTACAACTTTACAAAGCACAGATTAGGCCTCACATGGAATACTGTTCCCATCTCTGGGCTGGAGCGCCCCAGTATCAACTCCTTCCTTTTGACCGCATACAATGTAGAGCGGTTCGGGTTATCGGCGATCCGGTACTTTCTGATCGGCTCGATTCTTTGGCCCTGAGGAGGGACGTTGCGTCCTTAAGCATATTTTACCGGATCTATCATGGGGAAAGTTCTGAGGAATTGTTCGGAGTACTGCCTGCTGCTGAATTCCGTTACCGTACGTCACGCAATCGACTGTCCTTTCATCCTCACCACCTTGATGGGCGGCGGTCTACAACTGTGCGATTTTTACGACATTTTATACCACGTACGACAATTTTGTGGAACCAACTTATAGCGGCGGCATTCCTGGACCGTTACGACTTAGGGACCTTCAAAAAACAAGCCTACTCTTTCCTTAAAGGCCGGCAACGCACCCATGATTCCCTGGACGTTGCGGGTGTCCATGGGCGGCGATGATCATTTTCCATCGGATGATACGCTTGCTCGTTTGCCCCGTCGTAAAAAAAAAGACCAAAACAAACTGCGTACATTAATTAGAACCGGAGATATAGAGAAAGAAATAGAATATTTAGAATAATTTAGAATGGACCTTCAGAGTGGACGTAGGGTGTGTATTATGATAATAAATTGCACACGGGCGCAGTCGCAGGAACAGCTAGTATTTGACCACCTCCGTGGCGCAACGGCTTAACGCGTCGGAAAGTAAGCAGGGGTTGCGGGTTCGATTCCCCCCCGAGTCTGGGTGTTTGTGTATAATATGTATTTATTTACAAAAAAAAATACGTAGTATATCAGTTGTCTAGTACCCATAACACAAGCACTGTGCTACTTACTTTGGGTCTAGATGGCGCTCTGTGAAATGTCTGAGTTTATTATTATTATTAAAATTATTTCTAAAAAATTCACTGCTTACATTTATACCGGTAAACTATCGAGCACGGGCCTAAGCCAAGTGCAGGACAGGAGGAGTTTGGTCTACTACATGATCTAAAAATTTTCTAACAATTCTACATGTGTTAAGTATTACCGCTTTTTGTAGCTGGCTGTAAGTGTGTGGTGGTAATTTGAATGTCTTTATGGATTGATGAATTTGTAAGGGTATAATGCCTGTGCTGGAAAGAACTATGGGTAATATTGTGACATTTTGTAAATTCCAAATCCTAACTATTTCATCTTTAAGTTCTATGTACTTAGATATGAGATTATACTTCAAAGCTAGTTTCTGATGTATAATGTTAGCTACTTGATCACGTCTGTGCTTATATTCAGTCTGTGCTATTGCTTTACATGCCCCTATAATATGTTGAATATTTTCTGATGAACTATTGCATCGTCTGCACATATCTGTTGGCAAATTAAGTATTTTCATAATGTATTTCTGATAATTGCGTGTATCTATTACTTGGTCTTGTATTGCTATTATGAAACCTTCAGTTTCAGGGAAGAGTTCACCTCGCCGAAGCCAATTGTTCGACGCCATTTTATCGACATTAGTTGGGTTCAAGTCTAAGCGATGTCTTCCGTGTAGCGATTTTCGAGTCCATTCGTCAATTTTAATCTGTTTACTAGTCAGTGATTCGTTTCTTTGTGTGGTTCTGTCATGCATGTTTAATGGGGTTAGTCTGTTGTCACTCTGTACTATTGCGTTATGTAGGATAAATTTAGAGGCTTTAGTGAAAAAATACTGTCGAAGTGTTGTTACTCGTATTTGCTTGTTTTGCAAGTTAGTAATATCTATGAATCCCCTACCGCCTTCAACTCGAGATAGTGTCATTCGTTGTACACATGCTCTGGGGTGGTGTTTGCGTGTTTCGTTAATGATGTGGCTATGGTCCGTTATAGATTTTTTTAGTTCTGTTTTCGTCCAATTTAATACCAAATGAATAAGTTAAAATGGGGATAGCATAAGTATTAATAGCTTTGATAACGTTCCTGGAGTTTAATTGTGTTTTCAATATTGAACTTATCCTATGTTTAAATTGTTGTGCCAATGATGATTTTATTTCTTTGTGATGTATTTGTTTGGACTGATTATATCCTAGGTATTTATAAGCTTCATTTTTATCAAGAGGATCAATTTTCTCACCTGTTTGCATTTGGTAATTATGTTTGGGGTTCTGTCCTGCTCTTATGGAATTTATTTTGCATTTATCGATTCCACATTGCATTCTAATGTCCTGTGAAAATATTTCTGTTAAAATTACTAATAGATCTAATCCCTCCTGGGTCTCAGAATATAGTTTTACGTCGTTCATGTATAAAAGATGATTTATCTTTTTATATTCTTTGTCCGTCAGCTCGTCAGTTCTGGTCTCAAAAGGTAACAGATACCCTGCACTGGATGAATTTAAAATATTTGAAAGTGGATTAAGGGCAAGACAAAATTATTATTATTATAACATAACATAACTTCACGCTGTATCCCCAAAGGGGTAGTCAGAGAGGACGGAGCGCCAGGAGTCGCGGTCCTTACACACCTCTTTCGCTTCCCCAAATCTCATCACTCTCCTCACACATTTTCGCCTAGGTATGCGAGTGCTTTTGACATTTCCGTCTGCTAACACTCTGGCTATTTGATCTTCATAAGTCAGCCTTGGTCTTCCTTGGCTTCTTTTACCACTCACTTTCGCTCTGTATATTTTCTTCGTCAGTCTTTCATCACTCATTCTTTCCATGTGCCCGAACCATCTAAGCATTCCTTTCTTCATTTTTACAATAACACTGTTGTGCAACCCTGTCATACTGCGTATCTCATCATTGCTTATCCTGTCCGCAAGCGTGACACCGCACATATTTCTGAGAGACCGCATCTCCACAGCATTTATCATACTTTCACTCGATTTCGGGCATATCCAGGCCTCGCTGCCGTACAACAAAGTCGGCACCAACACCGCATTGTGGATGGCCATTTTAGCAGTGTTAGATATATTCACACTACCCACTAATGCGGACAGAGCACCGTTCACTTTATTGCCAGCTGCTACCCGTCTCTCCACATCCAACTCACATCTTCCATCCCTCGAAAACGCACTCCCCAGGTACACAATTTCATTCACCTGTTCTAGACATTTTCCATTTACACTAATCACACATTTCGTTTGTTCCGCTTCTCTTTCAAATACCAGAACCTTAGTTTTGTTCACATTCATTTTCAATCCTTTTACTTCACAATCTTCTTTCATGCACGTGACTAGTGTCTGCAACTCTGCTTCTGATGGTGCTATTAGCACAGCATCGTCAGCGTACAATAGGCAGTTTACCACTGTGTCACCACATCCCATACCACTCATATTACCTTTCAATCTCTGGAGGCAACTGTCCAAATACAGCACGAATAGCCAGGCAGACATCACGCAGCCCTGTCTGACACCAGAACAGACTTCAAACCAAGGCGACATGTCACCGTCTATCCTTACACAGGCTCTGTGGTCTCGATATAATGACCTCACAGCCTGCAGTAAGGAGCCCTCCACGCCATATTCAGGCAGAAGACTCCACAATTTCTTCCGCACTACTCTATCGAATGCTTTCTCTAGATCCACGAAAGCGCAGAAAACTTTCTGACCTAAAGCCAGAAACCTTCCCACGATAACGCGAAGCGAGAAAATCTGATCCATACAACCCCTACCGTTCCTGAATCCACCTTGCGCCTCCCACAAATATCTTTCTGAAACACCTTTCATACGTTCAGTCAATACTTTAGTATAGACTTTACTCGCTAAGCTGACCAAGCTGATGGCCCTATAGCACGCACAGTCTAGGCAGGAACCTTTCCCTTTATATAGAGGTACTATGACTGCCGTGCGCCAGTCCTCTGGAACCTCCCCCTTCTGCCAACAAAGGTTGCAGAGTGCACAGAAGGCATCCCAGACCCTAGGACCACCATACTTGATCATCTCAGCAGTCACCTCATCAATTCCCGCAGCCTTTCCACATTTCAAACTTCTTATCACTTTCTCAATCTCTTTCATACTAATGGCATCCTCCAGTCCCTGGCCCGAGTGTGGCAATTCATTAGAATCGCTCTCAGTATCAGAGACGGAGTCGCCACTCTCATACAGTTCTCCATAGTATTCACTCCATCGCTGCAGAACATCCTTTTTATTTGTAAGCAGGTTGTTTTCTTTCGAACGCACTTTATTCATTCTGCAAGGTGCCGGACCACTTCGGATCTTACGTACTTCTTTCCAAAATAATTTGGAATTTTCCTCGAAGTTGTCCGACATCTTGTTTTCATCTAACACCCTACACCTTTCACGCTTCTCTTTCACTAGTGCCTTCGTTTCTGCTTTCTGCAGCTTATACCTGTCTTTCATCAAATTTTTCATACCACAGTCATTAGTAGCAAGGTAGTCTCGCCATGCTTTCTTTTTCTTATACACAGCCACTTTCACCTCATCATCCCACCACACATCACGCTTTTTGCCGTTCCCAATCTTATTCATTCCACACACTTCTTTCGCAGCCTCAACCATACTATCTCTAAGGTTCTGCCAGCATTCTTCAACATCCTCGCTCAACACTTTCAATCTATCATCAAGCTTACTGGATAATACCCTTTCATATTCATTCCTGGTGGTCGCATCCTGCAGTTTCCAGCTTTTAATGCGGCTAACCGCTGCAGGTTTGGACACTACGCGATGTCGCCATGCTGCGAACAGACCCCTTATTCTGGTTATCACCAGAAAGTGGTCCGTCCCGAGATCGGCTCCTCTATACGCTCTTGTGTCCATTACCTGCTTCTTAAGTCTGCTATCCACCAGGAATAAATCAATCATACTTCTCGCACCCTTTCTTTCCCACGTGTACTGATGGATCCTTTTGTGCCCAAACATGGTATTAGCCACAAAAAGATCCTTTTCCATACACAGTCCTAGCACAATCTTACCAGCATCATTTACTCTCTTATCTCCATATTTGCCTAGGACAGACTCAAATCCTGTTCGAGCTGTCCCGACCCATCCATTCATGTCTCCACACACAACAATTCTTTCGTTCTCTTCAACCGTCGCTAGAACTTCTCTAACATTTTCCCAGAACTGCTCTAGTTCAGCCAAACCGACAGAGGACACTGGGGCATATACTGCCAAAACAAAAATTCTTGTCAACCCCATCTTGAGGCGTACCCAAAGCAGTCTGGGATTTATACATTCATACTCAGTCATACAATTAACCATACGAGAGGACAGTAAAACGCCTACCCCTTGGCATCCCCTATCTCCTTGTGGTACCCCTGACCACAAAGCGATGCCTCCTCCGGGCAAGTCGGCAAGTTCACTGCCTCCTCGCTTGGTTTCACTCAAACATAGCACATCCAATCTTTTCTCTTCCATAATATCAATCACTTCATTCATCTTCTCCTCAATCCCACCTCTCACATTCCACGCAGCTACTCTGCACTCCTCCCTCCACTTCCCGCCGCTAGGTGCACAGCGTGTTGGGTGGCGGTCCCCAACGCCGAACTGCACTCTGCACACACCAGCGGGGACAGACCGGTGTACGTCGCTTCCGGGGGACGCCCTAACATTATAATAGCCGTTGTCCCGCATGGTATGCACAGAAGAGGAATTGCAGCCCTGAAAAGGGCTGGCAGGGGTCGCGACGAGCACGCTTCCTCAGTTGACCCCCTGATTGATTATTATTATTATTATTATTATTATCACTATCACTATCACTATCACTCACTATCACTATCATTGTCATTATCATTATTATTATTCTATATTTTTCACTAAAATAAAATTGTCTGTGATTTCGAAACGAAGCCTTTTTCTTGAGCTTACATGGTTATTTGCACGAACCACAACCCAAAAAAGCTAATTTACATTTTCGTCTATCTGTTTGTTAGTTCGGGCTAATCTCCGAAACTGCTGAATCAATTTGGACAGAACTTTAATATGCAGGTAGAGAACTTTACAAGAAGTCATCTAGGCTACTCATAACTGGAAAAGTACCAAATTTAATGCGGGCGAAACCGCGAATCATGGCTAGTAAATAAATAAACACCTACTTTGTACAAATACACCAATCGTTATAAACTCAAAATAAGCCATAATCAAATACTGTGGGTGCCACACAACGGACTGGGAAAAAATAATAGATACAAATAAATTAAAAAAAAATACTTTCCTATTGGCCGATTTTATAATTTTCTGTTGAACGTTTTTATCGCCATGTTTTTACCGTCCGAAATACAATAGATAAGCAAAACGCTTTCCTAATATGTCGGCAATAAAGACGCTTTTTCAACGTCCACGGCATGACGTTATCGTGCACGGAAATATAAAAGCGTGTCCATACAACTGCATACATTTTGCTTCCCCATTGCACCGTGGACGGTAAACACGTGGAAAATTATAAAAGCAGCCATAAACTGACCTGACTGGGAGTCAAATCTAAGGCCTTGGCTAAGACCGAACAAATCACACAAACGATTTAGTTAGAATTTTATGTTTTTATATACTATCTACAGTATTTATATAATCTCTTATAGAGATAACGCCGCCTTTGTATGAAATATCAAAATATTATAATGTAATTTATATGTTCAAGTAAGTGTATATGAATGTATAAAAAACAATATGCCCTGCCGTTGCGCCAACAGACTAATCGAGAATGAACATTTTTTGATCCGTAAATATCGACATAAATTTGGCTATCTACAAAGACCACGTCCCGTCACTGTTGCTGACCCAAAAGAGCTCTAAGAAACCTGATTGTTTTTCAATAATTCCACAAAATGGTATTCTGCCCCGGGATTAATATAAGCTGGGAACTTGGATCGTTTATGAAATATTTACTTGGGCTGATTTATTTGTGGTTATATGTAGGTGTATGTAAATTAACTTACAAATCGATAAACATGCCGCTATTAGTAATGCAAAATTACTTTGAAATCATTTAACCCTATTTAAGCTGTGTATTTTGTGTAAGCCATCTACCATTTTTATTAGGTACTTTTAAACTAAGGTGATACATACTCCATCTAATTAGTGTCTCAAATTAAGAATCTGGCTATTTAAAAAGTGACTCAACTACTCACGAAATTTTTGTAATTAGGCAATTGTTTTCATTAAGTAATCTATTAATCAATCATAACCATCAAGATACAAGTCTATGCAATCACGACAAAAAAAACCTAATTCGCTGTTGCTATGCAGTTCCAAAATAAGTCCTTTACCAGCTCTGAAAGTATTGGGAACCTCGGTGTCAACATCTCTCACGACGTTTAGCTCCGAAGTCATTTGGAAGACAAGATCATGCTGGCGTCCAAAAAGCTTGGTGTGGTCAACAGGGCGAATCCGTACTATTGTATAAGTCACAAGTCCGGCCCCACTGATGTCACCTATGGGCGTGCATACCAGCAGAACCTGCATACCAGCAAGCGCATTTTGACGACTCCAAGACGAGCCGTGAGAATTGTCGAGGATCTCAAGCTTACAAACGGACGCGAAAACTTTGGTTTGAGGAAGAGATTGCACTTCCCTCTAATATTCTATCGTTTGTGTAATGGGCTGTATTCCCTGTGACTATGTTTTGAGAAATTGTTCGACTGCGACATAATGCCCACGGCCGCCTTCTATCATCTAGCTTACTTGCTGCCGACAGAGAATTCATCCTCACACGGTGGAACCAAAATAGTCGTGCAACGATTTTAAAGGATCTTACTCGAATACTGAAGTTGTGGAATGAGCTCCTTGTCGAGTTTTCCCAAGAGAACACGGCATAGGTTATTTTAAACAGGGCGTGAAAATTATGTCCGACTGCAAACGCCCAAATTGTTGAGATGACGATGTTAAATTGATGACTCAAACAGATGATACGATATTCATGAAATCATGAACCCATTTTTTCTAACCTTTTGCCTGGCTGTCATATCATGGCGTGCTCGATGAAACGTCAAGCGGAGCAGCTGACACAGCTGAGCAGAACATACAACGGTTGCATTTAACGCCGTCGAATACGCAATCTCCAGGCTCTCTGTTTTACACACGCACAAGATGACTGCGTAAAACAAATTGAAAAAAAAAAGAATGAACCAATGTAGTGATCAATGAGAAAACTGAATTTTTGTTTTGATTTTAATTGTATTTGTATTTCAAGTTATGAACGGAAGTTACAAGAGTTTTATACAAGGCACAATTACACTTAATGTTATTTACTTATTATACACTTTGGACACCTACTAGAGTGATATGCCTAATTATTGCTTGACATATTGTCACGTGATTTACAGTGAATGATAATAGGATGTATAAATACTCGCCATATCACCATCACCATTTAATTTCGTTATAGCTAGGCACGTAGTGGTTTACTCAATTTTACGAATTTACGACAACGTAAAGAAGAAATTTTAGTTTAAATACATAGACTACAAATTCATGAATTCATTGAAACTACTTGTGAACAATAAACACGCCCTTTTTTGATTTGTTTTTAATTTGCTTTGTTGCTGACTGTACATCGGAGTGCCGGAAAAACGGAAAATACAACGACGTAAGAAATTCTATGAACTAAAGTTGATTTCCGTCCAAATTTCCGGCAGACCTAAAAAGGATTAAGTAACGTCCTGGAGCGATATATACAGTATGAAACAAAAATAAATACGTCTCTTGTTTTAGAAATAAGTTGTAAAACAAAAAACTTTGTACTATAATGGTGTTTCAATGTCTAATACGATCGCTGAAATAATGTTGCGCATACCGTTAGGGTTGTTAACTTTTTTAGCTCGTATTTTTGACCTATAAAAATGTAGTAGAACAGGAGAATAATGAAAAAGACAGTATGTTTTTTTTATATTTTTTTATTTCTTTCAATGAACATTTTCTGCTACTACGTTATAAACCTATTTTCGTGAAACACAACTCGCCAAACGTCAAAAACGATCTCGCTGAATTGGAGCTTAAAAAAAATTATGCAAATAAGTTCGTCAATCAATTTGCGTAAAGTATTTTTAAATTTGAAGCTGCGTTCGGTTTGAAAAGAAAATCTGTACACTGAGAAGAATCGATTAGAAACTCAGGTAAAAAAGTAAGAACATACACACAGACAGACAGACAGATATGAACATATGAAAGTTTTGCCTACTATAAATATTTTTTTAGAATAGTAATTGCTGTACTAATACAGTAGGATAATATAATATAGTAGTTGACAACCCTACCCACTGGATGAATGATCTAGTAGCAACTACGTATATATTGAGCTTTTCCATACTTCAGAATATTAACTCATTTGTCCTGATTATCTCTAAATTGTCGTAGTCTTTAAACCAGCTTGACAACTTATTAATTAATTTATACTAGTTTTTACCTAGTGGTTGAAATTCAACCTTTAATATAAAGTAAACGCTTCCACCTTTGACATACACTCCACAGAGTCGAAACAGCTTAAAAATTAAAAAAAAATCACAACTCCAAAGTAATTCAGTCAATCTGCCAGTAAAAATTTCTTGGCAACATTAAAAACTCTTTGGCGACTATCTCTATTCTTTGCGACTGTTTGACCACAAATATTATGTTTGGATGTTATTGTTGTAACTTTCCACTCGTTCCGTGACGCCCACAGTACAAAACAGCTGTGGGCTGTGTGCAGTATGACTATGTAATACGACTTTCCGCAATACAGCCTTGTGCGGTACGACTGGGTGCAGGCAGAATACATGTGCAATACGGTTGTTTGCAGTATCGCTGTGTGCGACAACATGGAATTACTGAATTTTGGACATGTGCGTCAAGACGTTTTAATAGACTAACTGAAGAAAGTGAAATACCTCCAAATAACAATATTTTTACTAACTATATTTTGTTTTCACCCGTAACCAACCTTAATATACGAGTTTGTTTAAATCAAAATTCAACGGCTAATGGTGTTGTCAGCGAGTGCTTAAAAAACAAATAATTCCATTCAAAAATTAATAATATTTACGTAAATGTAACTAGAAAGCACTATGTATAAGGTTAAATAAAAATAGTAATAATATCTTAGAGCGAAATTCCTGGCATCATACCTAACAACTCTTGTTCTACGATTTTTTCAAAACTTAATATGTTCCCCAAAAAATATTTTTGAAGTTTGTGGTACTGTCTGTAATGTTATAACTCTGTGTACGTATTTCTAGTGGTACAGCGAAAGCGCACCGCCCGTGACTCCGGGCGCCCCGACGTATGTGAGCCGTTTTAGCGACCGGCAGCATTATTACTTATTACCTAAAAATTTGCAAATAACGACAGCCGCGCGATCGTTGCGCGACCGGTGACTAATTGTAATAAAAAATTGATATCATGTATGATGATTGTGTGTCTATTGCGCCATGACCGCAAATGCACTTTTCGCAGTAGATATAGCGCCACTATACAAAATGAGAATTTTCTCGTTTTGATAGCAGATATCGCGCGATATTTAACTGTCGCATGCTGACTGCAAGTTAGGTAATAAGCATGTGGGTAAAGGAGGTTCCATTTTCAGAAACATATACAACGTGTTTTTATTTTTATGTGAAAGAAAAAGTTATGAATCATGAAAAGTCGCAAAACAAAAGTTATTGGAAATGATGTTAAGAATAGATTGCTAAGAGGTTATTAGTAATTTTCAATTAACCCCGTATATGTTGTGGCGCACCACAATGGCAGCGGAGGACACCACGTGATACAAAGTGTCCCGTATTTCGTAGTTCGTCAGGTATTGTGCTGCCAAAAAGCGAAGATTATCTATTATATTGGGCCAGTTAGATATTCACGAGTATATAACTTAGCCATTTCACATTGCGATCAATATTTAGAAAATTGATTAAAAAAATGAATTTACGTGTAAATTGAGGATACTTACGAAATAAATATGTGCACGTGTGATGATATTATGCTTTTCTTTAATTTTAAACAATATTAAAATATAACATTGTATGAAAGAGCAAATAAAATCTTTAACATGTTAAATTATTGACACGTACATTGCAAATAGCCGTAATTTATCATATGTAATGAATAAAATATATACTTTCGTACCATCTATAACGAACCTAACTCTAATCGCCTACTCTGTTCATTTGTTTATTTTATTTTTACGACAAAACTCTAACCAAATATGCAAATGCTATATTTTATAAAGTCTAACAAAATTCTTGAAACCAGACACTAATAGTTTATTCAGAATCATATATTGAATACATTTCAAGCACTTTAAAAATGATATTGCACTCGATAATTCAAAGACTCCTATTTAAATTGAGGTAGATTGGCCCTAATACCAAATTCTAAAGCGTTAAATAAGAGCTAAATAACACCAGTGCGGTCAATACACACTGAAACACAGTTATTGTTATACATCACACGAAATTAAATAAATGTCGATGTTTGGCTTAAGGTCAGTAATTTACAACGGCGTACAAACTGATTTCGTAAGTATGCACGATTTATATGTAAATCCTCTTTTTTAATTAATTCTGTAAGTCGAAGACAGAAGACTTAATCGAAAACAGAAAATTAAACTCTCTTCCGTCGTTTAAACTAGCATTGATCTGACAGGCGTATAAGATTTGACGATTTAACAGTGAGATCAATTTTGTAAGTATTGATCACACTGTTAAATCGGCTGAGGGTCGTACAATCAATGATAGTTTAAACGACGCAAGAGAGTTTAATCTTCTCTCTTCGATTAAGATTCGATTCCTAAGATCAATGGCAGTTAATCGATTACGAGCAGATTAAATTATCGAATATTGACAAAGAATTTTAAGAAGAACGGACGAACTGTGAACGAAACGGATAATATTACCATGTATAAGATATTAATCTAGGTTTTACTAATTCGTTCACTATTTCCATTTGACATTAGGAGAGTGGATTAAACAGTCGATAAAATTTTATCGATGATTACGAAAAACCATAGTTTTAACTGCTCTTGATCTTACGGCCCTTAGTATCTAACTATTCCAATAGAATAGCTGATAATATTCGCTTTTTGGCAGCATAATACTTGACGAACGAAGAAATGCAGTGAATTTTGTATCATGTGGTGTCCTCGGCGGCCTCTGTGTTTTCTCTTTTGCTCTTGTTGTCTGCATATATTGCTTTCTAATTAGTTATTACACTATGTAATTATTATTCATTTCCGTGTGTAATAATGTCTTTTCTTTTATTTTGATGATATTTGATATCTTTTAGTTTGAGGGTTGCATAAAAATTTTCGTTTCTTATAATATGTCGGGTCTACTTCATTGTAAAGTTCAGTCAAGAAAGTATCGGGAATGGATGATTTGTTTATGGTTCCAAATTAATTTTTTTGTTTTTTTTGTTGTTGTTAGATTGGCACAACTGTTTTCCATTTTGGCGCAGAGTTTGAGTTGCATCTGTTATTTAGATTAAATACAGTGCTGTTTTTAGTTACATCATTCTAGTGTATATTGCGAATTTCATAATGGACAAAAACATCGAACAACGAGTTTGTCTTAAATTTTGCATCGCCAATGGAATTTCGTGTTCGGAGTCACTGGAAATGTTACAGAAGGCTTACGGTGAATCGAATTTATCAAAAACACGTGCTTATGAGTGGTACAAAGCGTTCAAAAGCGGTCGAGATGTGATGGAAGATTTGCGGCGCTCTGGTAAGCCATCAACGTCTGCAACTGAAGTTAACATCGCAAAAGTGTAGAAAATAGTGACTGAAAATCCTCATTCAAGTTTGAGAGAGATAGCCGCCGAACTTTCTGGGTCTCACGAGTCGATCCGTACAATTTTAAATAATCACTTGGGTATGAAACATGTTGCCGCTCGGCTAGTCCCAAAAGATCTGAATTTTGTCCAAAAACTCAATCGCATATGAGTCGCTGAGGACATGCTAGAACGAGTCAATTCCGACCCAACATTCATGAAACGCATTGTTACTGGTGACGAGACGTGGGTTTACGAGTTTGACATGCAAACTAGTCAACAAGCTTCGGAGTGGCGCCTTCCAACTAAACCGAAACCGAAAAAACCACGCCAAAATCGATCAAAAGTCAAAGTCATGTTGACTGTTTTCTTTAACTATCGCGGTGTTGTGCACTCGGAATTCTTGCCGAAAGGCAAAACGGTAAATAAAGAATATTATTTGGGCGTTATGCGGCGTTTAAGAGAGCAAATTCGACGAAAAAGGCCAGATTTGTGGAAAGAAAATTCTAGAATTTTGCACCACGATAATGCGCCTTCGCACAAGGCCATCATTGTGGACGAATTTTTGACCAAAAACTCAACAAATACCATCAAGCAACCACCTTTTTCACCAGATATGGCTCCAGCGGACTTTTTTCTTTTTCCTAAGCTCAAATTACCACTTCGTGGCACTCGTTTTCATTCAGTAGAAGACATAAAGGAGAATTCGCGGCGAGCACTGAACTCAATTCCGGAAAAAGCGTTTAAAAAATGTTTTGATGATTGGATTATTCGTTGGCGTAAGTGTATCGATTCTGAAGGAGCATACTTTGAAGGTGATAAAATAAATTTGGATGAATAACTAACATTTCGTGTATTATTGATCTTTTCCCCGTACTTTCTTGACAGAGTAGTATCTTTGCGATAATTCCGTTTACGATATTAGAGATATATACTGAAGATATGTTTCTATATTTTATTAGGTATTTTTTTAAACAACAATTTTTATTGCTTTTTCTCTTAATATAACTTGTAATAAACTTTAATTTTTTGTTCAAATTGTAGCAACAAAAACTTGCAGTCTATATAAAGAGAGAAACGGTTCAGAAAGCCGTATAAGGCCACTTTCTCTATGCAAACAACCAAGATAACTGCGGGAGGGTAGTCATAAAACTGTATCGGTTCCGATGAGACGTTAGCTCGTTCAATCGTAAGGAAATCATGACCTTAAATTGTTGTATTTAACATCTATTTTTAACCGACAACGCAAAAAAGGATGTCTATTTTTACCGTGTATGCACGTTTGTTGCTTTAACTGTTTAAAATGATATATAATGCCATTTCACACCATTTCCCATTTAGGGTGAACAGAACATCTTGGCGCTACAATGTCCATACTTTGATAACACATCAAATAATCTTGTTTTGGTTCTGTAGCTACAAAAATTGCATATATTGACGACCGCGATGACTGAGCCAGAGAAAGCCGTATTATATGTCGGTTGAAATAATAAAAGGCATTCATTTGACTATAGTAAGGCAAAGCGCGATTTCCGGTTTGGAAGGTATACCGCGCTAATGGAACGTCGGGGCCGGCACTGAGTCTGTTAGACTAAGGCGGGCCGGTGCGATAGCATTTCTCCGACGGATCGTTTGCCATTATTAAATTTCCAATTACCTACGTAATAATTGTTACAAAGAGTTTTCTGTCGTTTGCACATTAACTTCTTAACGTGGTATTTTATAGAGTAGTTCGCCATTTGTAAGGATAGGTACCTATTTCTCATAGTTGAGTTGCAAGAGCACGAATTGCCGTGTCTTTTCCGACATATATTTATATACTTGCGCTATATCTGGGACCACCGCATTCGTGGATACCGCATGTGAAGTGATTAAACGAGAGGGAGCCACGCGTTATTGGTGAGGGAGTAGAAACTAGATCCAGAATTTGCACATTAACATTGAAAATAAAATCGCGTGATCTTCGCAAGTAAATAACAGTTCCACAATCGGGCCAAGAATAATAATTAGCGCTTTTATCACCGTGTATTAAACGAATATTCCTCTCTTTCTATCTCATTGAGAGTAACCACGAGTAAAATAGTTAGCTATAGTAAGTATGGCATCTTTGCACTATCAGTATAGTTCGTGTCAGCTAACGAGTCGGCCATGTAATAATTATTTGCAAAATGTTCGTAAATCTTAAGTGTTCACAAACATATAAATATGTCATGTTCAGCTGTGTATCGTTGTACTGTGACCTTCTTTATTTTGCAAATTCGAAAACTTTCAATCTCCTAGACTTAAGTCCATTTACAGAGCCATAATCAGTTAGCGCTCTTATCACCGTATATTCAACGAATTTACCTATCTGTCTGTCTATCTCTGAGCGTAGCCATAATTAAAACAGTTGGCTATAGTGAAGTTTGGTAACCTCGCACCGTCGGTGTCATTCGCGTCAGCTCATGATGCAAAGCATTGCATTACTGAAATAGTAATTTGCAAAATACTTATTAGTCTTAAGTGTTTTGTTACTAGTATTCACAAAAATAAAAATATGTGTTGTTCAGCTATGTATTGTTTTACTGTGACCCTTCCTTAATTACGCACATTAGTATAAGTCTAGATGTCTAGAACATAGGTCAACAAAAATTGGACACGCTTTTGAGCAGAAGATCCGTTTATTAATATTTTTGGTCCGTGATTCTCTTATGAGATCTGATCTGTCACTGTCTATGTCAAAAACTATATTACACTACATTACATTACATATCCTCACGCTGTATCCCTAACGGAATAGTCAGAGAGGACGGAGCGCCAAGCGTCTCGGTTCTTACATACTTCTTTCGCTTCCTCAAATCTCATCATTCTCCTCACACATTTTCGCCTAGGTATGCAAGAGCTTTTGACATTTCCGTCTGCTAACACTCTGGCTATTTGATCTTCATAAGTCAGCCTTGGTCTTCCTTGGCTTCTTTTACCACTCACTTTCGCTCTGTATATTTTCTTCGTCAGTCTTTCATCACTCATTCTTTCTATGTGCCCGAATCATCTAAGCATTCCTTTCTTCATTTTTACAATAACTTCATTGCTTATTCTGTCCGCAAGGGTGACACCGCACATCTTTCTAAGAGATCGCATTTCTACTGCATTTATCATACTTTCACTCGATTTCGGGCATATCCAGGCCTCACTACCGTACACACCGCACCGCCTATGTCCAGAAAGCTAAGATATGAACCATTTTTGCAAAGGCGAACGTGTGTTTCTTTGTAGAACAATTATAGTAATAGATGGCGTTGCTGCCTATGCTTTTATGATATAATTTTATTTAAGTATCAATAGATTTTATTTTTAGATTTTAATAAATACAAGTAATTATGTCAACATAGGAATAGTAATTTAATTTAATTAATCTAATAGATGGTTAACTAGTAACAATAGTATATGAAATTTTCGTCACTCATTCCTTGAGGTCCGTGGCGTTCTGTTCATATCTCGTGTGGTGTGTGTGGGTTCGAGCCCCAGGATAAAATAATTTAAGTATTCTTTTATATTAAATTATGTTTGTAACTTTTACCCAACGAAGTAAGGATCATAGTGTTAGTTGTCAGAACGTCAGATATTATGGTTGTCGTTGTCAGTAATATCTCTGTGATACAGTTGTTGTTGGTAAACGAATAATTAACTGTGAATAGAAAAAGATAATACCCACGATTTTACTAAGAATTGAATATTAGTAGTTGCATCTCACACTTGCAAATTGTCGTGGATACACTACACACAATCGCAGTTAACGTCTCGTATAAGATAACTTACTTACAATGCATTTCCTATCGTATATAATTAAAGCAAAGATAATTGTTTTACGTGAGGAAAATATAAGCATTAGTGAAATAGCTCGCCGCCTTCATATATCGGTAAGTATTTTACATAGTCAATAATTAATTTGATTTTGTTTATCTAAGTATACCTAGCAATTTTGTTGTGTTTTGTGTGCTATATATCTCTATTTTATTTGTAAAAATCAAGTGTTCGATTATGGATAAGGAGATATGCAGATACCGGCGATATCGAACGGAATCGCCCAACCCGACGGCCTTTTATGTATACTGCAGCATCTTCAAGGCACCGAGAGATCGTGGATATTCACAAGCAAGATCCTTTTGCAACCACCCGGTCTACAGCAAGGAGATACGATGTGTCTTTGAATACAGTGCGCAGACATTTACATGCTGGTGGCATACACCACTATAGACCAGCGAAGAAAATATTGTTGTCAGCGGTTCATCGTGAACGTAGAATAAGCTTCGCTCATCAATATACAGATTTTGATTAGGTGAACAATGTGGTAATTTTTACCGATGAGAAGACTTTTAAATCCGATAAGGACGGGCGTAAGATATTATGGAGAAGGAAAGGAGAAAGATACAATCCACAAAATGTTTTGTCTTGCAGAGCTAGTGGTAGAATCTCGTTAGGTTACTGGGGCTGGATATCCTCCATGGGTCCTGGTGAGTTAGTAGAAATAGGGGGCCGTCTTAACAGTTCTAGTTATTTAGAAATATTACGGGATGTTATGTTACCCACAGTGAGGGTAGCTTATCCAAGTGCACATATTTTTTTAGTGCAAGACAATTGCTCTGTGCACAAAGCCAGAATCGTTCAGGATTGGTTAAAAACGCAAACAGGAATAACTGTTACAGATTGGCCTGCCAAAAGTCCAGACTTAAACCCCATTGAAAATGTATGGGGTCATATGGTGTTAAATTGGGATCCATCGGAGGTCAGAACAGCCCAAAATCTTGATCAAGTAGTCACGTCAACATGGGAATCCTTACGTGGCTCTGATTTGTGTTGGAACATGATAATGGGCATGGAAAATAGGTTGAACGAAGTTAATACGAGCGGTGAGCCACTTCGTTACTAAAATTTATTTCGAGTGGGTATACCAAAATTTTATTATATGTTAGAAATGACAGGAGTAATGAATGCGTATTTTATACTTTTTCATACATATTCAATATAGTACAGATAATATAATATATAAGTTATGTTGACGTGACCATTTGATACAAATTAGAATAAATCGAAACTGGAGTGATATTATTGTTATATTGTGTAACATGTTGTTTCACTTTTTACGATTTTTTACGACGAAAACGATTTTAAACTTTTTGTGTAAAAAAAAATATCCGTATTATTTTCGGTTAGTTGTGTTAAACATTGTATGAAAGGTAATAAATAGGTATCGCTACTATTGTTGAAAATAATTCATGTATTGATTAAGTTTAATAAATTTTAATTAAATGACTTTATATTTTTATTTAACTTACTTTCATAAAAAAAAACAAAACCCATTCGAGGCCAACAAAATTATTTAAAATGTAAACAATAAAAAAACAACTGTCCTGGGGTTTTGAACCCACCCCCTCTCGGTGTATACGCGACGTCTGGGCAAAACGCAATGTATAAACCAACGTGCCACGGAGCTCACGGACTGACCTACGAAAATTTCGTATATGATTGATACTTAAATAAAATTATATCATAGAAGCATAGACAGCAGTGCCATCTTTTGCAATATAATTATTCTACAAAGACGTAAGTTCGCCTCCGCTAAAATTGTTCATATCTTAGCTATCTGAACATAGGCGGTGCGGTGTGTACAATAAAATTGGCACCAACACCGCATTGTGGATGGCCATTTTGGTAGTGTTAGATATATTCACGCTATCTACTAATGGGGACAGAGCACTATTCACTTTACTGTCAGCTGCTACTCGTCTCTTTACATCCAACTCACATCTTCTATCCCTCGAAAATACACTCTCCAGTTACACAATTTCATTCACTTGTTCCAGATATTTTCCATTTACCCAAATCTCACATTTCGTTTGTACTACTTCCCTTTCAAACACCAGAACCTTTGTTTTGTTCACATTCATATTCAATCCTTTTACTTCACATTCTTCTTTCATGCACATGACTAGTGTCTGCAACTCTGCTATGTGTAAGTGTCTGCTATGTGTGCTATGTATATGTTGTAAGTAATTGAGTAATATGTGGGTCAACGAGATGTAACTGTAAGAGAAATATTACGTTTCTGCGGTACATAGTTTTTGAAGAAATTGGATCTTACAGACATTTACTCCTGAGTGATCTGAAATATAAAAGTTCAGTTTTCCTTTTAAATACTGAATCCTAAAAATAAATTATTTCTCCTTTAACCAAGTGATAGTGACATTTTAAAACGAAAACGTGGCAAACAGTAAATCTGCGACCAAACGAACAGGATAACAGCCAATCTCGGCTTTGTCACTATTAACCGGATATGTCGAATGATAACCGGATAAAACCAGATCAGAGTGACAGCAAGCCGATAGAACACAACGGTACTGTAAAAGTGTAACCTACAGTAAAATCGTACGATTTAACAGTTTTTTTTGTACATGTGGAGTTACGAGGGGTAACACATAACAGTAATATCCATATGTGCACAGTCTACGGCTTATCGTTTTTTAAAAATTGTCTTTCAAGGGATTAGTGGGTAGTGGTCAAAAATTTCTAGATAAACTGAGGTAGACATACCCTACTTTAAAAAAAGAACATTTTTTCGCGTGCATTGATTAAACCATAACACAAACAATAAACAACAATATTACATATACACATATTAATAATATATACGAAAGCGTAATTAAAAAGCAATACAATGACAGTAAAAGAGAGACTAATTTATTCATTTTCTTATTTTAAACAACACTTTCTGTAAGACCGTGTGGCATACATACGTTTCGAACGCACAGGTGGTAATTAACTCCTGCTTAACGGTACGTAATTTGGCGCATCTGCCTCAGTTTATACAGAAGTCTTTAGTAGTGAATGACCCCTTGACACGGTGGTAGGACATCTACGTTGCAAGCTGGAGCTTCCAGATTCGGTTCAAGTTAAATCGATTTGGGAAACGAACCTTTGTAAATCGGCACAGATTGGGTGTTACTAGAAGCTCCCCCATTCATTTGTGCTGTATCCCTAGTATAAGCCTGATGGTTGGATTGGGCTCGCACTAGCACAGTTGGTGTAATTATTTGAAGTATTTAAAAAACGAATTAAAAAGGGAGGTCTTTATGATGGAAAACCTTTTCAGTCATTACCTTAAAGTTGATGCAAATATACAAACGATATTAATACTGCAGAGATGACTACGCAATTTGCGTGACCCTAAATTATGCACTAGTCTTACACCATGGGCACCACGCAACGTACTGGGGGAGCTCCCAGTTAAACCCAGACAATCCAAAAAATTTCGTTCTCTAAATTGACCTAACCAGGGATTGAAACCGAAAGCTTCAGCTTGAAAAGCACATGTCTTAGTTGCCTTCCCATCAAGCTCTGCCATCGCGCCAACGGGTCAGTAAAATAATGGAATACCCATTGCAGAATTTTTCCCTTAATTCATCTCTTAAGGAGTTGAAAAGGGGGTTTAATTTAGTATAATGGATCATTTTTAGGATTATATGGCCAAATTAGTGAAAATCATACCCTATAGTTTTGTCATGTTTGCCTGTACGTCTGTTTACCAGTCTACCATGATTATATTCTCTTTGGTCTACCCGTCCATATTTCACAGCTAACCTATTTCGTCATCTTTACATCCAATAAATGGCACAGAATTATAAATTAGTAATAAATACAATACAGTTAAATGTGTTGTGTACCTACAAAAATTGAACACGCAGAACCTCGGATCAAGAAACAATAGACGGAGCATAATGAGCTTCCGCTCTTACTATCGCATTTCAAACGAATTGTCATGTCTCTTTCTATCTCATTGAACGTAAAACAATTAGCTATAGTAAATATGGCAACCTCACACTGTTAGTGTAATTCGTGTCAGCTAATGAGTCGGTCATGAAATAATTATTTGCAAAATACTCGTAAATCTTAAGTGTTTTGGCTGCAAGTACTCGTATTCACAAAAATGAAAATATGTCACGTTCAGGTGCGTATTGTTGTACTTTCACCTTCCCTAGTCATGCACATTAGTAAAAGTCTAGAAACTCGGTCAACAAAAAAGGATACTGTAAGGACACGCTCTTAGAGCAAATGATCCGTCCATTGTGGTACTTGGTCCGAACCCAGTCCTATATTTCAAAACAATTATAATAATTACAAATGAAAATTTCGTACTACAGGGACGTAAATATCATCGAAAAGGGAAAGAGCAAAAGAGAGATGTGGCACGCTCGAGTTTTGATTTACAGAATCTCACAGCGGTAGAGGGAAGCAAGCCTTCGATCGTTCTTTTTAATGACGTCACGATCACCGTCCCGAACTGCTAGAGGGCGCCGGAATACCTTTATTCTGTAATCGTTGGCGTTGCACACATTTGTAAACTAAAACCAGAAACGCCGACAAATAGGCATTTTGCACTAATTTTAATTTTTAAATAAACGTTAATTCATTAAATTAAAATTGTACTTTATCCGAAATCGCTACAAAAGATAATTTGATTAGATTGATACGTAACAATTTTTTTTTCAAACTATAGACGCGCCTTGGGGGCAAGAACGACTCGTATGCAGACGACATACGGCATGACTCAATGCCCGCTCTCCGCCACCGCTCTGTAGTCCCTTGTGTATACGTGGCGCGTATACTATGTACTTTTTATTGGTTTACTCTAATTATAAATTCTTTCAATAGCCATTAGTTTCGATATTTCACATCTGCCGGGCGTCCTGTAAGAGCCACATTTTTGTTGGTTATGACAAATTTTAAGTAATACAATTAGCGTATATTGAAATCAAGATACAAGGAGTTAGAGGCCTCTTATTGCAGTGGAGGTGTTAAAATCGACGTCTAAATAATAACAAGTGATGCCAAGGTAATGACTCAACGTTGTATTTTGCCGTGAAATCTCAGTCAGAGTGCGTACGGGAATTGGTACACACGGTGAGCTTGACACCAAAATAAATTGGTTGGATGGGAGCCTCCGGAGCGCGGGGCGGGGCCAGAAAGGTGAGGAAATTCAAATTGGATTGAAGGAAGTTTAGATTGGATTGAATTTTCTCGCCACCTTGTTTAATTTAGTAAGGTTGAACGGATGTTCGATGTTCTTCGATATCTCTTATGGCAAATGAATAATCGATGTAAAAATATAAACCAGAGTTCATAAAACCCATAATATCGTGTAAACCTCGAACCCTCAAAATGGGTAAATATAGCTCTTCTACAGAAGTGTCATTAGCAAAAGTATGACAGATAGAAACGTCCTAATAATTTGCGTGTACATTGTTCTTGTGCGATTTTAAAGCTTCTCGGCTTTTTTTATTTTAAGGGGTAGGTTAAGGAAATTAATAAAGTAAATAACAGTCGCAGAGCCATGCTGCATTGCAGAACGAATTGTACCGGCTCGCCCGGTGAAATACAACACTCTCACAGAATATCGGCGTGAAATAACAGCTTCTATCGCTGTTGTGTTTCGTTCAGTGAGTAAGAGTGCCGGTGGCCCATCACCCCCACCCCTTCCTCGCCTTTCCCTAAAGGCGGGTAACGCACACGTAATTCCACGGACGTTGCGGGTGTCCATGGGCGGCGGTTGGTTACTCTCCATCAGGTGATCTACTTTCTCGTTTGCCCCTTCTCTCATAAAAAAAAAATTGAATTTAATAGTATTTTTCTTAATTCCTGTGTACACTGTACACAGCTTATTATGTAGATATATAATCGAATAAATGATGATATTTACACAGCTAGTCGCTTATTGTAATAGGATAGATAACTATTTCTGAACGACTTATTTAACAGACAGGTTCGATAACCATAAACAAAATTGTGAAAAAATATTCGAAATACAATGAAAACATGAGAGCTATCTGCATTTAAACTTTAGTAGTGAGAACAGACAGGGGATAGTTTCGCCTATGTCACTCTTAGCGCTGTACAATGTCACTGCGACTTTGTGACGTCACAGCTATATAACACTATCTCCCTCTAGATCATCCCTACTTTATTCCCACTACCGAAGTTTAAAACCCAATTACTTAATGTCTGTCAATAAAAGTCAATCAGTTTTTTCTCAATCGTATTTAAAATCTTTGATTATAATTTTATTGGTAAAGTTCACATACACAAGTATAAATAAATAGATGTAAAAATCATATTTTTCTCTAATGCTCTACGATAGTACAAGCAGATTTCAATTAAAGAAAATTCAGGGACATGAATAAAATATGACAGTGAAATTTTTGACAAGTTGAAATCTCAACGGGGCCTATTAAAGCCACACTAAAAATAACGGTTTTTTCCTCGAATATTGTGCAATGCTCGCCTAATTTATTTCTTCAGGCGACACATTACTTCATCAATCATTCCAAAACAAGATATCTTTCGCAAAAATTCTCTATTAAGTATTACAATTAAGTAGTACAAGTACAAATAATTAAGTAGTACAAGAGTAATTCGTGTAACCCCAGTGCGTTTTGTCTACAGTACAATTTAATAATATTGTATAGACTTAGGCGTTACTTTGCGGAAATCTATTTCATATGATAAATTCCTAAAATCATTAACTATTTTCCGCTCAAACTCCAAATCACTGATTCAGTGCTGGTTTGCTGACCGAATCCTATCTCTGGTATATCCTGAGGATGCTTCGTTGAGAGGCGAAACACGTGTCGATTGGTGGTTTGTGGAGTTTGAGCGGAAAATACTTAAAGATTTTAGGGATTTATCGTACAATTTAATAACGCTGCCAGTTTCATGATGCCATACTTCAAAAGGCAACCGTCGATCGAGTTGAGTCCAAGAGTACAACCGGATTAAAGACCAATGTATCAGACAAGTGTTGTGGAACCTTTTTAAGGTTCTGTAACCAAGTGGCAAAAAGCAGAAAACACGTAATTTCGTCATATCAGCCCAGTCTGTAATTTTGTATGTCACGGTCATTTTATTCATAAAACTATTGGCATCTCGAACCAAGAACCAGATTGGACAGAGCCATAATAAGTTGGCGCTCTAATCACCGTGTGTCAGATGAATTTTCGTATCTCTCTTTCTATCTCATTGAGCGTGACCACGAGTACAATAGCTATAGTAAGTATGGCAACCTCGCACTGTCCGTGTAATTCATGTCAGCTCATGACCGACTTGATGTACGAAACTGAATAAATTATTTGTAAATTACGCGTAAATCGTATGTTTTTTGGCTACTAGTATACAGAAATACAAAAATATGTCATGTTCAGCTGCATGTTGTTGTAATGCGACACTTCCCTAGTCTCGCACATTAGTAAAAGTCTAGAAACTCGGGCAACAAAAAATGGACATACTCTCAGAGCAAAAGCATTGTCCATTTTGATATTTGGTCCGATATCGGTACTGTATAGATGTAATTAGGAATGTAAGTGTATTCTACGAACCGTAATACATTAGTATAACGGTTCAGTTAAGAAAAAAAAATTAGGGACGGCACTCCATACTTAACAATAATAATAATGCGCCAGGCAATACACACCAATCATCTGGTCTCGCACTAGGGCATTCCCTGTACTATGAAAACCAGACGACATGCAACCGAGAGTTAAAAAAAAACTAGAAGTGTGGGGTACCACAATCTTATGTGCACTGGATTTTTTTTAACCCTCCGTAACATTTATAGAGTATCACCCCTAAATTTATTTAAGGCTGTAAAACTTACAGAACTTCGAAACACAATACACTATCACTTTTGTACTTTAAAACTACCAAAAACGTAAAAAATAGAAAATCTAAATAAAATAACAACCTTACTTCTTACGTTCCCGTCAAAAAGACAATAAATTGATTTGACTTTGACTAAACAATGTTTTCCTCGGACCAAGAAACTATGGACGGAGCCATAATAAGTTGCCACTCTTACCACCGTGTGTCAAATGAATTTTCATGTCTCTTTCTATCTCATTGACCGTAACCACGAGTAAAACAGTTAGCTATAGTAAGTATGGCAACCTCACACTGTCAGTGTAATTCGTGTCAGCTTACGAGTCGATCACGAAATAATTATTTGCAAAATACTTGTAAATCTTAATTGTTTTGGCTGCTAGTATTCACGTAAATAAATGTTCATCCTTGTATCGTCGTACTGTGACCCTTCCCTAGTCACACACTTTAGTGAATTCTAGAAACTTAATAAAAAAGGCCACGCTCTTACAGCAAATACTACGTCCATTTGGGTTCTTGATCCGAGAATTTCTCCTTTTACTTCACGAGAATTAAGATACAGTTAATTAAAGAAATAAGTTGGCAGAAAAATTACATCTGAAACTCTACAAAAGATGATTTAAAGAAGATTTTTCCTGGCAAATAAAAGGAAAATACATCATGATACTAATAAAATAAATAACAGAAACGTCATCTCAGTGAAAAATAGAATGAAGTATAATGCGTATTGTAAAGCTTTTGGGGCTTTGAAAAATGAAACAACGACGCGTGTGTCGGCTGAAATTCATCTTGCAATTTCCCCAACAAGGGCCCGGGATGGCGATAATTACGAAGTTCACTCTAAGAAAAATGAAACTGCTGGTATACACATCTTGGGATGAATGAACATGAACATCTTGGGAACTCCTCTCATAATTCTTGCACGAATTACTGTCAATTTTTTTTATTTTATTCTGCATACAATTTATACATGAAGTAACGCCACAAATTAATATTACACACATAAAAGTTACTGTAAACTGTTCTCTAAAACACGTTACACCAAAATTGATAAAATGAATTGAAAAGATATGCCAAGAGCGAGTTGGACACGCATTATTCAGGAATTCCGTAGTAGTTTTATACAAAGTAGAATTTATATTAAGTTTTTTTAACTATTCGAAAATCTTCTATCAAAAAATAAATTCTATTATTGACACCTCAATAATATGTACCCCATTAAGCGTAAAAACACGTAAGCCATAGTTTATTTCCACTTCTCCAAACTTTTTCCTTAATTCCAGTGTGAATGTTTTAAAATTTTAACATATACATATCTTCACGCCGTATCTCTAACGGGGTAGTCAGATAGGACAGAGCGCTAATCGTAGCGGTCCTTACATACTTTTTTAGCTTCGTCAAATCTCATCATCCTCCTCACACATTTTACCCTAGGTATACGAGTGCTTTTAATATTTCTGTCGGCTAACACTCTAGCTATTTGATCTTCATAAGTCAGCCTTGGTCTTCCTTGGCTTTTTTCAAGCTTCTTTCACCACTCACTGTTGCTCTATAAATTTTCTTCGTCAGTCTCTCATTTCTCGTTCTTTCCATGTTAAAATTTTAACGAATACAAAATTTGTATGTCAATAAATACTTTTTAACTTTTTACTTTAAGCTTAATTCCTTTTTATTCCGACGTTTCGACTGGATTGCACCGATTGTGGTTACGGGCAAACTTTTGAGAATGAGATGATGAGGATCGTCTTCGAAGTGTGCGGTTCACACTCATTCGCGACATTTTTTAAGTTGAATAAACATTTCAGATTGAAGACGTTTATCATAACAATATTTTACAGTTTTTTTTTTGCATTTACAAAGAGAAACCTAATTTACGTAAAATATAATATCATAAGTTTTTTGCACATTTTTGAAGTGATAAATGTACTCAAATCTCTTCGAACCCAACTAATATTATATTGTATAGATTCAGGTGTTACTTTGCGGAAATCCATCTCATGTGATAAATTCCTAAAATCTCTAGCTATTTTCCGCTCAAACTCCAAAAACCATCAATCGACACGTGTTTCGCCTCCCAACGAAGCATCCTCAGGTTATACCAGAGATAGGATTCGGTCACCTAACCAGCACCGAATATTCGGTGATTTTTAGAGTTTGAACAAAAAATAGCTAGAGATTTGAGGAATTTATCACCAACTAATGTTATTCGTCTGAGCCCATTAAATGTTTTTCTAAAATGGACTTAAGTCTAGGAGATTGAAAGTTTTCGAATTTGCAAAATAGAGAAGATCACAGTACAACGATATACAGCTAAACATTTTTTAGTTTTTGTGAACACTAGTAGCAATACACTTAAGATTTACGAGTATTTTGCAAATAATTATTACATGACCAACTCGTTAGCTGACACGAACTACACTGACAGTGCGAAGTTGCCATACTTACTATAGCTAACTGTTTCACACGTGGTTACTCTCTATGAGATAGAAAGAGACAGGAAAATTCGTTTGACACACGGTGGTAAGAGTGGCAACTTATTATGGTTCCGTCGTTATATTTCTTGGTCCGAGGTTAGGTTGTTTTGAGATTGATTTTTTTTTATTTGATTCTTTTAAGGTGATTTTTCTGGCAAAAAAAAACATAACATATTAATCCTTAGGATGGCTAAAGTAATTGCAATTTATTTGTCTTCTTAATCCTAATATTGTAAATATTCATATAAGCCTCAGACCACTCATCAAGTGGACTGTTCCTTCCTTCTAGCTTCTCCATGCTATAACAAAAAATAAAAAATAATAAATAGAATTTATTTAATTTTTCTAATAATGCATGATTATATTTTCCGCAATAAACAACCTTTAAAATGAAGCTATATATTTTTACATATAAATTTTGAATTCAATCTTCAAAGGGAGCTATTTTTATTTCCCTTTGATTTTACGCCTTGTATAGTTTAAGAGACGATGATTAACAAAACGGCTTAGGCATTAATGTCATCTCTTAAATAATTTCCACGTTTCAAGCGCCTGAGGTAACAGAGCGTCTTTCAATTAATTTTTAAACGACAAAAACAGCTCTCTGAGTCGCATCACAAAAACATTGGAGCGTAAAAAGACTCCGCCTCCCGGGCACTCGTCAAACCGCTCGCCCTCATTTAGACGACAGGATTAATCGACGTCTACGGCAATAACATTATGAAAAAAATTCTCCCTGTAATAAATTTATGTCTTAACAATTTTGGTGGGACAGCTCCTGGGCTATTCATCATGGCGGCGCACGACTGACAGCGCAAGTGTGTTCAGATCTCGATGAGAGTTTTTGCTTTTCTTCTTTTATTACTATGGGATTCGACTGTTGTAATAGTTAATAGTAATAGGATTTGAAACGTTATAATATCCGATAATATTGTTATTTGACTTATACATTGGAGCTGTGCTGTGGTCTTCTCAATTCCAGTTACGATTCCCGGTCAATTCAATTTTGAAAATGGACTATAATTTGTTTGGAGTGTGATTATTCATTTGTATTTAATTAATTGCGATAATTACTAAGTTATCTTTATACTTCCGCTGTATCTCCAATGGGGTAGTCAAAGAGCATGGAACGTCAAGCATCCTGATTCTTATGTACTTCTTTCGCTTCCTCAAATTTCATCAATCTCTTCATACACTTTCGCATAGATATGCAATACTTGTATTCATATCTAAATAACATAATAGGTATTTTCCACTTAAAGTTTCACACCTGTTAATCGACACGACATCATTGTCAGCGGTAAGCCGTAACAGAAGGCTAAAAACAATTTATTCAAATCGATCAATTGGGATGGCTTTCCGCTAAGTAATTACTGTGTCTATACAACGCATTATTACTAATTTATTTTGAAACTTAAAACATATGCCATTAATTTGTAAAAACAGTGCTGAGAGAAACTAACAAAAAACTTATTATCTAGTGTATAAAATGTTAATAACCTAAAAAATCTATTATTCATAGTACATAAGGCTACATATGCTACAAATGATTCACATACTTACCTATATGACTAGATTATACACTGATTACGTGTTAAGATTAAATACCATGAATATTTGAAAGCGTACATAAATTTTCTATATTAGGCTCTCTCTGAACTATAAATATAAGCAGTAAGTAAGAATTCTATAAATTTAGTTATAAACACACCTTGTTTATATCTTTCAGTGCCTTATATGTCAGTCGTGTTTTTCGGTTTCTTTAATTAACTTTTTTGTGCATCCATTTCAATCAAGTAGTTGTGATGCTGACTGTACCTACCTCATAATAATGTATTTTACTGATACTCTTAAAATCGGCATATGATTTTTATTTTTAAACTTCATTCTAAATCAAGTATGACTTAAAATTCAAACCAGCATTTTATCTGTAACCAGCGTTTTGTCTGGATTGGGTTAAATTAAACGTAAAATAGCTTGAGCTTACAGAAGTATTATTAATCAAGGGTCATCTTCATTAGTTGTTATGAAAGAACCTGAATCAAATTACGACTGAAAAATGTAATGAATAAAATTCTTATGTTAGATCATTTGGGTCACATATACCTACCAGGGTCTGGTAAAAATAAACTGGTACAAAAACCACACAAGCTGTGTTGAAAAGCTATGATAAATATATAATAAAAACATCTTTTCCTCTTTTCGAACGGCAGCTAATTCACCTATTTCAATGACAACGCAAAATCCATCTCACTTTACCTTCTTTAATAAAAGCCAGTATTTTCCGTGCGTCTATACATTAACGCTTTTTAGATGCATTCACAAAAACGTGTCCCTCGCTCGCACAGCAGAGTGAACACAATCTTTTCAATTTCTTGCAAGCTGACCAACTCTTATTCGTTCCATTCGTTCGCTCACCGTAATTGGCGACGCCGCAAAACACAAAAAAGAGCAGGGCCTAATTGCGAGCGAGGCTTTTACGTTGAAGCCACTAAAACAGTGATCCTAATATCTATTGTTTAAGTCGAAATGTACATACATACTTTATTCACTACACTCATTCAAGAACTCTGAAATATTGATTTAAATATCGAAAAATACAAACAAATGAGACTTTGGCCGGAAAATAGATATTATATATAAATATTAGCTTTTGCCTGCAACTTCGTCCGAGTGAACACAGCGTTAAGATTTTACTTTTAAATGGAAATAATGACTAATAAGGCATTTACGGATAAAATCTAATTAGCAAAAAGTCAAAGTGTTAGCTGACAGAAATGTCAAAATCACTCGCATACCTCGACGAAAGTGTATACGTAAAATGATGATATTCGAGTAAGTGAACGAAATATTATGTAAGGACTACGATGCTGGCGCCCATCCTCTTTGTCTACTCTGTTACGGATACAGTGCGAGCAAGTCCGTTGGTTCCAGATTAAAATGTATTTATTTTCTTAATCTCGAGGGTCCCAGGTTTAGAAAATCTCTGATCAATTATTCTTCGGAGATGAGCCTATTTTTTAATTGGAAGATATTATTTTTTAACAGTGTTTTTAGAAAAACATAAAAAAGATGAAATAGAATACCTATAACTACAAAGGTACTGCTTACATCAAACTAAAACTGCCAGCTAATCTGTAAGAAGAATATCAACAAACAATTTTACCGAACTGAACAATTACATGTTGTTTAAGTACAGAAACTCGTCGATATAAATTATATATCACTTTATCAGAATAAGAAGAAAGAGAGGAGGATGAGAGAACACAAAAAGTATTTTAAGCATAAAATCAGGTGAATAAATAAAAATATTTTAGAAACAGTCCAATCGAGGACGATTTTTCTAACAAAAGTTTAAGTTTTCACATATAGTTCAAATAACTTCTAGATCCCTATCAATAGCACAAAAAATGTAGTATTTCTAAATAAAAAATTTAATAGTACAAAATCTAATCATAACAATCATTAAACAGAAATATAACATACCTTATTTCGTGGCCCCAACATTTACATCCCTCGTTCCATCCACTGTAAAAGGACGATACTTGTGAATGACAAATTAGGAGACCTTGCTGAGTAAGAAATTGCTCTCTTGGAATATTTTATTGAATTTATCTATATTACGAAAGGGCAACGAATTTGCGTGGCAGCGCCGAGGACTAAGACATATTAGTATCACTTGACCTTTTGTGCTGATTAAAAATTCAAGAATCGATGTGTACAAAGTACAAGGCTACCTGTTAGTAAAATTTATCGTATTCTTAAAATGAACGTTTATACCCAAAATAAGTAACCTTATTTACAACAGTTAAATACTCATAAATGCATTTAAACAATGCGTAAATGTGTTATCGGCGTAATGACCCTACTTATAAAAATAATATTGGCGTAATGACGCTGCTAATAAAAATTATATTATCAAAACACCGCTGCTCATAAAATTATATAAGCCTAATAACGCTACTTATAAAAATTCTATTAGAGTAATAACGTTACTTATAAAAATTATGTTAGCGTAATAACGTTACTTATAAAAATTATGTTAGCGTAATAACGTTACTTATAAAAATTATGTTAGCGTAATAACGTTACTTATAAAAATTATGATAGCGTAATAACGTTACTTATAAAAATTATGTTAGCGTAATAACGTTACTTATAAAAATTATGTTAGCGTAATAACGTTACTTATAAAAATTATGTTAGCGTAATAACGTTACTTATAAAAATTATGTTAGCGCAATAACGCTACTTACAAAAATTCTAAAGCAATCGCATACTCAAATAAATTATAGTTCAAATTAATTGACTATGAGCGGTCGATATAGTTCGCGGTTCCTTGATGAACTAATTCGCTCCCCCAGTTAATTAACGACCAGATAGCGGCACCGACGGTTTGTTCATTATCTACACTAACAATCTGTCGTTAAAAATAACGTAGATCTGCGTAAGAATTATTGTTATAAGTCTCATAACAATAGGTATTGTGTTCCGAGCGACATTGAACTAAGAACCTCCTACGTAAGAGGGATTAGTCGCGAACTAGTTTGTTCGGTTCAGTTGAGAGGACATTCTTTTTTTTGAGATATACACGGATAATTCAAAGTGCCAGTATTTCTTTGACTTTAGTTTTTCCAGTTGAAATGAGTAAAATGCCGGATTTATACGTTGGGATTCTATTGTGTGGTGCACGAATATATTTCTAATAATTAGTTTTTGCATTTAGTAAAAAGTTGTTCTAAATTATATCAAATGTAAACAATCAAATTCATTTGTCATTCATTGTGACAAAGATTTCTTTGTGGATAAATAATAATCGATGATTGCTCTTTCTAGATTCCAAGTAAGAACCACAAATGAGTATGCCGCGAGAATGAGCGAATGGCGTATCGGTATGAACAAAATGTCTGAAATGTTCAAAAGTCATCAAACTACACTTATTACACTTAACATTATTAACTTCACGAATTCCGACTAAAAATATATACTATTTAAAACAAATAATTTCCGCTAAAAATATACTATTTTCACTGCTATTATTTTGTAATGAATAGTACCGAAATTAATTTTATTTAATTTAGATATAAATCGCGAGCAGATGTCATTGTTAAGGCGACTGTGGAATTTACATTGAAAATTATTATACACCGAACTGCATTTTAATAGCAGATAAAAAAATTATACGGATTATTTTGTTTTATAGGCTGTAGTTATTTTATAGCGTCGTTGCATTTTTTCAAGTTACTATCTACATTTCTGAAGTGATAACATTGTTGACGTGATTAATTTTTATAACTTTTAGAGTTCCGTACCTCAAAGGAGAAAAAGAACCCTTATTGGATCACTTCGTTGTCCGTTTGTCTGTCTGTCTGTCTGTCTGTCTGTCCAGACCCTTTTTCTCAAGAACGTGTAAAGGTGTCATGTTGAAATTAATGACTTACTCAGGTCTACAATCTCTTGGAGCTTTGAAAAAACCAAACTTCTAACTCAACGTAATCAAAGAAACGGCCGTTTATACCACATATTTTGACACTCGCAAGGGAATTAAAATCTATAGGGCACTTCCTGTTGACCTAGAATCATGAAATTTGGCAAGAAGCAATGTCTTATAGCACAAGTAAAGACAAATATTCGAAAAGGGCAAATTTGTAGTTATTTGCCATTACAAACTTACATTTGTAGTTGGTGGTAGTTAGTGAGTATGGGAGAACGTGTCTTTCAACTGAAAAGTTAAGTTTGTTTTTGAATTTAACTTATATATTTTATTGGTAAATACACAATAAAAATACATTGTAAGGTTATACGGAACCCACGGTACACGAGTATGACTCGCACTTGGCCGGTTTTTTAGATATCCTTCACCCCAAATTCCAAACCCAATAATCAACTCGAGTTTCGCCTCTTAGGATATTCCAAGGATCAGACTCGGCCAACTAACCAGCACCGAATTATAAACACGACAAAAAAGCATAATAAATACGACAAATATTATTTCTTTTTCTTTCATCAATTTTGAAGTGTTTTTAAAGCATTCCTATCATATTTGTTACAGGAGATCGAACATTGCTACTATCACGGCACGGTGAAGGACTACCCTGGTGCGTCGGCCGCGTTCCACACCTGCAATGGAGTGTCAGGAGTCATCCATATCGGCAACGAAACATTCGTCATACATCCCTTCTATGGAGGAGATTTGTCGGTCAGTGCTGCTTTCTCTTATTATTCTTTAATTTTACTAACTATTCCGAACTAATTAACGAGAAATGTCAAACACTCCGTCTATAAGCTAAAAACAGTGATTAAAAAACAATGTTCTTGTTTAAAATTAATAGATTCCACTTGAAATTTACTGCTATTAACCATTGTATTGTAAATTTTAAAATTAACAGCTTTCATCCAATTTTATTTTTAAATTCAATCATATACTTAAACCTCGGGCAAATGTTATTGTCAAGACAACAGCGAAAACTACAGTGGCAAATATTATAGACGACAAACTATTATTTTACCTATTTCAATTTTTTATTTTAACCTTTTTTACATACTATTTTGAAGCTTTACTATAGTCTTTCAATTTAGTGTATTTTTGATGAAGGGTAGAAAATTTTATTCAGGATTTTTTTTTATAGCGAAAAGTATAATTTTTGTCAGTATTATGACAAATCTTAAAGTGCTTATAAATTCTCCTCTGATAAACTAAATAATCTTAAAAAGCTTATAGTAAGACAAAATTATTATATTTTCTGTCGAATACTTAAACCCTCTTTATCTATATCTATACTAATATTGTATCGAGGTAAATTTTATTTGTTTGTTTGTAATGGATAAACTCAAAAACTGCTCAACCGATTTCAAAAATTCCTTCACCTGTAGAAAGCTACATTATGAGCGAGAAACATGGGTTGTATTTTATTTTAAAAAAAAAATTTCTACCCTTGCAAAACCGGAGCGGGTCGCTAGTGTATTTATATTATTCAACAACGAGATCTTTATCGATCGCCACGCCAATTTACAGTCTCATAAAATTATATATTTTTTAAAAAGGCTATTCGCGTAATGAGAGACAAAAACATAATCCATTTTCAAGACTACCAGGTTATATATTATGTATCTTCTTAACGTGCTTTTTCCTATCCGAGATTAGCGACCAATGTGACGAATTTGATCTTTGAAGGCACTCTCCAAAACTGACTCCGCCCGAACCATTTTCAAAGGTTCTTAAACCAAAATATTATCCATCTTCATGATCCTCGTGTTCCTATAATCTTCCTCTAACTAATTATCTTAACTTGAACAAATAGAACAGTGGTAAAACAACAAATAATAAAAAACGAACGAATATGAGTCGGAGCCTCACTAACTTGAATGAAAGAAAACAGTATTTTTTTGAGACGAGTTATCCAGTACACTGTTTATACACACATCAAAAAAGTCTTAAGCAACACGCGTCATTTGCAGAAACTGCATGTTTTATTAATTGATACTTTATTTTTTTCTTAGAAAAGTAAATTGGTATGCAATCTTTTTTGTTCTAGGAAACATATACTGGCTGATTTTTAAAATAGAACCTTTTCGGTTGTGTTTTGTTTTCATTAAAATAAAAGCTAATTATTTTTTCCGATTTCATGTGTTTTCTTTGCTTGATAAATTTGGTATTTGTCGCACTTTTATCATTTTGAGATATAAAGTTTTTGAAAAAATTGAGCGGTGAATCATTTTTTATGTTATGGAGCGATGCCATTTGACTGCTGATGAAATGCGAGAGAGCTATAGGAATGCTACAAGCGGTAAGAAATCAGTCCCAGATGTCTAAGCATTTTGGTGTCAATAGGAGTGTGATTTGTCGTCTTTGGCAGCGTTACGTTAATACAGAAGATCATGCTGAGCAGCACAGTAAGACAGACAGACAGGACCGATACATACAACTGACTGCAAGACGTTAGCCGATGTTAACCACCCGGGAGATAGGTTTAAAGCTACAATTCTCATTTCTCGGTGTTGTTGTTAGCCACCAAACCGTGAGAAATAAGCTGTATGAATACGGCCTACGAGCACGACACCCAATTATGTGCCCACCTATACGCCATGGGAATCGCGCCCGTCGAAACGAATGGTGTAGGGAACACTTGACATGGACCCAGGAGGAATGGGATATAATTTTATTTTGTGATGAGTTCCGGTTTGGATTTAGGCCTGATATGAGAAGGGTAAGAGTGTATCGTCATCCCGGAAATGCTGAACGACTGAGATTCGTCCAGGAAGAGCACCCTTACAGTGGCTCCACAGTGATGGTGTGGACGGGTATTATGAAGAACAGACGAACTGAGCTCTTTTTTGTAGATGGCAATATGAACGCTGAAAGTTACATTGAACATGTCCTCAGGCCTTATGTTCACCCATTTGCACCGAGTCTTGGCTCAGATCTCACGCTGATGCATGACAATGCGCGTTCGCACACAGCTCGGTGGACCAGAGAGGAGAGTACTTGGCAATGGAAAACATTCGGGTATTGCCGTGGCCTATACAATCGCCAGACCTCAACCCCATCGAGCACGCATGAGACATGCTCCAGAGACGTGTTCTAGAGAACCTGGACGGGGTGTCGACAACCTAACTGAAAGACTTGTTAAAACTCCATTGGGACCGATTGCCGCAGGATCAGATAAACAGTCTTATAAATTCAATGAAAAATCGCTGCCGACAAGTTTTAAACAACAGAGGCGGTCATACTTTGTATTGAATTACCAAATAATTGAAAAAATGTCGCTAATTAATTTTCTAAAACATGAAAAGTTTAATTTCGTTTTAACTTTATTTTATGCTACGTATGTTACGGTACACATATTGTTAATTACTGTGATTAAATGAACAATTGAATGAAGGATTTTGTTGCTTTAGTCACTAATGCGTCAAAAAATGCTTAGTTATTATTTATAAAAGAAATAAATATATTACAATAGTAAAAATCGTTCAAAAGTTCAAAATTGTACATGTTACTCAGACTTTTTTGATGTGTGTATATGTGTGGTGGTAAAAAAAAGTATCAGTGCAATCCGACTCGCAATTAGCTGGTTTTCAACCGATTTCCAAAAAAGGAGGAGGTTCTCAATTCGGTTGTAGGTTTCTTTTTTTAATGTTTGTTACCTCATAACTCTGTCATTTATGAACCGATTTGAAAAATTCTTTTTTTTGTTTGAAAGGATACACTTCTAGATTGGTCTCATTGAAATTTCACTAGTATCGATGCTTTGGTTTCTAAGATACACCCAATAACGCGACCTGGTTATAACCTTTATTCATTTATATTGACGATTCTCTTGTATGTCATTTGTTAACTAACGTTGTCCCCACATGGTATAATGGTGGTAGGGAAAAGATATAAATTGGCTGTAATATAATAAATTCAGTCAGTAGAGTCAGTCTTGTGGCGGATAGAGAATACGGCTGGTGGCGGTCGTCTTCGGATTGTAAGAATACTGCTAAGGTGTAATTATGATGCAACTTTACACTGTTCTGTTATAACTGATTGATATTGATATGATATTATATTGATGATATTGATAATGGCCATAATGGGCAATAATATCCCATGTTCGATCTGATCGCAGCTTTTATTGTGAAAGCCCACGGTTTGTGCTCTTCAATAGAATGGAAGTTAACACATTGCGCTCCAGAATTAGAAAATAAACTAATTGTAGACCTGCCCTAGATATTTATTTAGGCCAAGGTCACTCAAAAGGGAGAAATAAAAAACTTTATAAAAAAATTAAACCCACTTCGAAAAAGAACACTGAAAAGTATGAAATAACTATCCCTTACTAATCAAAACTTAAGTAAAAAAATAACTTTATAAATACGATACAAATACCCATATAATTAAATTTGACAGTTATTGAAGTCTATTTCATACTTTTCAGTGTTCTTCTTTGAAGTCGGTTTAATTTTTTTATAAAAGTTTTTTTAATTCATTTACACAAAAAATCTAAAATATCCGAAATTGCTAGAAGACTTAGACTTGACGCATAGATTATTAAGAATCATTTTCTTATGAAAAAGAAAAATGCAAATCTATCTCTTTTTATCGATATCGCTCGAATTATTATACGCAATTGCTTACATGGGTTGCCAAGCTGATGTGGGTTTCTGATCGCTAATAACTCAAAGAGGGATTAATTTGATTACGTAGGTAATTGTCGAGAATCATCTAAAGCTATTGTAACGTGCGTAACGTAGAATGTATGTATATTTGGAGCCATTCAACCAAAACGTCAAATCTTCAAAGAGAATCGAATTAATGTTTTAGCTAATTAGTAATACAAGTTCACAATGCGGCAAACAACGTTATTTCGCCGATATTACCCTAATCACATGCTAAAACCCACAAAACTGCCACATGTGCTAATTACCGTGTCTGCTGGGCGGTAATTTGACCTGATGAAAACTCTCATTCGAGTGGTCATTAAAACGATATTTTACCGCATACAAGTATCGATAAGACTCCGTTTCTTGTACTTTTGTAAATTACATGAATATGTTAAAATACTAACTATTGCAACATAATATATTAAACATTACTACTTAACTGAGGCAGACGCGCCCTAATCATCAAATTTTGCACCGTTAAACAGATGTTAATTAACACCAGCACGTGGTGTTATGGGGTGTAATTGGAATCACTTTTCAAAAAAGAAATTTTACTGAAGTATATTAGTAGTTTATTGATATTAAATCAATTTTATAATATAATAAGAAAATAATAAGGCGAGTATCTTCGTACATTGTCGGTTTAGATCTAACTGCTCTAGGCGATACGACAGAACTTACTCACCCAGTAATGATGAGCTTTTAATAGTGTAATCATTATTACATACAGGTTAAGTACATAACAGTGTGAAACGCACGTCATACGATTTCATAATAAGTGTCGTTCAAAATTAGAAAATACTTGAATTACTCTTATTTTTACTCTTCTTGTCAATTACACTTAATTGGTAGTGTGTAAAATATTGTCAGTTTTAGTTCGGGGACCTCGAATATGCTCTTTTCTTAGAGTAGGACATGTCTACCTCAATTCATATGAATGTTTTTGAATATGTAAGTTAAGTTATAAGTTAAGCAGACATCAATATGCCTTTCAAGTTAGAACTTCAAGTAGTCTAAGAAATTTGACTAAAACAGACGGATCGATAAATAGACGCTTAAGTTAAGTGATCTTATAACGGTCGTGCTTTTTTTTTGAGCTAGGGAATGTACAGACACAAATCATAACACACAGTTTTCTTATATATATATAAATCTGTACGGTGTCACACTCGCCAACAAGATAAGTAATGAAGAGATACGCAATATGACAAGGTTGAACGAGTGTTATTGTTAAAATGAAGAAAGGAATACTTAGATGGTTTGGGCACATGGAAAGAATGAGTGATGAAAGATTGACGAAGAAAATCTACAAAGCAAAAGTGGTAGCAGAAGCCAAGGAATATCAAGGCTGATTTATAGAGATCAAATAGCCAGAGTATTAGCTAACGGAAATGTCAAAAACATTTGAATACTTAGGTGAAAGTAGGTAAGGTGAGAGACGAGATTTAAGGTGATAAATAAGCGCTCTAGAAACTCGTTAGGAATTGATATGATATGCATGTATATATGCATGTACAATGTACATATATACCTTTAAACTTATACATACTTTTATATTAGACAACATACAACATACCTGAGAAAACAAACTTACAAACAAATCACCTGATGATACGTTGCACTGTGATCCATGGGCATTTACTTACATCAAATATCTTACATCAAATATTAACTATTGTCAATATTCGTGATTGAAAGTTACAATCATAAATAATCATTAATGAATGGCAACACTGTCATTTAAGGATGTTGTTACCTAACGATAATTTGTGATTTTTGATAGTTGAGTTGATATTTTTGATTGACGACCATTTAAAATGGCTCAATCGTGAATTACATGAGCTAGCGAAAGCACGTCTTGATACACTTTTTATTCTTCTAGGATATTGCGTGAATAGAAAAGTAGGATATATATAAAGATAAAATGAAACGTTTCAAATATCAGTGTTGCCAAAATCAATTATTATGATTGTAAGATTAAATCGCAAAAATTGGCATTCACTAACAGCCCTGAGCTAGCTCCACGTTGGAACACAATAGCGCAAGTGCTGGTGTTATGCAGCAGAATTAGTGATGTAACATGGTTATAGCGATCTGGGTGGGCGCTGCAGTAGGTCCTACCTCTCGAGATTTGTATCTTGAGATACCTATTGATTGGTCTGTACATATAATCCAATAATACCTATTGCGATTAAAAGCTTACGGTTCTTCTAGAATATCGACGTGGGTGGAAACATGAAATATAATGAGATATGAAAACTGTGCTTTCGCTAGCTCATATATTTCTCAACTGACTTAGTTTTTGACATTCAAAAATACCAACTTGCATAATCACAAATAAATTATTATTTAGTAGCCACACACTCAAAATAACAGTGTTGCCGTCCGTTAATTATTGCTGGCAGAATAAGCAGTGTCGCGTTGCAGTTAGTCTGTAAGGCGGCCTATACATACACCTACAATAATATTCCGCAATATTGATGATTGCACAATAGTACTGAACGTAAGGGGGTAGTATTGAAAGGTTCCGCATTGATTGAACACAAGTTCGAGCAGCCTTAAATTTTTTTGTGCGATATTTTTTCATTGCGTTGGAAAGGGAGTTTTTAACTGAATGCATCGAATTGTATCGGAGTTTACCATTTTTTTTTAACAAAATCACCAACACGGCTGCAGCTAAAACTTCATCTTCAGACATGTTGCTCGCACGGAAATATCGACACGAATAGCTTGCCAATGTTATTAGCCAAATATTATTGAACGTTTGGGTTCAAGGGTATTCAATATTATTGCACAATTATCATACTGTGCAATATTATTGCAGGTGTATGGACCGCCTAACATGACGCTAAGTCAGGGCTTCTTTGTGCGTCACAGCACACGTCGACCGTACTTATTTTATTATTCGATTTATTTTTTGCTTACTTTATTAGTTCCTGTGCCTGTTGTGTTCCTGAATAACCTACTTATCTATATTATCTTTTATATTAAACATAAATTGTCTTTCATTATATCAGCTATCGAGTTACAGGATTCTATTAAGCACCAATTAACTTGTATCTTATTATACGTATATATAACGGATAATCACAATCTGAAATCCTAGGAAATCATAATCCGAAATGATTAGTGAGACTTCCGCTTATAAAGTACTTGCTATACTGCTTGTAAACAAATAACACCGAACTATTGTTATTCATACCAATTAATCTTAATCTAAAGCTAATAATAATAATAAAATAAAGCAAAAATATCTATAAATCTAACCAAGTGCAAACGTTACTCGTTCAATTAATATTCCTTCTTTCAGTTGTATTGAACATATAAAAAGTAATTTTGCATGATCATAATTTGAACCTGTAATCCGTCTTGGGACCATATAATAATGTAATAATTAAAGCCTTTATTTTCCTATTCAATATTACACATGGCCTATAAAATTTATATGCATATAAAGGTAGTTGTAAACAAGATACAAATTACGAATATTCAAGTTTTTTTATTTCTCATCTGTTTTGTGATGGGGATCCCGTTTCGAATATAGGCCTCCTCCAGCTTACTTCAGTTTTCCCTATCTTTCGCTTTGAGCTTCTACTCTATTTCTGCTGTAGTGATGATGTCATCTGTATGGACAGATCTTTAAAGCACAATGGTCGTAAAATTGTCTTTAGGGGATACCAGACTAAAAAACGAGATCTATTCATTCTTCGTTTGACAACTGCAAATGTGTCAGAAGTTTAATTTTTTTAATGTAAATTTTGATCATTCAATATACTACACATGCCTTCTGGCAAAAAGAAGACAAAAGATAAAATTTTCTCGATGGAATTTTATACGAAAGTAGACTCTGTTTTTACAAACTTTGCAACAATTTTTTTACTTAATACATTATGAACATTAGAAAAATGTGGCAAACCTCAAAAACTATTAAATTTTTGTGCATTCTTTTTTATTTTACTCGTATAGTCATGCTATTATTAGGCGTTTAGAAACGTTGCATAATATAAAGCGCGCCCGCTAATTTTTTCTCCTTTTTTCACGTACGATTGTAAATATTGTTCGCACTCGCACAAATCTCGTCAGTTGTCCTTCACATAGGGCCATAAGTGACGAGGTGACAAGAGGAACGTGGGTCCTTTCACACCTTGACATAAATACTAGCACGCAACAATTACCATAACAAATTAACAAAGAGGTGAACAGTAGCAGAGTAAGCACAATGGTAGCAATTGACAATTAATCTTAACTCTGTATTGTCCCTTGGTCCTTTTGTTTAGCAGACTGGTCATAGTCCCAAAGATAAGGGCGCATTGTTCACTCCCGGGATGTCTCTCCCTGTCTCGTATTAAGACATGATAGCCTGGTACATTTATTGTGGGGCTACAAAGTACTGTATGTAATATATATAAGTAATGTATAATTCTGGGAGAAAAAGAAAGTTATAGAAAGAACAGCTGCTCTTCGTCTAGCAAAAATAAATACCTGTACCAAAGACTTATTCGTTACTAGTCAAGAGGACCGAGCTTCACTCAGCATCTTTCAAGTTATTTTATAGTGTTATTTAGCGATTAATATCATTGCATGCACAACTATTTCAACTTGTTGGGGCACCGCAACATGAGATGAGATGGCACTAAAATTAACATTCTGAAAAAAAATTATGTGAAAACTAATTTTTCAGAGATAATATAACACCTACTTTAGAAAAACTTGGAAATAAAACATTATCTAAGTACAAATCATACAAATTAGAGCCGTTTCTTAGTAATATACAAATTTAAGAGTTTAAATACAATAATTGCTCGCTTAAAGTAATAAGATATACCATATGTTGTAGATATGCAGCTTAAGCAATAGGTAACTCAAGCAATATGGAAGAACAACAAAAAAATCCAACCCACATAAGCGCGTGGGATATCTTTAGATAGTTTATAGTTTAAGGATAAATACCTATTTTATCCCGTTTCGAACCGGATTGCACCGATCATGGTCACGGACAGACTGATGGGATGAATGTTCTCTTCGTGGTATGCGGCTTCTTGCAACTACCCACACTCATTCAACGTATTTTTTAATTTTATTATTGTCACTATCGATACTTCGACACAGTACACTAACGAGTGTGTAGACACTGGCGACGTCGGGTTTTCCGGCTCCGTACACACTCATTGATGACAGGATTCCATGATGACATATCCGTTAATAAATATTGTAAGATGTGTACAAGTCGAGTGACTTATAAGTCAATGTTTAAAGTAAAGTCGTCAAATAGTGTTCTAACTTTTCAACTATGAGTGCAAAATTGTGAAAAGATTTGAGAAACTAGTACTTATAAAGTATTTTCAACGAAAATCGATTACAATATGTTGTGTAGTCTTTGAGATATGGAATATATTTGGTTACACACTCAGCGACCGTAGAAATAACTTTGTTCTTCACAGCGTCATTATGAAATGCTATGAAATACAAACTTATTTATGCTCCCGATTAAATAAATGTGGTGCATCCCGATTATGATTATATAACCGTTCACAATGCATGGTCCGATAGCCAAGTGGCCGGTTTTTTTAATTTAATTAATTATTTATTTTTGTGAATATTGCTAGAAATGTTTCGTTGCATAAGATACTTTGTTCACTATCTATATAAGATGACGTATTGTTACATGTGTGGGATTACTGTTTTTTAGGTACTTTGTTTTTTTTTCTTCATGGCATGGCGCATAGATTAGCGCATTTGCCAATGTCACGTATTGTATTAATAAATAGAATCTTTACCGTGAAACTCCTCCAGTAAAGTGATAGTCGACTTTATTGAAGTTTTATAGGACTTCTTGGAAGAGTGCAAGAACTTCAGCTACACATGTTTACTTAGACCTACTCCATTCTTTTCACTTACACAGAGTTATAAAACACAATATACTATCACTTTTGTACTTTAAAAATCCCAAAAATGAAAAAAACCGAAAATTTTAATAAAATGACAACCTCCCTTCTACCGTTCCCGCCAAAAAGTTTTTAAGTACTTTACAAGTACCATATACCTACATCTATATTAATATTATAAAGAGGTATAGTTTGTTTGTTTGTAGGTAATGGATAAACTCAACAACTACTCAACCCATTTCAAAAATTCTTACACCTATAGAAGACTACATTATCAGCGAGTAACATGAGTTGTATTTTTTTTTTAAATCTACCATAATATTTTAGAATCACACGCTCAAAGTAAAATTCCCTTATATATAATTCGTGTAAGACCCTTAAATTATATGACATATAAATGTATGTCGTGTTCTTTCGCAATAGTAAGTAAGAGTCATGGCGGCGGATATTTGTCAAGGACGAGATTATCCGGGCCTTGCGTTTTGTCCGCGGCATAAATTTAAATACACGCTTGACGGCTCGCATGTGTCGGAGAAATGGACAACTTCTAGGCATAAGGATGGCAAAGTAAACAGAGCTACACGACTGAGAAATGAGACGTAAAGATTCACATCTATCCAAACTAATATCATAAATGCGAAAAACAGTTGGACTGATTTTACCGAATTTTAAGTTTGTTTAATCAGAGCTTCACACATGATTATTGGTCTTGAATACAAGCCAAAGATATATAAATAAATAAAAAATACCAGACAACTAAATGTAAAAGCATCCAGTAACACCTAAACTCCAAGATAATTTAGAAATATATGTTTTTTTAACTCTATCCAAGCCCAGACTCGTCCTGTAAAACAGAAAGCCTACTTCCATGCAGTGGCGTATCTCTAGGGCCATGGAGGCTGGCATACAGAAGCTGACTTAACAAAATGCATTAATGACGAATTCGTGAACCAATTTGTGCATCACAAAAAATGTAAATATGCACAGATTTAGCACTAATAGATATCGCTTTTCACACGCCACCAATTAGTATACTGAAAGAAATATATGGCGTAAGCCTATAATACAAAGGGATGGAAATGCACAAATTTCGTCTCTGTCTATATGCTGAATGTTGCAAGACTGTTAAGCCTTAATTTGACAGACATTAGAAACAAACAAATCTTTGTTTGTTAGTATTTTTAAGTTTTTTAAATATAATTTGAACTTTACAAGTGAAAAGTTAGCATAAAAATATGTGTGAGATAGACTCTTATGGGCATGACGGTAGAATGCAATATTTTAGGCTGCAAAGGCCGGTTTGCCAAACAGACTGAGGCTGTCAAAGCGAGAAAGATTACAGTGGATACGTCAACGTAATATCTTTAAGTAGTAGCTTTGTGTAAATGTATAATGTTACTTCTTTTAAAAGATTTTTACTTTTTTTGTTAATTTATGGCCAGCAAACCTTATAAGGCCAGGGCGCCAAATCTTATGATATGTCACTGCCACCTCATCTATAAACAAATTAGGTTATCCCCCTTTATAACACACAACTCTGTAACAATATGAAAGTGTGTGCTCATTAATTAAATTATTGCAGTTACTGCTTATTGTAAAACAGCCTAAATATGCAATTAATACACCATAAATTACAATTCCGACACACCGACATAAATCTTACGGGTACGTGTTTCCCGTCACTATATTTTCACGTAATCACGTAACGTATAATCTCGCGCGACCATTACATTAATCTCATATTACACGTAAACCGTTATTATGCGTTTATTTAACGCTTTAACACTCGTAAATTAACATTAAGTTGCGGGGATGTCGAATTACACTTGATTACAGCGCGTATTGTAATTACGTTACGTGCTTCGTGATCGTATTTACCTATATCAAACTATAATTTTGTTTCACTGGGTCGACGTTATTACAGGAGTTTCATTTTATTACTGTAAAGCGTTTGGGAACATACTATCTATGTGTATATGACTAGAATTAGTAGTTCAGACTACAACTTATATTATAATATTATTACATTTAAAATTATTAGTATGCGCCCTTTTACTGTTTTTGATTTAAATCATCTCCAATTAAAAGTTAATAATTCCCACGATAAATTTACAACTTTTAATTACCATTACTATTGTTATTTTTACACAACTTTGAACTTAATTCATATAAACTACGAATGGATGACAACGAAATTGCATTGTTATATATGAAATTGTATTTTCATTGTACGAACTACTGTCTTACATTATTTCAAATTGCAATATTTTTATTTATTAGCGTCGTTCACATTATATCAACTCACTGTATTTTAAAAAAAATCGTAACATTTTCTCGTCGAACTGTATTATTTCTATAGCGATTAATAAGAATTTCATAGTTTTTTTAAATTTTTATGGGGAGTTTCAGAGTAATAGGTGAATGTAGAATGTGTCAAATTCAGGTGTCTATAACGCGATCGAAAGATCGAAAGCTTTTATGCCGATCTATATTACAAAATAGTAACTCAGCTATCAGTAGAGTAGAATATTAAATAAGAATGATTGGCACATAATTTCTCAGATTTCTCTCTATCCAAAACGAACAATTTTATACTGTTAAGGCGATGCATTGATAAACATTAATTTAATCCAAAATAGACCTGGTCAATGCAAAAATGCGCGCGCTAGCTTATAAAAATTGAAAAAAGTATAGTTACTTTCGTTTATTTTAAAAACTATGATTAATTTTAAAAGATCCAACTATCATTTTGAAGAATACGTTTATATTAAAACTATACAGAAAATTTAGAAACATTAATTAGTCCCGAAACTCCTAAAAATGTAAATCTCTGTTTTAAAAAAGTTTACTCTGATATTTTTTTTTGTGTTACAAAAGTTAACCAATCGTGTATCGCAACTGTCAAAATAAAGTCAATGAAATGAAGAAACAGGTTATCAAATATCACTTTCATACGTTTTGTAGTCACTTAGAAAAATTGAGATCCCTGCCGTCAAAATTTCCAATGCGTCGCCTTAATATGCTTGTTCGAGTAACACTCAATAACAATTGAATGTATTTAAATGTGGAATGCACTACACAAAAGACTTGGCTTCCACGCTGGCTTGGAAAAAACGAAAAATGTAATGTGCCAATTGCTTGTTTTCCAATCGTTTTCCAAAGTTGTAAGTTGGTTAAAGAGTAGCGATTATGAGAAACGTATATAGGTAGCGACCTATTAATCTGTAACACTCATTCCACCTTACCGTGTGTAAGTATATGTACTTATTGCCGAAGGTGGCGTAAGAGTGTAACTTTCTTCTATTTTGATGATTTGTCTACCTCAAATCGAAAATTGCTTGATGGTATATGTATGAAAAGCTATGTTTCTAATTAATTTATTGAAATTATAGGTTATGTTTTATCTACACTACACTATAAATCTCTAGCGTCTGTCTGTAATTACAATTTTATTAAAATGTTGTGAAATTCATTTTATGACTGACTTCGATTCCACCGTTTTTCAAATTTTTATCTATACTACTATATAAATCTCTAGCGTTTGTTTGTTATTACAATTTTACTGTCAAATTTTGTGATAGATAGTCATTTTATGATTCACTGATTTCGGTTATAATTTGTAAAATTTTTGTTTGTCTGTCTGTGTGTCCTTTTATAACACAAGAACGACTTAAACGATCTGGATGAAAATTGGTACGTAGTAAGAGCATGTGGTTCCGCACATGATAGGTTACTTATTTTTTAAATCTACCCCTAGAGAGGCAAAAAGGGGGATGAAATTTTGAACGGGAAATGATAAACCGCTGAACCGATTATGATGAGGCATGAAGATAGTTTGACATCAGAGAACGAACGTAGGCCATTTTTTTTCCAAAAATCTACCCCTAAGAGGAAAAAAGGGGACGAAACTTTGTATGGGAAACACTAAATCTCTGTAGTGATAAAATTTGGTGGGATGATAAGATTTTTTTTATCAAAAAGACATAGGCTACTTTTTTACCAAAACTTTACCCCAAAAGGGATAAAATGGAAGCCGAAACTTCGTATGGGAAATGCCAAACCGCTGAACTAATTGTGATGTGACCATGGAGATAGCTTGACACCTGGAAACGAACACAGGCTACTATTTTATCAAAAACATATCCCTAAGGAAGTGAAAACGGGGATAAAACTTTGAATGGGAAATGTTAACCGCTGAGCCAACTACGATAAAATTTGGTACAGAGATAGTATGCGCACTGAGGCAGACGTAGGCTTTTTTTCAAAAACTATCCTTGTACATTATATACCGACATTATATCCGGGAAAAAAACTCCACCCAGACGAAGTCGTAGGTACAGCTAGTAACCTATACACCATGACCTCTTTATGACATCTCTATTGTACCCATACCCTACTCGCAAACGCCCTAACGGGTAAAAACTTGGATCATTTCAACTACACGCACTCGCGTGAATTTAAATCATATTGTAAAGTTTTTTCAAACATTACTCATAAGAACATTCATACTTCCGATCTACATTGGGGACTCAGTCTAATCTTCGAGCAGGAAGCTATTAAATAATCACTGAGTAGTCACAACAACACCTTGAGTTATCTGTCCTTCATTTCAGATAGGTATCACTCGTCTGGAGGGATCCTTATACTTTAACCAAACTTCAGATATTATGATTTTTAGGTAGAGCACATAGCAGAGCAACTGCCTTCTAAGCTAGGGTCCCGGGTTCGATCCCCGGTCAGGTCAATTTAGGAAACGAATTTTTCTAAATTGGCTTGTAGCCTGGGTGTTACTGGCTCCCCCAGAGTTCATTGTGTGGTATCCATAGAATCATTTTACTGGTTTGTTTGAGGTTTGGGGTCACATGATTTGTGAAATTGCCTAGATTATTATTATTATTACTATTGTTATTATTATTATTCAAATCTCGCTCCAATAAAACCTATTTAGGTTACTAAAGCGAAAATCAAAGGGTAGGGTTTTTATTGGTCAGTGAGTTTTCATGCAAATTTTATTTCTTCACTTCTCGGAAACAAAATGTAATCTCATTATGAGCCTATTTATACAGCCCAACACAAGCGAATTTTTTAATTTTAATCTCTGCAACCTATGGTAACGTTTATAAGGTTAATTTTGGCAGTTCTATCCACTGTAGCAACAGTGATTTTGGTATTCTGTAGAATTTAGGAAATCCAACTGAATTTTTGCGCAAAACAAAGTTTTATTTGGATTCTTTTCCATCGAATTAATTTATTCAGTCTATTTTACACGTCTTTTTCCAATTTTTTTTTCATAGAATTCTCCAGTCGTGTTTTCTCGTTTGAGGATATTAAGGTAAAAAGTTGAAATTATATACACATATCCAAATCTTTGTCTCCTTATGTATTAAGATCGAGGCTACCAGCACACCAAACGAACTCTGTAAATGTCATGGGTATAATACACTAAACCTTTGTTTTATTACTAATCCACATTTAACAAGTTTATATGTGAGAGCAACCTTACTTTTTGCTAGTCATTGTGAAAATAGTACGGAACCGCCATTTGCGGTATAAAAACAACAGGCTCGTCTGGAAGTTTTTGAAAGTGCTAGTCACCGCTCGCTCGCTTCATCGTTGATTAATGCTGAACATCCACTATGAGTCTGGTTTTGTTTGCGACTCATAATATAAATTGTTCTATATGATTCTAAAGCGCCTTGGTGTCGTAGAGGCGCTTGCCGCGTACTTTTAATGCTATCTGAAATACCTTAGGGTACCACCCATCACATCTGACTGGATTGGTCTTGATGAGCGATGGTTACGCGTTTTATTTTTGATGATCTTGCACATCGGTTGCCTTTTAAATAAATGTAAAATTGTAGTAGGTATATGCTTATTGTAACATGAAGCTATTACCTATTGTCATGGGTCCAGAACACGAAAGGGAATTTCTGGTTACAGACTGGCTTTCGTTAACAGAAAATGGAAAAATTAATGAGATTTGATGTTAGCTGTCGAAAATTTATTTCGTTACTTAAATTTCTGTCTATGACACATCGTTTAACTTATTGTAAGGCCTTTGAGCTCTTTGTTGAACTATAGAAAGGCTCGCAGAGTAGTGTCTGAGTAAATAAAAAGCAGAGAAGAGAAATACACGCCTGACCTTGAAATTATGTATCTAACATGTTCTCGGCGCGTGTAAATGCTAGAGTTGCTACAGTGTTTTATTTGCACATTTATTCATTAAATGTATCTCACGTAGTTACTTTTAATAATATTTTGGCTTTATCTTTCATATCAAATTACTATGAAATATAAAATGCAATGATTGATATTGTAAATAGGAATACATAAGTCATATCATGAGTCTCAACAAATGCCATTAATTGAAGGCTTTTAGTTTTTCTTGGTCAATAATGTACAAACGGAACGTGCGTTTATCTCCCGATGCCAGTGCTATGTAAGTATATTATACAGCATATAATAAATGTGTATAATACATGCATTAATATCCTCACGCTACATCCCAAACGGGGTAGACAAAGAGGACGAAGCGCCAAGCGTCGCGGTCTTTACATATCTCTTTCGCTTTCTTAAATCTCATCATTCTTCTCACACATTTTCGCCTAGGTATTCAAGTGCTTTTGACATTTCCGTCTGCTAACACTCTGGCTATTTGATCTTCATAAGTCAGCCTTGGTCTTCCTTGGCTTTTTTTACCACTCACTTTCGGTCTGTAGATTTTCTTCGTCAGTCTTTCATCACTCACTCTTTCTAAGTGCCCGAATCATCTAAGCATTCCCTTCTTCATTTTTACAATAACATTGTCGTGCAACCCTGTCATATTGCGTTTCTCTTCATTGCTTATCCTGTCGGTAAGGGTGACACCGATATTTTTGAGAGATCGGATTTCTACTGCATTTATCATAATTTCACTCGATTTTGGGCATATCCAGGCCTCAATATCATACAATAAAGTTGGCACCAACACCGCATTGTAGATGGCAATTTTGGCAGTGTTAGATATATTCACACTGCCTACTAATGCGGACAGAGCACCGTTCACTTTATTTAAAGCGAATATGTATAATTGCATCATATTATATACACATCATAGTGATACGTTTTCATTATGGTCGCTAAATATGGTGTAAATAAAAAGTTGGCTCTTGTGTCCGTTTATTAACGAAGAGTGCTAATTTTCCGTTACCTGATTTTTATTTTCTCTAATAATGTTTCGGTGTTAGATCGCCAATGTTATGTAAAATTGCCAGCAGTCACAAAATAAAAGATCTCGTAACATCTGTATCGACCCTCTCTGCCCCAACTGACTGACAACCCACTGAGCTACAATTATTCTTCACACTAGACTTTATTCTAATCCGCAGAGTGCAGTCTAGTGTAAATAAAATCGGGCCCTACGCGAATGAAGAGCGAATTGGAGTGCGGATTGATTCCGAATGAATGTTCATAATTACCTAATTGTAATCTGATGCACCTCTGTCCACCCCTTTCGGGAACCTGTTAGAGGAGTTATGAAGACTCAAGTGCATATTGTTGCGTCTGCACTTGACCCGCCTAATCCGACACGATGTTCGTGTTCGTCGCGCCGTAATTCGCACCGTTTGTATTGATGGTTCTCACCGGCCTTCACATGCTTGTCATGGCAAATTGTCAGAATAAGCTGCTAATTGAAATATTAGATTAAAATTCGCTGAGAGAATTGATGCTTATTTCTTCTCAAATTCGAAATATGTAATTTTTTCAAACAATTATTTTAAAGTCAAATACATACATATATATCTTCACGCTGTATCCCCAATGAGGTAGTCAGAGAGGACGGAGTCAAAGTCAAATCTATGAATGTTATTTGATAATAATAAGATCACCATGTGTTATCTTTGTAACAGTTAAAGTGAAGGTTTCCATTGATAATAAAAATACGCAACAATTCTAACGTTCGTAAAAAATTACAAATTATAACGATGTTTGTTTGTTTTATTATTATTTGAAACAAATACCTACTAGGTCCAATTCAAAGTCAATGTCAAATTCAAATCAATTTATTCAAGTAAACCCAATTACAAGGTGTTTTTGAACGTCAAATCTACTTTAGTTCGGTTCAATAAGAAAACTTGATTATCGAGAATTACCGACAAGAATCAGTCAGGTATCTTTTTTCAACATTATTTTACAAAAGGCTTATTAAAATATACAATATTTACAAAGCCAGTATATGCATGTGCAGAGAAAATCATTTCTAGATTATTGTTTTGTCTTCAATGAAATCGTTTATTTTGTAATATGATTGTCCAATCAATGTACGTTTTATAACAAATCTAAATCTATTTTCAGTTAATTGAGTAACTTCTTGAGGAACTTTATTATGAAAACGAAATTATTAAAAGACATAAAAACCAATTAGTTTGTAGTAATAATTAATGTACGAGTAGTTATATTGCGCTAAAATTCTAGCTTATCAATCTACATATGTTTCTCTTCTCTAACTAAGCATTATCAGGAAAGTGTTGATCAATATTAAGATAAGCCAAAAAGCACTCGAGTCAGCAACAATAGAGCATTTAATTTGCTAATCGATATAAACTTACCTGAAAATAAATTTCTAATACCGAAAAAACTTAATATTCTCTTAATTTTACCTGAATATAAAAAACCGCGTGAAAATTCTTTTCATAAACGATAAAACAATGGCGCACAAAACTAATTTCGCAAATAATATTCTATTCGGGCGGTTCTCGTCCAATCCTCTTATGCTCTAATCTCTTTGTGGACAAAACAATCCTCTGTCAACAGCACAGAAGAGAACGTGAACGAATCAGTTCACAGTATCATTAGCACGCGGATTTGGAACGTAGGAGCCTTTCGCAAATTGTCTAGTTTAGATTCAAAATCAATAGTAAAAAATCTAGCTCGAAGTAGGTACTTTAGCCTCTCTTTATTTTGTACATAAATAATTATAATACTAACAAGCGTTGAGAAGGTTATTATTTAACAGAATATATGTGTTGCCAGTTCTGTTACACTTCTTTCTTTGTTATTTGATGATAATAAATATCACTGAAAATTTTATTAGGTTTTTATATTTAGATAAATTTAATACAATTTATTATTGTTACGAGTTGTGGGTAATCAAATCCCGGTTAAAAGCGTGCAAAGAGTTTCCGTTCGCACAAACAGATGTTAAGAACACGCGAACTTAATTACGGCGGTTCCTAGTCTTCCTAGTCGCCTCTTGAAGTAGGTACTCGCGTAGTAGTCACCGAAGGTATACTCGTACACTTGACTCACAAACAACGTTCCCGAATCGCAGAGGTCTTTTATCCAAAGTCGTTGCAGTAGTCTTCGTAATTCAACTTGATATCGCCTTAGTATTACGCTTCGATCGATATTCGAAAAACTGACTCAGCGGTGGACAAGTAGCTCTATTTATAGTCGGATAAAATGAGGTTGGAAATTTCTAGACCAAATCTGAATTCTTGTATTAATAACGCAAAGAAATAAAGAGGGTGGAACCATGGAATCTTCTTATCCCCTTAATTACGCTCGCTAACAATAATTGGACATTGTTCTCGACGCCACATGATTGCATGAGTATGGCATATGACACGTCAACGCTCCGGAATTTTCGAAGTACAACTTTGATTTTGTTTCTTAATTTTGCTCATACTATTCGATAATAGACCTTAAACCTAGCAATACATTTTAAGGTCTTAGCTCTGCAAAGCCTACGTCTCTAGATATAGGCACAGAAGTTCCGTGTCTCGTACAATTTTAAAATTACCTTATTGCTTGAACATAAGGTCCAACCGTAAAATTATATTGTATTTATTACGGTGTGTTAAGACCATAGCCCTGTTTGTTAAAATCTCATGTCTATTACTAATTTTACAAACTATTTACCTGTACTGTCTATTTACGTGCTACTATAATAATTTCATTGCAGCGATGTGGACATTGATATTCCCGTAATTGTGGAGCCTTCTGCCTGAATACGGCGTGAAGGGCCCCTTACTGAAGGCAGTAAGATTATTATATCGAGGCCAAATAGCCTGTGTAAGGATAGATGGTAACTTGTCGCCCTGGTTCGAAGTCTGTTCAGGCGTCAGATACTGCTGCGTGATGTCTGCCTGGCTATTTGTGCTGTATTTGGACAGTTGTCTCCAAACACTCAAAGGTAGTATGAGATGAGACTTTTGTACGCTGATAATGCTGTGCTTACACCACCATCAGAAGCGGAGCTGCAGACATTAGTTACGTGCATGAAAGAAGATTGTAAATGAAAGGACTGAATATGAATGTGAACAAAACTAAGATTCTGGTGTTTGAAAGAGAAGATGTACAGACAAATATGGATAATTGGAAAATGTCTAGAACAAGTGAACGAAATTGTATATCTGGGGAGTGCGTTTTCAATCTAGTGAAAGTAAGATAAATGCAGTAGAATAGCGATCTCTTAGAAATATGTGCGGTGTCACACTTGCGGTCAAAATAAGCAATGAAAAGATACGCAGTTTGACCGGGTTGCACGACAGTGTTATTGTAAGGAATGCTTAGATGGTTCTGGTACATAGAAAGAATTAGTGATGAAAGACTAACGAAGAAAATCTACAGAGCAGAAGCGAGTGGTAAAAGAAAGCCAAGGAAGACCAAGGCTGACTTATGAAAATCAAATAGTCAGTGTTAGCAGACGGAAGTTTCAAAAGCACTCACATACCTAGGCGAAAATGTGTAAGTAGAATGACGAGATTAGAGCCAGCGGAAGAAGTATGTAAGGACCGCGACGCTTGGCGCTCAGTTTTCTATGACTACCCCGTTAGGGATACTGCGTGAAGATATGTATGTATATGCCAATTTTTTTTTCTTCAAAAGGTATACGCAACAGACAACAATCATATACAATTTCAAGACAAAAAAGCTAAAAAGCTTAGAACAAGAATGCAATCCAAAACATCTACACACAGATAGATAAATCTAAAATAATGAGTAACAATACAATATAATATGTTATCACAATAGACATAAAAAATATAAGTGGTACAAAACAGAAAATAGATAAATATTATGAGAAATTGGAAACAAAAACAGTATGGAGGTTCAACATAATTGAACTCTTTTTTTTATTATATTCCTAAATACAACGTGTCTGGGATTGAATATGTCCAGACAATCATATTTATTGGCAACTTCATTACAGAGGCGACACATGCGTATTATCGAATTATGGTACGAAACATTATTTTTAAATACCTGCAAAGTGAAAGTCTTGGGATTACGTGTAATATGTCTGGTGTTGAAATTTAAACATCCTAGCAAGCATGGAGTTTACTTGGTAATGTAAAAGTTTATGTAGGAATAGTAGATCGCTTTGTTTACGCCGAGCGTAAGGAGGTGTCATATTAAATTTAGTCAACCTATCCTTGTAGTTTTGCAACCGACGACCAAGACCACATCGATAACAAAGAATTTTGAGCATTCTATTTTGAACAGCTTCAATGTTTTCAGAATGCACCGAATAACTTGGTGACCACACAACAGACGCATACTCAAGAACACTTCTTGATAAAGAATTAAAAAGTATAATAAGACTCTCGGTTTTTTTAGTCTTTTGTGGACCTAATAATGAATCCCAGGAGTTGATTAGCTCTTGTGACTATGCTATGATACTGATCTCGAAACATAAGTTTTTCGTCGATCAAGACACCGCCACAGTTTTTCTATTAAGCAATTGACCTTCAAGCTGATATGTGTAAATTGTCTTATGTCGCTTATTAGAAAATGAAATAGTAAAACATTTAGTCACATTAAGGTGCATTTGATTTTGTTGGCACCATAGGGATACAGGATCTAAATCTCTCTGCAACATGGAGCAATCTAAAGCCTTATTTATTGTCTTAAATATCTTAAGATCATCAGCAAACAAAAGACAAAGAGAGAAAAGATGGGAAGTGAGATCGTTTATAAAAATGATGAAAAATAGGGGTCCAAGATGCGATCCCTGTGGTACACCAGATTTTATAATAATAGGCGAGGATACAGCCCCTTCTAAAGCCACTAACTGACTTCTATTGCTGAGATATGACTGCACCCAGCGTAATAATTTCCCATGAATACCGGAATTGGCTAATTTTTGACATAAAAGCTTATGATTGACCTTATCGAAGGCTTTGTTAAAGTCTGTGTATATGGCGTCGACTTGACCACATTTGGAAAACTCATTACATATGAAATTTTTAAACTCTAACAAGTTAGTGACTGTAGATTTTAGTTCTACAAAACCCATGCTGCTGAACTGATATTAATGGCTCAATATGGTAATAAAGTTTGTCATATACCACTGATTCAAATACTTTGGAAACAGCTGAAAGAATGCAGATAGGCTTATAGTTTTCGCAATTATTCTTGTTGCCCGACTTCTGAATGGGAGTTCTCAATATGTGGGCGTTTCCAGATAGAAGGAAAAGTACTTGTTTGGAGGGATTTATTGAAAATTGTAACCAATATCAAACTCAATTCTCGGGAGCAGATTTTTAAAACTTTGGCAGGGAGCCTATCTGGACCTACACTTTTCTGAGGATCATGGTTAGCTAATTTAGACTGTATAGTATCTAAATCAATAACAACGTGAGCGAGGGATCTATTGTGCCAAGGCGAATCATTGGTCTTTATTGGAACAGTCGGAGCGTCCTCAAATACCGAACCAAAACATTCAGAAAAAAGTTCGCAGATACCTACAGCATCGGAAGCGGATCTGTTTCCCAAATTCGTCGTCACATGTGTAACAGTAGACTTCCTTCTACTATTCGCGAAATTCCAAAATAATTTTACATTGTCACTAAAAGAATTTTCAGTCACCGATATGAAGGATTTACAATCTGTTTCAATTATTTTCTTACTTCTTGTTCGAAGATCTGCGAATATATCATGGTCCCTAGTGTTTTTATATTTTTTGAATCGTTTGTGGTATTTATTCGTTTCCTTGAAACATTTTTTCAATTCTGGAGTAAACCATGTAGGAAACCGGTGATCATTACTTCTGGTTAACGGAGCATGTTGAGACAGTATTTCAAACACTTTTTCATAGAATTTATCAACCGCATCATCTATCTCAATATATTTTTCTAATTCTGTCCAATTAATATTCGACAGCTAGGCCCTGACCTTAATATAACCACACTTATTGAAATTATATTTTTTCTGCTGTATACACTTAAGGTATTTATAAGGTGTACGAATCCTAACATTGACATTTATAGATGGATGGTGGACAACAATTCGTGAAATTGGGATTGCATTTGAGACTTTAACATTATCAATATTTGACAAAACCAAATCAAGGAAACGATTATTTACATTAGAAACGGTATTAAACTGTTGTAAATTGCATATGGTTAGGAAACCACCAGAAGTTGGCTCTTTCTATCAGAAACCATACTCGGCTTCATAAATCCATCTTCACTGATAGTCCAAGGAAGATAAGGAGTATTAAAGTCACCCAAAATTATATATTTATCATTAAGTTTGCCACGCAAAATTATTTTTTGAATATGGTCGTAAAAGAATTCATAATCGTTAACACTAAGGTAAGGTGGTAAGTAGCACAGACATATATGCAACGTCAGGTGATGAGAGTCTAGTGGTCGGACTGAGATCCACAAATCCTCTAAATTTGATTCCCAGAATGACTTCCTAATAACATTAAAATTAGTCTTAGTAGCAATTAATATGCCACCTCCATCCTGCTTTTTAGAACTAGATGTACATCTGTCCCTTCTAAATACATTGAATCTTGCATCAAAGAGTTCAGAATCTAAAACATTAGCAATCAAATTTGTTTCTGTGAAACAAACAACACCGAAGTCACTTTTTAAAATATTTAAATAAACATCAAGAATTTTAGTACGAATACCGTTAACATTTTGATAGAATATATTCATAATTATAAAGTACAAATAATTAAATACGAGCAATAACAATGAAAAACGAAAAATTAAATAAAAATGACAATAATAGAAGAAGAAAAGAAAATGAGCATAAAACAAAAATCTACATTAATTTATCAAGGGAAATCCCTTGTCTTTCTTTGTATTTTATTAATATAGCAGAAACATGGTCATCTCTCCGCAAATAGATCAGATTGATTCTCTCTAGCCACTTTTCTCGTAGCAGCGTACAGTTGTTTCGTTTCAGGATGATGTTCAACAACATAGATCGGGCACGGAACGCCGACAACTCCAAGGTGTGAAGAATTGAGCGGAATGTAACAATATCTCTTGAAATTAGACAAAACAGTATTGCGATGTCGTTCAGAAGGTAAGGTAGCAAGAATATTGCTTGGACGTTCAGACGACGCATCGATTTTAGCCACTCTTCGAATGCTGTAAATATCAGTATCCGACATAGGCAGTTTAATTTCACTGCACATTTTTTTTTAAATGTTGATGAGATTCTCGTTTTTCTTTTCAGGCACACACTGTATCTCCACATTACAACTACGAGATATTTTTAAGAGATGTTAAACGTCTATTTAAATTATTTATCTCAGAGGTTTCCTTTTGCGACTCTAAATTTTGAATTTTTTTTCCAGCCATTCGAAGATCAGTCTTCATATCCGCCTGTGCGTGTGAGAAAAGATTAATAATTTAAAGATTATGCTTCCCTAGTTTCTAAAAAAATCAATCGTGATCCGTGACTGACGGCTGAGCGGCTGAGCTGATCTCAAAAGGATCCTTTTTAGGCATGGGTTCCATAAAGTGATTATGATTTGAAAGTGACTAGCAGACACATTCTATTATAACAATAAGTTTACAAAAAGGCTTCAAATTATTCATACGTCAAACGAATTTCCGAAACGTAAATGGAGCGCGATGAATATTGATATTGAATTTCATTTAACAGACTATGTACAGAACAATTAAACACAGTACATATTTTGCAATGGAATGAAACCCGTACTATGTAAATTTGTATTGATGGATATGAGACTTGCCTACTTTCATATGTACATTGCGCGTACATTAACAATGAGGTAAAACAGTGTTGGCTTCAGTGCGAGGGCCACCAGAGCAGTTGCCCGGGGTGCCAGAGACAGAAGGCGCCTACGAAATGTCAACTGATGTTAGTCGCATAATAAGAAATAAACGGTGTTGAAGAGAACCTCAGCCGAGGCGCCCGAAGAACTAAAGCCGGAGATAGATACAGAAAATGCACAGCTGAGGCTAGAAAATAACGGTTTTCTCCAACTGTCGGAAGAGGCTACTAAGGCGACTAAAAAGAAGCGTTGAAAAAGTGATACATGAGTGAGTTTCTTGTCGGTTCTTCTCAGTGTCTAGGTTTTCTATTAGAACAGAACTTTTGCAGCAGATTTGGTTTTTGGAGTTTGAGCGGAAAATAGCTACAGATTTTAGGAATTCATCACATGGATGGACATTATACAGAGATGAACTTTGTTTTTGTCTATGTAATGGATAATCTCAAAAATTTCTCAACCAATTTCAAAAATTCTTTCACCTGTCAACTAGTAAATGCTCGTTGATTATATACGATATAAAAAAAAAAATACTCTGACCGCATTACAGTAGGTATTCGAAAATGCGCACGTTAGTGTGGTAGACTTGCATACTTACCACTGTAAAATCTGTTGAAAAATTACCAATCAATACCAATTACCAATTTTAAGTGTATGTCGACACGGTAAAAACGAATAATTAAATACAGCCCATGTTACTTTTTGATAATGTAGCTTTCTGTAGGTGAAAGGATTTTAGAAATCGCTTGAATAGGTTTAAAGTTTATCCATTACATACAAACAAACAAAATTTACCTCTTTATAATATTTAGTATTGATAACATGAAATAAGATTTTAGGTCCAGAAATTTCAGAGTTGGGCGAGGGTGGTTCAATAAAGATCATTAACCAATTTACCCCTTTTCAATCTTCCTAATAATATTTTGAAATACTAGCTAATACAAAAAATCTGGTTTAACAAGACGTTCACGCAACCTAATTTAAATTTTTTTCTTTACACGGTTTTTGGGTTTACTTGAATAAATTAATTTGACTTTGACTTTGAGATTTTCGTCGGTGACAAACGAACAAAAAACCGATGCATGAGTGAAAGATCGTTTGTAGAAACCGACCAAGTTTTTTTTGTTCGGATTTTTAAAAGCGATATTGCCAACAATTCTAGCTGTACAATTTCAATGTTAAGCGAATAAACAAAATGTTACATTCATAAATATAGAAAGGAGATTATCTAGCGTAAAAAATATCAAGATAAATATCTCATTTTGGATACAAAGGGACGTATAACATCGAGCGCGTGACCGCAAAATTTAGAACGGATATAGCGGGTCCGCAAAATAACTAAGCCGGCGTCGGAGAGGACAGATTATCGTCTACGTGACAAATGTGTCCCGCCCGTGACAAGAACACGTGTTTCATAATACGTCACGCTAAATGTAACAAGACTTTATTTGGGTGGCGTAATTACTTTAATAAAAGTTTTTAAACCTCACTTTTTACTACTTTTACTTAACTATCTACCTACTTTGATGCAGTGATCTGTCTATATCTATTTATCTGTTAGTTTGTCTGTGACATCGTAACTCTTAAACGGATCAACCAATTGGCAAACAGGTTTCTTTTTTTGAAAACTGTAGTTTTTAAGAATTTTTTCGACTTCGTTTAGTGAAGTATGGTTCCAAAAATTTTTGAAGTTATATTTCTTTTGGCGCGTTTGGAAAGACAAATCAGAGTGTATTTTTCAGCGTGTGACAAAGTTGCACGCGCCGGTGCAACATATACTTTATAATTTTTTATTTCATTTATTTCAAGCGGCCACTTTTTTATTTGTATTTGGCCAGTTTTGTTTTTTATATGTAGCCAATTTTGCTTAAAAACGTCAAAGAAGTATCACTTCTCACGTGCGTAAATGACTACACACATGCTTTTTTTTTATCGAGAAATTGACATTTTTAGGCAATCACCCTAATTACACAGCTCCCCTACTGAGCACCAGGCTTACACTACGTGCACCACGTTTCGAACTGCCCTAACTTCACTTTAAACACGTAAATGAGGCGTTGACGCCCAGATTTCAGACTAATTCAGAAAACTGTGGTTTTCTAATTTAACCGAGTTTCTTGTTTGGCTTAATTCTTGTTGGTTTCTTTGAGTTTTATCTCCCTAGTAATCAAACCCGGGACTCTCGATTTACAATACAGATACATTACCCCCTCCACCAACAGCAACTGACAAGAAATGCCTACTTCATAACATGTTCCATAATAAAATCTGTGTCCATAATACGATAAATCTATTTATTACCTTAGAACAATGATAAATATAGAAGCATATTGAAGTAAAATCTAAGCGATGGCTTACGTACCTCATTGTTTAATATTCTGATGTATGCGAGTGAGGGAAACAAAATCAATACCAACCGACCAAAGAAATAACTACCAATAATATTACTGGTTGTTATTTCTTGTTTATGATTTAAATTGAAAATATATGATATCGTTCAGTCAAATCGACTTAACTATTTCACTGGTATAATAAATGAAATGGACTTTTGACAGTACACAAACAAAACAACAATTATTATGCATCCCTTTCTAATGTAAAATAGGATAATAAAAATAAAATGAACTATTTTTATTACATTTTATCCCGGCTTCTATATTTGGTATTGTTCTGAAGTTCATTAATAAAGAGGGCTTTTTAAAATTTTAGTATGGTGTATATGAAGCAAAAGTATTGCCCAATAGTATCAGCTTCTACGTCCACTCATTTTCACTCAATGTATTTTCTTCGCCGACTCTTTTTTACTAGTAAACTATCATACATTAAATTTTAACTTCTATTCTCGTGCTCCCGCTAAAAATTTTAATATCGATGCCTTCAATAACTACAACAATTATTCTGTGAATTTCTTCCTCAAATCTCTTTAATAAGTAGATACTAATCTTCTTTGACTGTTTTAATTGGATATAACCAATTATTTTCCGGAAAATAATAATAATTGGTTATAATGATTTCAAGGGAACTGGTGCTTTTGAAGCTTATGATAACAGATATACCTTCGCAAATATTAGTACAAATAATTTCGTAAATAAACATTATTATAGCAATCTACTCGCAAATAAATGAAATCGAAGTGTCTGTTCGTATTTTCTTTTTTTTATGGTGGACGGGGCAAACGGGCAAATTAGTCACCTGATAGAAAGTGATCACCACCTCCCATGGACACATGCATCGTTCGGGGAATCACGGGTGCGTTCCCGGCCTTTAGGGAAAGAGTAGACTCGTTTCTTGAAGGTCCCTAAGTCGTAACGGTAAAGAAATATCGCCGCTATAAGCTGGTTCCACAAAATTTACTTCATAATAAAGCCTTTTCTTAAGCTATAGCACATAACTATTTGCACAATACAAAAACTCAAACTCGCTTTTTGATGTGAAACATCTTATGCGGCGGGTTAGATCTGCTGTTGGCGTGGCGACGTGGTGACGCATTGCTACGCCCTTGTACTGTGCTCGTATACCTATAGCCACTATAGCGTATGCAGTGTTTTTATTCACTTCTAAACACGTTGCCTGTGTTTTTTAAATAAAGAATTATTTTTTTCTTTAATAACAAACTTTTTATTATTCCATATTTATTCCTTTAATAAACCATCCTTTCATCCATATTTTCTGTACAAAATAGTTTCAATATTTCACATCTATCAGGCGTCCCACGATGGCTCATTCTTTTTTAAATTTTTGTCTGTATATCCGTCTGTTGGTTAACCAGACTAATCTTCGAAATAGATGAACTGGTTTTGCCAGGATTTTCGTTGGCAGGCAGAGGACTGTTCAGAGAGTAATCTAAGCTGCTTTTTATTTCGAGAAAATAATCAAAATAAGTGTATTGTGATTAAAACCACAGGGCACAAGTAGTATAAAATATAATACCTACTCAAAATTATTTTTTGCTCGATATTCAATGGGTTAAAAGAGGAGTCACAACGAACCCAAATAATGGTTCATCAGCATTTGAGTCCATTAAATACCTTTCTAAAATGGTGTTAAGAAAGTTAACCTGCGATTATATTGTTTGCAACAGCATCGAAATCTCGGGAGACAAAAAATATATTAATATCGCGGTAAGAACCCCATTCATTTTATTTTTATAATCTCGGACCATGAAATATAATGGAAGGAGTCATAATAACCTTACCACCGTAAAACGAATTTTCCTGTCTCTTTCTATCTCATTGAGCGTAACCACGAGTAAAACGGTTAGCTATAGTAAGTAGGGAAACCTCGCACTGTCAGTGTATTTCGTGTCAGCTTATGAGTCGGTCATGAAATAATTATTTGCAAAATACTCGATAGTCTTAAGTGTTTTGGCTATTAACATTCATAAAAATAAAAATATGTCATGTTTAGCTGTGTATCCTTTTACTATGACCTTCCCTCGTTACGCACATTAGTAAAACTCTAGAAAATCGGTCAACAAAATAGGACACTAAGAATACGCTTTTAGAGCAAATTTTCCGTCCAATGTGATACTTGATCTGAGGTTATAATGGTATTAAGAAGTTTTTGGTCTAGCAAAAAGATTATTGGAAATTTTATTCAGCCTGAAGTCTATTAGGCACAGTCACTATTATAGGTAAGTAACATCACGCTCATTTCTCACTCTGAACAACAAAGAACTGTCTTTGTTGTTCAGAGTGTCACTATTATAGGTAAGTAACATCACGCTCATTTCTCACTCTGAACAACAAAGAACTGTCTTTGTTGTTCAGAGTGAGAAATGAGCGTGATGTTACTTACCTATAATAGTGACTGTGCCTAATGGTATGAGAAAATTACACGTTGACTTCACTTTTTCTCTATTATAACTTTGAAAATGTAATGTACATATACGAAAAAAATACAGCTCTAGTTGAAAAAAGGCGATAATAACGATATGGAAATCCAAGGTCTAAATCGGTATAAATCGGTTATTCCATTTTATTTTCTTAAGTATACATACATATCTTCACGCCGTATCCCTAACGGGGTAGTTAGAGAGGACGGCGCCCAAGCATCTGTCTGTCTGTCAAGACCTTTTATCTCTGGAGCGCGTGGAGGTACCAAGTTGAAATTAATATCAAATACTCAGGTCTACAGTCTCTTGGAGTTGTGAAAAAATCAAACTTCTAAGTCAACGCAATCAAAAGATACGGCCAACCAATCAAAACATTATAGGGTACATTTCGTTGAACTAGAATGATTAAATTTGAAAAAGCAAATGTCTTATAGCGCAAGTAAAGGAAAAAATCCGAAAACTGTTAATTTGTATCACATGAAAAAACATTTTTTTGCGATTATAAACTTAAATTTGCAGTTGTAAAGTATGGGAGAATGTGTCTTAAAACTGCAAAGTTAAATTTGTTTTTGAATTCTACTTACATTTTGACAGAAATACATTATGTGCTGGTACGCAATTCTCGGTGCACAAGTTCGACTCACACTTGGCCGGTTTTTTTAATAAGGTTTCGCAGAAAGTAACTCAACTGACAGAAAATAGAGTTAGATTTGTTATAAAACGCATATTGTTTAAAAAATCAATAGGGGGGGGGGGGGGTCAGATTGTCCTCTCTCAGCATAGGATTTCTGGCTTCATTGGGCTTAGGGATTTATTTTTTATCGTATTAGCCTAAACTACTTGACGACCTCGATGACGCAGTGGTATAAACGTTGTAACAAGCGCGGAAGGTTCCGGGTTCGATTCCCGGTCGGGTCAATTTAGGAAATGAACTTTTCTAGATTGTCTCGGGTCTGGGTGTACTGGGAGACGCCCCCAGTAGTCGTCGTCTGGTTCTCATAGCACAGGGAATACCCTAGTTTAAGATCAGATGATTGGTGTGTATCGTCTGGCGCATATTATTATTATAATGACTAATGTACTTTCGACAACGAAGTACTTTAAAGACCTCTGATTACTATCTTACGGAACCCCATTCAGTTAGTCGTGAAGTTATAATCTTACATATGAACAGCAAACACAGAACGCGTACGGTACCGCATTAAGCGATACCACAATTACGCAAAACGTGAAAGCTTTCGCGAGAAAAAATATCACGCGGGAATCAAAAGACGCCGACAAATATGTCTGCCATTTGCTGACATTAATCATGTAGAATAAAAGTGAAAACGAGGCGTACGGTATGATTTGCACTTTCCGCGTGATTGTTGGCTTAACACACTCTAAGTGCGAATTCTATTTATTACGCGAGTTGCCGAATTTATGTTTGTACTTGATTTCGTAATTCGATTAAAAGTTCAACGAGGCTGCCGACGTTTCACTCGTGAACATTGATATTTTATACGGAAGTAGTGTTTTCTTAATACGTACATGCGGATCTCGCGCTATGAGATTTGCGGTACAGAGATTTTGATTATGATTATCTTCATTTGATTTGTTAGAGACTGTTCACACAATATTGGTTTTTATTGGTAATGGACAGACAACATTGCAACAAAATCACACATTAAGCCAACTTCTTTATTAATTTATTAAACACTAACTACAGACCACAGACAACCTGTCAACATGATGACTAAATATGTATTACAAATAAAAATTCATGTTATAACAATAAAAAAATAACACGAGAATAAGAAAATTAAGTTTACGAATAAAAATAATCTAAGACTTCTAGCAAAAAATCAATGATGACAAAGTGCTATGAGTTAGTGATAAGTTGTTATTCCATCGCTTGCATAGTTTTTTTATAACAGGTCTTAAGTTCATCACTTAATCATCAACACGTCACCCAAAGGGTTGAGATTGAGATTAGGATGTTTTATATAGACTATCTGGGCGTTTAATTTACAAGATAAGCGGTCGACAGCGGGCAGCCCGCTGCGCTGTACACTCACTTGCAGAGTTGCAACACACCGATCGTTAGTCGGATTAGCGATATTGAAAAAACATCGACGTGTGAAAACAGCGATGTTTTGATGCTACAATCATAAAAGTTTTTTGATAAGTTGGCAATTTAAAGGTCGTTTGGAAATTTTCATATTTTAGAAAAATAAATTATAATACCTTGAATACTCACAATTCTCAATCACTCAATTTGATTTTTACGGCAACCAAATGAATAAACATCAATTTTGATATTTTTGTTCACAACATCGATGTATCGATATTTTAAGTAAGCTAGTGTTCGATGTCAAAACATCGACATCTTCACGCTCAACATCAGTGTTGCGATAATATCGATCATCCCGGTCCATTCGCGGTGAGTGGAGCGTGAGCCCCGTGTCGTTCGTGCGTCGTTCACGTGATTTGGTAAGAAATTTTTAACAGTTCGTTGACAACGTGGCATCCTCTCATTGACCGAAACTAACTTTCTCACAAGTACATGGTTGCCGTCAAGACAGCATGGTGCCGCACCGTGCTAGCTCTCACTCATGTACACAGTCTACAAAAGGTTCGCGCTCAACCGGCGGCGATCGAACAGTACTGTAGAAATAATAATCTGAAGATGTCGTGATTATTAATATTAAATGGAACGAAAAAAATTTTAACCTTCCTCGTATTGTATAGACGTCACCATCATGCACTTCACAATGTACGTGCCAGAATATCCTGAATCCATCCATACAATGCTATGAAGAGGGATAAGAGAGATAATTAGGACCTAGCCCCTCTTTAGCGGTCGAATGGCATACTCTGCGCGAGCCTTTCCATTTTGTGCTGGTGTTCATGTGAATGCGATACTAACCCACGCATTACTACAAAGGCGGTCGCTGCGTCGGAGCTGTGCTTGTAGTGGACACGCACGAATAACACACGGTAACGACCTGGTCGCCATGCAATGTGAGAAATGTTATGATAGCTCATGCATTTCTACTTTGACCGTGCCGTGTCCGCATGTATAGGAAAAGGTACCCAGGCATCAACTCACTGTCGCCTCTACTACCTGTTGATGCCTAGACACCGAGCGGCAAAGAGGCGTCAGTAAATTTTCCAGAAAATGACAAATGCGCGTTGACCTTTATCCTTTGACTAACTTTTACGACCTTCATAAGATGACAAGCAGCTGATAAGTTACGTTACTTTCTTACCCTCAGATCAGCATCAAAATGTAGGTATAAGAATTTATTGCTAGCTCCACAACTATTTTAGTCACATCAATTAGCCATCTGTGATAATTTTGTAACGTTTCAATGTCAATTGTAAGGATAAAATAAGTTTGACTACGTATTAATTAATGCCTCCTATGATGCTGTATTTGAGTCTGAATTGAATCTTCGTGAAGTAGTTGTCAAATAGCCGCCAAGAGTCGTATACAGTGTAGTGGAATAGCGGTAGTCAGAAATAATTTAATTCCAACTGCCACCATGCGCTATCAGATAGTGCAATCAGATTTAGTATATCTTTGCTGTATCTACGAATGGTCGTTATTTATGTATAGTCAAAGTTATTAGTTTAATCAGCGATGAGTGAACGCCATGTGTGCCTTTTTACATATACATAGTATTTCAGTAGAATTATAGCTTCGTATTCATAGAACTTGTTCATATTTAGACCCACAATGATGTTTTGCGTAAAAATTTCCATTACAAATATGAGCGTATCACGTATTTCCACGAAAGTATATTTATTAGGAACATTCTCGTATAAATCTAAGCCGTCGATGAAGATTTCCACATTATTCATTTGTGTGCTGTACTATGTTATATAGGTGTATGTAATATGTAATATCGATGTGTAATTCATCTACATACATTTAACGAGGTTTCGTCCGAAACTCGCTTGTGCCAAATAGTTAACCATTTTGGCTATATTAAGAGTAATATAGCCAAAATTGTTAACTGTTAGAAAGTAAAACCACATAGAGATGTGGTTTTACTTTCTGATTTAAAAGTCTAATACTGCCGAAAGCAGTGTAGATATTGATACAGTAATTGCCATTGTATAAGCCTGTTCGCGTATTGTAATTTAAACAATATGGTGTCTAGATACAAGATTTTATTTCCGTATCATTTTAAACGGCAGTCTTAGTTACAATTGTTAAAAAAAGAGAGTAAGGCAATTATTATTTGGTTTGTTGATTTCTAGCGAAATGGCATTCGATCTACTCATTTAACGTAAATGTACAACGGAAGTGCAAATAGACTGGATTGAAAGTTTAAGTAGCATTGTATTGACTATTCTTTTCTGAGAATCTACTATACCTATATTTTGTATTCCTATATCTATATTACATAGGTATATACCTAATGCTTCTGTAGACGTGTTTGCCACTAAACTTCTTCTAAACGGCAGGATTTTGATGATTTTTTTTTTATGAATTGTTTGAGTGGGTCCCTGGATATTTTAGATTCACAATTGGACTTGGTAGGTAGCGCTGCAATCGGGTTCTAGGATTTTTTTTTTATTTCTGACAAGACAGCGTATGTCGGGTCTGCTAGTATAGGTATATATTATAAAATCTAAGTCTGTCTATGATTTCGAAATAAAGGCTTGTTCTTTAGCTTATATGGTTATTTTCACGTAATTAAGCCACGAATACGCTATTCTTTTTTTTGTCTGTCAGTCTGTCAGGACTAATCTCTGAAACGGCTGTACCGATTTTGACAGGACTTCAATGACAGATAGAGAACTTTTCAGAGAGTAATCTAAGCTACTTTTACCAAATACCGGAAAATTATCAATTTAACGCGAACGAAACCGCGAGATACAGTTATTCATAAAATAGTACATCTCAGAAAATTAATATATATCGCCCTGCTAAATTAGATAAAGTTAAGTTAATAAGGGTATAAATATTAGGAAACTAGAAATGTGATTCTAGCGACGCACGACGTTCAGGGAACCTGGACAAGTGGCTCAATTGTCGTAAACGCTAGTAGAATAGAATGACAAATACCACATCAACTGGTGTAGCGAATTTTAAATTGATGGTCAAACGTTATCATACACACATACATACATATCTTCTTCCGTATCCCTAACGGGATAGTCTGAGAAGACGAAGCGCCAAGCGTCGCGGTCCTTACATACTTCTTTTGCTTCCTCAAATCTCATTATTCTCCTCAAACATTTACGGCTAGGTATGCGAGTGCTTTTGACATTTCCGTCAGCTAACACTCATTATCAACTTTCTATTAAATCAAACGAAAAGTAAAATCGTGTGAAAAAGGTAGCCAAATGGCACTTTTGGCGAGCGATAACGCTAGGAGACGTTTCGATGGTGCGAAGCGTTTCCCACTTGTCTAGCTCTGCTGTGCTTTCATTTTATCGCCTAACGACATAATATATTTCGAGAACGAACTTTGATTACTGCTTAACATTGCAGTATAATTATTGTGATAAATTCCCAAAATCTTTAGCTATTTTCCGCTCCAACTCCAAAAACCACCAATCGACACGTGTTTCGCCTCTCAAAGAAGCATCCTCAGGATATACCAGAGATGGGATTCGGTCAGCTTCAGGTCAGGTCAGGTCGGTTTAGTCGGTGCTGGTTAGAATTTATCACATGAAATGGATTTCCGCAAAGTAACACCTGAGTCTATACAATAGTATAATTATTGCAAAAATCTCATTTTTTAAGATATCATGTCATCCTTTTCACAAATGAATAAGCGTCGTACAATATAACATGTACCTACCTCAGATTAAAAAATACGTACTGTAGAGGTATGTATATTTTATATTGCGAGGCAGTAAATTACCAACGCGCTACTAAACCCGTTCTCTACCCGTCTTTAGATCTTTATCAATCAATTATCTAGATTCACTGATACTCTTCACCGGCTTACCGAGACCTCCTTCGCTTCCCCAGCGCCGAAGTACTAACTACTCCAAAGGGGAGACGTAACTAAACGCGCGGTTCAACACGATCTGGTTCTTGTAAATAATACGCGCCGTTCTTTGTGCCAAAGCATTGTTCCTTCCTATTATCTGCGATGAAGTGATTTGTGGTGTCCCATAAGCTCAGTGACAGTCCCGAGGTTGATTTTTAATTAAAAGAAAACAAAATTCCATTAAAAGATTTGTTATAGTCTTTTATAAAATTCTATTCACTTGCGTCAAATGGATCACAGACAATGCTCCGTAATTTATTTAAATATCGAATACGAAACTTAGAATCGAGTCGAATTGAATTTATTGTCTTGGAAAGTATTAGGTCTTTTGTCTGTGTTAATAAAATACCTGGTTAGTGAAGGGTTAAGGTCAATCACCCTTTCAAAATATATCTGAATTAAACAAAGAAATTGTTTTATTTTATTTTACTTGCAATATCTATACTTCAAATCGCCACTTATTTTCTATCGCCATGTAGGTACGTAAATTCACAAATAATAATTATTTCTTACACACATAAATATACAATAACAATATATTGTGTGTATAATTGTGTACATAATGTTTAATACATAGTGTATTATACATGTAGTATTTATTGTATAAATTCAGTGCAGCACAGAAAAACCATATAGGTTAATGTTCGTGCAATTATTGTTCAAAAAAATGTATTAAAAAGGAAAAAAAATTAAAATAAAAAAAAAACAAAAAAATTAAAAAATTAAAAAGAAATGTAAATATTTCTTATATGCCAGTATTGATACCTCGGAACAAGAATCTTAATGGACGGAGCCATAATGAGTTGCCTCTCTTACTCGTATCACTTTGTGTCAAATGAATTGTCGTGTCTCTTAGTCTATCTCACAGAGCATAACTACGAGTAAAAGAGCTATAGTAAGATTGGCAACCTTGCACCACAGTACAAGTAAGCAAACAGTATTCTATCTCGGCAGTGTCCTAGAGATAATTACCTACGGTTGTTCGGTACGTAAACACGCAATAGGGCTACCGACTTGGACTGAATGTTTTTCTTGGGTTACGTATTTGATAATAGGTACTATATTAAATTGTCATATTATCTTTTCATTTTGTATTATTGCAAATTTAATAAGTTTTTATTTATATAATTCTACTAGTATTTTATATCTAGTTTCAAAAGTTTGTAAGTTAGTACGGTGGAAATGGACAAAAAAATGCATTTTGTGTGCAGTATAATTAAAAATCAGCAATAAATTAACTAAATCATTATGATAATATATTTCCTACAAATTAGCAACAGAGAAATATTTTTGGTTTCGATATAGATGTATTCAAACATCCATACACTGAACAGTATGCTCGTATACTTGATTGACATAATATTTTGTCAGTAAATGCGCAGGAGCGTCTCATATCGTCCGACGACAACCGCGGCGCACTCGCGACTGTCGTATGCCGAGAAATGCCGAGATTTCGAGCGCGTCGTTTGGGAGCGTTTGTATAAAGATAGAATACTGTATGCTTACTTGTACTGTGCTTGCACTGTCCGCGACAAAACATTGCACTACTACTTAATATAATTTGTAACATACTCGTAAATCTTAAATGTTTTCAAAACTATAGTATTCACAAAAATAAAATTATGTCATGTTTACCTCTGTATTGTTGCACCGTGACCCTTCCTAAGTCACGCACATTAGTACAAGTCTAGAACTTCACACCAACAAAAAACGGACACGCTCTTAGCAAAAGCTCCGTCCATATCGGGAGTTGTGTATCAATTCTTGGTGATACGCAACAAGATGTCACATATGAAAAAGAAAAATGTTTTTAAATTATATTATTACAACAAAACGTTACGCCGCATCTATTGATTAAAAATTAAGATAATATTTATGTACATTCGAGAGTAAAATTTTAATGGTAACACCTTGGAGCTATACTAAACCCACATGAAAAAGAGTAATTGAAATAGATCCTCAATTCACGAAGTTTTCGGTAAACACACATAAAAATAAAATACATACAGACGGACATAGAACCTCTACAGTAAATATGTATTTCTCTAATTCTTATCTGTTAATATATATTATGATGTATAATAATCTTCACACTGTCTAATATTGTGTTAAGTTTCCGCTTACTTTGTCACTTATTAATTTGCCATTTTAAAATCTCTATTATTATCCTGTTTATTAATGTACCTTTATATTAAATTGTGTATATAGTACTTTTATATTATCGTGTACCAAATTATGTAGTAGTAGTACGATGCTCCCTTAGGAGGGAAGATAAAGGGATCTTAGCCCATACAACCGACGTCTTCAGTAATAAATAGATAATTTCTTCATTTTATTTCATTAAAATGTCGACGTAATGCATTTTAGATGGTTCTTGGAGTTTTAAGCGACTAATATATTGAGGCAGTCTTTCTAATAGGATCCGCTGAGGCACACTAAGCTACTATAAAAATCTCAACATCACTCTAGTAAATAAGCAGTTATTTCAACAATTTCATATAACATCACAATAGCGTAGATACTTGGGACGCAAAACTACGCCAATTTTACATCACAATATCCACTAGAAGCAATTTGCGAATAATTAAAATATACACCCAACCGCTCCCCATAAAATCCCGCCAAAAACTCCGTACTAAATTATGTGTTTTGACTTTTTATATTTGACATATAGAATATACATGTTTACTTTTCATAGTATTGTGCCAGAATTCTATAGTTTTAAAATAAGTATGTATTATCTTAATATAAAATAAGTTTGTATAACAATTATTGTTTAGTACTGGCCGGAGTCAGTACTAAGAAAAGAATGGAAATTTGAAATTTTGAAAGAGGAAGGCGGAAAAAAAGAGACAGGGCGATGACTCGGGAAAGTAAATTGTAGCTGCAACAACTGATATTAATTATAAAATTTTGGGTGAAATAAGGTTATTGTTTAACCGGTAATTCGAGAATTAAGTAATACTAATACGTGGTTATAATGGTTGACAAAGAACAAGTTATACAAGCACTACGAGCCACACTTATATTTGTTAAAGGAGCGTTGACCATATGACAGTGTAACAGAGATTATCGTGAACTTCAAGGGGAATGGGTATCTTTTAAAAAAATAGGCTACCCATCTCTAGAAAAACTTTTTCTGGATATTCCTAGATTTAAGGTAATACAAATCAATGGGGAGTCCCATGCTACGCGGGATTCCGGTCGTGGCAGGGGTCCGGTTCAAGCTCCTGCCATCTGAATATGTCGCTTTTAAAGCGTCACGTATGGATTTAATATAAAATTGTTAAAAAAAAAATTATAAAACTTTGTATGTACAATTTTTTAAGTACATAATTTACATATCTAAACTTCTTTTAAATTCTTTATTTATAGTCGCTACACGACACCTCCTTCTTTTTTTGATGTCGGTTAAAAAATAATACAGTAATTTTACACTGTGACACTGAAAAAATAGGTCAAACAAAATAATAAATAGATTTTTGACAAAAGGGTACAAATTATTTGAGCATTAAAAAACGTAATTAACACAGCCGACAAGTAAATTTGACAAAAAGTTCTAACGAGTCACTAACGACGCCATTATTATGAAAGGATAATCTTTTTGGCTTTAATTTCTACTTTTTGAGTTGCGTCCGTTTGAATTTAGATCCTTTGAACTCGTTTTGCTTGGCTAGTTACCTCACCAACAAAACTTTCTTGACAAAAATCATTGTTGTTGATTTTCTATTTTAACTTTAGTCAATAGGCTTTATTTTATTAGATAATTATCTTCATTTTAAGCTCACCAAATCTAAGTACAACGTGTAACAGAACTGACCAGAAATCAGAAAGTACTTTGCTCAAGACTATTTTAATATACCATTTTAACTATTTTAATGAATTACGTTGTTTTTTAATAATTCTATAAAGTAAAACATTAAATCGTGGTTGCACTTCATAAGGTGCATTTTCATTACAATAAACTTTTAAAACAATCCGGACTGCACCGTTTTGTTAGTGCGTTTAGTTTGATATCCACAAACTGTCAAAACATCTACGAAAAGTCATAAGTAATTTGGGATTTATCTACAAAATGATGCTGATTAATAAAATATATCTTTAAATAGACTTTTTGGCGGGAAGAAGATTATTCGAGAAACGTAAGTGGTATCATCCTTACGTACAAAATAATCAATGAAGAAAAACGCAGTACGACAGGATTGCACGACAGTGTTAATGCAAAAATAAGAGAAATGCTTACTTAAGTGGTTCGGGCACATAGAAATAATGTGTGATGAGTGATGAAAGACTCACAAATAAAATAAAATGGACGGTAGCAGTAGCGAAGGAAGATCAAGGGTGAAGATCAAATAGCCGAAGTGTTAGCTAACGGAAATGTCAAAAGCACTCGCATACCTATGCAAAAATGTCTAAGGAGGATAATTAGATAATTAGATAGAATAAGATTTGAGGAGACGAAAGAAGTATGTAAAGACCGCAACGCTTGGCGCTTCATTCTCTCAGACTACCCCGTTAGGGATGCAGCGTGATGATATGTATGTAATTTTTATTTGTGCTGAATTACAAGCGTATTTTGTACATCTCCCTTGTCTTAATGAAATGAAATTCTTGAAAGACAAATGCACTACCAGCACGCCAGCGGACCAGATTGTTAATATATTCAACATGTAATTACATGAGAAATTAATGTTGTTGGTTTCTCTCACGCTCCCTTCAATCCTGCAGTACTAAGAAAAGCAATTATAAGTTGGTCACAACTCTATATATTATACATCACTTCAAAAGTAATTCGCGATGTCTCACCGCCAGACGGATACAGAATGTTTCAAAACTGTACATCTCGTGATAGAACTACCGTTAATGAGTTATGTAACCGTAAGTTGGAAGGTGCGATCTATTGAAAGTTTTGAAAATTGATAATAACTTTTCAACTTACTCCCAATTATTCGATTTCCGATGAAATTAATTTAGGAAACGAACTATTCTAAATTCTCATGTATCGTAGTCTAGATGTTACTAGCAGCTACCCCAGTTGGTCGCGTGGTAGGCACACTAAAAGCCATAAGTTCTTAATTTGGCGTCGCACAATTTATGTAATCGCCTGGAAAAATTATTAAATGAAGCCTCCCATCTGTCATAAGAACTCATTAAACCTTAAAAGCGTTCTGAGTCGCGGTTGATCGAAGCAGGATTTTTAGGCGACTTTTTTGTCCTGCGCTTGAAAGGAGCGCTAAAGAGGTTTTGGTTAGATTTCAGAGCCCCTTGGCTGTGGCAAGGACCAAAGAAGCGACTCTGGAAGTTTGTGGGTGAAAGTTCAGTTCCTTTAACCAGTTTCTCCGCCAGGCGATTAGGAAACTTTTGAAGGTCTCTCCCGAGTTATCAAAAAGAGACTTGAAAGCTGACCAATCCGGCCACTATCCTACTTGCACCGCACCGCACTAGGGCTGTATGGTGACACGGTCCGAGTTGTTATCACATAATTTGTGAGGAGACTGTATCGTGCATTGGGATTTATATATATATATATATATATGTATGCGATCGAAAAAATGACAAAACCGTGCCATGATTGAAGTGTAAGCACCACTAATGGCGTAAAATGCAACTGTTTTATGTTTTGTCCAATCAGATCAAACCGTGGTGAAGCATTTAGCTTGGGAATATTGACGAGCGTGTTGCTCTCATCGATTCATTCGATTTGTCATTGAGCACATCATAACATTTAATGAAGGGAGAGTCACGAAATACTCTGGCACGTCGTAATCTTCTCAATTCTAAGATCACACGACAAGGACATACGTAAGCTGTTCAAAATACAGATATGGATAAACTTACAAATCGGCACTGAGGATATTTTTCTCTGTTCCTCTGTTCAGATGAGAAATTCTGTTCTTTCATAAAGAATAATAAATAAGGTCTTTCCGCGTAAACCGTAGGAATCAATCTAGGGACAGGACTCACTACGATAGAATAAGGCGTCGATGCAAGTCTCTCGTTCTCGCTCTCACCTTATATTTCTTACAACATAAAAGGTAACTTAAAACTGAAAATATAATAGTATTCTTAAGTGAAATATAGTATTTTACTTGTGGAAAAGCCCATGAGATTTTGACGTGCCGCTGGGCACAAAAAACAAATTAATTTAATCGTATCCGTTAATCCGAGTCGGAACGGGAGGTGAATGAAAAAAAAGCGAATTAAAATAACGAGCGAAGCGGGCAACTCCGGTGCCAGCCAAATGAAAAGTCAACGCGCCAAATTCGTAAAAATTGCTGCAGGGACCAGGGGAGTACGGAAAACAGAGTACCGTCCACGTGACATGCCGTGTTTCTGTAACTGTTCTTGATTGCCCCACTGTATAAATTCAACTTCAGAATGTTTCGGTCAAGGAGATCTTATTTTCATAAAAAGATATTTCTTCGCAATTTCCTTTTTTGAACAATTTCAAAACTAATAAAATACTTCTAAATCGCTAATGCGTTTGCAACCCATAGAACTAACACCATAAATACATTGTACATATCTATAAGATTTTATCAAATTCAGTACTAACTCATTGTATATAACCTCATTAAATAGATTTATCTCACTTTATTATTCACAGTTCAGCTCATTTAGAATCTTATAATGTAATGATACTTAGAATGAAGACAACTCATATCCACATGTATTTAACATACATTACACACGTCTTGCTTTACACTATAAAGTAAGTATACCATAATATCTTATTGTACTTAACTTTGACTCTGTTCCCTTTGCAATTCCATAATTCACAATACCATCGTGAAGTTTAAATAAATTTAATTAAATAAATCGAATTCTGAAACTATTAAAAACAAAATTTGCAACACAAAACATACAATAAAAACTACAACACGAAAATAAATTTATCATTGATGAACATCAAGACTCGATGCCCTATTATTCCTATTGATGAGCAACACAGTATTTCTGCCATCAGCTCCCTAACTAATTTTCGTTAGGGATTATGTAATCGGCATAATTCGCGCCAAACAGCTAAAAATATTTTTGAGAACTCCAGCTTTTAAACAAAAAATTCGTTCAAGAACTACAGTGTCACAGACGAACACATGGACACAAAGACAATAGTGAATAACAGTTGTTTTAATACTGTCCCCTCCAAAGCAAAAACTGAATACCCTCATGTCTTTACATATGTAACGTTTTAGTTTTATCTTCAACATTAGTTATTTAAACGGGCAAACTACACGATAATTTCAACCAGTTAAACGACGGAACCCCACACGTATCTTATTTCTAATCTGATCCAGTTAATCCGCCTACAACATCCTGTATGTGAATATATGATACTGACGTACATCGCCTTGGGCCGCGTGTCCCCGTATCAAAATTAGGGCATGCTGTATAATCGTTTATGTTAGCGTAATACTCCTATAATATTACCGATTTTGACAAAAATAGAAATATTGTTTGGAATTTTATGTACCTTTATGATGTATGTAATATGTGTACGTATTTACGAGCCATTAAATATACTTAGTACTTAGATGTTGTAATCGAGTTCACCCCACTCAATTTTTTCACTCCAAGTCTGGAAAGTCCCTACTAAGAACTCCCAAACTTCAAGCCTATTAAAAAAAGATCGTTTCCTAAATCGATTTGGTCGAAAATCGAATCCAGGGCACTGACTCGGAACGGTCTATATATACTTATATGTACAATATGTAGGTATTTATTAGCCGTTAAAAAAACACTTGTTTTATTATTGTAATCAGATCGTCTTATTTATTTACGTATACTCGTACAATTACACCGGACACATGACCTCAAAATTAAGCGCTAAGGACTAAGCTGGTACTGCGGATGATATGTAACGAACTGGGGGTGAACTCAATAGCACTCAGATTCTTAAGCAAATAGACATATGCTATGAAGAAGATAAACGATCCTGTCGTTAAGTGGATTGACTAAAGACATAAATTTGCGATATTTAAGAGTAAGAGAGCATTTCAAATTGCAAATATCATTGACAACCCTGAGTTACAAGATATTGTGCCTCTTATGCTAGATATATCACTGACCATTTTACCCTCCTCTCCGATACGCAACAGTGTGCACACTGGTCTTTTACTATATTAAAGAGTAAGGCCTACTGTCCACGGAGGCATAGCTTCGTAGACGCTTCAAAGAATGCCGTGCAATTGTGCAGCCTAGCGTAATACGTTCACGAAGCGTATTTCAAGCGTACATTATTAGGCCTATTGTCCACGGAGATGTAGCTTCATAGTCGCGTATTCGCCAATATATGCTTGGTGTACACCTGTTTGCTGCTCACATACGTAGCTCGGCAAGCACAGAATTTTTTCAAATTTTCTATTTAAAGACACAATATCGACCCTGCAGTCAAAAGTAGAATTTTAATGTCTGCCTTTGGGCCATAATTTTCTGTGATTGTTCCGTTCAGCTATTTTCGTCAAATAGTCTCCGAGGTAACGTTTATGACAGATAGACAGACAGATGGATATCGATGCAAGTCCACACCTATTCTAATTTTAGGAAAAAACAACAACAAAAAAATATCTGATTTATATTCGTCAGTGAGTATACTGACATCTTATTGATATTTATGGTGGCTTGCACAATCTATTCAAACTCGATTTAAGGATCTGATATCTCACTTGCACTAATTATTGCACTAATTATGTCAAATCCTGAAATACAGTTTAAATAGTTTGTGCAAGCCACTTAAATTGATATTCATAAATTCAGTCAATGGAATAAGTTTAACGTAATTAGCTCTTTTGAAACAAAGTTTTCTTTACTTTTGGAGTCACGTAATTTTGACGATTTGACGTTCAAAAATACCTCGTAATTGGATTTACTTGAATAAATTGATTTGACTTTGACTTTGAGGTTTACTTATGATACTTACTCCCCCTACAACACAAGTTTAGTAAGATCGCAAAATAGATAATATACATATACATATATGCTGATTTATTTATTCTATCAAAAGTGAAAGCATTTTTTTCCTTGCGATACCATTGAAAACATCTGCTGCCTCTGAAACGAAATGAGGAACATGATAATCACGAAAACAATCTGCCAAACTCGTGCCAAAAGTAAAAATTTAACGGGTCGTTAGCCTCTCACGTCCGCTGTGGCCAACTTTAGGACGTTTCACCCCAAAATGATTTCCCGACATGGCGGCTAACTGCAGCTAATCAGGAGTTCGCGGGGTATACGTTTCAACTTTCTGACTCTTTGAAGACGTGACCGAAAAACACAGGTGGGCGCTGCTCCTGTTACAAATTATAAATTTGGTTTTTAACTATATAATGCGTAACAGAATAAGAAAATCGCATGCACAAAATAGATAATGAATTATTTTAAGCAGGTTGATCTGTTATGGTACTTTTTAGCCGACTTCAAAAAAAAGAGGAAGTTCCATGTTCGTCTGTATGTATTTTTTTTGTATGTTCACTGATATCTTCGTCAACTGTAAACCGATTTCAAAAATTCTTTTTTTTGTTTAAAAGGATATACTTTGGAGATGGTTCCATTTAGATTTTAATGGTGTTGGTGCTTGGACTTCGAAGATACACCAAATAACGCCAGCTGCTTATAAGCTTTATTTATATTGATGATTCTCTTATGCGTATTGCGCTCCAGAATTAGAAAAAAGAAGTTAATTGTAGTCTACCCTATATATTTATTTAAGCCAAGGTCACTCAAAAGGAAGAAATAAAAAAAAAAAATAAACCAAATTCATGAGAAAAACACTGAAAAGTATAAAATAACTACTATCCTTCACTAATCAAAATTCAAGTACAAAACCCTGCTAATATTATAAATGTAAAAGTTTGTGAGGATGTATGGATATACTCTTTCACGTAAAAACTACTCTATGGATTTTAATGAAACTTTACAACAATATAGCTCATAAATCAGAATAACACATAGGCTATAATTTATAAAGAAATTGTGTTTTTGAACTTCGCGCGAACGAAGTCGCGGCCAAAAGCTAGTTGTAATTATATATTATATATAGCTATAATTAAATTTGACAGTTATTGAAGTCGGTGTTAAATCAATGTGTAACAACAGAAAGTTTATTAGTTTGGCTGGCTTGACACCTACTCCAGTAACTGTTAATCGGTTTAATTTTTTTTTTAATTTTTTGCCCTGTTTTGTTAGTGCAGTAAAATTTATTTGTTGTAACTATTAAATAATTTATAGTACATTTTTATCTCCGAGGTGAGCAACGTACTAACATACTTACATACATAGGTACATAATACACTGTCTCCTTAACGGGGTAGTCAGAGAAAACGGAGCGCCAAGCTTCTCGGTCCTTTCATACTTCATTCGCTTCCTTAAATCTTACTAAGCTTACTGGACTTACTATTCATAATAATAAACGTTTACTTAAATACATTAATGGAATTAGCTCTATGATAAATATAATGTTTATGAATGAAACGAATACACACTACGTCTTTTCCGAGTAATTTTTATCGAGAATTCAAGGACAGAAGTAAAACAGATAATAGCAGAACATACATACTTACATACATACATATTCTCACGCAGTATAGCAGAAAGATCCAAATATACAATTAATAAATGTATCTTTGTAATATCCATCTTAGATATTTCATGAATTTATTAATCATGTTTGCACAAAATATTTGGCGCGCCGTTCTATTGTGTACGGCGACTGCGCGGTTACGGTGATATAACAAGTTACTTTGTAGCAGAAGTTGCGTCACCTGCTTCGATCACAAATAAAGAACTAGATGCACAATCTCCTGTAAAATCTAAACGAAAATATTGTCCGAATTGAGGTATATCTTTTTAATACCATATAGTATTATCGGTAACATTGTGTTAATCTAAAGTAGACCTTACTGCCAAACCATTGTTTGCACATCGCAAACAATAATATTATTCTATTATTATTCTGTCTTACATTTGGAATGAATCGCGTCATTCACATATTAGAGTGAACTGATTTGTGATACTAATTTCATCTAAAACATAGGCAACCTTTAGCTAACAGATCAAATTAAAAACAAGACGGTTGACAAATAACTTAAATTTTTTTAATGCTGTACTATATTTAATAATATTAGTGTTATATGTGCATATTTCATAGTTTCGTGTATATAACAAAAAAGCAGTGTTATTAGAGTGCTACGTGTAATACGCCGTACCAGCGAACGGTGAAAATTAAGCAAAATTTTGGTTAGTGTCTTGTTTGTTTACATTAAAGCCAAAAATGAATAAAATTGGATTCATATCTGTAATCAAAAATAAAATATAAGTATGGTAGATAACCGTTTTGTGCACGATTAGGCGCAAGATTATTTAACTTATTCACCATAGAATGAAAAACATTTTTTAACGTATAAACACAGATTAATTAGTTACTAGGTATTAATTTAATAAAGTTTAAAGGAAGTTATCGTAGAAATAAAGTAATAAATTATATTATGCCCGGTATGTAAAAACTTTTTCAGTATTTTATTTGCTAAGAGTGTAATTAAAAAACCAGGTGTATCATGTTTGCGCAAAAATGTATGCTTGTTTTTATTTTTACACGATTGCAAAGGAGGATTATGTTTTTCGAGTGTATGTATGTATGTGAGTATGTATGCCCATTTCTTTGGCACGGTCTGTAGCCTAAACGGCTTCGCTGATTTTAAGATATGAGGTGTCATTAGATTCGTCTTGATTGTTGGAGTTACATAGGGTGTACAATTTTAATATGACGCCTGAGGAAAAGAATGTAGAGGGGAAAAGTGTAACAATACGTGTATCAAATGAAAGGTAATTAATAGCTAATTCCAAACATATAATAAGTAATAACTACTAAAAATTGTGAAATGCGGTCGAGTTTTCTGATTTTTTTTTAAATTATTTACTCTCGTTTTCTAATTTATATTGAGTTGTTATCTGAATAAAAATTCGAAGAACTACTAAATAAATGTGATTTATAACTGAGAATACGAGGGCTGCTGTTTATGTATCCGGAACTGGCCAGTTACAGAACAATATTAAAAAGTAATTATAACATTTAAAAATGGAACTCTTTGGCTGAAGAATACAATTTGTTTCATGTAGCTGTCATTTGTTTATCCTTTGTGGCGTCATTTTGAAAATTGCGAGTCTTTACTCGTATCACTATGGATTTAAGTCGGGAAAATTTTCGTGCTATGATTTATTACGATTTTCGGTGAGGGCTAACTCAAAAACAGTGCATTGATCAACTCACTTCGACTTTTGGGGACGAAGCACCATCGAAAACTACTGTGTGTCACTGGTTTAGTGAGTTTAATCGTGGGCGGTCTGTGCTCACGGACGAAGTTAAAGAAGGTCGCCCTAAATCGGTTGTTGTACCTCAAAATATTGATGCTGTGCGGGAACTAATAATGCAAGGTCGTCATGTTACATATCGCGAGATAGAGGCGTCTCTGGGCATAAGTATGACGAGTATATATAAAATATTACACTAACATTTAGCTGTAAAAAAAATGTGTTCACGTTGGATTCCGCACAACTTGAGAATTGACCAAAAACGGGCTCGTGTCGATTGGTGTGAAAAAATGTTACAAAAGTACAATCAGGGTGCGTCAAAAGCTGTCTATAATATCTACACAGGTGATGAATCTTGGATATATGCGTATGATCCTGAAACTAAACAACAATCAACGGTTTGGGTGTTCCAAAATGACCCGAACCCGACATAAGTCATTCGTTCAAAGAGCACTTTGAAGCAAATGGTCGCTTGTTTTTTTCGGTATAAATGGACATGTAGCTATAGTGCCACTAGAGGATCGTAAAACGGTTAATTCTGAATGGTACACGACCATTTGTTTGCCAGAAGTCTTTGAAGAAATAAGAAAGAACAACCGACAACGCAGAATCCTTCTTCATCATGACAATGCTAGCTAACTCGGTATTTGGAAGATCAAAAGATCGAATTAACGGGTCATCTGCCGTACAGCCCCGACTTGGCCCCCAACTACTTCTATTTATTCTCAACCATGAAGAATAAATTACGTGGTCAACGTTTTTTGAACTGTGAAGTGGCTGTTGATGCGTACAAAATGCACGTTTTGGAGATACCTCAATCCGAATGGAAAAAGTGCTACGAAAATTGGTTCCAACGCATGCAAAAGTACTTCGATCATCATGGTGATTATTTAGAAAAGCAATAAAACTATAATAAATGCTATATGTTTGTTTCACTTTGATATTCCGGATACATAAATAGCAGCCCTCGTAAATCAGATATTTTTTTGAGAAACTTAGCCAGAAAAAAGTAGTATTTCCTGCTGATCCTTTCGCGAAAATGGTAGGATCTCTTAACAGGATTATGGGGTATTCCTTAAGTACAGTATCAACCGTCTGCAAATACAAATATAAAGCAGTGAACGAATTAGCCTCATACTGCAGTTAAGTAATTGAAACCAAATATGCCCTGAAACTAATTTCAACACTCATATAAAGCCGTCTCGAATTAGATTAGTGGATAATGTTTACCACATTATGTGGTTTCACCCCGTTTAAGATAAGGCAGGATTTGCACTGGTCGTTCTGATTTGCTCGTCTCAGGATACCATCGTGGACCAATGCTTAAAATTTTGAAACAATTATTAAAAATTAGTCAAATGCGAGTTCAACTTGGGTTTAAAGGGTCCCGTACGATTTTCATAAAATGATTTTTTACACTCGTTTTCTGGAATTTATAAAAATTCAGACTCTCTATATTTTTTCTGTAAACGTTAGCTAAGATTATTACAATGCTCTAACGTGTATGATGGTCTGGTCGATTTTGAGTATTTAATTTACTCTTTTCTTAATTTTCCTATGAATGTGATAATTTTTGAAGTCTGGAATTTATAAAAATTCAGACTTTCTCTATATTTTTTCTGTAAACGTTAGCTAAGATTATTACAATGCTCTAACGTGTATGATGGTCTGGTCGATTTTGAGTATTTAATTTACTCTTTTCTTAATTTTCCTATGAATGTGATAATTTTTGAAGTCTTTTGCCGTGTTTGGAAAAACAGATCAGGAGCATAGGATCAGTGTATTTTTTAGCGTGTAATGAAATTCCGCGCGCCGATGTAACACATGAATTATTATTTTTTATTTCATTCATTTCAAGCGTCCAGTTTAATTTTTTTATATGTTGCCAGTTTCGTTTTTTATTTGTGGCCAGTTTTGTTCTTTATTTTAATTCACTTCAAAGAAGTATAACTTCTTACGTGCATACATGAGTATACACTTGCTTTTTTATTACATATTTCTGTTTTCTCACCAAAATTGTAAACTTATGGTTTCTCGTTTAGCTTCTCAACAAAGTATCCTCAGAAAATTACAGAGATTAGATTCGGTCAGTCAACTATTATATTCCACTGACAATAAAATTGTTATTATTATAATTGAGAAAAAAATTAAAGCGATGAATCATATATTTTTATTCGCTTCTCAACGAATCATCCTCAGGTTTCAGATCAGATTCGGTCAGTTGACTAGCATGTAAGGATATCTAAAGTTATAAATTAATTAATCACTCGAAATAAATATCCGCAATGTAATCAAATCTGTACAATGTAAACAAAAATTAACACAAAGATAAATCAATTGATTCAAATAAACTTAATTACATCTTTTGAATTCTAGCGTTCGGTTAGGAAAGAAAAGGTGAAAACAACTAATGCCCTATAAATCGCCTTAACCTCTACCAGTACCCAACAAACTCCGTTACTACCAAACTAAATGGCTATTGTACCTAATGGTGGACGATCGACTTGGGAATCTACGATTTAAATCATCACCCAATTCTATTTTAATAATCGTCGTGTGTGAATTCGTATAAGGCAGAAAACGCCTTAGTGAGCTACCTCACCTTAATTATATTTTACTAGGTGCGAGTTATGTTTGTGAAATATTAAGATTTGAGTTAGAAAATTATATTACGAGATGAGGTACTGTTAGAGTTCTGAAGGACTAAAAGAAAGTGGACTGTAATTTAGATGGTTTATATTAGACAGAAGATATACAATAAATGCAACAATTAATTACAATATTAATGACACCGTGCGCGTGAAATCGTCTCGAAAGTTTTGTAGGAAGTGTCACATGGGCTCCCATGTCTTTCGCTTCTCGTCGTAGACTCGAACTGCTCTGAGGATCCGCGAGTCGCGACAAGTACCTCAACAGGCTGGTCTAATGGAATTTCCTAATATTTTCCGTTCGCGTATTTTTTATGGACTGAGAATGATTGTAATACGAGTATACGTATAGCTGATACATGTCAAATGTTAACTTTAGACTTAACAAATCAATCGCAAAGTTTGATATTGGATTTAATTATTGTCTTTTAAGTACTAATTTTAATTTCGCGAAGTCATTGTTCTTTCCCCAATTATTTCATAACTTCAATGAGGCGATCGTTTAATTTATCAGGTTGGTTGGTTGTTGAAAGTGGTTGTTTTTATTTGCCACAAAGGTGCTGAGGGATCCAACAAGAGAGATATTTTATAGGTTGAGGTGTTACTTTGTGGAAATCCATTTCATGTGAGGAATTCCTAAAATCTTTAGCTATTCCATTGAGACTCCAAAAATCACCAATCGATACGTTTTTCACATCTCAACGAAGCATCCTCAGGATATTCCAGAGATCATAGTGGGTCAGCTAACCAGCACCGAAACAACAAATGAGTCAGTTACAGGACTATTTATACTAATTACTCTACCCACGATCAAAGTGTGAGCCCGCAATCAGAGCTCCTGAGGATTCTTCGTTGAAAAGCGAAACACATGTCGATTGGTGGCTTTTTGAGTTTAAGCGGAAAAAAGCTATAGATTTTAAGAATTCATCACACAACAAGAGAGATCTGTGATCTGAGTCCTTTCATCACCTACTCTTGTTCATTATCATCCATATTATATATCTCAAATTGTCTTGGTTTTCCAAAATTTCCACCATTAGTTCCGCCGTGTTTATTGTCTTCTTTATCGGGATGTGGAACCTCGTAACTATTTTTTTCAGCAGTGTAAACCCTTTGATAATCTGCTATTCCTATTCGAAGGGTAAACTGCATCAAAATCTGTCCAGTAAAACTCAAATTACAGTCAGATAGAAGTTGCATTTATACAGATGTGTAAATGGTAGATGTAGTTCATCCGCAGAATCCCCACGCTTCATTACTGGAAGTGCAGGCTTACCGTCTCCACCGAAGGCTGTTTTGTTTCGAAACCAATTTATTTAATGTTTGAAGCAGAGCTATCGGTAACCAGACTAAAATTTTCACCGTTTTTTACGATCAGACGACATAAAAAATGTAGGTAATGTCATTCTGAAACGTCATATAATTTTTCATTATTTTTATAGGTTATAAACAATATATTTTATTATCACTTATGGGTGTTAATAAATCCCCAATGTGGTCTTGGTGCCAACTTTATTGTACGATAGTGAGGCCTGGATATGCCCGAAATCGAGTGAAAGTAAGATAAATGCAGATCCCTTAGAAATATGTGCGGTGTCACCCTTGCAAACAAAATAAGAAATAAAGAGGTGCGCAGTATGACAGGCTTGCACGACAGTGTTATTGAAAAAATGAAGAAAGGAATGCTAAGATGGTTCGGGCACATGGAAAGAATGAGTGATGAAAGACTGACGAAGAAAATATACAGAGCGAAAGCGAGGGGTAAAGGAAGCCAAGGTAGACCAAGGCTGATTTACGAAGATCAAAAAGCCGGACTGCTAGCTGACGGAAATATTGTACTGCGTGTAGATATGTATCTATGTATCACTTATGGGTATTCAACTTGGTTATTCTATAAGTACATAGTTTGTAAATAGGGGCCTATTTACAAACTATGTACTTAACCCTTTTAACAAAATTAAGCAAACATAAGTCTGATCTAAATTTTATAGAAGAACATTAGGAATCCCCAAAAATTAAAAGTTCGATGTTTTACAAATAACAAAATATTATAAGAAATTATAATTGTACAGAATCCTAGAGCGCAAATCTAACTCGCACTTAACCATTTCTTTTATTTGTGAAAACTTTACTGGATTAGGATCGTATAAGTTGTCCCATAATAAAAATAAGTCAGATATCTAATACATCAGACATCACCGGCCTTTAATTCATAAACTAATTTTTTGCGACTTCATCTGCGTGGATTTCGGAGAAACAGGAGCCAAAACAACTTTCTCTACCTTTCGTAACATGTCGAAACTCGTAATGACTATAGCTATTGCTCGTGATTTCGTCCGTGTGGAATAGAAAAAAAGGAGCTTATATCCTTCCTCAGAGCTTAATCTATCTCCATTCCAAATTACATTAAAATTGGTCCAGCGGTTTACCTGTAAAAACGTAGATAACAGGTTCGTGTACAGCGAGTGAAATTTTAATAAAAAAGTAATTTTTTTTTAAAACTTGTACTCAATTTCTCACCTGTATTTCGAGTTCAAGTTCAATCCTCAAGTTCTCAGGTGTAAAATGCTGTATTTTAAGCTGCAAAGGCTTGTTTGACACATATAGATCGTTAAAGCGAGAAAGACTACAGTGGTCACATTAACGTAATACTTATTAGTAGCAGATATTACGTTAGTATTAGATATTAGTAGTCGCTAGTTAGTAGTGGATATTAGTAGTATATCTGTGATAGAAAAACTTTTGTGATCATAGACAAAAAAAATGTTTTAGAAGCAATTGGTGCGTTAACAGTAGATATGGAAAATATGTCCAAGTTTTACAAGTTTTAAACTTCTTTATCTCTTTTCTTCTCTATCTCTAATATCTAAATAGTATAAAGCAGAGTCGCTGTTTGCGTCTGTCTGATTTTGATACGGTTTTTACTATCATTTAGAGATTTTTCCGAAAGGTTTATATGTATAACACATGTATATTATAGTAGAGAAAAGCTGAGAATTTTAATGATTTGTAATGATGTTGTAAAAAACATATTTTGGCGGCTTACATTGCTAATGCTGGCTTAACCTTACGAGATAGATCAAAATGACATACTACGGAATTGTATAACTTAAAAAGGTCTACAGAAAAGTTCGCAATAGTATATGTCTATCTCCTCAGGATGGCCCACAGTAACCACTTTTATCTTTTACATATTACTAAAAAAGAATGGGTTATATATGAAGCTATTTTAAACAATAAGTATTAATCCTTATCCAATCAAATACGTTAGATACGTTGTACATTTAATGAAGATCACAATTGTCCTTCACAGCATATCATTAAAATGAATAACTTAGAAGATATCACAGATTTAAAATTATTAATCGCTCGCAGCGAAACGGAATCTGTTTGTGTTGTCTAATGAAAAAACAGCTCTATACATTGTATATGAAGACATTTTATACTTATACGACCTACGTCACACACACTACAACCGTGCAAAGCCGGGGCGTATCGCTATTTAATAGAAATCCATTTTTGTACTGGTGTTAGTTAAAAACTACTGTATAAATAGTCAACAATTTCCTTTACGGAGATCGAAAGTAAAAGTACTTTTATTGAGGGAGAGATGTAGGGAGCGGAATGAGATACGATCACATAATGGACGAGATAGGGCCTACGCCCATCGAGGTGGGCCCATTAGGGACCATCGGGCCCATTTGAGGCCATTTCGCCCCATTTCGGGCAAAAGGCTTCGGCAGACAAGTAATAGCTGTTCGCGCGGTATCGCGAGCGTTTGTTTTTTAAAGATTTATGAGGAGACTGATAAAAAATTTAAGAGCGGTCGAATTCAATACATTCTTCTAACGTTAAGTTTTTATTTTCAGTGTGTCATTAAAAAATGGAAAAAGAAACATTGTGGAATCAAATAAGTAACTGTTTGTCAGTCTGTTTGTAACATTAGTTTTTCTCAGAGACAAATTAAAAAGCTGACATTTGGAATAGACATAGGAAGTGGAATTCCAAATACAAACGTGAACTTCAAAAGTTGAGTTACAAATTTTTTTAGTATTAGTATAGTTTAGGGAACTGAACTAAAAGTTTAAAAAACTATATCGATAATATGAAATAAAACCTCTGCTTTGTGTTACTTTTTTCCTTAATTTTTTTTCGAAAATAAGCTTAACAATCATGTTTTCCCTTATTCCAAAACTATCGTTTACCTTATTTTATATTTTGTTGACTCACAACGGTTTTCTCTTATTCCAAAACTATCGTTAAAAAAAACTAAAATATTATTGACAAGAAGGTGTACATTGCTAGAAAATTATCAGAACTTCATTTTATTACATGTTTATTACAAGAAAAGAAAAATTCCGAGAATGTTTTGTGGTTAGTAGTATGGAGCATTAACTACAAGTACGAATTTCTCTTGACCGCTTAAGGTCTATTTGCCAGTTAGCATGTCAATATAGAACAATGACCCGACCTTTAACCGATCGAAAATCGCTATTAAAACTGTTGCTGAACTTATTACTTGGTAACATACATACATAAATATCTTCATGCTGTGTCCCCAACGGGGTAGTCAGAGAGGAGTGAGCGCCAAGCGTCGCGGTCCTTACATACTTCTTTCGCTTCCTCGAATCTCATCATTATATTACAACATAACATAATACTCGAATTTACCTTATTTTATATTTTGTTGACTCACAACGGTTTAATTTGTATTCTCTAATTGAGCGATGAGATTAGCGACATTTTTATATGAGAATAGCTATACGCATTTTTTTTATTGAGAACTAAATATACTAACTATTAACACATGAAACTTGTAATTTTATGAAAACACATCCAAATTTATTTCAAACGAAAGATCAAACTGCACGACTGATGCGAGATATCCCAATAAGTAGATAATAGTCTTCCTGGCATAATAACTGATACATGTGATAAAAACTGTATTATAATGCTTATTCGCGTACACTGAATAGCTTCAAAAACATTATTCTGTCCAAGAGTACGTACATAAATCATAAATATTGACATTGGACTTTTTGGCGGAAACGGGAGAAGTGATGTTATCATTTTAATGAGATTTCCTATTTTTTACATTTTTGGGAGCTTCAAAGTACAAAATTGATATTATTTTGTGTTTTAAAGTTCTGTATAAGTGAAAAGAATGGAGTAGGTCTAAATAAACATGTGTAGCTGAAGTTCTCGCGCTCTTCCAAATAGTCCTTTATAACTTCAGTAAAGCCTACTATCACTTTACTGGAGTAGCTTTACGATAAGAAAAAACTAATTTACTTGTGATTCTGTTTATTAATACGTGAAATTTGCAAATGCGCTAATCTGTGCATCATGCCATAAAGAAAAGAAATAATATTGACATTATTTTTCTTCGTTTATTTTTTTTTCTATTTTTTTATGCCAGTAATGGTAAATCTATGAGAAACCAATTTATATATGTTACCATGTAACAGCTTGTCAAACTACACATGTTACTTAAATAAACATTTGACTCGAACGTCTCCGAGATAAAAGACAGTCTGTCATTCAGTCATTGTTATATATTATAGGATTTAGATGGCATGTCAATATATGGCCTATATTGACATGCTATCAATACTATAGTTCAGTTTACCCCGTTATATTATAATTATAAATAAGTAGGTAGATAACAATTGCACTGGCCATTTGTTTTATTGACTGTGTATTTGAAAAATGTAACGGAAGGAGGGAATTGACAGCTGTGATATTGTCTCCCCTATTTTATAATATAATAGGTATTTATCAACTTAAAACTACACATTATCTTAAATAATAACCTTCCTCAAAGTTGCCGCTTAGAAAGCTTAAGCAATGACTTAAGGTGCCCAGCAGACTGGCAGCATTACTTCTTTATAATTAAGAATTAAGAAGAATATATATAATTATAATTAAGAAGAAGCTGCCAACGCGGCGGTCTTCCGAAGCCTCGACCAGTCTCTTACAAATATCAGAAACCAATCGATAGTATTTATCAATTAAAAAGTGTATTACAATATGTATGTACTTATGTGTGTGTGTGTGTGTGTGTATGTGTAATCATGTACGTATAATATAATATGTTTGTCAATGCACATACATTACTATACAGCGGTATTTAGTATCTACGCCATCTGCATATATATTACGTCAGTATAATAGCAGTGTATAGCAAAATTTTCCATTTTATAGCCATCAAATATGCCCAGGATCACATATCGCACCATTGGAACTAAGTGCAGTTCAAAGTTTATACAATCTCAGTTAGTTACGAGCAACTTTACGCGTAAAATTTTATCTTTCACGCTCCATCGCGGGCCAATTTGCGATGTTCCCATAAATATGGCTCGGTCCATAATAAATAAAGTTAATTTGCCATAAATTATTTTCTGTTGGGTCACCGTCGGTGGCAGTGGCGGTTAAGATGGCAGAGAACAGGAATGGGCTTGAAATAACACCTGGTTCTCAGAGAGCTCAGCTGTGATTTAAAGTGTGTATTAAATCCATTTTCTTATAGCCTATACAGATTATTCATTTTTAGGAGTCCGTATAACGGAACTCTTTTTATTTCATCATATATGTATGTTTGTCCATATACCTCAGCGGATTTATTAGATAGATTTTGGATCACTATTTTATATTTAACATTAATAAATTGAGCTAATCTGTCCGAGTTGAGTTGTATCACACTTGGAAATTATATGGCAACACTATCATTAGGGGTGTTGCTACTTAATAAATATATATTTGTGATTTTGACGGTTAATTCTTTTGAATATTTTAAAAATGAGTTGAAATTTACACGTTTCAGCGAAAGCACATTTTTTCATTGAAATCTGTTCCAAAATCTCTTAGACTTTCTTAGCATCTGCTACCACTCACTTTTCCACTGTACCTCTTTCTATGTCAGTCTTTCGTCACTAATTTTTTTCATTACATCTTTATATATTCTACACGTCCACCCACGGCGATATTCTAGGAGGAAAAGCATATCTAGAATACAATATAATTCTCTGAAGCTTATAAAACAGAGTTAGGATCCATACCCCACAGGGTTAACATTTTTGGAATAGATTCATCTTCCGCCTCCATTAAATTTGATCCCTACTTATCAAAACACTTTCGCATGTCTTATCCAAGCAAGGTCTTAGTGCTTAGTTTCGAATCACATAAGTTATTAAATCTTTAACTGACAATGTCTAATTAATTAAACCACATCGTGAGGTATTTTTGAACGTCTAATCTGTCATGGGTTCCGAAAAAGCCTTTGCTGAAACAAACCAGCAAATAAACTTAAACTCACACAGGTTCGAAACAGCTCACAGATCACAAATCGCAGCTCGAAACTCATTCAATCCGTCAGTAATTATTTGTTGACAACATTTTACAATCCTTTGGCAACAATTTCTAATCTCGGCGACTGTTTGACCACCAACTATTATTTGACATTGGCAGTATGAAAGTAAACAATGACCGTCTTACTACAAAACATATTTTAAACAATGGTCTAACACGTGTTTAGGTAAACACAGTTTTAGAGATAGACATAGTTTAAAAACATGTAAAAAATTCGTTAGCAAAGGCTAGTGTCAATATATTACAGCGTTTCAGTGCTTGCTAGTCACACGTTAAACTAGCTCCAGCTTGTGTTTACATATAAACATAGTCTACGCCGTGTCTATATTTTTTGTAGTAAGACGGTGAATGTTTTATTTAATTTTATATAATCCATTGTATTCCATATTACATTTTTATAAATTTTGACTATGCTAAATCTCACTCTTTCGTGCGCATAAAGGGTACATAGTTTTCTCTTCACGTATATTATATTTTGATTTACGACAAATGTGGGCCAAAAATCTCATCTTTTTGAAATCAAATGTGATCTGTTTAATATATAGCCAGAAAGTAAGAATATTATATTCTTGCGAGAGCGTGGAGTGGTTCTCTGAACTCATTTCCTCAATAAATTCTCCTCGGTACCGAGAAGAGATTAAATTAATGCACGCGGAACCCAAGCAAGTAAATATTAATATCTAAAACTTGTAGGACATAAGAGTAGCATTGAAGCGATATCTTTATATATATAATCGTTAATGCGTCTGTTAATCATCGTTTTACCTATGAACGACTTGACCTTTTAGGTTCATAGTTCATAACGTATTTGTTTTATTGAGACGGTGGTTCGTAGTTGCGTTAGGATCAAGAAATGGCTCTGTAGTCAAATTATTAACAAAATTTTCATTTGACGCTTGATATACCGCAAGGCAAAGTTTTTTTATAATATTTATTTCAGGCAAATGTATGAGAAAAATACGGCCTATGAAATGAGGCAAATGAAATCAAATAAAATATAGATGTATGGATGCTGTTTTTTAACGAAATAGTGACCCATCAGCTTATCTGATAATAACTGGCCCGTTGGCGCAGTGGCATATGCATCTGCTTTCCAAGCTAGGGTGCCGGGTTCGATCCCCGGTCAGGTCAATTTAGGAAACGAACTTTTCTAAATTGGCTTGGAGTCTGGGTGTTACTGGGAACTCCCCCAGAGTTCGTTGTGTGGTACCCATAGTACAAGCTTAGTGCTTAATTTGGGGTCACACAATCTGTGTAATTGTCTGGAGTATTATAAAAAAAATAAAATGTGTATCGTATGGACAGGTGAGTCAGCTTATTTGATTTGCTTCACCGTTACTGTACATGGCGTCTGAAGTTATTTATAAATTCTATTGGGTTTAAGGACAAAGTTATATTAAAATCTATCATATTAAAATACATGACGCTTTGGCCCCCTATGTCTACACCATTAGGGACATAGCGTGACGATAACATTTGTACTAAATATAATATTTTTAAATACCAGAATACTGGGCACTCTGCCCGCCATGTCTACACCGCCAGGCATAAAGCGCGAATATAATATATGTACTAAATGTAATATTTTCCGTCGAAAGTCAAAAACACGCCATCAAATAGTTCCTGAAAATATCATTCTTTTTGATATTGCTAAAAAAAAAATTTCGATAATTTTTTCATATAAAGAATTTTCCTTTACTGAGTTAACATGTAATTATATTGATGGTTTCCTGGTCCAAATTTAACTCATGTTAGGGTTGACACCATGCAGCATCTGTATCACACGATTGCACGGAATAAATTCCGTTATTACTGAATAATTTTAATTTATTTTATTAGAGCGTAGATTTACTGCATCAGTTGCAAAGTAGAGAGAGCGTTGTGTTACCACAACAAATAACTCTGTTAGTGTTGCTAACAACTTCATTGTTTCTCAATTATTGCAAGTCGATGTTTCGTTATATCGAATATTTTTAAAACAAAATGCAAAAAAAAACATCTTACTGCCTCGCCATCCAGCTAGTCTTCTGGCATCATTTTGGGGTACCATATTAAACAGCCGGGAAGCATCGAAATATTTGAAAAATTGGAATAATTGATTAAAATATGTCGCTATCACCTAATACGAACAATACAGCCGCAAGAAGATAAGCAGGATCCTAACGAAAAGCCCACATAACACATGGTCATTTAAAATATATATCTTATAGGCTACAGAAAACACAATCATAACACGATAAATAACATCCACACATGTGACTTACAGCCCAGTACCAGGGTCGAGGCAAGACAAATTATTACAGGTTGCGCTCTTTATGAACTAGACTATAACTCATGAGTTACCCCAATAGCTGTCTTGTTGTCGGAGAAATCTCCTCGCGAGAAAACAAAGAATTTTCCCTTTGTTATTCTGAGGTCGCGATGGATTAATTTCCGAAATAATACGAGGAATTAAACAGTTTCTGAAAGATAAACTTGTTATGATATAACTTAATCATTAGCTAATTGATAAAGAGTCTTATTAATCATGAATGTAACAGTGAAACAATATCCGGAATACCTATGTATAAATAAAAATGTAAATGTAACGAATTCATATAATTTTTAGTTACCCTCCGCCCAAAATAATTTTATAAACAAGAAAGACATCGAAATTAAATTAAAAAAAAATTAAGAAAAGAAAAAAAATCATTACATGAAATGGATTTCCACAAAGTAACACCTGAGTCTATACAATATAAAAATAATATAAAAACAAAAATAAATTGTTCAAAATCTTTTGAATGTTCTTCATCGATTGCTTTGAAATTTTGACACAACGTTGCAATGGGTACGCGCGTATTTTTAACAAGCTTTTATTAGCTTCACCTATATGTATGTTTGTAACGGAATCTTTGAACGAGATTTTCACTCCCTTCAAAACGTCACATTAAACTGAAACTTTGCACACTAATCAAGGACTGATGTCAATACAATAATTTGATATTGAAATAAAAATTTTGAAAAAATTTCTTGCTTTGATTTGATTAATTGAAAAAAATTGTTATCCTGTGGAAGCTTCCTTTTGCATTCAGTCTCACTATTGGATTTTGGTAAATTTTTAGTCAACGAAATAACAAAAATTATATTTAAAAAAAACTTAAGAAACCGAACTAAAAAGTAACAAATAATGTTAATCTATTGAGATTTTGTTTAATAGTGATCAAAATTATTTACAATAAGAATAAAGTGATTGACAAAAAATAGTTTTATTGTAAGAAGCGTGTACCTAAGGCTAATATCTAAAGTAAAATCTTGAAGATGTAAAGTTTGTGACTTTCGACATAGGCTGTATATTGTCCCGTTATATTCCACTCAGACGAAGTCGCAGGCAATAACTAGTCTATACTAATATTACAAAGAGGTTAATTTGCTTGTTTGTATGGAATGAATTAACTCAAAAAATACTGAACCGATTTCAAAAATTATTTCCTCAATAGAAAGCTACATTATCAGCGAGTCACATGGAATGTATTTTATTTAAAAAAAAATATCTACCCGTTCGAAAACGGTCTTGAAAACTCAAAGATCTCAAACAAAAAACGCCCGTGCAACTCTGTTTATTCTAATAAAGACACAGAAATAAAAACAAGAGAAAAGGAATTGTGTTAAATCTATAAACCCTTCTTCAGATGAAAGTTAAAAGGCATGCTATCGAATAATATAAATTGCATCTAAATCCATCAAATAGTTCCTAAAAATACTATTCTTTTTGAAGTTGCTTAAAAAGCATTCTCGATATATTTTCCGCATAAATATACTCAGACATTTCAAACCTTCCCTTAACTCGACTTTATGCGGCTCAGGCAAAGGCGTATAAAGGCAAGCATGGGTAGGTATTTGAAAAATGTGAACCGACCAACCGAGATACTCAGTATTTATTGGGACATACTTCAAGAAAATGGCCTTCTTACTGCGGCTCAGTTTGGCCGCCGGATTGTTTGTTTATAATGTGTCTAGAAGACATCCGTTTGTTCAGCAAACATTAGAAAGAGTTATCGCATGTTAATAGCTTAGTTACAAGATTTTCTAAACAATATTGTGATGTTATGTTCATAATATGTATATATATAAATCTAATGAATACACGTTACAACTATAAGATCGCCACAACTAAATAATATGTTGAATGTTGTTAATATTTATCGCGTTACTTTATTACTATTTTATTATTAAACTCTATCAACTATCCAACACCAAATATATAACCATTGCGTCGAAACTCAATCGATTCAGCGCCGAATTGAAACGGGTAGCCGACCGAATTTGATCTGTGAATTTTTTTATTTTATGATTTATTTCAATAAATTAAAATAAATTTAATTTTGAATTTCGTGACAATATCCATCCATCGTATATCTACGTATGTCATACACAATACAAGCTCAGAGCTGAATTTCGAGCTAAACATTAGGAGACTTTGTTAAAAATAATCTGTTTACCCATAATTGTACTCAATCCCTGAAATGCAATATGAGGAATTTCCTTAAATTAACTGCTTCTGCTAATCTCCTTAAAACATGATAGATATCAAAAACTAACAACTGAATAATTGTACAATAAATTCATAAGAACACTGTAAATAACAACGAAAAATAACTCATTGAAACAGAAGAAATAATTATTAAGTGAAAATGAAATAAAATATTTTGCTATTGAAATAGATTCCATTAGCAGATTTTTATAAGCTAAATTTGCTATCGGTTTGGAAAAAAATCGTACTGAAAAAACAGGCAATACAGAGGCAAGTATGATTATTCCAATATCATTTTACCATAGATAAGAATTAATTTTTTTATCTATAATTTTAGACATGATATAAATTATAATTTTGAAGACATCTAATATAGAGAGGATCACTCGTAGACTATTTCTGTCTTCGTTAAAAACTTTTAAACGAGAAAAATTTAACAATATTTTATATCACTCTAAACTTATCTATATACTTATAGGATTATAAAGAGGTAAACTGTTTGTTTGTATGTAATGGATAAACCTAAAAACTGCTCAACCCATTTCAAAAATCCTTTCGCCTATAGAAAGCTACATTATCAGCGAGTAAAGGCAGTATTTTAATTTCAAAAAATTTCTACCTATGTGAAGCCGAGGGGAGTCGCAAGTTATAAAAATGAGACACGTGTTTCACATTTAAATTCTATTCGCAAAAGAGGGGGTTATTTTGTAAAAAAATTACATTTTCTTAGCTAAACCGCTGGACAGATTTTGAATGAAATTTAGAGCGGAAATAGATTAAGCCCTGAGGACGGACATATAGGCTACTTTTTTAATTGCACGCATACGAAGTCGCGAGGAACAGCTATCTAATATATAAAAATCAATATGTGTTTGTTCGTATTTTATGGGCGGCAATAGCGCTCATCTGATTGCAATGAAATTTAGTATGGAGATAGACTAAACCCCGAGGAAGGACACGGGCACACGGGCACATATATTTTTAATTATACGCGGACGAAGTCGCGAGCATCAGCTAGCATTAAATATTTTCTTCAATAACTCGACGAGATCTTGAAGATATTCCTATTAGAGAACGTTCTATAACCTTATGTTCTCACCCGTTCGCACAGAGCCTTAGCTCAAATTTTTTATCGATGCATGACAATTCTCGCTCCCATACAGCTACGAGGACTGAAGAGTGATTGGCAAGGATAAACGCCCGGGTATTGCCGTGGCCTGCACAGTCATCAGACTCCAATCCCTTCGAACACGTATGGGACATGCTGGAAGATGTTTTAAGACTTAGACACAGTGACGACAACGCGGAGCGTTAGCCGCAAGAGCAGATAAATCATTTTATTGATTCCATGAAAATCGTTGTCGAAAAGTTTTTTAGTCTAATAGTGACAGCTAAAGAGGTCATGCTCTACTGATTTTCATTCACGGAAGAATTAAGGATTGCATTTTTTTTCTCATCATATAAATCGGTTAAATTTGTACAGTATAGGCGTAGGTATATATAATATACTTTTTTTTATTATGAAACCGTTATTTACAAATTTTTGCTTAGGTTTTTTTTGTGTACATAACATTTACAAAACTCAAGGTTGTATATGTTTATTTTTAAACCCCAACGCAAAAGAAGGGATGTTATAACTTTGACGTGTCTGTGTGTATGTCTATGGCATCGTAGCTCCTAAACGAATGGACCGATAATGATGCGGTTTTTTTGTTTGAAAGCAGGTTTTCTAGCGGTGGTTTTCAGACATGTTTTATCAAAATCGGTTCAGCAGTTTGATGAATATCAGCTCTTTTTTAGTTTTTAAAGGGACGCGAGCATCTTCTATTAATCTAATCGATGTGAAATTTAGTATACTGTGACTTCAATAATGTCACAATAACATAGTGACCTTGACCAGATGCTGCAGCATCATCTGAAGTCAGCAGGATATCCAACTCCTCGTCACTTACAGTAGAGGTATGATGTTTCGGCTCATTGAAATGGTCTCTATGAATAGGTTATAGATAGATAGATAGATGGTGATCAGGGTCTGATAATGGATCAGACAACTATTCTCAGAATACTCAGATTTCGGCTAGGCACGATCTCGTGTCGCAATTTCGTGTATCGTCCCGGAAAATATTTGTGTGAATGTGGGGATAGAGTGTAGATCGTAGAGTGTTTAAAAAGCATGAAATAATTAAAAATTTAAAAAACCCCCGACTCAAAAAAACCTCCAAAAAGTAAAAAAATAATATATACCTCATAGCCCTTTAAATTGGTGATAAGTTTCAATATAAATAGTAGTAGTAGTCTAATAGTAATATCGTCAAGTATAAGTTTCGTCACGTCGGGGGACCGCTAAGTAAATAAAGTAATAAAAAGAGAATACAACTAAAAATGATAAAGTATGTATGAAATTTAAATACAAGTAAACTTAGCGGTCCCCCGACGTGACGACGCTTGGATATATTACTACTATTATTTATATTAAAACTTATCAGAAATTTAAAGGCCTATGAGGTACATATTATTTTTTTTACTTTTTGTAGGTTTTTTTTGAGTCGGGGGTTTTTAAAATTTTTAATTTAAGTTTCTATATATGATCTTTTTACTGGTTGGGATCTTATCTTCTTTTTAGAATTATCAGATAACAAAGAATGTTTTTGTATATACCTATTTACAGATAGTTATGTACATCCAAAGCTAACATAAGCCTAAATATTTAGTCACCAGCCACTCCATACCCGACAACAACGTCACAATGATTTATTATCCGCCAAGATTTGCCCAGTACGTGTGACTACCGTTTTAGCACAATAGCCCTAAGGCTTTGTACAAGTGTTTAGGAAATATTTACCTTAAATCCACTTCGTAAGATCGAAAATCACTTATTCGTAACAACAGTTGACAAGTATTAGCCTTGTCAATTGACGCAATAGTAAACGCTTCAATGGCTATCATAAAGTCTTCTATTTTCAATACTTCAGGAGGTAATTTGGTATGGTTCGTTACAGCTTGTAAAGTTTTATGGAAATCAACTGCTATTGTATTTCATCATAAGCCAGCTGCTACTTACGTAGCAGCAGCGGCGCTCACTTATTGGGCCCTTAGCTTTTTTTAAGGGTGTTTGATGTGACTACTAAGGTCTAGTAACGCTGGTTGTATACTGGAAGTGTGATCTAAAGGCATTTAAAGCATCTCCGCGTTCTATCAGGCATGTTCTTTAGTGATAATTATGGAGATAAGCCAGAGCGAGTTCAGCGCTGTCATAGGATTGTAAGAGTGCTAGGAAGTGGCCACTTAGTCCAACATACGTTTTGGCATGGAGTTATGAAGCACCAGTACAATACAATAAAAATTGAATTTTGGGGACCTCTGACATGCGCTGAGAATCTCCAGGGGGAGTTTTAGTTGAAAAATAGAAGCGATGCTGCTTGGATTGGTAAATGAGCGTTAAACATTTGTACGACGTTTCTTGGTCAACTTTATGTCATGAGTGGAAAGGTTATCAGTAAGCACTTGTTATATATATGCTATTCTTTCTTTACCACACCAATATGAAACCTCTATAGAACCTGTGTATAGATTGTTATTTTGCGTTGCTATTCAAAGGTTCTAAATGTACTAGTTCATTTAACTGCGGAGTAAATTGGAACAATACAGCCAGTGTATTTTACGAAGCCTAGAGATATAAATGACAGATTCGATACTTCACTTTGAATAATCGCAAGATTGCTAAACAACCAGAATATGTAACAGTAGATTTGATTGATAACAATTACAATAGTAGTATAATATTAATAGCACACTAATTGTTTGACCCAAGACTAACTAATACGCTTGCAATATGGATACCAGACAAGGAATTGAATTTTAAGTTAAAATTTAAAGAAGTACATTCGCTTAATTAACCTGACTGAGAATCAAATCCGTCTGTCTGCGTGTGTTTGCCTATTATTAAAGATATTTTTGATTATTTGTTATTGAAATTCGATTTCGTATTTTAGAAGAGAAAGTTAAATAGAATGTGTCAAGTTAAATAGAATGTGTCAACTCTTTTCCCTTTCAAGTCGTATAAGTAGATCAAGAGATATTGAAAATTGGTACAATCAATAGACTAGCAAACGATCAGTATCGAATTCCTCTGCCACCTGTAAGCTTAAATAGTTTTTACTAAAAATAGTGTAAAGGAGTCCCAAAAGTAATTATGACGTCACAATATATAAGGTGAGGACATTACATTCGTTTGATCACCAACTTTTATTGGCATGAAGAGAGAAAGAGGCCAAAAAAAACTTGTAATTTTCTTGACGTAATTCATGGTATCTTTGCTGTCCACCACCTCAAATTGTCACAGGGATGATTACAGACTGTATAAACTGTAACTGTCTACAATGTATGCTAGAAATTAATATCCCTGTAAGTATTACAAGACACTGAAATAAGTACATATAATTGATACACGTATTCGAATTACGCAAAATTAATTGGGAAGACATCGATACTAGGGATGTGACGTGAATGTTACGCAAATCAGATATCGATTCGTACTGAACTGCCTTCAAACCGCTTTTGTTACTTGTTATATTTCAGTAACGTTTATATAACAGATTATAAAGAAAGGTAAACAAAACGTGACGCGCCATATTGGTGTATCTACTATATTGAAGTGATTTATAATTACTTCTACAATGTTACTAACATGTGTCTAATACCAGTTTATGTTAAACTGTAGTAGTAATTTAATATGTACTTAGATGGTAACATAATATATACTATGTATATTGTACATGTGTATATATATATATTGTACACATGTAAGTACATATCAAGGTAAATTTTATTACCGTCGTCTGGGCTTAACCAATTAAATGCGCAATGAACTTTATTCCTTTACAGATTTATAGGAGTAGTAACCCTTACTCTTGGAAACGTAGCTAGTTCTAATTTGAACTCAGTTCATAATGAACTGTTTAAACAAGCTATCCAGGGAATGCAAAGTAAAAACAATGCCCCCGAAGTCAGAAACTATCGAGTTTACTGCACAAATAGTTCTTGCATGCATTTCAGATTAGCCACGTTAGGGTTGTTACCATCAGCTTCAATTTTCAACTCTCTATGAAAATTAGAGTTAAAAGCATCCGTAGAAGAAGTAAATACATATAGCCATACCCTCACGCTGTATCCCTGATGGGGTAAACTAGAGTGGATGAAGTGCTGACCACTTCAATAGTACTCTCAAATAATTGTTTTAGGGCTTTCTGTTATTTCTAAAAATGCGTTAAAAATACGTTTATTACAAGATACCAGTTATTGTATTATAATGTTGATCATATATTACGCCACATGAAATGCATATGCGATATTGAAATGTTATCATAAAAAAAAATTGAAAAATCATATATGATCTCATATATGATTTTAATAATAATTTACCTACAAGTTCAAATTCGAAATACTTTTATTCGAATAAACTCCATTACAAGTTCGATTCCAAAGGTCCTAATATATGTCTTCACTCTATTTCCGGTTGCCGAAATATGAAGTTATACAAACAATTACACTTCTATGCTGATTTCAACTTAAATTACCGATCCAATATTGTCATATAAAGTTAACGTTTTTCCTACTATAGCAGCCCTGTTGCTCCGGCCACTGGCGTCTCAAACGTAACCTAACGCCTAGTAGTTAGTACGTAGAAAGTTTGCGCCAGTGTTCATTACTGCTCGCGGTCTGACCCGACCAACTAAACTAATTTGCGCTAAACGCTGCACACACTTCCAGAATAACTTTTGAGCTCACCGTTTATTAAACGAACAATTGAATACTCGCTTTTACGACTTCCCAGAGATTTTATCCTGTGAGAAATATCGTACATTTACCTAGGTTGTTAACTGACGAGAATGGCAAAAGTACTGACATACGTTAGCAGAAATATTAAGGTTGAAAAAGCAAAAGATACATAATATATATTACACAAGAATCTTTGAATCTAGCTACCGTACTCTAGGAGGTAGTTGAAGACAAATTATTTGACCTCGAGTAACCTTTGATCACTAACGTTTTATTTCTGTCTCTTTCTAACTTCTGCAAATAACAGAAATATTCCTAGTAGTGTATATAAGATTGCTATGTACTAGTACTATAATACGAGTACATACTTACAGCAAAAGACGAAAAGAAATAGAGGAGTATGTAAATGATAACAAGATGTTTCAAGGTTAATTTTCTCGACTTCTGCTACCACCTCAGAGTGCGGTCTATGATTTAAATATTGCTCTTTGATGTTATATATTGACAGATCACCTTTGAAAAACAAAATTTTTTGAATTGACTCGACATTCGCATAGTTGTCATTAGGTGGTATCATTGCATGAAAATTACAGTGACAGCATAATACAAGACTCTTTAAATGCCTTAGATTGGAATCACATTATTGGTGTATTTGTTTGGAGAACATTGTAACTTATTGATTTTCAAAATATCAAAGTACTTACATATTATAACTGTCTGAATCCACAACCAATATTCTCAAGCGCATTACCATCAAAGTATGTGTCGTATAATTTATGAGGTCGACTCAAAAGTTGCGGTGTCGTTGAAAATATCATTAGTTAAAGTGCTGAATTCAAACTTAGACACGCGATTTATGGCTTTTGAATAGTGTCTGCGAGTTACCCTGGCACGGGTTACCGCAGACTTCCTAAATTCATCCTCACTCGTAGCTCTCGAACATGATCTACCGCTGATTCCACTCAAAATTTCGCCGTAGTTTCCAGCATGTAATTTATAATTCCCCCTGTCTGCGGCTAATTTACGATGCTTTTATCAGCTATTTTAAAGGGTGTAATATTTTTTATAATATTTATGCCGCGCTATTTACGTAGCTCTCATCTTAAGAGTAAAAGTTCACAGAAACAACCGCATAAAGTTTTAATATAAATCTCTTTAAATTACAAATTGGTTTCATCGTTGTTCATACTGCCTTATTTATTGTTAACTGAATGCTTTAAATTGTATTCAGTAAAAATGATTAAAAATCATAGACTGCTGTTTTTTATTTATAAAGTCTATTATTTTATCATTATTTTTCATCATTTTTATTTTAATTAATTTTATTCTTTAAGAAAGTAAGACCCTATTATTGCCTTGTAATAAGTGCATGATTAAAGTAATATTTTTTAGTAGGTATACTTGTTACAAACTGAACTTAGACATATTATTTCAAATTATTAAAAAAAGTCTGACCACATTACGGGATTCAAACTCGCGCACTTTGGCTTGGTAGATCTACGCTCTAGCTATTATGCTATTGAGAAGGTAAACTCTGCTGCGAATTTAAAAGAGTTCAGAAGTTTTAAGTGTGTGAATATACGGACAAAATGAAGTTTTATCAGAATTGAAACCTAGCTAGATAGTTCTTTCGCCACCGTAAACCCCCAAAGTTTCATCGAAATCGTTTGAGCCGTTTTCGCCAACTCGATTATATTGCGCATATAATAATATAAGATACAGGATTATAATACAAGAAAATCAATCAGATCTTGTTGACCATCAATTTACAATTTTTGAAAGACTAATAAACATGCCTTGCAAATATTCCCAGAAATCTTTCCCCTCATACTCTCGTCGACAAAACTGTAAATCTTACAATACATTACGATTACTAATTCTACTTTTCCGTATTTGGGAGTCAAGCAACTAACTTTAAGCTCTTACATTATACATCACGAGTAATTCTGATTCTATCCAACCATAACAAAATACAATTCGATAATAATTGGGTGTCGTTGGGAGATCGCACCGAGTTCTAACTAATTTACATTGACATAAACTGTACAATTCGCTAGGGATTGTAGCGTAAAGCTGCCACTATGTCCCAGGCAACTGGAAAAATAGCCTAAATCTACTTTTATAGGTAAATTGTAATATTATTGCTCGAAGTGAGATCTTTCAAACTAACAACAACTTCTTTCTACAATGATTGGATTACATCTAATTTTTTTCTTCCTATGTAAACATTTTTAAACTTAGAATTTATAGTCGTTTCCACAGCTCTTAGCTTTTTTAACATTTTGCTTATTCTGTAAATTGACTTTTATTTTTGGATTATGTACAAAACCGACTTGTGTTTTGAAAAAACACATAGATATTCAGATCTTTGCTTTTACCCGTCCTTAAAATAACTGTCTGTATATTCGAGTCGGTTAGGTACTATATTTTTCAACAACAATATTTTCATCCACGTCTACTCTATCGTTTTAAAGTGATATCCGAGCTAATAAGTATTTAGACAAACATACAATTCAAACATCGTATTTTATTATATACACTGTGTTTTAGTTGTTTAACTAACGTATACATATACTTATTTAATCATAACATTTACTAAAAATTTTTATGAATGATAGTTAAGGGTAATTAAAATGATATCTCAAAATAGCCATAACAACAGTAAACATCTACATCGCCTACTAGCATTTCACGTCGCCTTAAAATCTAGGTGAGAGAGCCATTTCGGTTGAACTGTCCCAACCAAATGAGACTAATTCGTCATAGTGACAATGATAAAACGAGCACTGAATAGTTCGAAGGGTGTCGAATGAGCAGGAAGAGAAAGGGGATGGGGTGGCACATATATGTATGTAGATGATATCTTGGATCGTTCAATGGCAGCGGTTGATTTCGCTCCCAATCGTTGGGTAAGCCACTTGGGGGTAGTTTGCATAATTACTTCTTCGGATGTTTCATAAATGTTTGCTGTATCCAAATCGCGAAATTTGTGTTCTTCAAGAATCGTATGTGCCATAGTTCATATTACATTTACATTTTTATATATTTAAAATACAACAAATCCTACGATATTACTTTCACATCACTGCAATATCAATATAACAACGACTATGAGATCCTTGAATTTAGAGACCTTATCGAAGTGACCACCTAGCATAAAACCACTTTTTAGAAAAATGAAATAATTAAGTCCAGACAGAATTGTTGCAATAATCCTTAGATAATATTTTTATCTGTACCTACTCGCAGATCATATATATTTCTTTCTTCTATAAGTTCAAAGGAGTAATACGCTGATCAATGAGCCCTGGACGTTGCTTAGAGGACACCTGCAACTGCTTGTAGTTTGAGGCTACATTACTTAAACGTCCACCACAGCCACAGCTCTTCGCCTTCTGCTATCGAAGATTCAATGTCCGTTCTCGATGTCAAAGTCAAAGTCAAATAAATTTTTTCAAACCCAATTGCAAGGTATTCTTGACCGACAAATCTATCTTCGATTCGAAAATAAAGCCTACACTCTGAGAAGAACTGACAAGAAACTCATTCGGACATCATATTTTCAACAACATCTTTCAATATGTTTATTAAAAATACAATATTCAGAAATAACAGTAAATGCATGTGCAGAGGAGATAATTTCCAGACTATTGTTTTGTCTCCAATGAAATCATTTATTTTATAATAAGTTTTTCAAATCAATGTATGTTTTATAACAAATCTAAATTTATTTTCCATCAGTTGAGTGCCTTCTTGAGAAAATTTATTACGAAACCGATTGCAGTTACCCAAAAATAAAACATTTGACTTATGTAATTAAATTTTAAAATAACCAATTTATTGAGATCTCGGGTTTTCATACCATTAACATCGCCTTTCTTTTGAAACAGATTTATATTGTTTCTCGTGTACACTAAAATTTCAAGGACTTTATTTCATGTAACTATCACAGCATATCGTCCTGCACCCCGCTAGTTTTCGACACATTTGTTTTCATTTCAAAATTACTCAAAAGTCATCTATGGGCTTATTTGTCTGTGGTTTAATATAAGTCAACAGATACTAACTTTCGGTACCGTTAATGGGAAATCGGTGTCGAAATCTAAATTTTGGCCGAAAATTACTCTTTCCATTAGAATAGATCCTGGGAAACGATAAATGTGAGTGTGGTTTCTATTGCAGTATAAGCTTAACTTTGACGTGGACTCATAAGCACTCGTTTATATTGGACTTCTCGAGTGAAAAGCTGTGCTTCTCCGCCATGTTAATTAGAAGCGTGCTTAAGTTTAGAGATAGCTCTGGTACAATGGCCGTCTTGTATACTTTAGAAACCTTTACGTACTCAAAAATTCATGAAAACATTTTCAATTAGCATACACTAGCATCGTTAAGGACCACTTCTTCCTTAATGAGACGGAAATAAAAATTGTAGTAATTTGTGAATAATCAAATTTGCCTTTCTAAATAAATTAAAAATTCGTCGTACGCGCGATTTCATTGAAGACACAAACGAAGTATGTATTATGGCCTTCTCTGTATATATGTATACATACACTAGCTTTTTTAACATTGTAATATGATAGGGTGTATATATATTCAATAACTTTGAAAAAATTGTACTTGGAAAGAGTTTCTTACCGAATGGTCTCGATGCAGATAGATTTGACTTCAAATTCTTTTTTCAGAAATTTAGCCATAAAAGACTTTCTGTCACCGCTATTCTCTATTCAAGATCAGAATGTACTTTATACGCTGGTTATGTTCTCATCAGTTAAATATGAAAATATGGTAACTGATTTCCATAAGTAGGTTTCATTTTCTGAAATCCCACTGCAATTTCATACATATAATATTCAATATTGTTATACATTCATTTTATGGTACTTAAAATTAATTTTAATTAAGAATGAATCACAAGCGTGAGTTGTTTAATTTCTAATCAACTAAACAAATGCCTCTTTAACGTTAACAATGACGTTTTTTGTCAAAACGATTTTGTTTTTCTGTAGGTAGGTACATACAAATCTCAAAATAATATAATACCTTTGTTTCATTTACGTAAAAGTACCTGTAACCTAATATGTTTCATATATTTTGCACATTACCACGCCGCAGTAATGGGATATTCGCACTTTACCGTTTTTTTTACCAACAAACCCTTGCGGTCAGCGCTGGTGTGCAACATGGCGCCGGAAATAAAAAATGGCGTCAATTTACCGGGCTAACGCTGCTAAATTGGATATTTCTCACGGCTGCACCTTCTGACGGCTATTTTGTGTTTTTTACTTCTAAACTTCGCTTATTATGGAACATGTACATCCAACTAAATTGTTGATAGCTCAGCATTTTCAATTTAAAAATGAGCTAGATTTGACAAATTAGTCATTGAGAATAATTTTAAACGTTTACTATCAGGGTTGCATTCTAAATTTTACCCGTGAGAGTTGACCTGAGTCTATACAATATATTCATCAAAAAAGTCACCATAAAAGTAAAAATTGTCTTTTTGCATTCGTTTAACAAATTTTTCCTTCTCTGGAAACATTTCTGAACGCAACCCTTACCCAAAAACATTGCATTATAGTTTATTACTATTGAGAATAAATTTGGTATATAATTACAATGTTAGCCTCACTGCTATATAATATTTATTAAAAGTATTATTTGGATTATTTTTTGTCGAAAAAAAGGTAGAAGAAAGGGTAAAACGAGTAGGTATAAGTATATATAAGTCAAAAAAATTAAAAAAAATTCTTGACGTTGGTTTAAGAGTATTATGATTCGATATTTCTTCTTTCAGCTCCAAATTAAAAAAGATTATATTTTGTAGTAAAAGTTTCATTAAGTACAATGAAACTTTAATTTATTTAAGTTTAACTTTCTCACAAAACGGTTCCTACAACATTTAGAAAATGTATACTTATTTCTAAAATATATTAAATTTATAAAATGTTATACATACATACATATCTTCACGCCGTATCCCTAACGGGGCAGTCAGAAAGGACGAAGCGCCAAGCGTCGCGGTCCCTACATACTTCCTTCGCCTCCTCAAATCTCATCACTCTCCTCACACATTTTCGCCTAGGTATGCGTGTTTTTGACATTTCCAAACAATATACATACCAATTCCAAATGTTTATACATATATTGTTTATATTTCTAGAGATTTAGGGCTAGGACATTCATTACATTTTCCATTAAACTACTAGCGAAATTTTATATTGTCAGAAACATTTAAACTAGCGGTCACCAAGTGGTCAAAATTCGATCGTAAATACAATGCATTAAACGCTTTTATCCCTTGACATAGACTTGAAACAGCTCCCAAATTATACAAAATTCACAGTTCAAAACTCATTCAATCAATTAGTAATTTAATTATTTGTTGGCAATATTTTAATATTCTTTGGCAACAATCTCTGCTCGGCGCAACTGTTGTAACCTCGGACCAAGAGTTCGGGCTCGAGCTCGACGATCGTACGACGTACGTACGACGTATCGTAGTACTGAAATAATTATTTGCAAAATACTTGTAAATGTTAAGTGCTTTAGCTACTAGTATAAAGAATAAAAACGTCATCAACATCTGTATATTGTTGTGCTGTGACCCTTTCCCCAGTCACGAATTTTTTTACAAGTAAACACAACACGCTCTTAGAGCAAAATATCCGTCCATAATGATTCTTCATCCAAGGTTTGACCACAGACATGTGTTTTACATTGGCAGTATGAACATAAACAATATATATTTTATTTTAGTTAATGTTATTATGAATTTGTAACACATATTATTACATATTGTCATATATTTCAGCTTTCTGCACTCCTTCTTCCAAATAAACTTTAACCGCGCCAAATCTCACACTCCTCCGTCCGTACGCGCAATATGCTTGAAAAGGGGTATACATTTATTCTCTTCACGTATAAATATACAGACTAGGTCCAAGGGTCTAATAGTTTTGGAAATAAAGTAAGGTCAAATCGAATACGAGTTAGACCTTTAATTCTAGTCATCGACCTACAAGACGTTTGACAAGACGATTGAGTAGGTACTCTTTAGGTGACAAATTTGCAATTTCGAATTAAAAATTTGTCACCTAAAGAGTACTCAATCGGTTACAACTCATTCATTCGATCACATGCAACTATGGGAACAGGTTGTCTGATTGTGAGTATTATATTTGAACACTTCATTAAAAATGTGTTCATTATTAAACTGCTTCTTGAAGTGATATCGTGCAATATTTATGTGCTTTACTTCAAGTTTGATAATTAACTTGTGATGTCTGATGTGTGACAAAGTTCTAACTCTTCTATGAATATTATAAATGTTATACAAGTTGCGTGTTAACAAAATCACCACGTCAAATTTCAAGTAGTAGGTACATCGCATAGTTTTTGAGAAATTCAACTGTAACAAACGGATAGATGGTAGGACGTACGTAAATATCAATAAACTTATAAAGATTCCGTTTTTTCCTTTTAAGGTTTAGTAAAGACAAGAAATAAAATTAAAGAGAGAATTTTAAGAAAATAAGTTGGTTCATTGGTGTGGACGTTTTATTTATTCCAAGCCAAGGGCCTTGGCATTCTTTTTTCAAATTTTTACCGTTACCGTTTTTTTACTGACCACAATAAAGTAAACCATATAAATAGTATAAACAAATCGTTTTAATAATGTATTATTTTTAGACCAAAACCGAATGCTTCTGTTGTGGTTTATTCGCTGAAATCTAATAACATACTATTCGTCCGGCGAATCGAAGGTCACACTAGTGACGCTATACGTCGGAGAGTATAGCCGACCGTGGTTTGATCCCCGGACATAAGTTTAGGGTGAGCCCTCAGCGGAAGTTTCAGCTGATTATTTTCCGTAACCGAAACTGCCGCAGTACTCAGCATTTTTGACAGAAACTATTAATATAATATAATAATATTCTTAGACATTTCACACAGCGCCATCTAGTCCCAAAGTAAGCAGCACAGCGCTTGTGTTATGGGTACCAGACAACTGATATACTACATAAATACTTTTCTTTTGTAAATAAATACATATTATACATAAACACGCAGACTCGGGGCGGGAATCGAACCCGCAACCTCCGTTTATTTTCCGACGCGCTTAGCCGTTGCGCCACTGAAACTTGAAATTGAAACTTGATATCGTTGAAAATACGCCATATTGAAAATTGATATCGTTGTTGTTCAGTATTTTGCTCCCTTATACTTTCTCTACGGAACCGCCTAAAGCATCACTTCAAGAAGGTGACATTACGACAATTTTTGCATGTAGTAGTACTTCCTCTTTGTATTATACCTTTTTCCTTCCTTACAAACAATGTACCTTAGTACAAGGGCTGCTATTTATGTATCCGGAATTGGCCAATTACAGAACAATATTAAAAAAGTAATTATAACATTTAAAAATGGAACTCTTTGGCTAAAGAATACAATTTGTTTCATGTAGCTGTCATTTGTTTACCCTTTGTGGCGTCATTTTGAAAATTGCGTGTCTTTATCACCATGGATTTAAGTCGTGAAAATTTTCGTGCTATGATTTATTACGATTTTCGGCGAGGGCTAACTCAAAAACAGTGCATCGATCAACTCACTTCGACTTTTGGAGACGAAGCACCATCGAAAACTACTGTGTATGTACGGTTTAGTGAGTTTAATCGTGGTCGGTCTGTGCTCACGGACGAAGTTAAAGAAGGTCGCCCTAAATCCGTTGTTGTACCTCAAAATATCGATGCTGTGCGGGAACTAATAATGCAAGATCGTCATGTTACATATCGCGAGATAGAGGCGTCTCTGGGCATAAGTATGACGAGTATATATAAAATATTACACGAATATTTAGCTGTAAAAAAAATGTGTTCACTTTGGATTCCGCACAACTTGAGAATTGACCAAAAACGGGCTCGTGTCCATTGGTGTGAAAAAATGTTACAGAAGTACAATCAGGGTGCGTCAAAAGCTGTCTATAATATCTACACAGGTGATGAATCTTGGATATATGCGTATGATCCTGAAACTAAACAACAATCAACGGTTTAGGGTTCCAAGATGAGCCGAACCCAACAAAAGTCATTCGTTCAAAAAGCACTTTGAAGCAAATGGTCGCTTGTTTTTTTGGTATAAATGGACATGTAGCTACAGTGCCACTGGAGGATCGTAAAACGGTTAATTCTGAATGGTACACGACCATTTGTTTGCCAGAAGTCTTTGAAGAAATAAGAAAGAACAACCGACAACGCAGAATCCTTCTTCATCATGACAATGCTAGCTGCCACACATCGGCCGAAACAACTCGGTATTTGAAAGATCAAAAGATCCAATTAACGGGTCATCCGCCGTACAGCCCCGACTTGGCCCCCAACGACTTCTATTTATTCCCAACCGTGAAGAATAAATTACGTGGTCAACTTTTTCGAGCCGTGAAAAGGCTGTTGATGCGTTCAAAATGCACGTTTTGGAGATACCTCAATCCGAATGGAAAAAGTGCTACTAAAATTGGTTCCAACGCATGCAAAAGTGCATCGACCATCATGGTGAATATTTTGAAAAGCGATAAAACTATAATAAATGCTATATGTTTGTTTCACTTTGTTATTCCGGATACATAAATAGCAGCCCTCGTATTGTCGCAGCCGGTCAATATATACATCCCAATCAAGTATATTACTCTCTTTTTGACCAAGCCATAGTAAGCCAAATCAAAGTCGGAGATAGATTTCAACATTTATCTGCAAAGATTTCTTTCAAAGTCACAAATAAAGACTCTTTTCAATAAACATAACTCTGAAAATACTTGTTAAGATGTTGTAACAAAATTAAATTCCATTACAGCTGAGTTAACTCTTTACACATATCATAAATGAGCTGAAATTCATTATTAGAAATACGAGTAGCTTAAGTTTATAAAAAGACAACTTTTGTACTTATGCACATAATAGAAATAATTGGCTTATCCTGACAGGTTTCTAAGATGTTGCAGCAATGACTTTTACATTTAATTTCTCAATAACTAATAACTAATTACAAACTATAACATGTTCACGAATAGCAAACTACGAATAATTAACAGTTATTACCGTAGAATTATCCAGATCTTGGCATGTATCAGCTTATATAAACTTTCTGAGGTCACTTCCCTCACAGCTTGGCGGCAGTAGGTGTAATAGGCAGGTTGTGAAGTCAGCTAGGCCAACCCGGTGGCAGTGACGTCATCTCGCTACGTTACAAAGAACTTTTGTTTTTAATCTTGTAAAAAAGGTTACGAAAAAACTCCTCTAAATAGACTTATAGATAACGTTGTAAGGTTTTTTTACTGCGAGAAAGACAAAAGAACAACGGAGGTCCATAAATATTTCAATATTTCAATTTCAAGGCTAATAAAGCATTGCAGATTTTAATGTGTTTGCAATCCCGAAGACTGAGTAATTGTCTTGTGCCAACTATTTCATTGGCTCTCTTAACCTACAATAGCGCAAGCACTTGTGTTTGGCGGCAAAATTAATGAATAAGACGTTGGAAACGCTTCGAACGAAGCGCGCACAAGTGTGCTACGAAATTGATAAAAGTATCTCGTATCTCCGTCCTCTCTGACTACCCCGTACAGATACAGCGTGAAGATATCTATATATTATACTATTTTCACCCGGATGCCACAAAATAGAGAATGGATAAATGTAATTTTAATTAGAATTTGGAAATTTTTAAATAAAATATTCTGCTTCAAATCAAAAACATATGATAACAAAATTTAATAAAAAAAATACAAAATTACTTTTATAAGAGAACAGAAAAATGTTAAAAAGGAGGAAGTGATGGTGTGGCATGGGTAAATATATGTGGTTACCTTTAAACTATAATTAACTTCATAATACATACATGCATATCTTCACGCTGTATCTCGAACGGGGTAGTCAGAGAGGACGGAGCGCTAAGCGTCACGGTCCTTACATACCTCTTTCGCTTTCTCAAATCACATCATTCTCCTCACACATTTTCGCCATTTTAACTTCATGATAACAAAAAAAGACCTTTATCAACTGACTTATGCTATATATTAGAAATATGTTATATATTAGAAAATGCACTCGAATCCTATCCTCCTATCCTATTTCCTATAATATAGAATAAATCCTATGCACTCAAAATTCACTGCTGAGTGATATCTTCTCACTAAGTCAAGTTTCTTGTAGTTCTTTGCTCATTTCATAAAATACTCTGAATTGACTATCAGTCGTGTCCAGGCAAGGTAGAAAAATAAATTGTTAATAAATATACTCAAAAATCAGCAAACCTTTTGCCGATTTTTGAATAATCAGCTGTTTATTCAGATATTCAAATAAAGTCTATGAATCAGGCTTCGCTCTTAAATTAATTCGTTTTTCTCAATTACTTCAAAGCTCTCTGATGTGTTAGTTCTTTTTACATTATCCTTACTATTTTTTTTGGATTTAGTTTGTACTTGGCATGTTTCTCTTTAAAATTTTATTCTTCATCCCCAAAAAGCATCGTTCTCCTCCTTAACACGCTTTTTTCTCTCTCCTTCCTTTCTTAAAATTCTATTCCATTCTTGCAAAAAAATATTGACAAATTTCTAACTTGCCAGGTCTACATTTTATTCTTCCGACTAAACCTCTATGCTCATAAAAAAAGGTAGAAAAGAAAAAATGGCACGGCAAGCACCATATGTATGTATCTCGTATAGGCGCTCGTGGCATTATGATGGGACGTCAGTGTTCTATATATAGCCACCAAGGTTGAGTAAATTCGCATACTATCCACCCACTATAGATGATCCAATGGCACCCATCTCTGGGAGGTGCCTAATTGGCGATAACTTTTAACCGCAGATGCTGAATGTTGAAAATAAAACTGGAGGGCTGTAATATTTTCCATCTGTCATACAAAATAATTGAAGGCCTTTTTTGTCACCGCTAATCGGAGAGGAAGCTAAGATTGTCCAAGTAACTCCGAGGAGGACGGCAGCGCTTGTGAAAGCATTGCGAGGGTGTCTAGAAAACTCACTCAGACCTCCCTAAGATGTTCTTCGACACATCTAGGGGAACTCAGGTGCGTTTCATAGAAGAAAGTGTAACATCTCAACATGCCCCGGGAATTTTCCCTGAAAGAGTTTTAGTGGATAAAAGTTTTGCATAACCAAGTCTTCATTCACCAAGGCGCTGAAAATAGGTCGAAACCCTTATAAACGGCTTCAAAACAATAGGCTAGCCACTTAACCCACCTCCACTAATCTGTACTTGTGCCCAACAATAGACCTTGTATAGACTATCGCTAGTTATCAGTACTATTAATGAAACCTAATAAAAAGTCACGAAAATATCATTTTATTTATATATACTGAATTACGTATAAATTGTATTGTACCCGGTAATATATTTACCCAATTTCTTTATACAAAACTAATAAAGTAAATAAACAAGTAAATATCATGTTATCTATGCCATACAAGTCTCGACGAATTCGTCCATCAATTTTATTTCTTCGATTCAACCCCGTCTGTGACCATAACCAATAACTTTACTAGATGCGTCATACCAAATAATGAGAACGTACTCCGAAACAATGTTAAGTGCTAAGTATATAATCAGAACTTCACGTTATTTCCCATTAACATCGAACAGAACTTCAAAGTGTAACAAAAACACCTTGAAGCCTAAACATCAATGTTGATGCCACGTCTAATGAGCCTTAGGGTTTATAGACCGTAAAACAAAATGTCAGTAACATTTTTCTAGTTCATTTTTATAAGCTTTTACAAACCTTTTATAAGTAATTAGGTTATAAGATTTTTTGCGAACGTGTTTGACATTCGGCCTCGTTACTGTTTTCCATCAGGCGGGGCTAAAGTCAAACGTACACTCATTTCAATATTTTAAAAAAATATGAATGAAAAACAGCTAACATTCTACATATTTCTGGCGTCACGCGTCACCAGAATTGAAAAAATGTGTATAACAAAATACACACTAACATAACGATGGAACTTATTTTTCGAAGCACATTACACGGATGTTCTGTAGTCGTTTCCAGTGCCTCTTTATATCTAAGTTATAAGTTTTCATAGTCCACTTGTCTCTCAACTCACGTGCGTCGAAGCAGCCGTATTTTATTGGCTCATTAAGCTTTGCAACGTGCCCCGCCCGGACACTCGGACTGTCTATCAATGAACCATTCATCTACGTAACGTATTGAGGTTTTTTAGCGGGCAATGAAGTTAGGTACTAAGTTAGTTTGCCTTAAAGTTTATCAAAGAAATGTGCGAGAAATAAGATTGACGAAGGCTTGTTAAATTGCCAAGTGTTTATAGCCTAATAGCTTTATAACTTCATACGCACAGAGTGGTATTTAAAGAGTGGTAGAGCTATGCTGCAGTGCATCACGAATTAGGCGGGCCCCCCTTGAGAAGTACCACCCTCTTACAGAATATCGGCGTGAAATAACAGCATCGATTGTTGTGTTTCGTTCAGTGAGTGAAAGTGCCTTTGGCTCATTATCCCCTCCACCTACTTTCCCACCTTTCTCTATTTCCCTAAAGGCCAGCAACGCACCAGTGATATTCCGGACGTTGCGGGTGTCCATGGGCGGCGGTGGTCACTTTTCATCAGTTGACCTGCTTGCTGGTTTGCCACCTTTTTTATAAAAAGGATAAAAATAGATAAAGATAAATCGTTCTAAGAAATAAAATAACACTTTCCATTCATATTATAGTACCACTCTTTATTTTACCTGTAAACATACAAATAAAAAACTTTAAGAAAAAAAAAAATGACTTCAAAGTAAAGACTGAAAAGTACAAAATAATTATCCTTCACTAATAAAAATTCAAGTACAAAAACAATTTTATAAATACAATACAAAAAATATTTGTATAATTGAAATTGACAGTTATTGAAAAAAAAATTAAATTTTTCCGTGACTTTTTCGGGTTAGCATTTTCTTTTCAGCCCCTTAGGGGCAGATTTTACATAAAAAATAGTCTTCATCTTTTTGTTTAAAATACTCACTGTACTAAACATAATCGGTTCACCGGCTTAACATTTCCCATATAAAGTTCCATTCCCCTTTTCACCCCTTTAGGATTAGGTTTTTTATAAAAAATAGGCTGTTTTTTCCATTAAAAACTCTGTACCAAATTTAATTATAATCGGTTCAGCTTTTTAGCATTTCTCATACCAAGTTCCATCTCTCTTTTTGTCCTTTTAGGGGTAAATTTTTGAAAAAGAAAATAATCTATGTCCCTTCACTAGTGTCAAACTATCTCTATGTCAAATTTCGTCAAAATCGATCTGGCGATTAAGCCGGGAAAACGTACCAGACATACAGACATATTAGTCAGTATACATACATATTATGGTGAAAAAAGCATTTCCTCCCGGCAACGTGTTGTGCTTTGAGATTCCTAACTAAATTTGAATTTTTTTAAATATTTTGATTGAGTGCGTCGATTTCGATAAAATAAACACTATAATGTTGCTTAGATAGAATGTTCATTTTTTTCAGAAATTAGATTGTTAATTCAATAAGTGGTATTTGGGTGATGGGCTTACAAACGAAGAAAATCTACGATTTTATTATATGTATGGATTTAGATAAATAATGGACAGAGTTTTCCCTTACAAATGTAGTCGGATCCGCAACTGCACAAAAAGAGAGCGTTTGAGTGCTGCGCATTAGTTTTTACAAAGTTAGAGCTATGCCTCACCCTTTCCTCTTCAGGCTTGACAGTTTTTTGCCAACAGTATTATATGTATATAACATTTTCTTAGATCCTAAAAGAACTAAGTTAACTAAGCTAAGCATTCGTCTCACTTATCATTTAACCCCCTTAATACGAGGTGATTGCCCAAAAGTAGACGCCGATCTTCTCGCAACATTCTATTACCTACAGACAAGTACATATACTGCGAAGGTTGTCTGGGACATCCAAGACAACAACCAACTCATAATAATGGAAAAGGAAACTTTTCTAGCGAACATAAGGTTTTGAATTCCATGAAAGCTTTCGAAAATTTGATTAAATACGCCTCTCCAAGACTCCGTACTCTTTTTTACGCATCTATTAACAGAAGGTAACTTGAGCGATAGCTTTAACTAGAAAACGCTTTCAATGAATATTTAAGTAATGTAAATGTCAAGTAGTTTACGTATAATATCTTTAAAATGGAAAATTGATAAATGAAATTGTAATATAATATTTCAAACTTATACTTGAAGTTGGAAATTTCACTAAATATTCTCTGAAAATTTTGAATCTAATACTCTCTGGATTACTTAGAATTCTAGATTTAATAATTTCTTAGTTGACGTCCCAGATAGCAACTTGAATTTCCACCAGGCGTCCGACTAGATTGTCAAGTAAGTGTAGAAGTAAAGACACTTGCTACAAGTTTGAATTAGACTTTCTTGTTACCTCATGGCAAAGATACAATCAGGGGGCCTAAATAAGTTGCACAATTGTCGTAAACGCTGTAAAATAGAATGACAAATGCCACGTAATCTAGCGTAATGACTAATGACTTTCAATATGATAGTCAAACGTTAGTAACTTTCTTATATAACAAATGAAACATGAAGTCGTGTGGAAACGCCGTATAAAATGTAGTAGTTTTGACAGTTGTACGAAGCGCCTGCCACTTGTCTTGCCTCTCAGATCAGTGGTTTGTGCTGGAAGTATTCAGGTATGACACTATCTTTGTACCAGTGGACAATTGTGTGAAATACTAATAAATAGGTACCAAAATATACACAAAACTGATTCCTATTAAAATTATAAGTTTGCACTAACATTGTCAAAAACTATGTTGTCATATTTGACGTTGTTTACAGTCGAAGAAAAATCAAGTATGCAGCAAGCTTATCTGCTATTTGGGATGGCAAAGCTATATTTCGTAATGGTAATTTGGTAAAATTCATACTGGACTGACTGAAAATTCATCGAACTGGCCCGTTGGCGTAGTGACATAGCATCTGCTTTCCAAGCTAGGGTCCCGGGTTCCATCCCCGGTCAGGTCGATTTAGGAAACGAACTTTTCTAAATGGGCTTGGAGTCTGGGTGTTACTGGGGACTCCCCCAGAGTTCGTTGTGTGTTTACACAATCTGTGTAATTGTCTGGAGTATTAATATTATTATACTTATCTAAATAAAAATGTGAATGTAGAAATTTTAACTTTCCTAAAGTCTTACAGAAGAAAAATAACGAAAGCTCTAATCTCCAGATCTCTCTTGCAAATCTCCAGAGATTAAGTCTAAAAAGATTTTTCACTTCCGACCAAGGCTATGTTCACTGTACATAGAAATTGTGAAAAATACTAAAACCAAAATAAATAAAACAAAATTTTAATTTATTGTTGATGTCACTGACAATAAAATATACTTCGCTCCATGCAACACTCTTCTAGGTTCAAAGGACTAGTTAAAACTGTTCATTAAATGCTACAGATTGTAACAGTGTCGGACGTGAATTATAACAATACGTTAAAGTGTGATTTATAAAAGTGTGTACACAGTGTTCCAGTTACGTGGTTAGGCTGATGAGACAGTCGCCAATGTCTTAAGAAATAAAAAAAGAAACGTCAACTGTCACACACAACCTGTAATGTGTTGTCGTACTATGTAGGGTAGAGGTAAGGAGAACCGTCTCATATAGGGGGTTAGTTGAAAAAGTGTCCAGCTGTAGGCAGTAAATAACAGTTCAAAAACTGTCCAAAATAGCGCTAGAGTAGCTAGAGAGCATGAACAAAAACTCGCTTTGAAACACGTTGAGAGTGATTTATAATAATCGTGAGCCTTTTAAATCTTTTAGTGATTTTATTGTGTTGACTGTTATAAAACTTTTGAAAACAATAGAACAATATGGTGAAAATTTACCCTCTAGCTATAGTAGCGCCACCCTTGCTACGGACACTTTTTGATACAGTCACTTCGTGGTCACTTCGCTGACGTGTTGTCTGCAACTTCAAATCATTGGGATAGACGCCATCTTTTTGTTACGTATAACAGTTTTACTTTAGAAATTGATTTACTACCAGAAAATTAACTAAATAAGACCGAAAATAATAGATAGTTAGTTTTCGGTACATTATCTACGTTATGTGACACCGTACAATGTCATTACAGAACCCCCTTGAATTCTAAAACATTTCTTTTACCATTTTTTATAATATAAATCTTACTGAACTCTGCGCGCGAATCTAGCTCGCACTTGACCTATTTTTTGTTCTCAAGTCTGACGCAACAAATTACACACATTCGTAAGTTGATATTTAACGTCGCAACTATTGTGTCGGTTTGTTTCAGCAGAAACACCCACATGTGATCTTCGAGGCGAGGACTAAGGCCAACAAGGGCTGCGCTAACAAACTGGAATTCAGGCCGAAAAGTAGGCGGACGAAGCACGTGTCGTTCGTTGAAGAACCACTTGGCGATGACCCCGGGACCATGTAAGTAACAATCTTTATAACAGAGGCTCAATTACTGAAATATCTTGTCGATATTTACAGTAGTGAAATGATAAATACAGTAAATGTCTACAACCTCGCCTGCTTTACATTAGGTTAAACTTAAGTTAAAAGAGGGCCTATCACAGTTTTAAAATGTACTTAATGTAACTTAAACACTTACTGACACACAAAACGCACAGCCTAAACCAGTGGTTCAAGAAGCATATAATACTGCACAGGAAACGATTATATGACATAGATGAACTCTACGAAAGGATTTTAAATTTTTTCGATGAAATTTTGTCGCTGACGGGATATCCAATTGTGTGACCCCAAACGAAACACTAATATCGTATATAATACCTAGACTAAAAGAATTTGGGAAAATCCCTTTTCTTAAAACTGACCTGGCCAATCAGACACGGTACAACCTCAATAGGCCAGTCTTCAAGTTGCTTTTAATAGACAAAAATCTTTCGAAATAAAAAAGCTTATAATAACATGTACCTTTTGAATTCATAATAACATTAAGGAGTATCACTTGATACTTAATACAAATATTACAGAAAAATTAAAACTTACTTTCGAAACTCTAAAAACCAATACTCCAAAGGCTAAAATTCAACTCTTAAAAATTACGTCTATTTTTACGCCTAATTATTCCAAATTTCCGCTGTATAATCTCTGAAAAAAACAGCCGTGGCAGACACACAGACAAACGTATGAATAGCGAAGTAATTCCAACTTTTTTTTTAAATTTGGAACGAACACAAAAAATAAACGCACTAAATCATAGATGACACTACTAGACGTTAAGAAGTTACGAAAAAACTTATAGAACTAACTCTTGTTATTAATCACTTGAAGCTTTGTCCAAAGTAAGGAACTAAGTGAATAATGCAGTAGAATCAAAAGTTTGGTATAACTCTGCTGTTGTTTTTTAGCTTCTAACTTCGCAAGTATACTGTAAATTTCCTTTGCAGAAAAACAGTTTGGAGGAGACAATGACAAACTACGACCGAATTGTCTAATTTTTAATTAGACAATTTCTGTGGAACTGTTATTACTTCAATTATAGTACCTGGGCGACCGAGCTTTACTCGGTTTCTTACAAATAAATACCAAAAAAAAGTCTAACCACATTGCAGGATTCAAACCCACGTATTTCAGCTTCGTAGACCTACGCTCTAGCCTACTACTCAGAAAGTAAAGACTGTTGTGAAATCAGAAGAGTTTAGAGTTTAGAAGTTTTAAGTGTGTGAAAACATAGAGAAAACGAAATTTCTCCCTTGCTAGATCGATTTTTGACTACCGTAAAGCTCTGTATTGTAAATTTCATCGAAATCGCTATAGCCGTTTTCAAGAAAGCGATATCAAATATCTATATCTACTACTATATGAATCTAGCGTCTGTCTGTAATTATAATTTTAATGACCAATTTTGTGATACATAGTCATTTTATGACTAACTGACTTCGATTCTACCATTTCAAAAATTTTTGTATTTCTGCCTATCGGTCTGTCTGTCTGTCTGTATCTCCTTTTATAACTGAAGAACGGCTTGACCGATCTTGATGAAAATCGGACGTAGTAAGAACATGTGTTTGAGCTCATGATAAGCTACTTATTTTTTTTAGAAAACCCCTAAATGGGTGAAAAGGGGGATGAAACTCTATGAGAAATGGTAAACCTCTGAACCGATTGTGATAAAATTTGACAAGAAGATAGTTTGACATAAGAGAACGGACATAGGCTACTTTTTATGAAAAATCTATCCTTAACAGGGTGAAAAGGGGGTTGAAACTTTGTATGGGAAACGCTAAAACTTGGTAATGAAACAATTTGGTGCGGTGATAAGACTTTTTTTATCAAAAATACATAGGCTACTTTTTTTATCAAAAATCTGTGAAGAGGGGGACGGGAGGGAGGGGGACAAAACTTTGTTCGGAAAATGCTAAACCGCTGAGCTGATTATGATGTAGCATGGATATAGTTGGACACCTGGAAACGGACACAGACTACTTTTTTATCAAAAAACTAACCCTAAGGGGATGAAAATAGGGATGAAACTTTCAATAGGCAATGCTGTACCGCCAAACCAATTATAATGTTTGGTAGAGTGATAGTATGTGCCCGGAGACAGACGCAGGCTAGACGTAGACTTATTTTCAAAAACAATCTTTAAACATACTATATACATATGTACATTTAATCTACCCTAATCCGGGAAAGCCACGAAAAAGTTTTCCGCGCAGACGAAGTCGCGGGTACAGCTTGTTCTTAATAAATCTATGCATATAAAATCAATTGCTGTTCGTTAGTCTCGGTAAAACTCAAAAACGGCTCTACCGATTTTGATGAAATTTTTTGTGTGTGTTTTTGTAGGTCCCTGGATGGTTTAGATTCACAATTGGACCCGGTAGATGGCCCTGCCACTTTTTTTTTTATTTCGGACAGGACAGCGTCTCTCGGGTCCGCTAGTTATAAAATAAAATGCTATTTAGATACAAATTTTCATTCAAATTATTCCAGCTGTTTCCAAGACATGAATACAGTTATTCTGTAGTTGCTTGGTATGTAAAGAAAATGTCCCATATCATAAAAATAACATATCTTACTCAAACCATTTTTTAATATTCTTCGAGCCCGAAAATTTGTATTGCAATATCAAAGCGCGGATCTACAGCAATCTATTCGTGATTAATAAATCGCTGATTCAAACAAACCGTCCTAAATTTTACCATTCCACAAATCCGAAACACTTGATTGCTTACAACCAAGCCGACCACAATAGATTTAACAAACCAATTGTTAATTCAAAACGCTTTATTGACATATTTCTAACATGCATATGTACCATTATAAAACAGTAACAATGTCTGTTTATTTGAGGATATATATAAAACTAATAAACTGGCTAAGAATATGTTCTACACGCTTTAGTATTGTACCTTTCCTGTAGTCCTTTCGGACAAAATATAAATCTCATTTAAATAAAGGTTTTAAAAAATATTCCATGAAAAACAGTGCTTATTTAGTTTTTAGTTTCTCTTTTCTGATTTTGAATTAATATTTTACATGTTATTTTTAATAAAAACTTACACATTAATAACAGTATCACGGTGATCTAATCAATTATATGGTACTTCCACGGATTGGATACACATACAAAAGAAAGGCATTAAATTTTACAATTCTAAACTAACGGATCTATGTTGTATTACTTCTTTAAGGCCAGTTACTTTCGCCTAAATAAATATAAGGGTACAAATATAAAAGTACAAATATAAGGGACTAGGGTAAGTCTACAATTAGCTTTGAATTAATTCTGGAGCGCAATAGCACACAAGAGATTCATCATCAATATAAATAAAGTTTATAAGCAGTTAGTGTAATTTGGTGTTATTTAGTGTATTTTCGAAATGGAAGCTCCAATACCAGTGAAATTTAAATGGGACTAATCTGGAAGTATATCCTTTCAAATAAAAACGAATTTTCCAAATTGGTTTATAAATAGTGGAGTTCTGAGGTAACAAACATAAAAAAGAAATACAACCGAATTGAGAACCTCCTCCTTTTCTTGGAGTCGGTTAAAAATTAAAAAACGTGATGAATAAGTGTGGGTAGTTGCTAGAAACCGCACATTATGAAAACGACGCTCACCCTCAACAGTGGCCACGATCTTTGCAATCTGCTCAAAACATAAAAAAAAGTATTTAAGGCTCTAAAATATTAACACGATGTAGGCCCGCGGGGTTATTACCTAAAAATTTGCAGCCGACAACAGCCACGCGATCTTGGCGTGATTGGTGACTGAGTGTAATAAAAAATTGATATCATGTATGACGATTGCGTGTCTATTGCGCAATCACCGTAAAATGCACTTTCCCCGGTTGATTTAGCGCCACTGTACAAATTAGATTACACAAATTCTCGTTTTGACAGAAGATATCGCGCGATATTGGCTGTCGCATGCTGACTGCGAGTTAGGAAATAAGCGTACCGATTAGATTAGAATTGTAAGATGTATGCAAGTAGTGAAAGTTTAAAAACAATAATTGTCACTTTTGTATGTGATGTAATTTATTTCATCATTTTATTATGTACTATGTACCTAAAACATCTTACATCTCGGAATTTAACAATTTACTTTATTTATCTGCAGTCGAGTACGAATGATTTATCGTAATAATTATACTGAATAATTAATATACATATAATAGTACGTAATTTCGCAATATATAATAGTATTTTTCGGGATTATCATAACCAAAAAAGGAAAGAGATGAATTATATTATACATTGTATATATCTATAAAATTACAAAATCTATAGTAGCAGTTCCCAAGACTTTGTTAGTGTTAGTCTGACTTTATGACGAATGCTACGGGAACTTATAACGTTTAGAGCTGAAATGTATCCGAAACAGATGGCCGGTACATAAACTGCAATAATTCCACACGGTTTCAAAGTCCGTCAACGAGTTCTATGTATTAAATGATTAAGGCGCCAAATAGACCAAACAGACTTATAAACATTTTAAAAATTATGATTTTTGAACTCTGTACTCTTAAAAATAAATTACTTAATAAGCAATTAATAGCAATTAGTTTGAATTTCAATTCTCAAACCTTATACTAATATTATGTCGGACTCTCTACGTTTCACTGCCGATCCCTTGTTCCTTCTTTATCATTAACACATCAATTGTCCTTACAGATGTTTTTTATCTACTTAATCAGACACTAGCTTCAATATGTACTGAGCAGATGAAAAAGATTATAATCTTTCCCGCTCATTTCGTAAAAATAAATTATTATCCTTACTAAAAATAAGAATCCGTAGTTAACTAACATTCTGTATTAAGTGTGCTTCTAAACTTTCAACGAAAACTAAAAGCTTTATAAATTATGTAACCGACATACAGATTGATGGGTTGTCTCGGCTCCTAGCGGCAGCTCATACCGATAAAAAAACTAAACACAATTCACGATATTCGCGATACAACGAGACGGGTCATTACATAAAGAATCGCGAGCGAGCATTGTGTAGAATACCACCGTTTACGGTCCAGGATCTCACCACTTACAGCTCATAAATCATTCGGTCGAACCCAATTTGTTGGCGCCGACTGATGAAAAGACGCCCCCCTTAATATTCCCGGGATCCCGGTGGAACGTCCCGGGATTTTATTTCATTGACAGCTTTGCTTACGGCTTACATTGATGTGCCCGAGGGATTCGCGGCGAAGTGAAATGTTATTGATGAAAAAGAAATGTATGAAGTTGAAACAATATACGACTGGAGGTTTTCGGAATTCCTATTCAAGTTAATAGTTACTTTCAATAAGCGTTAACACTATTCCATTATCTCTCGAACATTGTTCTAACATTTTATGTACTTGTATTACTACGAAATTGAAAGAGGAAATCATTCTATCAATAGATCTAGGCATTTTAGTATTAGCAATAATCGTCCAGAAAGTCATAACTCTGCTATTAGATCCTGCACTGTTGTTAGATAATAACCGCAATATGCAATTAGTTGTGTTGCTATCTTTTTATATGTAAATATATTTGATATAAAATTTTATTCTACATAAATATTTTATCTGAATTGTATTTTTTTCTTTAAATACTGCAGACAGTTACACAAATTGTGTAACCCCAAATTAAGCACTAGACTTGTAATGTGATTACTTTGGGTGCCACACAACGAACTGGGGGAGCTCCCAATAACACCCAGGCTCCAAGCCAATTTAGAAAAGTTCGTTTCCTAAATTGACCTGACCGAAGATCGAACCCGGGACACCGGTTTGAAAGGTAGATACTCTGCCACAACATGAACCCTATTCTTAATATTCATAGTGTTCAATATTTTCTTATTGATGCTTTGTGGGCAATCAATAAATTACTTCACACGATTGACTTAATGGCATGAGTTTTGGGTGATTGCATAGTCATTTTTTTAATTGCATAATTTTTTTCTTTTGTAGTGCATACATACTGCTAAGGTCAATCACTTCGGTGGCGCAGAGGTTTATACGTTGCACCCAAGCGTGGAAGGTTCCGAGTTCAATTCCATCGTCGGACCATTTTAGGAAACGAAATTTTCTAGATTGCTTAGGACGGGGTGTACTGGGAGATGCTTTCAGTAGTCATCCTCTGATTCTCATAATACAGGAAATGCCTTATTTTGAGGTCAGGTTATTGGTGTGTATTGCCCGGCGCATTATTATTGTTATCCGTTTGTTCGTCTATTAATCTCAGCTCTTTTGGGAGCTGGTAGTTTTAGATATATTTCACGGGCCTAAGCCAAGTGATGCACCTCGTTTTTATATCTGTGTTAAAAATATTGCATGGTGGTGTTAATTTAATTGCAAAAACCTTCTTGCAATTCGGCAGGTGCTCAGTACTATTGCTTTTTGGATTTGTATATATGTGAGTGGGGGGCGATTTATTGTTTTGAGTACTTGGTGCAACTGTCGGAGTATTACGCCTGTTGTTGAAATTATTATTAGGATTATCGTAATTATTATGAATATTATGACCCTTTCTTTATACACAGTTTACACTGGGATTGTTAAAGCTGCACACGATCTTATTGCAAGTGTTACAGCTATACGTCTTCAAACTTCAAGTGGTGTCTGGTTAAGCTGAGTCAAAAATCGTCTAGTCAAGGAACATGTATCTATCACTATTGACTTTTGCAGATTAATGTAAGTGGTGTGACTGAGGTTTAGGAATTTTTAGGCTTTTGAATATACTTTTGGGAACAACCCCTGTTGATGATATTTTTATTATTAGACGACCGCGATGGCGCAGTGGCTTATATGTTGCACCCAAGCGCGGAAGGTTCCGAGTTCGATTCCCGGTCGGGTTAATTTAGGAAACGAACTTTTGTAGATTGTCTTGGGTCTGGATGTACCGGGAGACGCCCCCAGTAGTCGTCGTCTGGTTCTCATAGCACAGGAAATAACCTAGTTTGAGATTGAGAGATTGATGTGTATTGTCTGGCGCATATTCAAACTCAAATTCAACTTTATTCGTCTGTCATTGCAGGTTGTATATACATATAGATTGTAATTAATACGAAACAGTCCTCTGTAATTTGCCGAAAGTATACAGACAAAAAATTATATCATTGCAATAAATATAGAAAATTAAAAATCATGCACAATCCATCAAATACAGAAATGCTATAATAATTAAAACGACTTAATATTGCATCCCTTTACTAACAATGAAAAAGCATCGTCATTTAACTGCAAACGTCAATAATGAAATGTCAAATGTCAAAATATAAAAATAATATTATTATTATGGGAACTATTTTGACTGTTCACGGGCCTAAACCAAGTAAGCATCATTGTTCTACTGTTGGGGATGAATTGGTTGAGAGGAGGGATTTAGAAAACTACGGACTATTGAGCAAGTATTTAGGATTACTGATTTTTGTAATGGAATATAGGAGCATTCGTGTAGCTACAGAATAGCAATTGACGACGCGAGAGACTTAAGAAGGGCACCTGTTACTGATATTATTATAGGGACTATTTTAACCGTATTTTGATGCCACATTTGCTGTATCTCGTTTGCTAAAGGTAAATATTTTTGTATTTTTTCATTATATTTCTGTTTGAAATTGTGTATGTTAGGTATGGATACATCGATTAAATACGTTGTTTTTATAGATTTTACTCTGAGAGTAATGTCCGGTCTACCATTAGGCGTGCTTATGTCGGTTATTATTATTATTATTATTATTACGTATGGCCGTATGGTATACCCTTCCGAAGACGATATTTCGTCAACCATACAACTTGGACGTTTTCAAGCCAAAACTGAATAGGTACCTCGTGAATCGTGAACAAGCGTGTTAGATATTCGGGCTCGTCACTTCTTTCCAACAGGTATGATTGAGGTCAAACGTACGCCGATTTAAATATAAAAAGCGATTTATACTTTATAAAAATCACTACAGGACACGAACAATTGATACTGCCAGTTCTACGCTCCGTGGCCTACACCTTCGCGACTAGCAATCCATTTTTCCTTTGCAGGTACAAAATCCAAATACAACTAACGGAAAAGTTACTCATTACAGCTGGAGATCGGTATAAAATCAACTTTACGTCAATTATAATGAGTTTTGAACCAGGCCAGTTTATTAAAGCGATATTCAAACATTTAAAATCAAATAACCCAGTTCTAAAACGGGAGTTTAAAATGTCAAAGACGTCATTAAAATACCCCGGGAGGGGTATCGCAGTCAAATGAAACGCCAAGCTTATCTCGATAAGTTATATCTCGCCCGGAATGTTCAAAGAGATATTATTTTTGAGATCTCGATTAAGTTTTGTTGATATCTAAATAGATAGTATTTAATGGGAAGGTACTATAGGAGCTCCTTAAAGAAATTACTGGGTTTTAAAGCAGATGATTAAAGAAAGCCATGTGGTTGGTTACACGAGTGGAGACGAAACTTCGTTCGCGTATTTGGTTCCACTGTGGTCCAGAGAAGGAATTTTTTTTTTCTCCACGACATGGCGCACAGATTAACGCATTTGCCATTGTCACGTATTAATAAGTAGCACGTTCGACGTAAATTCATTGTTTTCTTATCGTGAAACTCTGCCAGTAAAGTGATAGTAGCCTTTCCTAGAGTTATAAAGGACTTCCTGGAAGAGCGCGAGAACGTCAGCTACACATTATTGAGACCTACTCCATTCTTTTCACTTATACAGAAATTTAAAACACAGTATACTACCACTTTTGTACTTCGAAACTCCCAAAAATGTAAAAAATAGAAAATCTAAATAAAATGATAGCCTCACTTCTCCTGTTCCCGCTGAAAAGTCATGTGTTCACTCATGTACTCCCGTAATTTAAAACGTAGTGATTACTTACTCAGTATATATATAAAACTAAAAAACAAAACTGGCCGCATAAAAAAAAATTAAAAGTGGTCGTTCGAAGCGAATGGAATAAAAATTAAAACTGGTTACATATAAAAAAAAATTAAAAGTGACTCTTGGAAAGAATGAAATAAGAGGTTTTGACGCGATTTTATGAAAAACAGTCGGGCGTTTATTTTAATTATTCGCAATTTTTTTCTAGTGGATATTGTGATGTAAAAATAACGTAGTTTTGCGTCCCAAGTATTTCCGCCGTTATGCAAGGAATTGTTAAAATTAGTGCTTACTTAGTAATGTGTTGTTGAGATTTTTTTAGTTGTTTAGTCTCAGCGGATCTCACTAGAAAGACTGCTTCAATATATTTGTCGTAAGAAATGCCAAGAAACAATGAAATGTGTTACGTCAACATTTTAATGAAATAATATGAAGAATATATTTATTTATTACTGAAGACATCGGCTGCATGGGCGTAGATCCCTTTGCCTTCCCTCTCAAGGGAGAATCGTACGAACAAGACAGAATGAAAAAAAATTGAAATGCTGAATTAACGTGGATGACTGATGGTCGAGTGGCAAATATTTAGCGAACCATCATGCAATTGTCGTTTGTTATGAATGGTGCTTGAGTAAGCGTGCTACGCCACCACAAAATATCTACATCAGTATAAATATATTTGCTCCTCTCATGAGCGTACAATAATTACTTGTTATTATTAGCGTGAGCTAACAGACACCCATAACTTGAAATCTAATATGGCTGCTCTCCAAACACAAATAAATTAGGTAACGAAAAATGTTTATACCGTTATTTTCTATGGAAACAAGACGGGGCAGATTGGATTTGACAAATAATGTCCCCCGAGTCACGCACTTGCCCGCCCACGGCGTAATCTCCGACAAATCCCAGGAAAAAGTCCCAAAAGGGATTAATTTTCACGGGATAAATTATCCGCGAGTTGGCTTTCCAGACTAGATCGCATAAACAAATGTAGCGTAGCATCGAATACTGGTCCGCTTGGGACCAGTGCGAAAAACACAAAATTATATAAACCGTATCGTATACACGTCCTTAACGGTTCTTATAAAAACAAAAAGTAAAGTCACTATCTTCCCATTTAAGTCTGTTCCAGAACATGCAATGAAAACAAAACCTGTAAAAGTAAAAACCGACAACGTATTTAACAAAAACTTGCAAATAAGACGAAACAACTCTAACGTAAATTGTAAACATTTCGAATATTTGTTTTTCCTCAATCAAACAGGCACACGGGAGTTCTCCTCTAGCGTTATAAATGATGCATTTTATCGGATTTCGAAATCGTGCCTACTTATTGTTTAAATACGAGTAATATGGCGAAATATATGCTTCTCTCGGCACTATTCCCTAATTTATACTAATAATGATTCACGAGTATTATTTGTATGTAATTAAATTTAGTCGGCTTCCAGCCTATGTAAAGAACGGTCTGTCAATATACACATAATACTAAAAGTTGTATAATACTAGCGGACCCGACGGACGCTGTCCTGTCCGAAAATAAAAAAAAAATCCTAGAACGCGATTTCATTGCCACCTACCGGGTACAATTGTGAATCTAAACCATCCAGGGATACTCAACCCGACAGACGTTCTCCTGCCCGAATTGAAAAATAAATCTAGGACCCGATTGCAGCGCCACCTACTGGGTCCAATTGTGAATGTAAACCATTCAGGGATCCATTATAACACACACAAAAAATTACATCAAAATGGGTTAAGCCATTTTTGAGTTTTAGCGAGACTAACGAACAGCAATTGATTTTTATATATACAAATTACGGATATAACAATTAATTCATGATAACACAATTCATTATGTTAATTTCTCAACAATGAAATAATTCAGTTTCGTTAAAGCACACATCAAATATCGCGACATCATAACAAATTCATATTTTTTTTAGAGACCGAAACGGCTACCTGCTAAAGTCGCCTTTGTCAAATAAAATTATATTTCCTCCAATTGAAAGCATTCGGTAAGCAATTTTCGGATGTCTAGAATTCCTCTTGGTCGATAATAAGGACTAGAGTTGATTTGTCTGTGAATGACAGACCCAATTGAGTTATTTCCTTATTGTAACCTCACCAAAATAGTTCAAACTCGCTCCTCGAAGTAGTATCGTATTTTGTCGTTCAAATGGAGCGCTTCTTAATAAAAAGCATCATAAACCCGACCTACTCTTCAGTGTAGTTCCGTAATTCATTCACAAAGATCATTCCTGAACGAGGAGTGAATAGATTCCACCGAATAATCGATTTATATGTTTGATTACAATACTCACGTTGTTGTATTTTTACGGTTTTTGTAATTCAAAAGGGTCTGCGAGGAATCCTAAAATGAATTTTAGTGTTTTTATTTTATTGATTGCATTGTAGCTACTTAAACGAACAATTCCTCATTTCATTCATTCGATTATTGAGTCAATGCGTTTAGTGATTTTATTAATTCAAAAACGAAGATTTAGACATTTTTTTTTAACCCGCATAGAACATGATTTTGAACTATAGACTAAGCTACTCAGTGATAGTGTAACTTTCTATTAGAAAAAAGTCTACTGTGTGTGCAGTAGTTCCGAAGATTACTCTCTACGTACAAATTTTTAGCTCGTTATTATATTATAGTGTATATTATTTAATACTAGATTGTGAACGACTGAAGTGAGAGACCTAGTTCATTATTTTCAGTGATTAAGAACGAGCGAGTCAGTTTAGTGAACGAGCAATCCCAAGTCTAAATAAGGACCTTGACGAACGTTCCGAAATAAAGTTGATTACGGACCAACTCCAGCGGAACAAGCATTAGAGGACCGACTGATCTGATCAAGTAGGCTTTGCCGCCTTAATCGGTTTAGAGCAGTTTTTGTTCAAACGAAAAGACCCCTTCCGAATTCAAAAAGATAAGACTGTAATTATAATACGTATAGTCAACATACGTCAATAGGATCAAAAGGGCCGTTTGGTAAGCGGAGAATACGTTTCTAGTAACGAGTATAGAAAGTTCAACCGCATAAAAACTATGAGTTACATACTTATACATGCGACATTACATAGGGTTTTCCATTAAGGGCGCTTGAACTTTAAATATAAATAAAACAGGTTAAGTATAGGATATAATATATTATTTTTTATTTGAAAAAGTATTTCATTATATTATTTATGGAAAATAATATCAGCCAAATGACCGCCGTGGCTTCGCTGGGTAGCACGTATTCAGAAGGTCCAACACTCATTTTGGTAATAAAGTTTAATTATTTACACGCGTTGCTCAACACTATAATTCTCCATGATAATTTGCCCAAGATTAATTACTATAACCTCCAAATTTGACAGCTGTAATTTCACCAAATGGGCCGCTATACGCCGTCAAAGTTCGAGCGTGCCTATTGAAAACCTCTTTATTAGGTCTGATATACGAATTAGGCCCTCAAGACCATATTTGATGTTTCACTCGATTTGTTTGGATTTTTCTTATTTATAACTATAATAATTAATAATTACTGTTAGGGGTATTTATCCCGGGTTTCGGCACCATGTTAGGGTTGACATCGTATAGTGCCTGTATCACACATATTTACTGAATAAAATCCCGTATTACTGAATTATTTTATTTTATTGTATTAGAGCGTACATTACTGCATGAGTCGCAAAGTGTAAGAGAGAGAGAGGTGGCAGCGGCTGTGTTGCCACAACAAAATACTCTGTTAGTGGTTCGACCTTTCCTTGTAGTTTTGCAACCGACGATCAAGACCACACCGATAACAAAGAATTTTGAGCATTCTTTTTTGAACAGCTTCAATGTTCTCAGAATGCACCGAATAATTATTGCATAACTTCATCACGTATTCTGTCAGCAAAGTTTACGACGCACCATATGACGTTTTTTTGTGATGCGTCTAAATATAGGGACCTCCACAATATTACAATCTGGCTTAAAGACTTAAACTATTCATCTATTCATTAGACTATAACTAAGAATGAGTTCAATGACATTTTTCAAATAGTCTCTATTAAAGGCGTTCTAAAATAAAAAACATTTTCACAGAAACAGAGCCAGCCACTCAAAAGAAGACCGCACGTGGCGATGGTGGCAGGACGCGGGTCTTCGAGCACTGAACCGGCGGAGGCGTGACGTCAGAGAAACGACCAAGTACATAGAGACAGCGCTCGTTATAGACAGAGCTATGTTCGAGAGAAGGAACGGTAGCACTAGAGCAGAAGTGGTACATGATGCCATACAAGTCGCCAACATTGCTGATTTGGTAAGTTGTAGTATAATTATGAACATTTTTACTTATCTGTGGATTCGTTACGCAAAAACCAATGAACTGATTTGGATAAAGTTTTTTTTTAATTTAGAACTTATCTTGGAGTTATCGTTTCGCGGTCGTCAAGTGAACGCCTCTTAGTCAAAGAACTGTTGAGATCGGGCAGCGTGTTTAAAAATACTCAGGCCTATTGCCGAAAATTAGATTCCAGCCGTTATTTGATTGGACTAAAGGTCGCAAGTGTTTTGAGCATAACGTTTGCTTCAGTACCTCATTGCCGTATTGTATTAAACAGAGTGGGGCGTTTTGCTGAGTTCATCAGCTACATAAAGGTATAAGAACATTGTATATATTACTTATAGTTTGTCTGAAAAAAATCTGAAAGCCGTCTTAATTTATAAAATAGCATATCTGAACTGCACAACGACAACAAAATCAATTACTAAATATTTTCAGTTACTTTTAACTAATGTTTATTTCAATTTAAATGTCATACTTATTGATTAACATAAGCCATTACAATAAATGTCAGATTGAATGAGCTTCATAGCAATATCCACTCCATAAAAAATTACATGAAGCCTATGCTTCTATTCAATAACCAACGGTAAACTGATTCTTAGATGAACATGTCACTGCTCAGCTAAGAATCACATGTCTTTAATGTAAGGCGCATCTCAACATCTCTCCCAACCTAAACCGCTTCTATATAGCTTAGGAGTCCCCGAAACGTCATCATCGCTTAAACTGCCTTATATGATACGTAAATGAAGCGAAATCGGCCATAATAAATTGTTCGCTTTTAACAAATTTTACCAAAACATTGCAAGTATGTTTTATGAAAAAATCTCACAAGTTTTGTGTCGAGAAAGCAGAAGAGAACTAATACTGCGCACATAAATAACAAAAATGGAGGAATCTAATCATTACCCGGAAAAATTAGGAACACCGTTCATGTCACCCGTACCCCATAGACGTCATAACCATTTCGCCCGGAGCACTATTATGGTTGGGACTTAGCAAACCGCAATAGCTATACCAAGTACGGACTGTATAGGAGAGACGATAAAAACTTGGGATTACAGCGAGACCAGCCTGTAATAACATTAGGGTTGTCCATGTTACATTAGCATCCATTTCATATGCTGACATACTCATTTGTAGTATTCTCTAGCTCTAATATTTGTATGTACAACCCTACTAGTATTGCCACATCGTTGCAATTTATGTAGTCTATATTTTTTATTGAACGACACAACCAAATAAATTTTGGAACTATACGTAATATTGGTAGAATAAAAAGTAAGTAGATAAGCTTACTGTAATGTCTCTCGTGCTATGACAGAACCAGTATCTAAATGAAAAACCTTTTTTATTTCTCTTTTAGTAAGCTTAAAGTGAATGAAACTAATTATATAAGAAAAACATTTGTTTTTTTTTTCATTTTTTCTTCTGAATTTATTTTATCAAAGCAAAATAAACAATTGATGAAAAAACCATCAACAAACAATCGAATAATGTTTAATTAATTATATTTAAAATCATAAAAATCTGAGAGAAACTGAACAAAAATTTATATCGAATTGCTGTATCAAAGAAAAAACAAAATTAAAAATTTCAAATTATTAAACTTAATGTAACGAAACACGGTGTCATATCGTGTCAAATAATATCAAATGTCATGATATAAAACTCACGCGTACGAAGTTGCGTCCCTCGACAGGCATTGTTGGATAACTTCGTTCTTAAGCAATGTGTCTGATGATTATTTATGTCACCGGTTTCTAATATTTTTGTTATTCTTTCCATGTACTTCCGATTCTTTCATAACCTATCTGTAAAAACTTGTTATTGACATTTTTCTTATGTACATTTAGACATTTCTTGTTATATTCTCTAATTTTTACTTTTTTGTATTGCGTCACTAGTTTTCACTGTAAGTATAAATAAAATTTAATATTATTGTAAATGTGTCAACCCTGTCCTGTAATGCAAGGATCGCGTGCCTCGCGAGCCATCTCGACTGAACAATGTTTCCTTGTATGAAACTTTTTTGTTTTGACCGCTCTCCAGCCCTCACTACTCATTTCTGTCCTTGTACATGTAGTATATTATAGATAAATAGTTATTATATTTGAAGAAGAGATGCCACTTAGGTATTAAAGTGACACTATAATATATTTGTTATATTTGAAAGAAAAAAGTTAACATCTAGAACCACACGTACTGTTCTCATTCAATACTGATTTAGCAATTACTTTTGACTACAACAAGAAATAACTGTTCGTGGCTACAGTTGAAGATATGCTAATTCTAACTGCATTAGACTACTCTGTCTGACAGCATGACGGCGGTTACAATTTAACTATCTTTGACTACCTCCATTAGACTGCACTGTACACAAGTAACTTGACAACTACTTGACAACTACTTCATGTTAAGGCGCAAGCCAGTCTATATAGCCTTATTAACACACATAGGTAACCTAAAGTATATTATGTTTTCAAAGATTTATAACGAGGGTAAGGTGAGTACATTAATGCAATTAAAACAATCTCAAAGCGACTTTCGTGCACTCTTACTGTAGATGGCGCGTATCGCCCTCTATTGAAAAATAAAGATAAACTTCATATATACTGCTGATCCCCATAGTAGGCCATTAGACATAGGGTTCCGGGAATATGCGAAGTACACCTGCCTATCCGTAGCCACATCTGTCAACTGAACTGAATCTGAATCTGTCAGCGAACAACGTGGCGCATTTTACTTCATTTCAAATTTACAGAATATTTATTAGACGGAATATTTGCTCTAAAAACGTGTCCTTAAAGTGTCCCTTTTTGTTGACCGACTTTCTACATTTTTACTAATGTGCATGACTAGGGAAGGTCACAGTACAACGATACGCAGCTAAACATGACATTTTTGTTTTCGTGAATACTTGTGACCAAAATACTTAAGATTTACGAGTATTTTGCAAATAATTATTTTATTATAAACTCATAGCCTAACACGAAATACACTGACAGTGCGAGGTTGTCATACTTACTATAGCTAACTGTTTTACTCGTGGTTACGCTCAATGAGATAGAAAGAGACAGGAGAATTCATTTGACACACGGTGGCAAGAGCGGCAACTTATTATGACTCCGCCCATTGTGTTTCTTGCTCCGAGTTTATAGCACTTGTGTAATAATTTTACATCTAGTTTGTCTCATTATGTCATCCAGTCCATCGTGACAGACAGACGCACGGACACATGAGTGATACACAAAGATTCCTTATTTCCTTTTAACGTCCAAAACCCTACAAAATCCGTTAACAAATGATGTTTCTCTTTCTAAATCTCGATTACAAAACGTCTTTTTGACAAACAGCTCAGTAGGTGTGAAGATAAATAAATCAGTCTTGAAGGGAAAAAAAGGTATCAGCTGCTTACTTCCCTAGCAGGAAAATAAGCAGCTGCTACCTGCGAAGAAGTTCCTGCGCAGAGAGTAAAAATCGCTCACCGAGTTGAGTGTTTAGTTCCCTATACCTTTTGCAAGCGCAACAAATATTTATTTCTTGAAAATACATAATTAGGAAGTACACTTTTTCTAGCTAATTAATAATTATACTCCACGAATGGGGGCGTCGTGTTCTATCGGTATACTTTGTCCCCACATCATTTAGATTGCGAAATTTATATTTTATTCATCTGTTTCCCTGTTGTTTGCTCAAACATTTTTAATATTCTCTAACGTGTCATGCTATTCATTTATTAACTATAGCATATATGTCAAAAAATTATATATAAATGATGTAAAATATGTATAAAAATATATCTACATAAACTTAATATTAAAAGAATATATCGTTTTGATGTGCCGCGATTCGCATCCAAAAAATGGATTGCGTATAGATATGTGAATACCTCTTATCTTAAATACATTACGTTAAATGTGAGAGAAATCATATTAAATGTTATTTTGTGGTCCAATTAAATATAAAAAAAATAAATATTTTGTCATTCATAAAACTATATATATCTTTCCTCCCAGGGGTCACCCTCTCCATGCTTTCCCTAAATTCGCCCACGTCCCTTGATAACGGCTTAAATGATAACAAGTAAAACAACTTCAATACAAATGCGAACATCATAATCTCTTTCGAATAACGATAATATTCAACACCTTAAAACGAAGTCACGGCATAATCAAAACTTTAAGATAATGTGGTACAATAGCAAATAACGTACCATTATCTTTGAGGTAATGTACTAACTTTAACCATACGTACTCTAGACACCGTTCGTATATAGTCAGACAGTTCGAAAAGTTTAAAACGCCCGCATATCCTCTCGTAGGTAAATTTTCCCCACATCTGTTCAAATGTACAGGTGGAATTCCAAATCGTTCAACAAACTGAAATGAGTTTTACTCGCGATGTACATTAATATTGCAATTGACTTAAAATGTATGAACAGAAACATAAAAAATGGCTGTGTAAAATTATTCCTAGCAATTTAATATATTTATGTCGAAGTGATATCTTTAATATCTTTTTAATTAGTTATTCTTAATTGTACATAATGTACACAATAGGCCGACTTAATTCCTAATGACATTGTCTACCAGTCAAGCTGAGCTTTACTGTCAGAAAAATTAAATTTTTACGGCAGGGATCTCAATATTTCTAAGTGACTAATGAAAGTGATATTTGGTAACCTGATTCTTTATTTCATTTACTTTGGCAGTTGCGACACATGATTAGTTAACTTTTGTAACACAAAAAAAATATCAAAGAAACCTCTTTTAAAATAAAACAGAGATTCACATTTTTCGGACTAACGGGACCGATTTATGTTTATAAATTTTCTGAAAAGTTTAATCTAAACATTGTCTTTAATATGACAGTTGGATTTTTTTAAATTAATTCTAGTTTTTAAAATAAACGAAAATAACTGTTTTTTCGTATTTTTCGTAGACTTGCGCGCGCATGTTTGCATAAAGCAGAAGGTCTATTTTAGATTAAATTATTGTTTATCAATGCGTCGCCTTAAGTAACGGGACAATAAAGTCACCAAAAGTAACTGCAATATACATTTTAAATTAGCTGTGTCCGGCCACGAGTCACTGTGCCTCAGTAGGTATTATATTATTATGGTATACGTGAGTTATGGTCATGCGTTCAAACAAAAATCCCATAGAATAAAGCGCTTTTTGTTCTTTTCCGAATTGTCCAATTTTCCCGGCAATTTTTCCAATTTTTATTTCCATTGTAACTACTCGGATTATTACGAACATAAAACAAAATTTGCCGAATCAGGCCAGCCGTTCTTAATTTGTAATACGCTCAAACGACAAATTTTTAATGTGCTCAATTTAAAAAGGCGCTCAATATAGATGCCATAGATGTTATGACGCCTATGATGTCTAGCGTTTTCGTTATCCCATCCACTATTACATCTATTTTTTTAACGTGGTAAGCTTTATGTATCTCTGACCGGCTTGCGTGGGGCGCTAGGTTATTTAGAACTCCTTTTTGACTTCATCCACTAAAACCTTTAGGTGTTCCCAAGAATACGGGCACCCTTTCGCTCGCTTTCGTTTTCTCTCGCGGCCCTGGCTGCAATGCGTACTGTTTTTGATGCTAAGCCCTATCCATCCACTGCTATACCTCAGACAATGTAACTAAACTACAGAAATCACAGCAAACACTGCAACACTACTAAACTCTATTAAATATTTGTTTGGTCATGCCTTCAAAATACTACGTGAATTTAAATAATACAGTTACGCGCCCCCGAATTACCTGAATTGTGCCGTTTGATATGATCTTATATAAATAGCGTAGGATAAAATGTATTTGTACATATAACTTCATGTCTTCATTTGAAGGGAGTTATTTACATTGAACTTAGAAGTAGTTTCCAGTTAAAAAATTACTTTTCAGGATCCCGTAGTTCATAAGGAAGAACTCTTATGTTATTATTATTCATGCGTCTGTCACAATGGTTTGCTTTAAAAACTAACTTTATAACTAGATTATAAGTCTATAAGCCTTGTTATGGTGTTAACTAGACTATAACTCTTGTTAAGGTGACGAAGTGATAACCAATAATTTAATTTAAAATAAACCTTCGGCTCCATACTAACGTGCGTGCGGCGCATAAGCTTACGAAAAATACGAAAAAATAGTTAATTTCGCTTATATTAAAAACTATATTTATTTTTAAAAAATCTAACTGGAATTTTGAATAATGCATTTAGATTAATCTAGACAGAAAATTTAGAAGCATAAATCGGTCCCGTTAGTCCGAAAAATGTAAATCTCTGTTTTAAAAGAGGTTTCTTTAATATTTTTTTTCTAATGCAAAAGTTAACCAATCGTGTAAAGCAACTGTCAAAATGAAGTCAATGGCATGAAGAATTAGGTTACCGAATATAATTTACATACGGTTTTTAATCACTTAGAAAAATTGAAATCCCTCCCGTCAAAATTTCGAATTCGTCGCGTTAACCCGACATAATATTTTGTACTAGATACAATTTTGAATATTCATAGAAGGATTAATTAAGAGCAAATCGGCTACTCTAATCTAACTCAACGTAGCCATTCCTTCTTCTTGTCTCCGAAAATACTTAACCTAGAATTTTAAAAATTCAAGAAATATATGTTTAAAGTTGATATGTTTCATCTGTACCAATATTATAAAGAGAGAGGGGTATTTCGTAAGTTCGTTTATGTGTGGAGTGAATCTCCGGAACCGCTGTACCCATTTGAGAAATTCTTTCATTTGAAATGTACTTTTTTCCAGATAGACATAGGCTATATATTATGTATTCAACTCGGGCGAGGGCGGGACAGCCCGTCTAGTACTTATTATTTTGTAAATATCTTTCGGAACTCTCTACACGTGAAAGGAAATCCTGCTTGATCAATTTTTTTGTACAAACTTTATTTTATTTTCTTACACAATATTTAAGTATTTACCCATCGAAAGTAATTAGGATTGGGATAGTATGAGGAAAAGCTTCAAAGTTTTTCTAATATACTTAAAGTTAAAGTAAAAATCTTATTGTGCTACCGTAAAAAGATTTAACTTATAAACATTTTCTTCATAAATCTAGTTTAATTTTTCAGAAACTAAGCCTAGCTTTTGCGTCACGAGAAACAGGTCAAACAAAATACAGATCAGTTATTTAAGTACGGGATAGAGTCAGCTTTTCAGATTTATAATGTTGTGAATACACCGAGCGGACGGAGCGAATGACAGTGATAAACGTACGAGTCGATTTTTGTATCGCTGAGTCTAAGCGGAATCGAGTGAAGGCATTCGTTTGTGTTCGGACTTCGGACGTATTCGGGTTGGTATAAGACAGACGTGCGAAGATAAGGAAGGTCATCGAGTGGTACCGGGAGAGGGCCGATTTCGCCCGAAGGCGACGACACGGGGACGCGGTAACATACGCCCCAATACGATTGTAATCGCTGGATGTTTGGAGCGACGGCTCCGGTTGTTTTCAGAGAAAGAAAGAAAGAAAACGTTTATTAACTATCCAACAATGGCAATCAACAGCTAATGGCAACAAAATAGCGGCCTCGTAGCAACTACAAATCACACTCACACACTCTACATAGACCTACTCCGTAGCTCCCCAAAAACCGGGGGGCTTCAGTTGCCCGCCGCTAGTGATCCCGAAGCCCCCTGAATTGCACCGTTTAAAGCCACCGTGGAGTTTTGGACAATGGGAGCTTGATATAAGTGCCTCGTCTCTCCAAGATGAGGCGGTATGCATGATGCGTACCCCACGTAAATAAAAAAAACGAAGACACACACGAAGGTGAGGATAGAGCGATAGAGGGTAGATAAATTTACATATCAACAAAGAGTGGTTATGATCGAAAATCGTTACTATATTTATAAATATTAAAAAGAAAAAATACTATATATAATAAATATTGGGCTATTGGGTCCTTACATATGAAATTAAGTAGAAAGTAAAAAAACTTGAACGATGGGTACCTCATGAATTGAGTCAATCGAACTTGCAAACACGCGTCGACTGCTGTGTTACTTTGCTCAACCGACACAATAATGAAGGGATTTTAATGAAATCATTACTTGTGATGAAAAGTGGATACTGTACGATAATCGGAAGCGCTCGTCGCAATGGCTGAACCCTGGAGACCCAGCCAAATCCTGCCCTAAACGAAAATTGACTCAGAAAAAGTTACTTGTGAGTGTTTGGTGGACTAGCGCCGATGTCGTTCACTACAGCTTTCTAAAATCTGGCCAAACGATTACGGCAGATATCTATTGTCAGCAACTGCAAACCATGAAGGAAGAACTAGCTGCTAAACAACCGAGATTGGTCAATCGCTCTAGGCTACTGCTGCTTCACGACAACGCAAGACCACACACTGCACAACAAACAACCACTAAGTTAGATGAGCTACAATTGGAATGTCTGCGACATCCACCGTACTCCCCGGACCTTGCTCCAACAGATTACCATTTTTTCCGGAATTTGGACAACTTCTTACAAGGAAAAAAATTCAACTCCGATGCGGCAGTCCAAACCGCCTTCAAAGAGTTTATTGATTCTCGCCCCCATGGTTTTTTTAGTAAAGGGATCAATGAACTACCTATGAGATGGCAAAAGTGCATAGATAACAACGGTGCATACTGTGATTAATTAAATATATTTTACAAACAAAAAATTGACTTTATATTCCTCCCGTACAAAACGCCAATTTCATTTGTAAGGACCCAATATAAATAAATAAGTGCAACTCACGCGCAAAGGTACAGTTATTTCAATAAAATGATAAACTTCTAAACTTAATTTCTAGAAATGTCGAGACAATTCTAGAAAAGATCGAGACAAGACTTTGTTTGGTTTTTTTTTTATAAATTCTAGTTAAGACTTTTTTATATTTTCTGAATTTTTAATATTCTACAATAGGTTTAGTAGCTTTAAAGATGAGGGGGGGAAAATGTCAAGTTGAATTCAAGTGTCGTAGTTCCCTCTTTTTTTTTGTTCTGCTATCAATACTTTAAAGCGTTAATTAATGCAACATATGCGGATATTAAAATAAGCATAGACGCCCTAGTGATCTAAAAAGTTTCCGTATTTCCTTTTAAGATACAGAACCCTAGAAATAGACTGAACCAGCTTTTGTTCAGATTGTAGAAGTCTGTCAAAGAACAAAACTTATATCATATTATGTAACTTGTTAGGTAATGGGATATGGTGTTATTACTACCTGTCTATGATAGCTTGTGTTAATCCCCCAATTAAACATTTATTGCCAATGTCGGCATGTATGTATTTGAATTAAGTAATGCATGTATTTGAAGTAAGTGTATCTAATTATGTTGTATTACGATATAATTTGTCAATATAATGTAATACTGATATAATTTGTCAATATAATGTCCCTTAAATACAGAGAGAGATCAATAAAGACGCACAGTGAAAATATTATACAATAAATCATAAAAAATATCTCGGAAGAAACTCAAATCAAAATGTCACTTGTTGTTATGCGACGTCATTTTTGTCTTTCAGTAAAGTCATATATTATGAAAAAGGAGCAGGAATACTGACGTCACCGGAACTATTCCAATTTGCATTTTTTTTAAATCACATTTTTTCGAATTGCATGAAAATTCTCCTAGTAACATAAACCTTTATTTTACAACTAGAGAACCACCTCGGCTTCGCACGTGGACTTACTTACGAAGCGATAATATTTCTCTACTTGTATAGTAGACAACTGCGTCCAGCGGTTTCGCCCGCATGGAATATTATTCTTTTTCTACTGTGTCTCGTTTATTTTTGCGTTGTTCACTTACGTAGGTGCAATAATTACTGTAGTGTTAAATACCTTGTTAGGTTTATAAATGGCCTTGTTATAATTTTTCATTATTTTTTTTTTATGAAAAATTGGTATTACAGCTTAAATATGAAAAAGGTAAGTATATCAAGTACCTAACTGACCTGACATAGTTCATTACTTTCACGTATACTCAACCGTTTGGTCAGCGCACCCTGACAAAGCAGTCGAGCAACACTTTTTCTTCCTACTTGATTTACAAATAATTTTCAAACTTTTTCGAATTTCGTTTTCAAAATTTATTTATAACAATATAAAATATAGCTTACGTTACTCAAGGATAGTGTAGCTGTCTATTAGTGAAAGAATTTTCAAAATCGGTCCAGTAGTTCCAGAGATTACCAACGTCGTACATATAACCCACTGGTTCCCAAACTTATTTTGTCTACTGAGTCGAGAGCTCATGCAGTCGTTGTCTAAGATGCTTCCTAGCTAAATGAAATTACAAATCATCCCCAGGCCTCTACACAACGCCCCCATTTTTTTTCTGGGTCTCTTACCGCCTCCCTTTAGGCCTGCAGCGCCCACAAGGGGGCGTTATCGCCCACTTTGGGAATGGCTGATATAAACAAACAAATTTTAACTGTAATATTGTCGTACACAATTTTACATAAATACACCGAAGCGATGAATAGGGTATATGCGTGACATTCAAATAAGGGTCAAACATTATTTTTAATAAACTTTGTTACTTCAAAATTGTGCCTGCATTAATATTTTTGATTACAATTCATTTTTGAGTAAGAAATTAATTTTTAAAATGCAAAAAAATTGTGCGAAATGCAAATATTTGAAACACGACGCCATTGGTCAGAGCTATTGTGACGTCAAAGTTTATGACAACTGTCACCGAGATCGCAGTTGTTAGGTGTTTGCTTTTGAGTGTTTGCGATGTAGTCAGAAATAATTTAGACATAAAAACAAATAAAAGAACAGAGCTTAGGAAAATATCGAATTCCACATTGTGTTGTAGAATGTTTTTATACTACAAGGATATTGAAAACATTTCAGAATTATTTTATTTAATGTACTCTTGAACACAACGAAATGAGATGCTTTTTCTTTATAATTACTATTGTTTTTTTATAGATTAGAGAGAGAATCATATTGTGATTCAACAGTTAGATATGTTCAAGTTAAAACATTGTAAAATTGTAGCGGAACACAATACTTCTTCAACCCAACCTCTCTATTTGTTCGTTTGTTGTTGTAGACTATGACGTCACACCAAGCGCGCCAAAATGGCGGGCGTTTAAAGTGTCCGGGTCGGTTGGCTATTTTTAAATATTTCTTTAAACTACTTTAGGTAGTTTTTTGGCGTTGAATATTTTTTACTATTATATGGCGATCTTAACTATCGAATAAAAATATAAAAAAAATACATTCATGTTCCCTTTTCGTATGCTTTTTACCAATCTTCCGCCTAATTCGGTGTTCGGTAACTGATTTAATTTGATCCCTGAAATTTCCTAAGGATGCAGCTTTTGATGCAGTCCTGAGGATGAGGAGGAATCGAAACAGGTGTCAATCAACGAATTTGAAACTTTTGGCGGAAAATAACTAAAATCATACTAATTAATCACTTGAGATGGGTTTCTGCACTATACAGTATACTGGATTCATGGATTCATTGCCTTTTCTGTGTAAACAAAGCATAGACCATAGGTGCAACAAAATACATATTCTCCGTCTTTACGTCTACGCCGTCATCCGTCTTTTAGCTACTAGCTAGCTAATGGCTACCTATTTGAGCTTAAAAACTTTGATTAGAAAAGCATACTACAAAATTAGCGATTTCATTGAAGAAAAACAATAGTCTGGAGATAATCATCTCTGCACATGCATTTACTGGCTTCACTAACATTATATTTTAAATAACTATTGTAGAATAATGTTGAACAAATTACACCTGACTGAGTTTCTTGTCGGTTCCTCTTAGTGTCCAGGTTATCTTTTCGAACCGAACTAAAGTAGATTTGACGATCAAGACCTTGCAATTGAGTTTACTTGAATAAATTGATTTGACTTTGACTTAGAAGTGAAAATAAAAAACAGATTATGAACTTTTAAGCTTTTACGTTGTATTATAAAATATCTAAAAAATAAGAAATTAACGCAATTATCTTTTAAGTTGGCTTGACGTTTCGAAGTTGCATCGACCGTGGTCTAGCAAACTGTTAGAGCAAGATTTACTCTGTGTCCGAGGCAGAAGTGTTATCATCTACCCCCGACATTTGTAAATAGTTTTTAGGACTCCTACATACCTAATGGAAAACAGATTGTCTTCCATTACATTGTATATTGTAACAATTTCTAATAATAAACTTTTACGACTTGCCCGGGAAGATGAAGATCTAACACATTATATACCTTTATTTTCTTTCTCTTTTAGAGCTAATGGATACATTTTAATAGATTTTTTTGTTTTGAAATAAATACAAATAAAAAGCACACTTATGTTTCCTTCGATATGAGTACTGGATTTCAACAAGCATAGGGTGATACTCGGTGACTCTTTAGCAACATTATTTCTCCTAGTGTGTACTCGGCCTTGGCTGTTTCGCTTTGCTGAAACAAAGATGGCTCACGTACAAGCGAGCTTTTAATCTCCTCTAAATAATTTCCTTATTATACGCTTGACAGAGTTTTTAAATGTTTCAAATTAAAAATATTTTATTCAAACAAATGTCAGTCGAAAATTACACACTTGTCCCGGAGAAAAAAATACGGAATTTTCCAGCAGTCTGTAACTATCTGGGACCTAATTGTGTACTTTTCGCTGCTTAGAAATGAACATAACAGTATATGATATTAATTCCAGTGTTTCCATTTAAAAAAAAACTACTACTTTACTAACTGAAAGTTAAAATTAAAATAAAAAAATTGTCGTAGAACTCTCCTCGTACCTAAAAGATAAGCGTCTTATATATTGCAATCCTGGTGTTTATCCTTCAATCTACATCGTATTCTCAATGTACATGATTATTTCAAATTTTTGTGAGCTATACTTATGGAGATAAGGTAAAGGATTGTAATTTTTACGCGACCAGTCGAAAAGTCTTGAAAATATAGCTTGAAATAATGGATTTTGTATATTTTTTGAAATTAAAGTATGAAGAGCTTATACGAGGATCAGAAAAATTTTTTCATCTTTCTGTTTAAGTCGCCAAAACCAACCTCCAAAAGTAGATTTTTGTTAAACTATATTTTCGAAATTAGCATCTGTTTTTGGTTCACCCAGCGGTCACCACTTCTTAGGTTCTTATCATGTGACACGTTATACAAAACACAATAAATTAATTTACTCATTTTTTATACGAAATTAGTTTCTCGATAATCAAAAAATTGTTTATTTAAATGGACTGTTAATCGATAAATCTCCGTGCTATTCACATCTGTGAAAATATATTCAACTAAATTCGCCCGCGACTTCGCCTGCGTATTATTTAAGGGAACAATATACAGCCTATGGCAACCCTGAAAGTTTATTCTAAATATTGGTGAAAGAATTTTGAAAATTGGGTGAGTAGTTTCGGAGAGTTCCAAACTACAAACCTTACCTCTTCATAATATTAGTTTTGATGTTGCCACTAACAAATATGTACTTTGTACTATATTTGTTTTTATTAGAAAATAGATACCTCATAAATTTAGAACTACGTATTTATTTTCTTTTTGTTGCTGTTTGATCATGACGATTTATCGTTAAAAGCTTGAATGTAGTTAATAAAAAACATAATTTAACTCGTTCTTTGGGCTTTGAAATTACATATTTTTTAAGAATATTTAAGCAATTAACACTATTTAACAAAAAAGAAAAATGATGGTAACGCACAACTAAAAAAGTGGTGACATTTGTATTTTTTCGTTTACTGTTTTAAGAAGAAGCTCACAAAAAAAGTTATTTACGTAGCCTCCGCCCTCACACTCCGCCACCCGACGCAACATTTATCGTTACAACTGGAATATTAATTCATATAATAAAATATCCTTTAGTCAGTTTAGTAAACTGTGTTGTCTTCCGGTTAGCCGCAATTCTATGTAACTTACTCAATTAATTTAGAAGAAATACTGAAAAATCTCTCGAAAAGGCATTACATTGCAGAGAAAAAGTATCGAATGAAAATTCATGAATTGCGTTATAGTGTTAGGCAGTCGATAGAAAAATGTGTAAAGAAATATGTATGTAAATTTCACATTAATTAAAGGTGTGCCCGCCGCAACAAACTTATTTAAAAACGCTCAATTTTGGCACCCGGGTCTTAATCGAAAATGCGTCAGGCGCACTGTATCGTATGTTGTGTTGAACACTTAATAACGCAAGTATGATATCTTGCGTGAGCTAAGTATCAAAGTAATATGTCAGTGCCAGTCAAGTTCATAAACTGCATAGTCGTTGTAAGAGATACATACGTATCTTCACGCCGTATCCTTAACGGAGTAGTCAGAGAGGACGGAGCGTTGTAAGAGATGATAAGGAATAAACGCATAACAATATGCAACTGTTTCGTTTTGCTTAAATGATACCATAGACACATTTGTCACAGTGCACATTTAGTTTCTTCATAATATGCTTATTCGTTATATATTTTCTTATTTCTGAGCATAATTTATCACGTGTGTGGTTTGCGCGTCAAATAAATGTTCATGAAAACAATTTTATTCTTTCCATATAATTTATGAAAGTAGATGTAAAAGTCTTTCCATCATATTTCATATTCCGAGAATTTCGTATATATCTGATACCTTCTTCTGACACTTTCCTATTTACAGTTTCAACTTGTTTACATATTGACATAACCTCAAAGTGTAAAAATTGTAATATCTTTTATTTTCGGCTTTCGTATAAAATGAGTCTTAGTGACTATGTTTAGAAAAAGCAGTCCCTATTGTTTCAATATTTTTTCATAATAAGACGCTACAAATCGATTTCAATTTCTTTTTACAAAAGAGAGGGCAAACGAGCACACAGGTCACCTGATGGAAGTGACCACCGCCGCCCATAGACACCCGCAACGTCCGGGGAATCACAGCTGCGTTGCCACCCTTTAAGGAAATAGGAAAAGGAGATAGAGGAAGGGGGGGGGGTGATGTACCACCGGCACTCTCACTCATCGAACGAAACACAACAGCAATAGATGTTGTTATTTCACGCCGATATTCTGTGAGAGGGTGTTATTTCACCGGGCAAGCCAGCCCAATTTGTTTTGCAATGCAGCATGGCTCTGCCACTCTACAAATAAATCGTTATATGGGAAATTTCTATTGTTCTTTCGGCTGTTTACATCAAATGGTCTCTGAGAAAAAGCACTATCTGACAGACATGCAGAGAGATTCCATAATTGTCTTGTATTTCTCAATTTTGGAACAAAAGACTAAAAAATCGATTGGCGTTCATCGGTGCGTCTAAAATGTTAAATTGCTAATATACCTACGTTCTCCGTCAGCGGAAGCTACGTAATTAGACTCCTGTGCTGATAAGAACTAGTCAGTAATAACTCAATAAGAAAATAATTTTACAATAATATTTCATTTTTGGATTTTTTGAAAGGCCATGTAACGAATTTTTTTTTGTAATTTACTTGTCCAATTGGCGCGATAATAGAGCAGGCAATTAACAACAGTACCCCTACCATGAGTTTACGCCGTCGATACTTGATAGCGAATGCGTCGAACTTTTGTATAACAGTTCTTAGTACACTGTAGCTACTGCTAGAGGCGCAGCTTTTTCATTTTTATACGCTTTCGATTACGAGTATCGACGCCGTTAACTCATGGTAGAGCCAGATCAAAGATAATCGCGATTACTCATTTCTAGAGTAGTTATATAGCCTGCCTAGTCACTTAGTTAACTGTACATAAATACTCAGTTTTGTAACAGAATGCACACAGAAGCAATATGAGATTAAAATGTAATATTCCTCGTTTTCTTCCGCAGTATTTCCGCACACTGAACACGAGAGTTTCATTGGTCTACATCGAATCATGGCAAGGCGCAGACCAAGCTGACATAGATAGAAAACAGGACATCACCAGAGCGATATTGAAGTTCAACGACTACACTGCAAGGAAACTCTTCAAGATAGAGAAAGATACGACACAGCTACTGACGTAAGTTGAATCTTGCCTTCATTATTCAGAGTTATGATGAGTAGTTGCGACATTTTGAAGGATACGGATCCGGATGTACTTCTAGCTCTGTGGATCAACACCCAAATATGTCCGTGTCCACAGACATATATATACATACGTCGAACCATAAAATATTTTATTAAATACGAAGTATAACTTTACTGAGAGTACTATATAAATCAATCCATGGCTCCATGATGGCATGGCATCCCATGGCTCCATCTCAAAATATTATATCCACCGTTACACTACCATTGCCCAAACAACTCATACCAAAGGATACGTGTTTAATTCGCTCTTGAATCCTTCAGGACCCCAAGGCATACGGATGCACGAACACGTATCCATCCAGATCTACTCATCTCTCATTAATAGTATTCTTCAGATAGGTCTGTTCTCTGATAGAAGTGCTTCATTGAATTCAATTTGAATTGAAAAATCACAGATGTAACTAGTACTGTAGAGAAGAGATACATAAATTACCTTGTTTTTACTTGGAGAACACATCGGAGCGGTTATGTCAGTCTTTTACTGACCAAAACCCCACGGTGGCTTCCAATGGTACAATTCAGAGCGCTCTGGGATCGTCAGCGGCGCGCAACCGGAGCACCTCGGTATTCGGGACGTTTAAACCTCCCTCCTCACCCGATGATGTTCACGATGGAGTGGGTCCAAGCGCCCCGTCGTCCTCTTCCTAGTCGCTATATGGACGAACGTGGCCTCCGCTCCAACCGCCCAGCGTTTACGAAGGTGTCGGGGTGTCTGCTGCCGCGCCCCGTTGTCGCCGTCTCCGTGAGGGATCTCCCCTCTCGCGATCACGATGATCAGATTTTATGGTGAATAAAATCTAAAATAGGATAACTGATTTTTACACAGTTAGACTATATTATATAAAGGGAAATAGGTCTGTCATGAACGTAACTGAAAAGATGATCGAATTTCATAGAAAAAACATACATGCAATTGGCTTTCAAATTTGAGCAGTAAGGATAAGGTTTGCCAAGAGTTTGCCTCTGTCAATGCACGTTAGATAATGACATTACGATTTTGTGATGTTATAATCCGATGGTGTAATCTTCAAGGAGAAATCGAGTTGAAAGAATTTGTTAAGAGGCATAAAATGAAACTAAATACAGAAATGAAAAAAAAAAATGAACAAAATAGAATAAAAAGGAAAAAGTTTGAAATGAAGTACATTTTCTCTACCTTTTCTGTTTTACACTTTTGGTGATTTAAAATTCAAAAGTAATAACATATTGTGCGTTAAAGCTCTGTGCGAGTGTTAAAGAACTGATTTAGATTAGATATATGTATGTATTCATATGCAACTGTAATTTTCGTACTCTTCCAACAAGTCCTTTTTAATTCCAGTAAAGCCTACTCTAACTACCTACAATCACTTTACTAGGCAGCGTTAGAGGACAGACATTTCACATCGAAGATATGCCACTTTCTTACATAAGGAATGGCAGGAGTGTTTATAATAAATATGAAAAGAGTTGCCATAGTACATAAAAGACAAAAAGAAGAAGAATTAATGAAAGAAAAATCCCTTTATGTTGTTTTATAGCGAATTAAATGCATTCATAAGTAGCCAGACGTATCAGTGAAGTGTCTCAGTAGGTACTAAAAGCAAAATCTAGCACTGCGAAATTACCTGGCATAGTTTAATATCTTAATGACAGTTGCATTTGTGAAAGTGTTTCCAAGAAACTCTCGCGTTTCACGCTGCAAATTTCGCGCGTTGTTGCAGGAATCCGAAACCATTTCTGCTTAAATTGCTGCAGATACAGTGGTAGGTTTCGCTAAACAGCTCGAGAATTAATCTCGAAAGCGAAACGAGACGAATATAATTCTAGTGATAAACGAATTCGTTTGCAAGATGAAAGGGCTTGCGAGAATGCAGACGATTTGAAAGATTCTGCGCTGCAATCCAAACTGTCGGTGAAGGCATTAAAGCTCTTTCCAGATTGAATCAAATCATCCAAAATTACTTTAGCGATTCCCGAATATTTATCGCGAAATTCGTGAAACAACCGTTGCTTATCGCACTAATTTTAACAAATTAGGAGATAGATGTGAGATGTCGATAAAAGTTCTGTCAGAGAGGAAATCCCGTCATAATTCAGGACGTCGACAGCAGATAGACATGTTGATATCGAAGTTACCTTCGTATTTCGGAAACCGGAGGATTTAGTGATTTATGTCGATAAAGATATTATATATGAAGTACGGTCGTCTTACAAGTTACAGCCCCAAGGGTGCAAACATTACGATCAAAGCATTAGCGATTATCTGACATGGAAGTAAATTGTTTGAACAAGCAAGAATTGCCACAAAATGTCCGTCATGTGGAAAAAAAGTCAGGATGTATCTGTCTTCATACAATCCTACAATTATCCTATTCTATTACACGATCAATATTTGTATGTATACATATATATTTATAATCCCGCTCTCGATAACGGCTCCAATGATTTCGATGAAATTTACTATACAGGGGTTCACAGAGGTGAAAAATTGTTCTAGCTAAGTCTTAATCCTGGAAAAATTATTTTTCTCCGCGTTTTTATACACTTTAAATTGATAATTGGTATTGATTGGTAATTTCGCAACAGAGTTTACATTCTCAATAGGACAAGTTGGAGTTTAGGTTTACCACGCTAAACTGAGCGGGTTCGAATCCTGCAATCCAAGTTTTATTGTTTTTTTTTTAATACACAATCAAACCTAATAGACGCCAAATAAAGCCGGTCGTCCAGATACTATCAATAAATTGTATGGCTACATTTCCATGTCGGTATATAAGATAAAAAATGATATTTTACCACGCAGGTCGTAAATGTGGATCAAGAAATAGGGATTAACTTTATTAACTGGTACCAGACTATTTGCTAGCAATCTATCACAATCTAATCCACTTACCACCTGTAAGTCCAAATAATTACTGTTGAATGTAGCGTCTAGCGATTGGTATGTTGTTAACTGCTAGCCTAATTCTTTTTAATGCAGAAGAAACCTGAACACAGGTATCCAGTCCCCTGAGAGTGAAACTAGTATGTATGAGGATATACCCACTAAAACCTCCGGCCCGTTGTCGACGGGCTTCAGTATCTCCTAAGAATCACACCGGAGCACTGTATCGCAGTACCGAAGCATTTCTTCGGGAGCAGGGACTGTAACGGAGCCCCCTACACTCTCGTAATATCACGACAGCGCAGATCACAATTACTCTCAGCTTCCTCAAGGTCGCATAGATGAAAGACCGCAGTCCACGCGCACATCTGCCGCTGTCTCAAAGGCTTCCCTATAATCGCCTCGTAACGCTACAAGGCTGTCCGCAAAATAACATCTGGAATTGATAGTAATCTTTTAGTGTACGATGTTGAAATCATATTATCAGGAACAACACACTAACTGCAGAAATGATGAGAGAATTAGAGACAAATTATGCAGATAGTTATTATCGTTTCCCATTCCCCTCTACCCCCTAGTCGCCTCGTACAAAAGCCGGAATAACCGTAGCCTTATTCTCTGACCTGGGCTAAAAGACTGTACTAGCTAATAGCTTACACGCTATATCTGGTTTCACTTCGTCATGGTAAAAGATCTGAATTTATCTGCAACTGAAGTTTTCGTGTTCTTCCAAGAATTTTTTTTAACCCCAATAAAGCTTACTCTCATTTTACTGGTTGATTCTTAGGAACTTAGTGATAAAAAAAGAACAAATTTACTTCACATTTAAGTTGTTTTCAATACCTTCTTAGAATATAATTAACACGTTCCCAAAACTTTTTGACTTTTACAGTTCAAAAAAATTTTAATTTAATTGAGAACATTGAGAATATTGCCGAAACATGATACTTTGAATCCAAAAAATTTAAATTAAAAAAATGCGCCGGACAAATTATGAAGAATCGAAAATTATTCAGAAAAATTTAATTTAACTTTTTTTGACATTTTTAAAAACGTATAAAAAATTAGTACTAACTTCTAATAAAAAGTACATACATACGTTAATATTTACAAACTTAAAACTACACATTATCTTAAATAATAGACTTCCTCAAAGTTGCCGCTTAGAAAGCTAATAATAATAATAATACGTCTAATAATAATTAATAATATCTAACAGTCATCATGAAACCTACGGCTGCCAATAGAGAGCCTACGTAAATTTTAAATAGTAATAGTGGCATCCATACACATACAAATATAAGATTCGGAGCATATCCTGAGAATGCTGGGACGGATTTCCACCAAATCCGAGAATGCTACGACGGATTTTTACCAAATATAGCTATGAACATTCAAGAAACCTTAAGCTTTGAAACAATAGAAATCAGAAGCAAATCAGTTCATGCGTTCGAGAGCTATGATGTCTCAAACAAAGAGACAAAGACTTCAAAGGCATAACACCTCTGTTTTTTCGTCCTGGGTAAAAAAAATGATTAGGATATTTGTCTCTCTTTTCGTTTAAATATACTCACACACTAAGCAAATATATATACATACATATACTCGCGCTGTATCCCTAACAGGGTGATCAAAGAGTATGGTACGAAAAGCATGCGGTCATTACATACTTTTTGGCTTCCTCAAATCACATCATTCTCCTCACACGCTTTCACCTAGGTATGCGAATGCTTTTGACATTTTCGTCAGCCGACACTCTAGCTATTTAGTATTTTTAAGTCAGCCTTGGACTTCCTTGGCTTTGTGTTACCACTCGCTTTCTCTCGGTCGATTTTTTGTCAATCTTGCATCATTCTTGCTATGTGCTCTAATAATCTGAGCATTCCTTTATTCGTTTTCACAATAACACTGTCGTCCAACAATATTAAATTGCGTATCTCTTCATTGCTTATCTGGTCCCTCAGGTTACACCGCTCATATTTCTAAAAGATCGGATTTTTACTGCGTTTATCTTAATTTCATTCCATTTCGGATTTCGATCTCACTACCGTACAATTAAGTCGGCATCAACTCCGTGCACTAACCAACCAACCCAGCAACAACCACCAACATTGTGAAGGCCATTTTGTCAGAGTTAAGTAAATTCACACTGCCTACTATTGCAGCCAGAGTACTGTTAATTTTATTGCCAGCAGCTGCCAGTCCACACCCAACTAAACATCTTCCATCTCTCGAAAACGCACTCCTCATAAAATATATACAGTTTCAGTGTTTATTTAAACTTTAAAAAATATTTATAAACTACTGAATTTCGTGTTCGAATATAAACACTGTTTTCTGTATACTAAAGGAAATCATCGGCTTAAATCCAGTTTAAGAAACACCCTCCTTTTATTACACGACAATATCGGCTAAATTCTGTCAATAACCTCAATCAAGCAAACTAGTCTAAAAGCATCCATTTCAAAGATCACAGTCCCGTGGGGACGGAAGAATTACGCAAACAGTACTAACAGCGTAAACAAACATTCCTTAAGCTTATTTCAACTGTCAGTGCTATCTGACTGTACAAATAAAGCTCGTAGAGAATCTGATTAGTGCTGCCTTGTAAGTTACGCCAGACATACCTTACGTAACACATTTGTAAGGTAAAACCCTAACATCAATATTTGTATTTCTAGTACGAGGAGACCGCTATTAATGTACTAAATTAAATCCACTAATTCATGTGATTACTAACTGCTGCTTGCGATTTCATCCAGACGAAATTTTGATTTTAGGGAAAAGCGTGTCTTATTAGATCACCTACGTATCTATCCGTCCATCACAGTGAATTTTCTTAGAAACAAATTTATTCATTTATTCATTTTGTGAGACACAGGTACAAATATGGTGCTAGTGTTACAATATACTATAAAAGCCTCTGTGCTCCGCCTCATGCATGCTGTTACAAACATTAATAACAAAATAATAACTCAGATAAATATGTTAAATGTTATTAATACAGTCATTAAAGTTAGAATTAAATTTATGTCATTAAATTGTATTTAAAATGTCATTAATTATTATATAGTCATTACTCATACCATTGCAATCAAAATTATATATGTCAATACAAAAAAAATAAAAAAAAAGTTTTTTAAATATCATCATTAAAAATTTCAGGAGTAATACTTGACTTATTAACCCACACGCATTTACTAGCTTTTGGATATTTATTTGAAATAACTGTTGTAGAATGATGTTGAAAAAATGATACCAATTAAGTTTGTTGTCGGTTCTTCTCAGTGTATAGATTTTCTTTTCGATCCTATCTGAAGTTAATTTAATGTTCAAAAATACCTTGCACCAAGAAACAATAGACGGATCATAATAAGTTGCCTCTCTTACCACCGTGTGTCAAACGAATTTTCCTGTCTCTTTCTATCACATTGAGTGTAACCACGAGCAAAACAGTTAGCTATAGTGAGTGTGACAACCTCGCACTGTCACTGTAATTCGTGTCAGCTTATGAATCGGTCATGAAATACTTATTTGCAAAATACTAGTAAATCTGAGGTGTTTTGGATACTAATATTCACATAAATATAAAGACGTCACGTTCAGCTGAGTGTCATTGTACTGTGACCCCTCCCTTATCCTGCACATTAGTAAAAATCTAGAAAGTCGTTGAACAAAAAAGGCACTTTAAGGACACACTTTTAGAGCAAATTCTGTGTCCATTATTACTTGGTCTGAGAGTTTACTTGAATAAATTGATTTGACTTTGATTTTGACATATAGTTTATCTTTTAAAATACTTAAAGGAGAACAATTAAAGGAGGGCAAAATCTATCTATCTCTCTCTATCTCCACTAGACCATTCCAATATTACACTGGCAGTGCGAGATTGCCATACTTACTATATATATACTACTAGCTGTACCCGCGACTTCGTCCGCGTTGAAAAATTTTCCTTGACCTCTTTAGGTTATTGAAGTTACCCGAGGTACTCATATTGTTGGTGTTAAACAAAAAAGTTATTCTCTGTAATGGAACATGCGCCATATTATATTTATGATGACGTCACATGTACAAAAACCTTCCTATGCACATTCCGTTTCATTTGATACCCATATTGTTGGTGCTGAACAAAAAAGTTATTTCCTGCTATGGAACATCCGCCATATTGGATTTATGGTGACGTCACATATATATCTACCTTCCCCTGCGTATTCCATTTCATTGGATACCCATATTGTTAGGGTTTAGCATTATCAAGTTGCCCTATAAAGTTTCATCCCCTTTTTCACCTTTTCAGGGGTAGATTTTTGATAAAAAAGAGAACTATGTTTCTTTAATAGAAAGGTGTATCTCTGTACCAAATTACATCTTAATCGATTCAGCGGTTAAAAATTTCCCATACAAAGTTTCATCCCCCTTTTCACCCCTTTAGGGGTAGATTTTTGAAAAATAAAGTGACTTAGAGTGGTAAGAGCCTATGTTCACCCCCTGGTGTCAAACTACCTCTATGCCAAGTTTTATCAAAATCGGTCTGGCGGTTTAGCCGTGAAAACGAAGCAGACAAACAGGCAAACAGAGAGACTTGCATTTACAATATTAGTATGGATATATATAGCTAACTGTTTTACTCGTGGTTACGCTCAATGAGTACGAAAGAGAGACGAAAATTCGTTTGACACACGGTGATAAATGCGGCAACTTATTATGGCTGTCCATTATATTTAAACTATCTTTGACTACCTTCATTCGACTACACTGTACGCGACCACTACGGGTATTTGACAACTACTTGACAAAGACAAAAGCCAGGCTTACATATAGCGTCATTAATACGTAGGCAACCCATTATGTTCCAATTATTATCACTGCGTTCCAAAATGATCATAGGTAACTGTTGTGATTGAAATTGTTGTAAAGATAACATGAAGAACTCGAAGAAGTATGAGTTGAACTGACTGTGACTAATTTCATTGTAAGACTGAATTTGCCCCCTTAAGAGTCGATATCTCAACAGCGGCCTATTACTTGTTAAAGTGAAATTATTTACCTATATGCAATTTTGGACTTATTTCCTATTTGTACTTCGGATTCTCCTGTTCAACCTCCTGTTGCAGGGAGAGAATTTGCAAAAAAATTCGTCTTAACACTTACTTACATTTTATTAAGAACATTTGTGTAAAAGAAACCTTTAGACCCAGTGGTTTGCGCTGTGTTGATTGCTTGTGTTACTCATGAAATAAGTTACTATGTTGCCTATAGCATATTCTAAATCACAGCTAACACATTCTATTTACTAATTAATTTATACATATCTTTTAGCTATCTTCTGCCCAAAAGTTTCAAACATGTTTGAGCGAAATATATCAAAAAATAAATATTTAAATTAATGGATACTTGTTTCTACGAGTCGTCCTCAAGAAATACTAGATTTTAAAACTCAGAAAGCTCCAAGCGAGTAGCTGACCGTAAAATAACACCTGTTCTATAGTCTGTACAATATGTGTATATTCTATTTTCTTTCTCTTACAAATCAGTATGACAGCAATTTCATAATAATTATTACTTTTCTCGAAATTATCTTCAGTGTACAGACGCGATTTTGTTTGTTATAACTTTGTCAGTGTAGATAAAACTATCGACACCCTTCCAGCTTCCCTGAATCTAAAACAAACATTTTTAAAAATACTGTCTGTTTGTTTATTTGGGCATTACTCAAACACTACCTACTCAAACACTACAGATTTAGGGGCGGATTGCGTTGTTTGAAAGATTAGGGTCCGACTCTGATACAGAGGTACATATCATAACGCTGTATGCGTTATAAGAGAATGTTATCGAACTTCGGAAACGTAAAATGATTTTCTAAAATTTAAATTTTAAAGTCGAAAGGGTCCTTTTTGTATAACTGCATTCGTTTTTAAAAAAAGATTACTCCGAAATTTAATTAATAAAAAAGACTTTCAAAATGATTAAACGAATACTGATTGGAAAATCATTATATGAAATAAACGATTTCATAGAAGTTTACAGTTTAATCTTCTTCGAAGTCGTTTTCGTATCTTAATCTAAAAATAATCTTCTTTGTTTCTTGCCGATTGTTCTCAGTGCAGGTTTTTTTCTGAACTGATGGTAGATCTTCAAAAATATATTATAACTAGGTTTATTTCAATAACGTGATTTGACTTTGACTGGAACTGCAAGTGCTGACTGTAAGCTTTGAAATTTTCTCTGATTGACCCTTGTGTATCCCCTATATCTATATATGGATAGATATAGAGGGATACACAAGAAAAATACACAAATAGATGGAGGCTTTTGGGAAACAGGGCTTAGAAGCAGCTTAAATTATACAATACAATACAATACAAAACACTTTATTGCACCACAAGTAAATAAATATGAACAAAAAATAAAAATGTAGTTATAGTACAAAAGGCGGCCTTATTGCTGAACAGCAATTTCTTCCAGGCAACCTTTGGGTTACAGGACAAAGTTTATGAAAACGGAAGGCGGTACCGTAGAAGTATATGTCAATTATTATAGATAAAACAATATAATATATATACATATATAAAATAAATGAATACACATATAATATGTAAATAAATATGTATAAATATATAAAATATAACACATAGCATTACACATATATTAACAATCATATATACTTATATAGATACAAAAACATGCAAATTATATAAACATACCAACACAAAGGATATCATTAATACATACTACCATATTATTATGAGTAATAAGAGGAGAAAGCATAACTTACAATAAAAGCTAAATAGTCAAAAAGTGTTTCTCGAGTCGTTTTTTAAAAATTATACCAGTTGATAAGTAGTTTAAAAACCACACCTTTACACCTATTAATCCATGAATACTAGTTAATACCAGCTAAAAACCGATCGATCAGGATAATGCTATTTTGATCCTGTAGCCTGGGCTGGAGATTGAAACTGCGGTATCCACCCACCTGCCGTAAGGGGCCACTAAAGAGGGCACTTCACGTCGCAGCCGATTGAAATGGTGACTCCAGTTTTCCACCCCATACAACCCCGAGAAGGATAACAGCGTGTGTGTTTTGCACTGCCATAGCACTGCTAGAGTTCTGAAGGGAGGGGCGGTCTTTTTCCCCTTGAGATGTGCTTGGCACAGCGTTAGAGAGACTCCGAAAACGTGCATTCCGTAAAAGATTCAAGAATACCTAAACAACAACGACCGTAGCAGTTTTAATGTATCAAACCACTGCATAACTCACTCTCGCCGCTAGGGGGTTGAATAAAAGTCTTCCTACGACAGACGCATATAATGTAATCGGTGGAACGATTTTCACAGATGTTTAATCTATTGAAATTGTGGGTGTAGCCTGTTTTACAATTGGTTACAGTGTATTTGTAGTCTGCATCAGTCAAGCCTTCGTAACCACAGAGTACGAATAGATATGTTCAACGTAATTTATTAGTAGCAAGCTTTGTGAAAGTTCATTGTTTCTTCCGTTACAAATGTATTGTGGTCTACACGTCCGACGTGTCTACTGATTATCTTCAACTTGTCTAAAATAACAAATGTTTTGAAAAGTTTTGGATATTCAATATATTAGTCTTCTGTTCTAAAATTGAAAAAAAAGGTTTATTTTTAAATCACCGTGATACTTATCTATGTAATAGTCGTTATTCACGCATATAGAAAACGTATCAGAATTTATACACTTTTCTTAACTACAGGACAAATTTTGTTTTGTGATTGACGTTTAGTAGGTAATAAGTAGCAGTGAAGGAACACAATTTCTATTAATTTCGGTAACCCACAAAACTTTTCACCTACCGGCTTTAATTTTGAGGCATGTGCGTATTAAGTTATTGTCGTATGTACTTACAGTTTCGAGTTTTACTATAACTTGGGCTTCACAAAATTTAAGTCTAGTAAATCAAGGTATTCATGAAAACAGTTATGTCTAACAAATTTCGTGTTAAACTTTTATGAATTGATCAAAACATTTTGTATATTTTCGACGGATATTCTTTGATAAATATAAGATTTTCTTGCTTTAGTAAACTCAGCGCGATAAAACTAACGTTAGCCCTGAGGCTACATATTAAAAACTTGTATCAACGCTGAGAACTTGAGATTCGCCAGAACTATATAAAAATGGCCAGCGGGGTATTTTAGCCTCCGTGGAATTCTATCCATGCAGCACGCGGCAGTAAACCAACAAATCTATTATCTATTGCGTTCTACATTGTATCGACTCAAGTGTTAAGGCTATACCAGACAGCCGCGATATAATCCTCGACAGTATCGCATGTGTTATTACGATAATGCGTAATAACGCATTTACATGGCTTTACTCGGCGTCTTACAAAAAATTTAAAAAAAGTCTGACCACATTGCAGGATTCGAACCCGCGTATTTCAGCTTGGTAGATCTACGTTCTAGCCACTGTACTACTGAGAAAGTAAACTGTTGTGAAATCAGAAGAGTTTAAGTTTAGAAGTTTTAAGTGTGTGAAACATGGAGAAAACGAATTTTCTCAGAATTGGACCCTAGCTAGATCGATTTTTAACCACCGTAAAGGTCCATATTGTAAATTTCATCGAAATCGTTAGTCATTTTTCGAGAACGCGATTGTAAGTATGCAAATAGTGCTTGTATAATACTACTCTTTTAAATAACTAGTATCTTAAAATGAAGGAAGTCCATGAAATTTAACAATAAATCATTATTAAGGAAAATAAATAAAAAAAAATCTCCGTGACTCAGCTGACATCTGTACGACACACATTTATTATCACCTTGATCGGACACCATTTCGTTAGAAAACAGTACCCGCACCATTATATCTGATGTTTTTTGCCTCACTTAGTAGTACGGGACAGGCTGTCTGAAGTTATGAAGTCTATGCTTTTATCATTATTTTTCATGTTATTTCCTTATTATAAGTACATTATTAAAGTAATATGTGTTTTAATAGATACTTGTTGCAAACTGAACTTAGACACATTATTTCAACTTTAAAAAAAAAGTTCTGACCACATGACAGGATTCGAACCCGCGCACTTCGGCGTGATAGATCTACGCTCTAGTCATTGTGCTATTAAAAAGGTAAACTCTGCTGCAAAATTCAAAAAGTTTAGAAGTTTTAAGTGTGTGAAAGACAGAGAAAACGATTTTTTGCCGTATCAAGAACTAACTAGACCGATTTCTCGTCTCCTTCAACTCCTATATTGTAAATTTCATCGAAATCGCTAGAAACGTATTCGAGAAAGCGATATCAAATATATATTTTTAATTTTATATATATTTCTATGTAAGTACAGAAATTTTGTATTTACAGGCATGCTTATTTTGGTTGTTCCAGTTTTGAATCATGTGACACTCGCTGTGTCTATCTATTGTATCTTTTATATATAGCGTCCTCGTCTAATTAATTTTCTTTGAAATTAGATTGTGTCTTGAAATAGAATTATGTACGTCGGAAAATGTGAAACGAGCTCTAAAAATACGCTACTTAAAATTAATAACGCGTTAGGGTTGCGCCCATTAAAAATTAAAAGGCTATATTTAATATCGTCCTCACGAAAAGGGACATTGGGGTGGCCCTAGCGCAAATGCGTTTAAATCGTTTTTCTGTGGCATAATGGCTTTATAGGGCTGAAACGTTTTAATTTTCGTGAACAATGTACAGTTATCGTTTTTGAATACTCAACAATGTGCGAAGGATGTTTTACCTAAATTTTAAGCACTTATGCAAAATGACACGGGATTCCACGATATAGGTTGTCTGGAAGCCAATATTTTATACATAATGCCTAAGAATGGCTTTTTGCCAGAAATGATTAACATTTATTTATTTCTTCGGAGCTGTATAATGTGTATATCAAAAAAAGTACCGTAAGTACGTAAGTACTCTGTGAAAAAAGTACCGGGAAAAGATCAATAATACACGAAATGTTAGTTATTCATCCACATTTATTTTATCACCTTCAAAGTATGCTCCTTCAGAAACGATACACGCCAACGAATAATCCAATCATCAAAACATTTTTTAAACGCTTTTCCGGAATTGAGTTCAGTGCTCGCCGCCAATTCTCCTTTATGTCTTCTACCGAATGAAAACGGGTGCCACGAAGTGGAAATTTGAGTTTAGGAAAAAGAAAGAAGTCGGCTGGAGCCATATCTGATGAATAAAGTGGTTGTTCGATGGTATTTGTTGTTTTTGGTCAAAAATTCGTTCACAATGATGGCCTTGTGCGAAGGCGCATTATCGTGGTGCAAAATCCAAGAATTTTCTTTCTACAAATCTGGCCTTTTTCGTCAAATTTGCTCTCTTAAACGCCGCATAACGCCCAAATAATATTCTTTATTTACCGTTTGACCTTCCGGCAAGAATTCCGAGTGCACAACACCGCGATAGTTAAAGAAAACAGTCAACATGACTTTGACTTTTGATCGACTTTGGCGTGGTTTTTTCGGTTTCGGTTCAGTTGGAAGGCGCCACTCCGAAGCTTGTTGACTAGTTTGCATGTCAAACTCGGAACCCAAGTCTCGTTACCAGTAACAATGCGTTTCATGAATGTTGGATCGGAATTGACTCGTTCTAGCATGTCCTCAGCGACTCTTATGCGATTGAGTTTTTGGAAAAAATACAGGTCTTTTGGGACTAGCCGAGCGGCAACATGTTTCATACCCAAGTGACTATTTAAAATGGTACGGATCGACTCGGGAGACACAGAAAGTTCGGCGGCTATCTCTCTCAAACTTGAATGAGAATTTTCAGTCACTATTTCCTTTACTTTTGCGATGTTAACTTCAGTTGCAGACGTTGATGGCCTACCAGAGCGAGACAAATCTTCCATCACATCTCGACCGCTTTTGAACGCTTTGTACCACTCATAAGCACATGTTTTTGATAAAATCGATTCACCGTAAGCCTACTGTAACATTTTCAGTGACTCCAAATACGAAATTCCATTGGCGATGCAAAATTTAAGACAAACTCTTTGTTCGATGTTTTTGTCCATTATGAAATTCGCAATATACACTAGAATGATATAACTAAAAACAGCACTGTATTTAATCTAAATAACAGATGCAACTCAAACTCCGCGCCAAAATAGAAAACAGTTGTGCCAATCTAACAACAACAAAAAAAAAACAAATAATTGAATTTGGAACCATTAACAAATCATCCATTCCCGATACTTTCTTGACTGAATGTACAGTTACACACTATATATATACATCAAAATTACACCTTGGCCAATTCTAGCACTGAGTACTTGACCTTATGCCCGGTTTACACCTTATTAGCTGGTATGTCGCTGAGTTGAAAAGTCAACAGACCAGCGTGTGAGCAGCGGTCACATAAGTTACTAGTCATTAGTTGCCGCCTTAGTTATTTTATCAATTCGCAACTTAACTAATTACCAAGTTGTAATGTGCTAATCTGTAAACTATACATTACAGACGCACCGTAGAACCAAATAATGGCATACTGCTATTATCTGATGCTATTTTATCGTCCACACCAATTCCTCATATTAAGTTCTCTCTTGACCAATTTTTATAGCCTGCTGTAATAACAGCATAATATTAAGTATTATTCTTTACCTCCCAGACAGACATTGAAGTCATCTGAATCTAAAATTGTGATACTTTTTCAGCGGACTCACATTTCCCGGTGGCGAGTCCGGCATTTCTGTGCCAGACACAGTATGCACACCAAAATCAGTAGGCATATCTGTGGACACCAACACGTACGAACCACATCTGTTAGCTGGAACCATGGCCCACATGATCGGACACAACATTGGTGAGTGGTATTCCATAATTTATTTCTGCGAAAGTTGTCTAGATGTTTAGTGAGTGCAAAATGTTAGGGTGTACTGTACCAGTCAAATTATAAATAAAAAATTCTTTTTCATCCCTTAAACTGTAAACTTTAAAATATATGGAGACGCAGGTCTCCCGAGTGATACAATTCAGCATGGCATAGATTGTTTTTACTACATGCCTGTGTAGGCTGATAAGTTCATAATCATGCATGCTGTGCTGGAATTTGTGCCGCCTAAACTGTATCGACTGGGCAGCCTGCGTCTAGATTGTTTTACTACATGCCTGCGTTACGCATGCCTGTGTAGGCTATAGATACTCTTAATCTTGCATGCTGTGCTGAAATTAATGCCGACTGAACTATATAACCTACACGATTTACGTCTACGTATAAGCCCTATGCTGAATTGCTGATTGCATCTTGACATAGGATATGTTTTAATTGTAACAATGAGTAATCCCTAAGACAAGCATTAACTATCTACATATACCCTTCGCTCTACCGACCACCCGGATTTAAAAATACTATAATTGAAGCAATCTGAGACTTGGGACGGAGTCTGTTCTAGTCCTCCGAACTAGGTACGATGTGGCGCACTGGTCATGTTTCAAAACATAGTATTATCTAGTAAAATTAACTGTCGGTGTGCTAGAAAGTTCCGATCCAACTCACGAGTTTTCCTTTTCTCCTTGCTTTTTCTGGTTATCGGCATATACTTGTAGCGATTTTTAGTTATTAGTTTTTATAATTCCATAGCCAATATGACTAAGTAACATAACGTAACTGTGACTAATTTCAAGTTAATGACAAGTGACAAGTAGATAAGTATCGTCGTGTTTGCATGTCTGTTTTTATGCCACATTTACACCTACCGAGCTGAAATTTACCCAAAAATTAAAACGAATTTCGTAATGGATATTTTAGACCTATTTTTTTTAACTTCCACTTATTTATTTAAAGTGGACCTGTTTATATAAACAATATATATTGAGGTAACAAAAATGTTTATTCAGTAAACAAAGTCTTGTGTAGCTGATTTAAATTTTATTTATTAATTATTTTTATTTGTATTATGCAAGTGTTTCACACATTATTGTAGAATACATTGGCCAAATATAGGCTGGAGTTTGTGATTAAATTTTAACTAAGTAGATTGAATAAAAGTGACTATTACAGGAACAAATTATTGTGACAATTTGCACATCTTTTAAAGGTAGGCATGTCTAGACTCTTAGCTGGATTTTCTACTAATTTCTTTTATGTGACGTACAGGAATGGGTCATGACGATGGACGTGAGCAGTGTTTCTGCCGGGACTGGCACGGGTGCATTATGGCGCAGTCTATTGTTGGCTTAGAAAACGTCCAACCGTACAAATTCTCCGACTGCTCTAAGAACGACTACATCAACGAATTGAGAATCGGCCAAGGGCTCTGTCTACTAAATAAACCTAATGAGGTAGGTATTACTATTTTTAAGTAAATGTTCAAAACTCACTTATCATTTCTACACCCGAAGTATGCGTGGAAATTCCATATAACAATTTCCAACCACTCCAATAGACATCATGCTGGTCTGGTATATATATACATATATCCATATGTACGTATGTCCATACTTACAACATACGTATACGTCCGTACGTACACACGTACATACATACATATCCTCACACTCCCTAGGATAACTATAAAGGGATTTCTTCGTTTTTATAATAACACTTACTCTTAACTCTTATGGTTTTCATTGTATTTCGAATATTTTTTTACAGCTTTGTTTATAATTACTAAACCTGTCTTTTAACTAAGTCGTTAAAAAATAGTCATCTAACCAATTGACTATCGCATTCGAAATGATTTAACGGTCAGAAATATCTTGTGATGTGGATTATTGAATAATATCGATCTAGTGCGAATTCAACTCGCATACAGAGGGTTCCGTGCGAAATTTACCATTTATAAAATGATTTCTGAAGTTAATTTCCAGCGATCTGTAAAACGTCGGACATTTGTTGTATTTTTCTGTTATATTTTTGATGTGAAACAATGCGGTAGGTTAGACTGGCTGTTGGCGTGGCGACGTAGCGACGCGTCACCACGTGTTGTACTAAACTCGTGTACCTGTAGCCTATACAGTGTTGTTATTCACTTCGGATCACGTTGCGTGTGTTTTTTGAATAAAGAATAATTTTTTATTTAAAAAAAACTGAATATTTTGTATTTGATTTATTAATTTATATTTTTTAATTATGCCATATTTTTTAATTATGCCATATTTTTTAATTATGCCATATTTATTTCCTTTAATAAACCATCCTTTCATGAATATTTTCTATACAAAATAGTTTCGATGTTTCACATCTACCAGGGGACCCGCGATTCATTTTTTTTTTAAATTAAAACTTGTTCGACCATAACCTTTATACGAAATAAAGCTGACAGCAAAACACAAATGAATGCTTTTGCTCGCTCCTACTCTGACTCGACAATCCAAATTAACTCATACGTTTACCGCTATCTTTCGCTCCGTCCGCTCGGTGCGTTCCCAACATTATAAATCTGAAAAGCTGACTCTGTTCTGTACTTAACTAACTGATCTGTATTTTATGAGACCTGTTTTTTATGACCCAAAAGCTAGGCTTAGTTCCCGAAAAATGAAACTAGATTTATGACGAAAATTTCTAAACTAATCTTTTACGTTGAGGTCAAATAAATAAAAGAAGCTTTTATGCTTTTCTTTGTAAAAATTTAATTTATTTTCTTTGTAAACATATCTACCTTAATTAACTTCAAATTATTTAAATTAATACTTAAAAAGTTGTGGTAGAAAAGGTTAAAATTTATAAAAAAGTCAAATGTACTAAACAATTGGTCCAAAAAAATAGCATTCCTAAACTTGATTACATTTCTTTTGTAACTAAATTTTATTGTATAAATCCACAGACAAATTAGCCTAAAGACAGGAAATGAAAGGGCACCGTTTTCTGCCATCGATGCGCTAAAACGCTCCTATAACTTCAAACACAAACGCGCGCTCCTTTAGTATTAACCAGAAAGCAGATCCGTGACCTGTGTCTAATTGTTTTAAAAAATATAGTATAAATTACGTAAACAATGCCAAATTGCGCTGTAAAGTGGTGTGGTAGTGACAGTCGTAAAAATAGTTTCAAAAAGGATAATATCACGTTTCATCGGTAAGTATAAAATTAATAATAAAAATTTATATCAAAAAAATGCAGAGTTCTCACTATACTGGTCGCTGGTAGCTTTGAGTCAGCGTTTGTCCTTGTCTAGCAAGCTATAATTACATATTGCATCCTCACTCTTGCAAGATGGCACGTGTAAGTAGGGACGCGAAAAAATGTATCGATATATCAATATATTTTCCATTAATTTTGAGAATTTATAATGACTACCACTCTTTGAAATTATATACCTAGTTCCATCCATACTATCCATACTATATAATAATATAATATATATAACATATAATTATATAATATAATATATTAATATATAATGTAATATATAATTATATAATATTATATAATTGTATAATCCATATCCATACTAATATTATAAATGCGAGTCTCTCCGTCTGTCTGTCTGTTCGTCTGTCTGCTTGGTTTTTACGGCTAAACCGCCGTACCGATTTTAATAAAATTTAGCATGGACATAGTTTGACACCAGGGGGTCAACATATGCTACTTTATTTTTCAAAATCTACCCCTAAAGGGGTGAATAAGGGGATGAAACTTTGTATGGGAAATTTTTAACCCCTGAACCGATTAAGACCAAATTTAGTATAGTACATAGATAAAACCTTTTCTAATATGAAATATACTTCTTTTTTCCAAAAATCTACCCCTAAAGGAGTGAAATAGGGAGGGAAAACTTTGTATGGGAAATTTTTAACCGCTGAACGAATTAAGATGTAATTTGGTACAGAGATACACCTTTTCACCTTCTTACATTAAAAAAACACAGTTATCATTAAAAAGATGTCACCGTTCTTTTTTCAACCGACGAAAAAATGATGGAGGTTCTCAAGTCGGTGCATATTTTTTTTTGTATACGACCATGCGTAGCTTTTTACAGAGTAGTCTGATTTTGATGATTCTCTTATATTCGATAGAATATATCTCGAGTTTTTGGTTCAATTTAATTCGGAAAAAATTTAAGAATACAATTTAACCGACTTAAAAAAAACACTGAAAAGTACAAAATAACTATTCTTTACTAATCAGAACTCAAATTAAAAAAAAAATACTTTATACATACGGTACAAATACCTATATAATTGAATTCGACAGTTACTGAAATCGATGCAAGCCTCCCAAACTAATAGACTTTCTGTTGTGGCACATTAATTTGGAACCCACTTTAATAACCGTCAAATTTAATTATGTACATACATACATACAATCTTCACACCATATCCCTAACGGGGCAGTCAGAGGGACGGAGCGCCAAGCGTCGCGGTCCTTACATACTTCTTTGCTTCTTCAAATCTCATCATTCTCCTCACGTAATTTTTGCTTAGGTATGCGAGTGCTTTTGACATTTCCGTCGGCTAACACTCTAGCAAATTTAATTATATACGTATTTATATCGTATGTATAAAGTTTTTTTTTTTGTATTTGAGTTGTAATTAGTAAAGGATAGTTATTTTATACTTTTCAGTGTTTATTTCTAGTAGGTTTAAATTTTTTCTTAATTTCTTTTATTTCTCCCATTTGAGTGACCTTGGTCTAAATAAATATATAGGACGGGTCTACAACTAACTACTTTTCTAATTATAGAACGAAATGATATAAAAATGTATCATCAATATAAATAAAGCTTATAATTAGTAATTATTATTTCGTGTATCTTCAAAGGCCAAGCTCAATACCAGTGCAATTTAAATGGGACCACCTCGGAAGTATATCAAACAAAAAAAAAATTTTTAAATCGGTACACAATTAAGGTTATCGGTGAACATACATAAAAAAACATACAGACGCACATAGAATCTCCTTCTTTTTAAAGTTGGTTAAAAAAATACATACAGACGAAAAGGTTGGGTGGTTCTACCACCAAAGCTTTTCAGTTTGGTTTTTTGTCAATTTAATTTTTTGTTTTACATTAAAGTTTTACATTAGGAGAAACACGTACTACCCAAACCAATTTGATTTGCATTTCTATTCCAAATTTTTGATTTTTTTGTTTCGAAATAAAGAATCTTGTTTTGATTATACATACATATTTTATTATTTCTATTTTTAAAACAAGCTTATGAAAATAATTCTTGTATTTATCGATATATACAATATCTACGAGTACATCACTATTTGGTTTAGTACGTGACCTTGCCGCCCGCTTACGTCTCATTCTTCTAACCTTGACAGAATAGTTCGCTTAGAAATTCGTAAACATTTCAAGTCTCTAGGGTAGTTTGTCTGTGTATAAATCAGTACATACATATCCTAAGGTTAATATTTAAAAACTTAAAACTAAACATTACTTCCTCGAAGTTGCCGCTTAGAAAGCTGGGTACCCAGCAGACTGGCAGCGTTACCTCTTTGAATAAACAAACTGACTCTTTGGCGAAAGAAGCTTAATGTAAACATTGTCTATTTTTCAAAATTATTTCAATAGCTTTGGAGATTGTACGTACACTGGTTAAATATTACATAAAATAAAAATTGCTGCACATAACAAATTATTAACTGTATTTCCTTTACACATATTTAAATATTAATTAGGAACAATAATTTGGTGTGGCGATAGTCCACATAATATAATATTACAAATGAATTACGATGGCTTTTACAAAAGATAAGAGTTCTTACTATAAAAAGTATTTGTAATTACTTAATTTTGTGCCAAATTAAGTGTGACAGCATTAAAAAATAAACACAATGGCACATGGGCATCGCCCATTCCGCCTCAACGATGCTAAAATGCGAACATTTATACTCGCTCTCGGACAGCCATAACAGAGGTGAGTTAAGTCGAATTCAAATGTCCAATTTGTCTCATTAATTCTCATATGAATATATTAGAATGATAATTAGTACATGATGTATGAGTTAACAATATGTATCGCTACCTTTAAAGTTTATGGGTCACATAGTTACTAAGAACATATGTGGACGCATGTTTGCTTTCACAAAGGTTTCATTAGGTTCGAAACTCCAGACGATTTGATTATGATTTAGACTTATTTAAACATTGTGAAATAATACTGGTGTAAAATTTCACCAATGTTTTCGATGTCGGTATATTATGTACGTTAAATATAACCACAGATAGTCCCTTTCTTTAAATAAATCTACACAGATTAGCTTGTCTTCAAGCACGATTTTCTTTCCTTCAATTTATTCAAAGATCATCTTCATATCTAATGGTCTGCCTCGCTTTGTGCGCCAACACAAAGGCATTAGATTAAATCTTATCTTATATTTTTGTATTCAGTCATAGCAACTGCTACGAAGAAATTGTGGCACTCCATAGCTTTATTAAGAGAGATAATGCACCGGTGTCGTCTCCATAATTCCGTCCATTATCCTTAACTTTAAAATCCAGAACAAGGAAAGTTGGCAGTCGTTCGAACTCATCCAGGCGCCCCATCACCACTCTGTTAACACGGCAAACTCATTCGAATGCAAAACAGATTCGCACGTCGAAAATTAATCAGAAGCACGGCATTGTTTGTCGCCGGCTAGCTCCTTGTCGAAGCCCACTCCTTTAATAAAAGTTATGGTAATGGTGGCTACCCGCGCCCAGAATTATCTCTTCGTTTGCGAATATATAATAACAGAAGCGGTGCGCCCGGTTGGTTTATTGGAATAAATTTACATACCGCCAGATGATAATGCAGTTCGTTCTCCTTCTTCGATTTGGCACGGTTACATATTTATCGGCAGATGAATGCGAACTACTCAATATTTTTTTCGGTAATGTCACAATAACTTTAACGAGAACTACATTATGTAGTACTCGTATTGTCATATTTGATTTCCATGTCAATCTGGAAGAATAGATCTTTTGGTTATAAGAGAAAGCAAAATATAGAATGCGTAAGATGCTTATCTTTTAAGTAGATATTTATTATTCTTCTAGAAGCAATGTCAAAGTGTGATTCTATTAATTATGGGTGTTCTATACTATCCACTATTCTTCTAGTCGTATGTTTAAATCGGATATGTCAAATTACAAAGCTATGTAAAGTATCATAACCCGTAAAGGCGTCGTTATTTAGAGATCAGATCATCCAGGAGGCTGCTACATTATCTTAAGAGCCAGTATTTCTGTAAAATATGGTGAATGGTTCTACATATCATAGTTTCATATAGTTTGGACTATAAATCTACAGTCGCATTGATGAGTCTCTTCAGCCACAAACCAATCCATATTCATCATTCGTCATTCAATATGGGTACTGACCCGTTGGCGCAGTGGCATATGAATCCGCTTTCCAAGCTTAGGGTCCCGGGTTCAATCCCCGGTCACGTCAATTTAGGAAACTAAGTTTTCTAAATTGGCTTGGAGTCTGGATGTTACTGGGAACTCCCTCAGAGTTCGTTGTGTGGTACTCATAGTACAAGCTTACTGCTTAGTTTGGGGTCACACAATCTGTGTAATTGTCTGAAGTATATATTTATACTGAACGCACCGATCACGACCAATGCGCAGTATATTAAACTTGCCGCATCTAGAAATCTCTAAGTCTTTTAGTTTTGTACCTGGTATTTTATCTCCATTGAATTCATTCACCATTTTGAACTTTCATAACAATAGCCACAGTGAATTTACGTCAAAATTAATTTCTACCAGAAGTTCTGTATTTTTGCTGTATCCACCCTGAATTTAGGTTTTAATACTCTGTCCATATGAACAAAATTTGGCATGAAGTCATCTCAATTTTTCATGTTAGACCAAATCTTTCGTCTAGGAAATATTTTCATAATAATATTTTCAGAGATCTATTACGGCTTTTATACCGTTTAAAAGCTGGTATCGACAGACGACCTTGGAAAGCTTTCGTTATAAATGTAAAGGCTGTTGATCTGGTTTTCATTCCAAAATAATATCGCATTTCTTAATCGTGACATTTTCACTTTGAATTATCTTACCGTCTCTGTCTAACACGTGTCAAGGTCGTCTCACAAATTGAAGAAGTGTTCGCGAGAAACGCTGAATCAAAGCAAGAATCCAATAAAGATTGTCGCATAGTACAGGTTTCTGTATCGCATTTCGTTTGAAGATTCCACTTTGCTCACCTCTCGAGTAATTCTGAATGTCTTTATACTGAATCAAAAATTGTTTGCATGGTATATTGCGGTGTATAAAGTTTCTAATGCTTTGTATTTGAGTAGCCTATGGGTGCGGTAGCAGTGCTATCTTCCATATGAGTGCTCCAGATTCCCGGTCAGGTTAATTTAACAAAACAAACTTCACCTTTTTCAGTAATGCTCCCCTAACGATATGTGGTAAACCTATTATTTGTTTCAGAACTGTTTTGAGTTATTCAAGGGGTCTGAATTATTTGTAATTCTTTTTAATTTCACATTGAGGTATTAAAGTTTTACTTTGCTATAACCGACAATAAAATTTTAAGATAACGTGTTTGCAACACGCTTCCGTAAACTAAATCCGAATATAAAAGTCTAATTAAAAGTTTACGGGAAAAATGTAACGAAACTCCTAGATCCTGTAGATCTGCAGAAATTAAGCTGAGGGACTCCTTTATGAATATTCTTTATATTTTTACAACTAAAGAAATTATAATATGAAATTATAGGAGGCTAGTACTACATACATTTTATAATATTTTCTACAATAAAATAAACTCATGCGCATGTTTGAGACTGTATGCGTGAATGTTTCAATGTGAATACATAACATGTATAAACATAACATTTTAAAATACTTTAAATCACAATATACTATCAAGGTTAAGATAATATTAAGAGACAAAGAAGGGCATTCGACCTCGACATGATCGGTCTACCACTTCTCTACATACATAATACATCCTTACATCCCTTCACGCTACATTCCTAATCGGGGATATAGTGTGAAGATCGGGGTAGTCAGAGGAGACGGAGCGCCAAGCATCGTGATTCTTATATACATCTTTTGCTTCTTCAAATCTCATTTTTCTCTTAACACATTTTCACCTAGGTACGCGAGCGCTTTTGACATTTCCGTCAGCTAACACTCTGGTTATTACATCTTCATAAGTCAGCCTTGTTCTTCCTTGGCTTCTTTTACCGCTCACTTTGGCTCTGTAAATTTTCTTCGTCCGTCTTTCATCACTCATTCTTTCCATGTGCTCCAACCATCTAACCATTACTTTCTTCATCAATGTTTTATAATTCTTACAACTTATTAGGCACTTTAACAAAATAAACAGATACATACCCCCTCTCTCCCCCACCTTATCTGAAAAATGTCAGTGAATGTAAAATCTCAAGTAAGATGTAGGTGGAAAAAAAATCCTAGATCTCATAGATTTTTAGAAATCAAAAATAGAATTGTGCCTTTTTATAAATATCGAACGAAACCATCTGTGTCGAAATTGCATTAGACTGATTTTTTTACATGAAGTTACACCCTTCTATAAAATTTTGGTTCACATCACTTACGTGGTATCGACCAGACCTATTTACGAGCTGACGTGGAAATAATGGGGTATTTACGGAGTCCGGACCCCGCACTTAACTTATTATTAACCGAACATCCTTTTATATCAATGCTACAAAAGAGCAGTTGCATGGTATTATTGTGCAATTTCCAACTAATTGATTTTATTGGCGTTTAGAACCCTGCCTTTTTATAATGTGAAATCACGATCAAAAATTAAGTAGTACTTAGTTTGTATCTTTTTTTTATAAAAGAGAGATTAATGAGCAAGCGTGTCGCCTGATGGGAAGTGATCACCGTCGCCCATGGATATCTGCAACGTCTAGGGAATGCGTTGCCGACCTTTAAGGAAAGAAGGGGGAGTGGGGAGATTGGCCACCGGCACTCTCACCGAACGAAACACAACAGCAATAAATGCTGTTCTTTCACGCCGATATTCTGTAAGATGGTGGTATTACACCGGGCGCGCCGGTAGGGATCATGACCCCTCCCCCCTCCCCAAATAGTAAACCTAGTTAATTTCTTATAATTTTTAACCGACGCGAAAGAGAGTTATGTTTTGCGAGTGAGTATGTATGTCCATTTCTTTGGCACGCTCTATAGCATAAACGACTTGACGAATTTAACATATGAGGTGTCATTAGATTCGTCTTGATTGTTAGAGTGTCATAGGGTGTAATATTCAATATGGGTATGAAATGAAAATTAATAAATAGCCAATTGCAAATAACATGCTTAGTCGGGTTTTTGGTTTTTTAAATAATTTAGTCTTGCTTTATCTAATAAGTGTCTTGCCTACAACCGCGCCTTATCACTGATGACTTCTGTTTAATGTTTATCGGTGTGTCTACAGTTGGTGGTCCACCGTCAGTGCGGTAACGGGCGTTTAGACGAGGGCGAGGAGTGTGACTGCGGTACCATCGAAGAATGTCACAATTCAAATCCTTGCTGCGATCCCATCACCTGCAGGCTAACAAAGGAAGCGCAATGTGCTTCTGGAGAATGCTGTGAAAGATGTCAGGTAAGAAATTCTATCGGAATTCGAGATTTACTAAATGTTAGGTTATTTGAATGTATCTAACTTATCGTAAATATACAAGGCATCCGGTAAGTCTTAATATACGAGACATTCTTCTGCTTGGAATCTTGGTTCGAAGGTGAGTGTTAAATAGAAGAAACCAAGTTACCGAACCGAGATACCTACCTAATAATCAAATTGTTACGGCTACTCAATATCAGTTAGTTATTAATAACATAAACATAACATAACATAACTTCACGCTGTATCCCCAACGGGGTAGTCAGAGAGGAGTTATTAATATCAACTGTAATTGGTTAATTCAATATCTAGGTTTCAAGAGTGCAGTGAACTCTATTTACCACTCATGTTTGAACCATAAGCTATCAGACACCTTGTATGTACTCGTGTACATGATGTCCAAAGGTTTTTGGACAGTAGTGAACTATATCGACCGCGCATATTTGAACCATAACTTATCGGATAGTCAAAGTCAAAGTCAAAGTCAAATCAATTTATTCAAGTAAATCCAAATGCAAGGTATTTTTGAACGTCAAATCTACTTTAGTTCGGTTCGAAAAGAAAACCTGAATACTGAGAAGAACCGACAAGAAACTCAGTCAGGTATCATTTTTTCACCATCATTGTACAATAGTTATTTAAAAATACAATATCTATAAAGCCAGTAAATGCATACGCAGAGAGGATCACTTCCAGTTTATTGTTGTGTCTTCAATGAAATCGCTAATTTTGTAGTATGCTTTTCCAATCAGTGTGCGTTTAATGACAAGTTTAAGTCTGTTTTCCGTTAATTGAGTAATTTCTTGAGAAATTTTATTATAAAAACGAACACAGTTACCCAAAAATGAACTGAACCACTTGACTTTTGTAATTTAAATTTAGGAATAACTAGCTGATCACGACCACGAGTTTCCACACCACTAACAACGCCTTTCTTTTGAAATAGATCTAAATTATTTTTAGTGTACATTATGTTTTCATAGATGTATAACGAGGGTAGGATAATTTCCGAATGTCTGGAAGTCGGTGGAAATTAATTTTAAAAGTTCCGTTACATAAAATACGTCCATACGTACAGGTAAAGTTGAAAAAAGGCGTGCAATAAAAAATGTAAATCGTTTTTTAAAACAAACCGGTAATGAAAATGAATAAAGCCATAAGAAGTGAAAACCTATTGACTCTGTAAGCTATTTCCTACACAATTTATGTACCTGTTTTATTCTTACACAAAAAATACACAAAATATATTAGCAAACATTCTGCAAATTAAAAAGCTCTGACTCAGCATTGTTCAGACTTTGACGCTAACATTCTACTAGAAACTCGTTTAAGGACACGTAATTCTTACATCACAGAATACTTCCATACTATATAACGCATGTTAGCGTACACTTTCTGTTGTGTCTCTTATTAATTTTATCCAGGAAATATTTTTAGGGGTAATTTTCATTCTATCTCTATTTTATGCAGATTGGTACTGAAATTTGACTACAGGCGACGAACTGCGAAGGAATAATTTATTGGAACCAGCAGTGTAATCGCATTCAACCCTCTTTAACTCAAAATATATTATGTAAACCAATTCGATATTACACATTCATTGTTGAATATTAGTCAAATATATTATTTTGTACCGTGGGTGACATATTTATGTCAATTTCCAATCAGTAAAAGTTTCATAGTCACGCTTCAACCTGTGAAATCACATTCACGGGCGTGCAGTTCCTGCTAATCAGTGTTTTATAGGATATACATAGGAGATAATGTTGTAGTTTCATCGTCTCTACTCTGCCTTCGAATCTCAAGGGTGTGAAGAGTATATATTTCTATATTACTTAAATCCCTTTTAATCGAACAAAGCATTTACTTCTATTTTATAATACTAACTTTTAGGATGTGGAATCCCCATCCAGCATCTATGTTTGTCAATTTATTAGGCACTTTGACAAGAATAAACAGATACATTCTGGGAGATAGTATTGTTTTGGCCTAAGTATTAATTGCTCTACATTAAATGTGATCAGACTTAGGCTGGACTCATACGCTCTTTCAAGCTACAAAAGTATTCTTTCTCAGTCATATTCAAATCTATGCGTAAAAAGCAGACTAACATTGATTTTATACATACATGTGTAATTAAATAATATTGAACGACAAGATATTTTTGCTATCTATTTTCTGAACCACCTTGTTGAGATCTTGGACGATTCACAATTCAATCGTATATCCTTAGGGAACTTACCAAGACTGCGTTTGGCATATACCATATGTATGTTAACGATTTCCAAAAACTTATTGAATAAGATTTATGTCTGACGAATTGCCATAGATAAAACTTAAGCTTTTTGTCCCCGGTGTCCATTAATGGCATTTTACAAAACTAATAAGGAGATACGTGGTCTCATCACAGGAATTGCGCAGCTCGACTATGCACTGTGACTATGCTTATAATGAATAGTAATCATCGTTATCATATCAGCCGAAAGACGTCCACTGCTGGCCAAGGACCTCCCCCGAAGATTTCCACAAAGACAGATCCTGCGCTGTCCGCATCTAACGACTTCTGGCGACCTTCACCATCTGGTGAAGGTCGCCATCTTGGTGGTGGTGGTCGGTCCATCTTACTAGTAATATACTTAACTAAATAGACATGTACCACATAAAATCAGTTTTATTGACAATACACAAGTAGTTTTTTCTGACCCAATAGCTTTGTAGTAGGTCGCGGCTGCCTGCAAAAGAACCGAGATTTTTTGTTCTACTTTCAAACTGCTTCCACATACTTGTCCCATTGACACAATTAACTATTCTCAAGATTAAGTACTCCGTACAAATCTAAGTAAATCACTTTGATATAATAATTATTTACTGTTTTTTTTTGTATTCAGTACTGGTATGAACTATTATAGAACAATCAAAACTTGATGCCGTAAAAAAGTTCTTACCCGTAACTTAATTTCGGAAGAGCTAATTGAAGGATTTGGCTTCATAAAATAGGTTGGCTTACAGTTAAAATATAAAACAACATTTTAATAATTCCTTTATTGTAAAAGTTTTTGAAACTGAAGGTCAAGTGGGAAATGATTTTTTTTCTATATCGACTGGTTGTCACGTTAATAATAATAATTTTATTTTTTTATTTCTTGAATATATTTTATAAAGGAGCAGAATAATTAAAACGTTTGGCAAACACTAAACTACTTTGTGGATTGTCTCGTTACCAGTATGTTTAGTGTCTTAGGGGTAAATTATAATTTTTTTTTATAAAGTTTTATATATTTAAACATACCATGGGGTGGATTTTTTCATTTAAACGGTGAACAGTGTACAAGGTTAATGCCTGCATAATTTTACGTGTAGCATAACTTTACGTGTACATTATAAATTATTTAATGGTTTATACTTCTAGTTAATCATCCAATTTATATAACTTTAAATTGAAGCAGTATTAAATGCATGTTTCTTTCTGTAGCTAAAACCACGTGGTGTTATCTGTCGAGAATCTTCCAACGAATGCGACCTCGAGGAAGCTTGCACGGGCTTGTCTGGGATCTGCCCATCTGATGCCCATCGGAAAAATGGAGAACCGTGTGAAGCAGGAAAAGGGTATTGTTTCTCTGGGCAATGTCCAACCCTGTCGCTGCAGTGCGAAAGGATCTGGGGTCCAGGGACGGTGGGAGCGGATAAGGAGTGCTTCGAACAATTTAACTCGAAAGGAGCCGTAACGGGTCACTGCGGGAAAGACAGTAGCGGCCATTACATCAAGTGCGAGATGGAGTGAGTAGACCTTGTCATTTGTAAATTATATATATTAAACTCCCACATTCATTATTGGTTTTAAATAAAAGAGATAAATCAGAATTTAACCATTATAGATTTACCAATCGTTTATGAATAAGTTAAGGTTAAGGTTAAGTTTGACTAACTTGTTGTTGCGGAAGTAATTATGCTACACATGTCGAACACCCTTCCGGCGTCAGTTTTTCCTCTTTCTAACTACTTGGGCACTTATTTATCGTCTGGGTGATCGTGATAAATAATAAGTCTTATCATTGTTTTCTGTTAGGCGAGATTGGCAAAAACACACCAATTTAAGTTGATATCATTCGGGCAATATTTCTACAACATTTATATTCCATTATTGTGCAAAGATCTCCTCTTATTCCCTCCACTACTTCTATTTGAGCTATAGAATGGGGAGTAGCATTGCATTTGAACAAGTCATTTCCTACCGACTGGAAATCATAACAATAATAATTTTCTCCTAATACTTCTAAGCTCTAAACGTCAGCTACTTCAGTATCGGTGAAGCTAAAGGTGACACCATATAGAAGTTTTTAAAAAAATATGTGGCTCATATCATACAAAAATTCATGAGATGGTTTTTTAGATCTTTTCTGACTAAAAAATAATCAGCTGTCAATACAGCTCTCTTCAATAAGAGAGGGTATTATACGTCAGTCACGTATAGGAACGATAATAAAAAAATTTAGGTGTAGTCATTTTAATACCTTATAAAATTAATGCAGCTGAATTTTTATACTTTTAAAATAATAAAGAAAATCGTAAAAGAGAAGACTACCCCGTTAGGGATACAGCATGAAGATATGTATATGTTTGTGATGAATTACTAAAATCTGATCTCTGGTATATCCTGAGGATGTTTCGTTGAGAGACGAAACACGTGTCGATTGGTGGTTTTTGGAGTTTGAGCGGAAAATAGCAAAAGATTTTAGGAATTAATCACATGAAATGGATTTCCGCAAATGAGTCTATGCAATATGTATATGTATGTAAATAAAATGTACTCAGACCACAATTTTTTTAACAAGTTTCACCTTTAACTCCTCCGCGTGTGCGGCAACTGACGCTCATTTTGCAGATTTTTTAACATTCAACAGTTAAAAATGAAATTCATTCGGTATAAAATTCCTAGAAAAAATGCAATACTACCTCCCGGACTACTACTAAGGAAACAACAGTTTGTTATACTCTACGTTTCCCCATTTAGAAATGTTGATAATATTGATCAAAAAATGTAAAAACTTGACATCCAAAATATATTTTAAAATCACATCATGTTCCAAAGCAATTACGCGTTAGCCTTATCAATCACGATAACTGCTTTTATGAATTACTCAACTACTTTGGTAACCTTTTGGTCCAGACCAATGACCAATGATAAAAAGGTTTGTAGATCAACTTTCTAAGCCGGCCCAGGGTTCAACCAATATAGAAAACGAAGAAATAAAATTGGCTTAGAAACTAGCTTTCTTATATCTTGATACAAATAAATGTAAGTACATACTCAATATATTTTTCCGATATCAACTGCTTTGTACTCGATCTTTTATTTACGGTACTAGTAACAATATCAAATGGAAAGTAAGATTAAAGCATTTTCCTAACTCGTCTTAAAAGGATCGGATATGGAAAGAATAATATCGATATTTGTGGCATCTTTTATTTGGTTATTGATGCGGCGAGTTAGACCGGTTGTTGGTGTGGTACGTAACATGGCAACGCGTCGCCACGTGCTTGTACTGCTCATATTTCTGTAGTGTTATTCTCTTCGGAACACGTTACCTGTTTTTTTAAATAAAGAAAATTTTTTTCTTAACAGAAAATCGAAATATTTTGTTTTTGATTATGCCATATTTTTCGATTATGCCATATTTAGCTATTTCCTTTTATAAACCATTCTTTCATGCATTTTTTCTGTACAAAATAGTTGCGATGTTTCACATCTGCCAGGCGTCCTGCAACGGTTCATTTTGACAATTGTCGATGTCGAGTGAAGAATCTATAGAACACTTTATATGAGAAAAGTGTGGTAATAACTTTTTCATCAGAATTTTAATTTTTGAAATCTCTCAATAACTTCGTTTTGAAGAAAATGGGTAGGTTACGTTAAACTATCAATATTTTGTTGTATCGATTCATCACTAAAAGTGGCAGATATAATACAAGGTTATAGGATAATTTGGATCCGTGCGATTGGTATGTTTGTGGAGATGGAGATTATTATTGATTTGATCACGGTGTCTTATTTCTCTTTCTGCAGGAACGTAAGGTGTGGTTCCTTGCAGTGCCAGCTCGGTAACAGGTATCCGGTGGTCAGCGGAATGGACGAGTATTATACTAGAACTGTGATCACTATTAAGGGAAACGAATATGAGTGCAAGTGAGTCTCATTTTCTTATCTTTGCTTTCCAAATTAGACAAATAAAAAACGAAGAATATTGAAGTACCAGAATAAACTTCAGTAATATCTATTCTGTGTTCACTTATGTTCTCGGCTTTCGTACAAAATTACCCGGTCAAAAAAATGTAACGTTACGTAACTATTATATAAATAAAGTACCTACCCAACCTATCAAATGTGAAGATCGTTTAAAACATTTTTTTTAAATTAGACATTCCAAGAAAATGTCACGTATTTTCGTAACGCCTCATCACCACATATTATCGCGCGAGCTGTTACCCGCGACTTTGCGTGCAATTAAAGAAAGGTACATTCTGCCCAATACCTTATCATACCCAATCATGCCAATTTTCATAATTGGTTCGGCGGTTTATATAAACTTTAAACCTTTCGCGTTCCATTATAAAATACTATGAAACGGGAAATTAACGCGATTACCTTTTATTTTGGCTTGACGTTTCGACCGAATTACATTAGCCGTGGTCTCAAGTAAACTCTTCAAGAAACAAGCAATGCGCTTGAGACCAGGGCCGATGTAACTCGGTCGAAATGTCAACGCCAAAATAAAAGGTTCAGCGGTTTGGCCAGAAACACGTAACAGACAGACACTGTCTTGTTTTCATGATATGAATATGATCATACTCGTATTATTTATTTAAGCTGAAACGCCATTAATTAACTATTATTTGCTTCCACTTCCCTTAACATCGATATGTAATAGTCGAGTTAGTATATAAAGTACAATATTAACCGATGACTCGAGTATTCACTGTAATTATGCCGAAAATATTAACTTTGATCACTCAACCCAAGTATTCCTGTTGAAATTAATCATGGCTGCGGAGAGTTCGTTATTAATTCATATTTTTATTAAATACTAGCTGTTGCCTGCGAATTCATTCGCGTAGCATTTTATTTAGTAAATTAAATAATTAAGAGACCTTCGCGAGCGTACACACATATGTCACCAAAGTTTCGTCACAATCGTAAGTACTAGTCTAGTCGAGAAGTGAATTTCCTGAGAAAAATAGTTGCCCGTCTCTTGAAAATATGAGCGATAGTTCATTCGATCCGTAATGGCATCTAAAAAAAGACGTTTTTTGGATTTTTTCTGTCAATAACTTTTTTTTTAACTTTTTGAAAATTGAGATAACAATTTTTTTCCAATGGGACCGCTTTCTTTGGAGTATCTAGATAACACCTAAATTCTTTCAAAATTTTCAATTGATATTTAATACATAACAAAATTTTTATATATGTTGTACTCTCTATAGAGGCGGCACGCGCATGCCGAAAGTGCCGCGCGGAGGCCTATTTTCAACGTAAAATTAAAATTATAAATATTAGAGCTAGAGTTCAGAAAGTTAAAGTTTTTCATCAGAAATTTCCTCCTTTTTTTTGGATCTTTTTAAAAATTTTCTCTATGGCTTATAGTTTTTGAGTTATTGTCAAAAAATTAAACCCCCATCTTTTTTTTTGGTTAATAACAATTGCAATTTTTATTGGCAGAAAAAATCCAAAAAACGTCTTTTTCTAGATGCCATTACGGATCGAATGAGCTATCGCTCATATTTTTAAGAGCCGGGCAACTATTTTTCTCAGGAAATCCACTTCTCGACTAGACTATACCTACTCATAGAATTAATGGTTAGGATTCATGGTTTAGGAATGCATACGCATAGAGAAAAAATATACAAAGAAACATTGGTTTTTATATATAAGAAGAAGATTAGCTGTGCCCGTAAGTTCGTACGTGCGAACCATAGAATTATATCAAAATACCAAAAAAACTGTTACAGTTTGGTTGTGCCAGTCTTTTTTTCTGTCTGTCCATCTGTCCGTACGCCCTAAAATATACCATATTTTTTAAATTTCCTTTTATTGGGTTGGAAAATCCTAAGGAACCCTAACTTAAAACGTGTCCGGCGTTCCAGCCAACTTTTATTTTATTTTAGAGTGATGCCATCGACAAGTGCTTGCCTGGTAAACAGAGCCATTTACGGCTCGAAGGAAATTACTGCAATTTAATGTATTTAATCGGTTTCTAGGCGTCATTATTCCCAGCTCTTTCATTCATTCAATGACAACAGATAATATCATCGATGTTAACATAAGGAAGGTACGGCATGAGTATTTGGTGAATGAACCTTATAAATTGAGGAGTTAGCTCTCAATATGATATAGAGCTCGCCGAAACAAACCGAAACGAAACGAATCCCGACAGGTTGTCTCACTGTTACTACTGTCTGTCCATTATATTGCTCTACCTCTATTTCTACTGATATAAATGTAATATATCTAAGTATATAACGTATTGTTGTGACGCTATGACTAGTGTCTCTATTTGTAAACCTGGTCCATCTTTAATACATGATGTTCCAGCATGCCACATCTAACCTTTAAAAAGAAAACATTATTGGTATTCAATGTTTCCAGGGCAACCACAGGTCTTCCAGAACATTCTGAGATAGTGCCACTTGGGCTGGTTCGTGACGGGACGCCGTGCGGAGACAACCTCGTGTGTGTCAATCAGACATGTACGTCCATCTTCCCGTTCATAGATCACACCAAATGTCCCACGGACCACAACAACAACGAATGCTCTGCTAAAGGGGTGAGTGATCAGATCTTTCAGGAATAATAGCCTATTTAATTATCGTCTGAATCTGTCGTTCTTGAAGATGCTTTTTTGGGATTCTAAACTCGTGTTGATTAAGTTTGTATTACCATCTTTTATGTCATTTAACTGGCCCGTTAATGCTGATTGACAATGGTACGGTTCCGCCTTCCAAGGCAGGATGCCTGGCTCGACTTCCAGTCAGGTCAATTTAAAAAACGATATTTTTCAAATAAGCTTAAAATGTAAGTAACGGACGATGTGACCAGTAAGGGAGATGGATTCCTTCATCCTCCTACTGCATCCTCTACTCTGTTCACGAGTGGCAAAGTCAACAGTAGCTAGCGCCAACACAATTACGTCAGCCAATCACAGACAAGCTTTGCAGATGACTTCAATTAAGATATTCATTTACGCTCTTATTATAGTTCGTATATTGCGTCGACATATTATATATTTTGAATTATATTCCATCATCACTTGATAACGCACCGAGTTGGTGTGAGGTAACTGAGTCTATCATACCTGAGGATGTTTCTTTGAAATTGATGTCGATTAAGTTATTTGAATTTCGGCAGAATATAGCTGAAATTAGTATGTAAAGTAATAAATAATAATAAATAATGCTTCGTTCGACGGCCACTGAATTATTAACAATATTAACATAACATATCTTCACGCTGTATCCCCAACGGGGTAGTCAGAGAGGACGGAGCGCCAGGACTCGCGGTCCTTACACACCTCTTTCGCTTCTTCAAGTCTCATCATTCTTCTCACCCATTTTCGCCTAGGTATGCGAGTGCTTTTGACATTTCCGTCTGCTAACACTCTCGCTATTTGATCTTCATGAGTCAGCCTTGGTCTTCCTTGGATTCTTTTACCACTCACTTTCGCTCTGTATATTTTCTTCGTCAGTTTTTCATCACTCATTCTTTCCATGTACCCGAACCATCTAAGCATATTAGAGTACTAGCATTCACATACTAGCATTCTTTTTGAAAAAAGGAAAAAATACATAATATGTACCTTTATCAAAAATCAAAGCATTTTGTGAATTATGCTAACATTTATGGACATCTTTTCTTCGTTACCTTTACAAAAGTCAAGTACAAAGCATGACCTTCAAATTGAACTTGTTTTTACGAACCTCAGACATAACGGTAGAACTGAACGTAAACTGAATCGTAACTCGAAGCAGGGTTGTTCAATTCTCGGTCGATGCACAAATCGGATTGGTGTGGCGTGCGACGAAGTGCATGCGGCGAACATCCAATGCAGTTACGTATCTCCTGACTGGTTGAATACCCCTGATGTTAGATGTATGTAGATTACAATAGCGACATTTGAACGAGATTCGCATTCAAATCTGAGCATACTTTAATACTTTATGTAAAGTAAATGTTATCATTAATTTCGTTACAAAGCGAGTAGAATGAGATGATTTTTAGCGAAATGGTAGTCAATCAGTCTATTTCAAATCGCAAACTAGTGAGTACACTATTCTAAATTGGCTTGGAGCCCAGGTGTTACTAGGATGTCGCCTCGTTCGTTACACGGTACTCATATCACCTCATATAGTACAAGGCTAGTGCTTAGCTTGGGATCACACAATAATAACGTTTCTCGTAAAAATACTCTTATTATTTATAAAGACAACTGTGTCAAACATAATCAAACTACACTTAAAAGTATAATAGTGATTATCTTTTTAGGTAACTCCCAAATAGGCGACACTATACGGATCACGTCCGTCGCCCACCTCTAGCTACGCCTTTGGCGAGAGCGGAGCGGGGATAAAGTCTTTCTCTGTCACTCTTAGCGCCAAGTACTCGGACCAAGAACCACAACGAACGGAATCATAAGTTGCAGCTCTTACCACTGTGTGTCAAACAAATTTTCCTCTCTTTCTATCTCGTTGATCGTAACGAGTAAAACAGCTATAGTAAGTACGGCAACCTCGCACTGTCAGTGTAAGTCGTGTCAATTAATGAGTCGGTCATGAAATAATTATTTGCAAAATACTCATAACTCGTAACACGTAAAAAACTGGTTTTGGCTACTTCACAAAAGTAAAAATTCTCAAAAAATTTACAAAAAGTAAAAATTCACAAAAGTAAAATGGTGTCATGTTCAGCTGTATACCGTTGTACTGTGACTTTTTCTAGTCAGGCACATTAGTAAAAATAACTTTAGAAATCTTACTAGAAAGTCGGTTAACAAAAAATATACTTTAAAAACACGCTTTCAGAGCAAATGCTCCGTCCGTTGTTACTAGCTCCGAGGCTAAGCAACTACACTAAAATTTGTAGCGTCAGAATACCATAGCGTCATCTCGCTATAGCTTATCTTCACTCCATCCCCATTACTTCAACGGAACAATGATTCTTTATGGTTTTTAATAGGTTCCAAATATTTTGTCGCAATTTTATTCATGATTTTTTCATATTTTTAATCTATAGAGTAGCGTCAGAGCAGTTAAAAACAAATTTTAAGAATTGCATTAGATGTGACTGGAAGAGTTAAGATTAGAAAGTAAATTATTAAACAATAGGATTAGAATAAGGTAAAATATATGCATATAAAAGACAAGTCCTGAACTCCTGATTGACTAAGCGATTGAGTCATCATTGTCCCCAGATTGCTGTGTATAGAAATTTGAAATTTGAAGATGTTTTCGATTTTATATTGAGACATCGTTTGAGAAGGGATTTCTGAAAATTCGACACCTGAGAGTGTAGATAATATTTTTATAGAATTTACCTTGAGTTTATTTCTGAGTTAATCTGTGCCAGTGAAAAAGGCAAGCGACTCAGCATAATGAATCAGATCTAGGAAGTGAGACGCCGATTTTTAGATGTTCCCTTGAGAATGAAGATAAATAAGAGTAATAAAAACATAACATAACATATCTTCACGCTGTATCCCCAACGGGGTAGTCAGAGAGGACGGAGCGCCAGGAGTCGCGGTCCTTACACACCTCTTTCGCTTCCTCAAATCTCATCATTCTCTTCACACATTTAATAATAAAGCAAGAGTAATAAATATAAATAAAAAGGTAAAATAATACTATTAAACTTATTGTAACAACACTACGGTTTTCCTCGATTCTAACTTATACAGACTCTCTATGTCAGCATTTGAGTAAGTTCTACAGACTAGTCTTAACTTTGTAGCTGTGGATGTAGCAAAACTAAGAAACACATGTGATTCAACTACTCTTTGCTTTTGCTGCCTTGCTTCCAGGCATTTGATTCAATGAACGACAAATTGAAACTTTGACAACGGAGAGATCACTCTTTTAAAACGAAATGGTATTTTTCGGACAGTTCACGTATGGAATGTCGAAATATCCTAATAGTTTGTCAATACTGGACCATAATATTTTTTAGCCAATAACTAACGACTATTTAAACATTTATACGGGACTCTAATAAAAAAACGCAGGTCGCACGAACGACACAACCCTTACTCTCACTCACGCACACAACCACAATTCTTTATTATATTGTACTAGCGGACCCGACAGACACTCTCCTGTCCGAAATAAAAAAAATCCTAAAATCCGATTGCACTTATCGGGCTCAATTGTGAATCTAAACCATCCAGGCACCCACTAAAACACACACAAAAAATTTCATCAAAATCGATCGAGCCATTTTAAAATTTTTGCGAGAGTAAGGCATGGCAATTGATTTTTATATACTAAAATTATTGTCTATTATTTTCAGTAATTAAGACGATAATTAATACATAAATTAAAAATATTTTATCTAACTAATCACAAGTACAAAAAATTGTTGGTCTACCCTTAATCTATCCTATCTGCACTTAATTTCTAGAGAATGTTCCATAAGACTTAGAACTATCATTATTTTTCCTGCAAACTTTAGGTTTTATATTCCCGCATTTTTAAAAATTCTAAAACCAGTAGTTTCAGAGATGAGAGGAGGAATGTTCAAGACAAGTCCGAGGTCTCGATTTTTCATTCTTAAACTCTTTCGTGAACATAATTTTTTTAAATGTTCACGAGTGCAACGTACATATTACGTGGATTATTACTGTTCATTTTTTGTGGCGATTCTCCTGTTTCGCCAATAACATAATAAGGATGTAAAAAAATGTTACAAAGCTTAATCGATATTCTAGACTGCATTTTTCACAGTAATCGACTGTTGAATTACCTAAAACAAAAGACAAATATAATGTTAATCTGATTATTATGTGGGTTAACCAGCTGAATCTCAAAGACAAATTTTTGTTTGTATGTCACGTAGGTTCTGAAAAATTCGTCATGACAGATGGACAAACGGATGGATGCACTAGTGATTTCATATAATTAAAAAAAAATCATTTTCTAAACTAACTTACCAGTAAAAGGCAGTAAAAAAAATATATCGTGCGCGTTATTCGCTGTCCAGTTGTCTTTTTAAATCCTTCTGAATCGCTCTTAAGGAAAATTATTTACATAATTTGTATTACCACGTATTTTCGAAGATATTTTTGATTTAAAAGTTTGCTTTCGGTTCCCACTCAAGTAAATTCATTAAACTTTTTAATAAGTCTCTTTTAAACTTCAGCGGGAATTCGAAATATCACTTCCGTTCTGAAGCCATCAATTTGTGTCTAAATTCGCTCTTCGCTAATCCGGGAACTAGCTCTCGAATCAATTTGTAATAGTTAGGTAATGCGACTCGATTCCCACTCTAGTGCTAAATTAATCCGTGAATATAACTTGGAATTATTATTATTGATTAAATTTTGGATAGTTTCCATCAGTTTCTAACAGTTTGAACTTGGATATTTTACGTTAGGTACTTCAGCGACACAATATCTTTTAAAAGCAGTGATTTATACTTTTTTTTTAAAACCGCAATTGGGTAGATATATACATATTTATTACTTCACGAAATAATATTTGGTTATGTTGAAAACTATCAACAGGCTAATTAAAATTTCGAAGTTCAATAACAAAAATCCGACTTATAAAAAGCAGTTTTTTCTTAGTCGGGTTTTATGGTTACGTAACCAATGTGGCAAAAATTAAATTAGTTTACGATATAAATTACTATAGGAACAGTATCTCTACAGTCAGTCAGTCAGTTAGTGAGTCAGTCAGTCAGTGTGATCAGTATTTCATCAGTTTATCACAGATCAGTAAGTCATCACTAAATCATACGGGTTACTGGACTCTCGTTGCGCCTTACACCCCAAACGAGAAATAGCGTATGTATTTATTGGCATAAAACATATACACATATCAATATCTTCGAAAACACGGCGGCTTTCAATATGAATACCACTAAATTACCCATCCAGTAGGTGAACATGCGCAATGTTGTTTAACCTCTGCGCTTGAAAAACAGACATGAAACCACATAAACTAAAAAGACTGCTGTAATCATTTTAAGGTGCAAATTAGACAAGTCCTAACAGAAATGAAATTCCAAATTATTAATTAAAAGATTCTCTCGCGAACGTTTGACCTTCGAACTTTAAGTCGTTAATATAATCTGAAACACGTTTAAAGGTCTAAACAATATTTGAAGCGGAAAAATTCCAAGTGGGATGCGAATCCCTAGCAGTCGCGTCCGAATACAAACAGATTACGAGTGTTTTCGGAGAATATGTAAAATTTAAAACGGTCCCAATTAAACTTTGCTCTGAACTCCACAAATCCACATTAGCATCGCCTCTAAAGGCCCCGCATTCCGGCAATCCCTCCCATTATAACTCTGCGCTGTTTTCAGTGATTCTACATGCGATTAATCTTTCTACAGAAATTCAGGTATACTTCGAAAAATCTTCCATTCTGCTTAACGTAGTCAAAGCAAATTAATAATACAAACCCAAAGTGTAAGCACAGGCAGCCATTCTCTAAATTTATAATTTACTGTTAATTTTCACTACAAGCAATGACGGTTCGCGGCTACAGTTAAAGTAATACTATGACTTCTTAAACTACGTCTTTATTCGTCTTTCAGCACATGACGGCGGTTAGAATCATCTAAGTCTATCTCCATCTCACTATAGTATACACTACTTGACAGATACTTGACAACTTGACAACTACTTAAAAAACTTGACATCCGCTTCCACATCCCAGATGTCAAAGATTCTGTAATTTGAAATTTTTAGAATGGGATACATTAAAAGGCACTTCATAATTGGTAAAAATGTCGACAAAATTTCTATTTATTATTCTTAAAAATATACCATACAATTAAATGTTACCGCTTCTTTAAAAATATATATATTGTCTTGAAAAATTATTATACGCTATAAAATAATCATGGCCAAAAAAATTGAGATAAAACTGTCAAGCTGTCATCGTGACAATGACAGCTGTCATAACGTTTTTTTTCTTTCTTCATGGCATGGCGCACAGGTTAGCGCATTTGCCAATGTCACATATTGTATTATTATTTATGTAGAATCGTTGTCGTAAAACTCCTCCAATAAAGTGATAGTAGACTTTACTGAAGTTTTATAGGACTTCTTGGAAGTCACTTTTGTACTTTATTTATTACTCCCAAAAATGTTAAAAATTGGAAATCTGATTAAAATGACAACGTCACTTCTCCCGTTCCCGCCAAAAAGTCGTCATAAGGTTTGCGAGTGTCTCGTGATAGTTCGAACTTGCTGCCGCTTATAGAATTTGTTTTTTAATGGAAGACTTTCGAAAAGTTGAAGGAAACCTAACGAAGGCTAGCCGCGTTCTCACGGGGCGATTTTAGTTGGTCAATTTTTATCACTTCAACAATAACTCGAAAGCGATTACTGCTGCACGGTTCTCATGAATGGAAAAAATCGATTCAATATTGGCAAAAAAATGGCGGACGAAAACATTAGACTTTCTATAATAATGTCACATTTTAATGTTTTCAGAGAAGTGTGTGCCATTCTGAAATTTAATATAAAAAGGATTATAAAAACACATGCCACAGAACACAAATAAGACCGATTATTGTATTAGAGATGAATACAAGTTCAGACGAGTCAATTTGTTTTCAATTATTGATTTGAATCAACAATAGTCAAAAAGCGGTAAACTTTTGTTGAATCGATTTTTGTTGCTTCGATTTACTTGAAAATCTATTCAGACGGTTCAAATAGCAAGCGATTTAGCTGTGCATCAACTTAAATCGCCCCGTGAGAACGCGGTGTTAGGCGATCACTGCGCTATGTTTCTCTATCGACTCACACTTCTAACCTAACCGCCAGAATTCGTTTTTGGGTAGAATATTTTCCCTATCTACAATTACGGCGGCCAAGTTCGAACTGTCACAAGATGCTCATCAAAAGTGACTAAAGTTATAAACAAAGTTTTATTGTAAAAACGGTTAATTAGTGAGAAAAGTAATAAATGTTATGTGGAAACTATTAATTCTAGAGATAAGTTGTAGTTCGAATTACTAATTCTGTTGCTTGTTTATGTATATTACTAGTTGTGCCCGCGGCTTCGACCGCGTAGAATTTAACAGGATAATATACAGTCTACGTCCACCCTGACGGCCATTCTTTCATCAATATCTAGATATAGACGAAAGAATTTTTGAAATCGGATGAGTAGTTTCAAAGATTACCTGCTGCATCATACTTACAAACTTTATTTCCTCATAATGTTAGTTTAGATTCCTTTTAGCATCCTGTGCCCGTAGTTTCACAGATAAAGGAGGAATGAACAAGCCGATTTTGAGTACTCAATATTCTCGTAATACACGTAATGTTTGCGGATTACAAGATACGTCACTATGCTAAATATCGAGTTCATATATTCTTTGAGAAAATAGACTGACAGAAAGACAGACAGACAAATCTTACAAAGAATGCGTTTTTCCTTTTAGAATAGGGAACCATAAAAAGCGACATTGTGATCTTTAATGAGGCATTAACTTTAATGGACTAGCAATTGGGCGGAAAAGCAGTTATTGGAAATATCTTTGTGCACGATTTTTCTTTCCATTTCTGCAAAGTAAATACAACTTTCAGATAATTGATAAAGTTAACTTTGCGTACATATTTAAGTATCAATATAAACATATTTACATATGAAATATACGCTTCCACGTTTCTATGAAACACATTAACAAATATTTAGATATCTGATAAAACAAATTATATCGTATGTTATAACAAAGAAGCGAAAACTTTACGAGCGTAATTTCCATAGAAAACACACAAGTTAGTAACAAGTTAAATGTTTGAATTCTCCACACAGGCTCCGGGGAGCAGAAACAAATTATCGGCAGCTGAACAAACGAATTGACAACTAGAGAGACGCTCAGGACATTTTTATTCATACGTAACATATTTTTTATTGAATTTTTCTTTTTATTTTAAACTGTTTTGTATTACAGTTATAATGGAAAATAAAAGATACTGTACGATAGCCTTTCACATCAGTATCACGCATAGAATCAAAAGGACACAAAATGATACGTCATAATGATACGCAATGAATAACGATAACCATTGTCTTACTCTCGCTAGAGTATATTTCATCATTATATCTCTTTCGCTATTTGTGTATGATACACAATAAATTTGTATGTGACTCAGCAGTGTCTCTGTATTGTAAGTATATCTGATTCATCAGTATAATACACAATATACCGTGTCTTCCCTTTTTAGAATTCCGTAGCTAAAATAGTCAAAACAGTTCTGAAAAGATTATACGCAATTGAGGACGTTTTAAAAAACAGTTCATGTCGATTCTACATTTACGGAAGTGCATTGTAACTTGTGTTGTGGATTATCGAATTTTACTTTAAATGAACATGTGTATATCAATAATAATGACAATATTAACAGATTTAAATAGGTAAATAGATTTAAAATTATGTCACTTTCTAACATTAAATTATAATTAATTGATGTTATTCTAAATTTAATCTAAGGTTAATCTAGTCTAAGCTTTAATCTAAGGCCGTCTTATGTACCGCATTATTTAAAAATTGTTTGTATTTTGATGTTTTCGAGTAGTTTGTATTTTTGGTGCAATAAAGTGTATAATATAAAAAAAAGAACAAAGCCTGCGTGTTTTCCACGTACCGCAAATAGTAGTCTGTTCGTTGGCTACGTACTGCAAAGAATAAAGTTTGCTTGTTGATGACGGACTGCAAAGAATAAAATGTGCGTATTGTCCACGTACAGCAAAGACTAAAATATGCGCTAAAAATGCACTGCAAAAGCTAAGTTGTGTCGTAACAAATAATCATTCAATTACACTTTGAGTTTTAAAAAATATGCCCATTACCGAAGTGGGACTAATTAATAATACCAATACACCCACATTTTCCAAATTTTTGGTTTTAGTACACTTGTTTGCATAAAAATATATTTTCGATTTCTAAAAATGTTAGCGCCGCGAGGGACAGCCAACTTTTAAGAGACGAGACTTTTATTTATGTACATATTGGAGAAGTATCTCCCATTAGTTCCAAGTTTTTTACAAGTAGTATAAAACATATTACTTATGTGACAAATGTTGGATTACTCTCATTCTTGAAAGGCTAAGTTTACTGTACTTTCTTGGAACTGGACGTTATCTTTCGGCTCTATCTATCTATAGCCTTTCGCGACCTTCTTTAATCTTTTCCATCACGTTCTATTTTAGGCAGTTTGGTCCAGTTCTTACCCCCTTATACATCACGATATCGTCTTTCCATCGCGTCTGTGACCCGCCGACTTGCCTCTTTAGATACACGTAACCATGGATACATACCCACGGTCACCACTCCAATAGGACTTACACCACGACTCCAACTTTATCGCTACATTTGTAATCTACTATACTTCAGCCCTTGGGTCTTTCATAACCATATTTAGCCCTCGGTCTCTAAGTACACCCATTGGCTTCCTTTCTTTTGTCTTTTACGTGACTACAAGTTTTAACATAACCCCCTTTGATGTCACACAAGTGTCATTTCCCTATGTGAGAACTGAAAAGTCAGGCTTACTAAATTTTTTTTAATTTTAATATCTTCAAACTTACGAATGAACGTTTATATTGCATCTGTTTAAAATCCGAACCCGGAAACTTTTAGACAGCATCATAATCGAACGAGTCCATTGAAAGCTTACAATAACTGCTCTAAACTTGATTATTCTGAATTTACTAACGATAAGACCACACAAAATATACGTTGCATGCAAGACGACCTCCGTGGCGCAACGCTTAAGCGTGTCGGAAAGTAAACGGGGGTTGCGGGTTCGATTCCCGCCCCGAGTTGTTTATGTATAATATGTATGTATTTACACAAGAAAAGTATATAAGTAGTATATCAATTGTCTAATACCCATAACACGAGCGCTGTGCTGCTTAGTATGGGACTAGATGACGCTGTGTGAAATGTGTGAGTACATTATTATTATTATATTAAAAATTTGAAAATATCTGACATAAATTATCTGCACATATACAAGGTTATTGTGAAAAGGGGTATAAATCCGCGAAGGTTTCAACGTGTCACTGTTCACTGTTATTTTGTGGATATAATAATTACGGGATACGTTTATTTTACAGGGTTGTACATTTTTTTATAGAAAAAAAAATGTACAACCCTGTCATTGTGCCCTATGTCTATATCTCAAATGTTTGCTAGCGACATAAAAACGTTGATATTAGGGTCATCTCACCTTTGTGAGAGGTGGTCCTCTAGAACTGTAGACTTTAGACGGTTGTAGGTTGCAAATTTTCATGGATACTTTAATACCCTTTCGCATTTACCCATCCTTTCGAAATAACCTTGTATAAACCAAACGTAACTGACTGAAAGTGAAAGAAAACTGGAAAATTATAGCTTTCACACAAAAAATATCGTGCGAACCGGTTCATTCGCCAATCTTCGATATCATAAACACACACAGAAAGATAGGCAGACAAAGAGACGCGACAAAGACTAAAATTTAAAAATACATTCAGATTTTGAGTCAAATCCCTGTGATCAAATAATAAGATACCTTTATATATACATTTGAATAAATCGTGGAATGAAATAAAGGAGTACATTAGTGGAAATGTATTAATAAAGATGTTATTTTATTAACAAAATCTCTACGATAAATGAGTTCTTTATAATATATTCTAAAATAATATTCTAAATAGTTTGTATATAATCTTAATACATTCTAAAACAAATAAAAATCATGTAAATCGTGTGTAAGTGAGTGAGAGTTCCCCACAAAAAACGTAATTTTATTAACTAGCCCCACAGTTTCACTTGTGATAAAGTTGTTGTTCTTCCGGGATAAAGAGAGATTAACACTCTAAATAGTATTCTATCTGCCATGAAAGTGGCGTCAAAATCAGTCCAGCCGATTCGCAGTATTGCCCGGACTAGTCAACAGACAGCGTGTTTGGGTTTGGTGACGTGCATCCCTATATTTCGAAATCGCAGACAGATACTTTTGTGTTATTTATATGGATGTATGTAGATATCACATAATTATATAAAATTATGACAACATTTTTATGTTTTTAAATTTCGATAAGACCCCTTTAAGCAAACGGTCACCGTTGTATGAACTCCGTTGTTAGTTTACGAAAGTCAATTCCAGCAACTTAGGTAGGTATAATAATTTTAACCTTTAAAATACGTTTTCGGCATGTAAATACATATTATATTATATATTGCGCCTCCATTTTCAAGATTATCAATGGACACTTGCAGAAAATATGTAGAAAAGAATGCCAACTCCCGCCTCTTGCGTAACGGAGTCGCTTACTCTCGGGTTTGTTGCGTTGGATGTTAGATGTGGAGACCATCTCGTTGAGTTATACATTTGGTACCAACATTTGTACATAATAATTAAAAACAATGAACACGGATAAGTGTTTCTTGTTGGTTAAATTGTATTTCTTGTAGTTGTTTTGAAGAATGATAACTCTGTATTCGAATGACTAAAATTATTCAGGCATCCAAGGACATTATAATACGTTCGTTTATGCGATTTAGACGTTTTCGTATTTGCGACGATGTGAAGAACGAATTAAAGACGAATGGAAGCGGTCACATATTTGCGCCACGCGCGACCTTGAATTGCCCTACAATAAATTACTCATATTCACCCAAAATATTGCCGTTGTATGTGTGCCACGGCGCGTGCGTATTAGCGCGCATACATACAAACCGCATACGCTAGTTTTCTATGAAAACATCTTAATGTTACGTTTATATTGTGACACTTGTTTCGATTTTCAACGCAGAATCCTCAAGAAATCTCAAATTGAATGTTCATACCTAACACTAGCGTTAAATTGCTGGTCGAACCTAAGGTCTAGAATTTCACGTATTAATTTTCAGGTAAAAGGTCACCTTTCTACATGCACTACATAGATACACAAACTATGTAAATATTATACCACTTGTTGCGGTACTTCTCGATTTTTTCGTGATGGTAAAATAATACTGCGAACTTTATGGTAGATGATACATTGGTACTGTGCGGCGTGTTAACACCACAGAGCTGTCATTTACATCTCATGTCTTATGCTAATTCTTATGGGTATTTATATTGGACATGTACGTGATAAGTTCCCTTGCAGCGATGCAGACATTTAATTTGCAGATCGCGCACAAGGTTACGATTTGCTGTGTCACAGTAATATCTGGCACACCACTTTATACAAACATACAGTATTCGTAACACATTCTCAGAAATGCTCTACTTTAATTCCAGGTATGTTCGAATGTAAACAAATGCGTGTGCAACCGCGGCTGGACTGGGCCGGATTGCTCCCAGCCAGACGCTCTGCCACCATCTCCGACACCATACGTGCCAGAAAACGCCACAAAAGCGGCGTACAACATGACAAAGAAGGAAACACCGTACGGTGAGTCCACACCAGTTACAGATAAAGTTAAATAAATATTGATATATTAAATAAAGATAAGTAACTATATATGATAGTTGTAAAATCATTGATATAAACAAATAAATAACTTCTTTGACGTAAATTGAACTAAAACTGCCCACTTGAAACGAATGAAATAAAAATTAAAAATGGACTTTTTGGCGGGAATGGGAGAAGTGAGGTTGTCATTTTATTTAGATTTTCTATTTTTTTACATTTTTGAGAGTTTTAAAGTACTAAAGCGATAGTATATTGTGTTTTAAAGTTCTATTTAAGCGAAAAGAATGGAATAGGTCTAAATAAACATGTGTAGCTGAAGTTCTCGCGCTCTTCCAAGAAGTCCTATAAAACTTCAGTAAAGTCTACTATCACTTTACTGGAGGAGTTTTACGATAACAATTCTACTTACAATACAATACGTGACATTGATAATTGCGAAAGAAAGAAAAAAAAATTAAAATTGATCACGTAAAAAAACACTCTCTTCATATCGGACGTACTTTATACTTAGGATTTCGTAGATATTTTTTGGATCTTTAAGACCTATTACTTGGTTTCCGTTTATCATTTTTGAGTTCAAGTTACCAATTTACATCTCTGCCAAATTGGGCTCAATAGGTGTAACTAAGGTAACGTAACCAAACGGCTATGGCATATGGACACAGATGGCAGACAGACATGGTACAACTTCAAAGGCTCACTCACTATTTGCCGATTTGTCTACGGAACCCTAAAGAGGAAGATATAATACGAGCGTTTTTCACGTATTATAACTCACAATCTCCATCAATCAATCAATTGCGATTAATGAGATTCGATGGACATGCATAATGTTATAAGTGCTTGATCAGTCGCAATAAATAACAATATCTTGTCCCGCTCTCGCTGCAGTCTGTTGCGTCATTGTATCTCTTTCACTTCTAGCGTACGATACACAATGTATTCGTGTGTCTGGGTTACATGACTTACGTGTAAAATACACGATCTTCCAACATACCACGTCTTTTGTTATTGTTTATATCAATGAGTGACATTTTGTATTTATTTTATAAAACTTCCAAATATTTTTTTTATCTATAGCTGAATCAAGTGACGCTAAACCTCAGACCAAGAAGCATAATGGACGAACCCATAATAAGTTACCGATATTATCACCGTGTGTCAAACGAATTTTCGTGTCTCTTTCTATCTCATTCAGCGTAACCACGAGTAAAACAGTTAGCTATAAGTACGGCAACGGTATAATAAGTACGGCAACCTCACATTGTCAGTGTATTTCGTATCGGCTTATGAGTCGGTAATGAAATAATTATTTGCAAAATACTCGTAAATATTAATTGTTTTGGTTACTAGTATACACAAAAATAAAAATATGTCATATTCATGTATATTGTTGTACTGCGAGCTTCCCTAGTAAAAGTCCAGAAATTCGGTCAACAAAAAACGGACACCGTAACGAACACGCTCTTAGAGCAAGTGTTCCGTCCATTGTGATATTTGGTCCGTATACCATAACTTATTAGCGGCCAGTGCTTCTGTACCTACTTTATGTATATTTTTTATACTAATTTTTTATTCGAACGAAAATAAAAATGCTGATGGATCATTAAGTACAAATGCACAGTTCAAGCTATTTGAGCAATTTTATTTGATAAAAATATTGTTTCCGTGTTACATAATTCATGTGCAACAATTAAAGATTTGTTTCAACTATTGTTTCCAACTCAAAATATTTTGATGATGATAACAACTATAATAACACTTCCATGCCAAGCAACCGCCACTATAGATAAGAAATCGGCTATAAAATCTATAATGCTGTAGAAAAATAAATCGGTACTGGTAAAATATTACGTCAAGATCAATTCAAAGTCGTGGTCATGTGAAACCGCTTCTAATAAGCGGCTAATATTAGCTAGATTGTAACATTATACAATGTGTTAAATATGGTGAAAAAAAATAAAAAATATGTACTTATTTATGGCTAATCTTTATGATTTCAGGTATCTTTTCTATTTGTATCTATCAATATTCCCCCTACCGACATTCGCTAATTGATTAATTGGCCAAACGAATCCGAGCACTGCTCTCAAAATTTAAAATTCAGAGTCCGCGATGTCAATTCCTTAACAGGCACTTCTGTTCGGGTCGAAGCGTGATGAGTTTAATATCGAATGTAATGTGACATGTGAGTGAGACGGTGTTAAGGGGGTAGTGCTCGGATGGGGCGTGGCATGGCGCGGCCGGCGCCGGCGCACTAACGCGCGGGACCCCTCTCTTGCAGGTGAGCACGAGGGGAATAAGATGAGCACCATGAATATGGTGATATTGTTGCTCGCGGTCGTGCTGTCCGTGTTCGTGGGATTCGCCTGGATGGCATACTGCTTCAGGTAACGGCCGGTAACTCGGTGTTGTCGCACTGTGTCTGTCGCTCGTGCCTGGCGTGTCGTGTCGTGCCGTATCGTGCCGTATCGTGTCGTGTCGTGCCGTATCGTGTCGCGTCGTGTCGTGTCGTGCCGACCGCGAGCCCGCCGGCGCCGGCCGGGCCCGCCCGACCGCCGCTGACCGCCGCCCCCCGTCAGCGACCGTCGGACTCGCGCGCGAATCACCCTTCTCTTTGGGCGCAGACAACTACCACGGCTCGAACACGGTGTTCCTCGTGGCGGTGCTCATGTCTGTGGTAGGGGGGGTATTCATAGTATTTGCCCTGAGCGCTCTCTGCTACAGGTCAGTCGTAGTACACAAAAACTTCTCCCTGTGCCTAAGGTTAGTGAGCAGAAAACAGACCAAAGGTAGTCTTTAAGAAGAAATTTAAATCGTCACCTTCGTATATACTTGTATGTTTATTTTAGACGTTAGCGTTGGTGTTTCTGTTCGTTTTTATACGTCGACGATTGGTTTTGTTTTGTTTGGAGATACGTTGTTATTGTGGTTTACTTTGTGGTCGTAGAGCTAGAGCCGGGAGTGGCGCGCCGGATGCCGGCCTGGCCCGCTGGCGCGCCACGACTGCATTTGATCTGTGGTTCTGTGTCCGCGCGGCGGCCGGCCCGCGACCCGCGCGCCCATGCGGCCCCGCGGCCCCCCGCGGCCCCCCGCGGCCCCCGCGGCCCGCCGAGCGCCGACCGGCCGCCCCGCTGCATGCCGACAAGGCTTTCCTCGTTGTACTCGAGCGACACCTTCTCGACTCAAACCCTTAAAATTCTGGGCTCTTGGATGTATGCATTGGCTTTTGTGAACTGTGACTCGTTTTCGTTTCCTTTCTTGGTCGGAGCCGCGTCGCCGGGCGCCGACGACCGCGTCCCGGCGACGCGATCGCGTCTATATCTTCTGATAACTACCGCCGGAGTTCACTTTAAAACCAACACCCATCCAGCTATTTAATATTTGAAAGAGTTACAGAGACCGTTCACTATTGTGGACCCACCGCAGTTGGATGGTATGTGACGGTAGCAAAGTAACGCCACATACAAGGTATGTACTTAATATGTATAAATAAAGAACAAGATACTTTATGCTATGATAAAGAAGATATAGATCGTTCGACTCTATGTCACCAATCACTACCACTTAATACTAAATCTATTAACCTATTGCACGAGAAGCGAATGTGCGATGCACGGATTCTTCTTTCAAGCAGCTGTCTATCTAGTTAGCAATGCCTTTTATTATTACTTTAAGGAATCATAGGATTTTTCCAGTAAAAATCCGTCAAACGAGGTTTTCGATAGATGAAACATGGAATTTATGGTAATATCTAGAAAATATAATAAAGCAGTGACTTTTACTGGAAGGAACCTGCAAACTAATTAGCTGAAATCAATATCTTAAATTGTGTTCCCATAAAACATTGATTCCCATGAGGAATGAAACGAAAAGTTAAATTTAAAGTACGTAAAGTGTGTTTAATAAATTGAAATATCCAATAGCGCCAGTCTCCCAAAATAATAAATGTTACTATAACAAAACAGAAGGAATAAAATTGACCAATGTCTAATAAAAGCGTAGCAATAAATATAAAAATGTTATTGGATATAATGTAATAAATGAATTTAAACTAACCAAATACCATTACTGAATGTATGGATAACTATCCGTCAAAAGTAACTTATTACAATTTATAATGAATACGTATCAATATTATTCCTTCGAAACATTCTTTGAAATTCTCCCAATCGGAAACGATAACATCGAAATTAGTCAATCTCAGAAGGTGTTCTCGATTCCGATTGTTCCGATAAGATTTTGTAAACATAATCGATTGATCTGAGTGTGCGTTTCCACGCCACGCCTGCACCAGGAAAAAGAGTACGCTACCCAAGTATGATCCGCCGTACGTGAAGAAACCCACCGCCAAGAGCTTCGCTGCTGGCTCGACGACATCCAACAACTCCCAAGAAGACATATCGCTCGATGGCGGCAAGATGCACTCCTTCAATAACACTTTCAGGTATAACAACCCTAATAATTAGTCGCGCTTCATATTTTTATTTCATTTTAAACCCTTTGGATTTTTATTCTTCCCATTTTTGCCTTCTAAATTGTTCCATACTAATACTTATTTATTTCGATAACCTGGTCAACCACAATAATAGCAATTGTCTGTAACTCTACCATCATTTTTACTATGCAAAGACATTTTTTTTAATTGTTTACTATAAGATCAAACCTCATCGTCAAGACAATGTTTCATACCAGCGTGCATTTGATATCTGATCTTAAGTTGTGGTTGACTTCTCATTTTCCTTGTTATTAAACCACTATTGTCTCCTCTTTTTAACGGACTGGTGTTCCTCAACGTAACAGAAACCTGTTAAGGTACGTCGACAGCTTGGCGCGGACGTAGTCTCGACTCGTGCCTCACCGCTCAAAAACTTTTTCTCGCTAACACAATTTGCGCTTTTATTACACCAAGCTTAAGTGCCAGTACGCTTTCAGAATCAACTAAAGTTTCAGCAGTTTTCTATTTTTATTTACACTTAGTGTGACCGAGCACAATCACACAATTTCTTATGCGTTCAGTAACACGCTTTTGTATTTTTGTATTTTCACTTTTGTTACGTTCATAAAAATTCCAAACTTATAGGACTAGACACCACGAGTGACATGATCACAGAAAATTAATGGAAAAGATACTTTAAAAAAGTACAGCTTTCTACAGCTACTTCAGTTGTGCATTATATGTCAAAAACAAAATGGATTTCTAATCGATTATTCTATTTTCTCAGCCGTGGAGACTCGCAGCGCGTTATCTTTAGACACGGTAACCACATGTCAGGAGCTGCTAATACCAGTAGATACCCGTAAGTAACCTACTTATATCATTGGGTAACAGAAATAGTGATATTGTATTAATAACAAACTTTCCTAAAGACTTTTCTGTCTTTTAAAATAGTTACTTTTAATGTCATAGTTATTTCACATTCTCTTCATTTAATATTTGCAATAATTTTAAAATTTGCATTTATTTACCTTCTAGAGATCATAAGCAGATGAAACGCGTGCATTCCGGCAGTGAAGATGAACCCACTCATTCTGGTAAACATAATATTTTCAAAATTCTGAAAGACTTTACTTATAAACGTATCCACTTGGTTACTGCAATAAATAAAATTTATAATAAACTTGTAAGTATACGAAAGAACGTACAATTTCAGGTGAAGAGGACATAGCGTTCATTGAAGTAGCTCCAAATTCAATGGCCAAACTGCCAGAGAAGGGAATACTGAAGAAACATGGCTACGGCGCAGTAGACGGCAAGGACAAATGGGGTGATGACTCACAATCGGAGCACCTGGAGGCAGGCTCGCAATCTGACGGCCAGGAACCGGCTGGAGCTGTCGCTGATATGGAATATAAATTTAAGGTAATAATAGCTTATATTAGTTTCAAACCTCATACCAGACAAACTTCATACTCGATGACATGTGGGCCCTTATTGCTTAACTTCAATTGTTTGCAAATTAACAAAACAGTTTATTCATTCCGGTGTTGCCACTGTAAAAATATCTGTGGTTGACGTTCATCAATGAGTCTGATATGTCAAATAGATGTTCTTTTTCAATCAACGAAAGTATGTACCACATAATCCACAATATTATTACCATCATGAAGAAACCGAGAAGTAGTGTTGTAACACCACGCAATTATTGGCTTAAGAAATAAGCATTGCGTCTACCCTATATGCTATATCTGTCCCTACGATTTTTATTTAATAATTTTATCTATTTCCTTTAATGATTTTCTACGAGAAATTTCTAACTTGGACTAAATTTGAATATGAGCCCTATTTGAACGGATAAAGCTCACGTTACAACTGAATATTGGTCATTCTGATCCACCACGGAAAAAAGATTTTTGTCGACCATCACGTTAAAAGATTTTTTAGCATTCTTTCTGGTTCCAAGCAAGTGAAGTGAAATTGCAGCAGTCTCAGAATTTCGGTCACATTTGCTGCACTTATTCCTTTAAACATCATACTTTGAATTTTTTATGAACAACATTACTATTCAGAGATAACATCTTTTAAAAGGCACTTGCGGATCCTTTCACCCAATTCATCAGTATTATAATTGTGTATTACCTACTTATGTATAAAATGAATACGGATCCTTTTCAGGATCTAAACGGCTACCACGAAGGCATAATTGTGGCTCTCAAATCGGCGGCGGCACAGAGAGCGAGTGCTGCAGGTTCGGCGGCTGGTTCAGGCGATCTCCGTGCACTCCAAGAGTACGAATATAAGAGAGAGAGAGTCCCCAGTGCAGAGAAAATTCACGAAGCAGAACTAAGAAGACAACAAAGAGGGGAAGAGGAAGAAGACGAGGCACCCCAGTGCGGACCGATCAGAATTAGGAACTTAGAAGATTTGATTAGACAATTGGAACATCATTCCAGCCGCCATATGAGTCCATCTGGATCAGAAGATATAAGAATGTCGGAAACGGAGGCAGATAGACATTATAGAGGAATCGAACCTGGGGATGTGCCACCGTGAGTATTAGAATGTATCGTTATCTAATAGTACATAATAGAAAGTTGTATTCGAATCTCTTCTTATTAATAGAATGAAACGAACACGCCAATCCAATGTAAATTGGTGGAAGCGGGCATAATGGCCAGCCTATCGTTAAAATTTTCAACCTTTCCTTTAACATGACTTAACGACTATTGCCATATAGTAGTCTCGTGTCAAACCTGTTGGCGAACCAACAGTTATCAAACAAATACAGTAATTAGTTAAATTTTGGAACCTGCCTGTGCTTCAAAAGGCATAATGGTCGGAGTTGCAACATAACCGTGACTAATTGCGGTCGCGCCACACGGCCACCGTCAAATGCACAACTGCCTCCGTTTGTCTTTAATTCGTTCGTCACATCGCCACAAATACAAAAATGTCTACATTACAAAAACGTACATATTGCAATGTCTTTGGGTGCCTAATTACAATTATCCGAATTCATATATATCGTTATTTAACATAAGTTATGTATACTCGCATGTATAACTAAATGAGATGCAGTCCGCATCCCATACACCACGCCTACGCCACGCTTTGTATCCAGACGACAGTAAGCAGTTCCATTAGACACGAGACGGAAGTCGACTTACTTTATAAATATTCTCTGGTAAAACCAGTTTTTTTAACAACTGTACACTTGGAGTTGTCAAAGTCGTTAGGTAAGCCGTGGTGATGCGTCCCCTCGTCGCCACGCTATGCTCTGACTCGACGCATAAAATGTTTCACTTCAAAAACGGGTTATACAAGCGTTGTCCCTGTACTACAGGCGGTGTCGCGGGCGCATCCCGGGCGGGGGCGAGGAGGAAGCGCGGTTTGGCTACCCGCGCTTCCGCGGCAGCGCGCGCCACCACGCGGCCGTGTTCGGCGCCGCGAGCGGCCACTTGCCGCTCGCTCCGCTCGCGCCGCACTCTGCGCACGCGCCGCACGCGCGCGCGCCGCCCGACGACGACGCGCTCTACGAGACCGCGGACGCCGAGCGGCTCCGGGACGCGCCCGATAGCGAAAGGTGAGATTGCTTTAACTACTCCTATAAAACACTAATGAGTAACCCTTGCTTCATATACAGATACTCATATAGCAAAACATCTTAACTGCGTTGCCAATGTTGTTATATTATAGCAGTCATGTAAGAGTTTATATAACCTTAAAAAGGTTCAAATAATAAAATATATTACAATTACGTAGTATCTGATGAATTATTATTTCTTGCTATCCTCCTCCCAGCATTCCAAACTTCTTACTCACGTGTTTCGCCTCTCAACGAAGCATCTCAGAATGTTCCGGAGATCAGACTCGGTCACTTTCGGTACTAATTAGCTGTGTCTCGCCTCTTAGGACCAGACTCGGTGAGATTCGGTGCTGGTTACCTGTGTTTAGCCTTTTATCGAAACATCCTCTGGATATTGAATATCCTAATGATGATTCGTTAAGTTCGTCTCTTAACGAATCATCATTATCATCATCATTCTTGAACCCACTAATTGACACGTGTCGATATTGGTTTTGGAATTTTGGGCGGAGAATAACTAAAAGTTATAAGAAATTATCATATCAATTGGATTTCCACAAAGTAACATCTGATATACAAAAAATTGCACAGTAGTCGCGTTATAGTTGCGTTATAGTCGCAATTACAGAAACATTTCTTTAAAATTTAAAGTCATTTAACATGACTTTAAATTGACTAAATTTTCCTAACATAATATAACATTTTCGCTTATTGGGTGCCATCATAAGTTTCAACTCAAATTGCCAAAAAAGTAAGATCTTTTTAAATCTTTTTATTTTAAACGTAAGACACTTGAAAATGTGTTTATGGTATTTAATTTTAATTTAAAACTTCAATGATACTCAATTGTTTCAACATGTCTTTTTCAATTAGACAATACACTTTAGCTAATTTATTTTTTTGGCTTTGAATGAAATGGCTTTTACGACACCATGCAGAGGTTTTTTCTCATAATTTATACTCTAAGACAGCCATTCCCAAAGTGGGCGATAACGCCCCCTTGTGGGCGCTGCAGGCCTAAAGGGAGGCGGTAAGAGACCCAGAAAAAAAATGGGGGCGTTGTGTAGAGGCCTGGGGGGTGATTTGTAATTTCATTTAGCTAGGAGGCATCTTAGACAACGACTGCATGAGCTGTCGACTCAGTAGACAAAATAAGTTTGGGAACCAGTGCTCTAAGAGATGGATTTTTCAATTTTGGCCAATTACGTGTTTAATTATTACTAACTTGATAGAATTTTCAAATAAAGTTTTGGGTTATTAAATGTATTTTTTATTTTTTTTTCTATAAACATTGACACCATTCTATTAAAATTGATGTAAATTAAATTTTGAAAGTTTTGGTTTATAGGTGAAATACTCACTCCAAGTCAAGTGAGGTCGAAGTTTCAAGGTAAAGAGACCACAGTTTACACGCAGAAATAAGTGATTTATTAACTACTTTAATTGTTATTTCAATTAAAAAAGAGACAAAACAAAATGGTGAATAAATGGCCCACTTGTTGGCGTAGAGGTGCACATCAACGATGCGTAGACTTGGCCCTTGATCTTTGAAAGCAGCGACATTTGATTCTTTGAAAACAATAACAAAATCTCACTACAGAATAAACAAGAAGTAGCAAACGAAATTAATTAACCGAATTCCGAAGTCCGGTTCAGAGGTGTATAATACATCTTTTTGCTCATGCCTTCCTACATCGAGTTGTAGTTTTTTAACTTTTAACTTCGTTAACTCTTTTTTATAAAACCTTTTGAAAAATACTGTTACACGTCATTTAACACGTGTATTTATCAACAATAAAAAAAATTGTAATATTCATTACGGTTAACAGAGGACGTGTTATAGTGTATCTTTTAGACTAACTGTAATAATATGCAAGTTCAAAAAAAATGTCTCACCTATAAATCAATACCTTTTAAGATACCTATTTTATTTTATTGCACACACAAACATACAAAAGAAAAACAGAAATGATGAGCACAAGGTACACTAATATTTAATTAAACGATCACTAATATTTAAATAGTATATCAGCTGATTGCACCAAATACTATTACGGTACAGTTTAACGTTATTTTGCCTTACTTTTTAAACTGTGATACATGTTGCTGTTATTTTCTCGTTACTATAACCACAGATTAATAAGTTGATGGAATAACACTGCTAAACATTTAATACTTAATATATTCATACTTTAAATTTACTTTGGTTTCACAATAATGGGTTTAACAAGTATTTCTTAAAAGTAAGCTCCCAAGAACAATTTCTTGCGTAGGCTCCGCCCTCACACTTTGCCACCCGAACCGACATATATTGTTACAACAGGAATATTATTACATCATATAATAAAATATGCTTTAGCCACAATTTAGTAAACTGTATTGTCTTCCTGTTAGCCGCAATTTTTGTAGCATTTGTAGATTTATGCTAAAGAAGATGTAAGTAGGTGTGTTACATTATTATGATGTCGTTGCTGCGACGCGAGTATTTATTTCGTCGATATATTACTTACTTAATTCTTAATACCAAGAAATAAGATAAATTAATTGTTGTGTCAGCGTAACAGCTGTCACAGTATGTTAACTTTAGCGTATATTTTTTTTATTTCTGAGAAGGAAAAAATTGGCAATTCTCGACATAAAAAATGTTCATTCGTTTTTTTTAAATACATGAGTTGCAGAGCAGAGAAAGAGCGCCGTAGACACATCGCCAGAGTGGCCATATTGCTAATATTGCCACTTATTGCAAGACATTCTAAATCGAATTGCTCATTGTGAAAATTATTTTTTAAAACTAAAATGCGAATATGCAGTTCGTTCTTATAAATATTTGGTGTAACCATCTGCTACACTCCATAACTCAAACAGTATGCGTAAAAATGAATTCATACTGACTCGTAGCCTATCACAAAAGTTCAAAGCTTTAAGATATATAACACACAATAATAACGCTCCCAAGTTGGTTCCAGGCTCCAAGATCTAAGAGATTTTTTTATAAGTAAAAAACCTTTAGCAAACTGGCGCGGATCCATTCTTCGAACTAGGGAAAAGTCTTCGATATCTTCCAGACTTTCTTCTTTAAAGTAAAAATACTCAAGATCAATTGTTTAAAGTATAAACATCAAATGCTAGTGCCAAGTCCAGTATTCAGTTATGCTGTCTGAAACTGCAACTCGCATGGAGTTCCGCTGGCTATTGGATTACACGTAAGAGGGTACATGTAATCCCGCACATTGTGAAATCAAAATTTCACGAATACTGTCCCAGATAACACATAAGATTGCTGTATACCTGATTTTTCTTTAAAGCGAGTTTTTGACATTTAAAGACTCCTCTGTCAAATATTACAACAAAGTATTTAACAATACTGTTGCGGTCTTATTATTTTTAATCGGTATCAAGTTTTTATGTACATTTTGATACCTACATTTGTGACGTACCCTTCGATCACATTTTATTTGTCGTACCTGAACAACTCTGCCATAAAACCTTGTTCATTACGTCAACATTGTATCTTTGTCGCGTGGTAACTAGGAAGTTTAATTTAAACTTGCTTTTAAACTCGCTAATATAAACTTGCAAAAAAGTGTATGCAGTTGCAGGGCAAACTTAGTGTACGCCTGGTTCAAGTTTAAATTGCTGTCTGGGGTTACTCTCGTAGCGAGTCAGATCAGAAACTAAAGCTAAATCAAGTAACCAACTTAAGCTAACTAAAACGATATACTGAGCGTGGAAACCCTAGTCATAATGGATCTGCGACTGTTCGCAAACCGGAGCCGGGGGCCCGCCGCAGAGCGGACACCACGCCTCGACTCTCCGTTCCTCTTCTCTATCATTTTCTAGTGATGAATTTATTCAAGCTCAACAACAGTTAGCCCGGTGGGCGAGTGAAGACGCGGTGACGAGCGGCGCGGGCGCGGGCACAGGCGCGGGCGCGAGCGCGGGTGCCGGCCGCGAGTACTTCCCGTCGCCGGGCGGCAGCAGCAGCAGCGATGCGCGGCGCTCGCCCCGCGCCGGCGTGCCTCCCGCCGCCTTTCCCGAGTACAAGCACTGACCACGCCCCCCGCGGCCCGCGCGCGCTCCGCGCCCCCCGCGCCCCGCACGCCCCCCGCCGCGCCCCCCGCGCGGCCCCAGCGTGCCCCGCGCGCCCCCGCGCCTCCCCAGCGTACCCCGCGCGCCCAAAACCACGCGCGCCCCTTAGCTTAGTATTCAATGTGTCGAGCTGTCTGCACGGTTAGGGTAACCACATTAACTAGGACTGGCAGCGAGGAGCGACGGCCCCGCGGGGCGCCGCGCCCGCCGCTTGTGAATACGTAGTTATCGTTAGCGAAATCGATGACTTGTAAATATTATTGAACTATATTAAATGCACAGAATATAAACGATATGACTGAACTGTAGTTTGAACGACTTAGCGTTAACCGTTGAATGTAAGATTCGATTCGGTGATGTGTCGACCGCCGCGCCGCCGACGCTGGCCAGGGCCGACCCGTCGAACTTCGACGACTCCGCTCGCTCTGTCACCGACACGATACGCTTTATAAGTTCCCTTTCCAAGGTCCACGCGGCACGCGGCGGCTGCGCGGTGGAACGTATGCTGTATGTCTAAAATGATTCTAAGTAAGACTTATCGTTTTATGAACGTAGCGTTAAGACGAAGCTGTACGGTGCCGAGGTCTTGTGAGACGTCGAGTTCGCTATCGTCGACTTCCGATCGTCGAAGCTCGAGTAGCTTGCAAATTTTAGATAGGCGATTAACAAATTGAGCTAAATAAACGTAAGCAAAGCTTTAATGTAACATGACTTAGTTCGGAGGCTGTCGGCGCTCCCGACGCCGGGCCGCGAGCTCGACGTCTTCTTCGATCTATGAATGTTTCGCAGCGCACGACCCACTCGACATTCGTTAAGTTTATGTTATAGTCTAAGTTCCGAAGTGTTTGTTCGGCGTGAAATTGTCCACACCCTGGGGCAGACACGGCCCTGTTGGGAAGTAGGGCGACAACGCAACCGTCCCCGGAGAGTAGAACGATCGCTTTCATTCCGCATCATCTCTCCGAAAAAGCGCCCGACTTCGCATACCTACCGTCACTTAACGTCGCGTTTAGGGAATTTTGATAAACCTCATAACACCAATGAGATCAACAATATATCGACATATTCATAGTGTAATCGAACTGTCTCGTATTTAAACCTTTGGAAAATCATCGTAATATTAATCGATTGTCTAGTTTTAAAACTGTTCAGAGATCTCGCATCACCGTGCACTAATAATTTCGTATAACTAGGCCGTAACGTACACATATTCTAAAACTTTAATGTGAATAAAAGTTATTTCAATTTTATCAGAATATCTATTATTATTACTAACTTTAAACGAATTTACTCCCATCAACTGATGAAAGATGTATGATAAATGAGTGACATGTTATGGTTTAAACGTTTATTTTATTGTAACAATTTAGAACGTTATCGTTTCATTCGCGTTTACGCTAGGTTAGGTGGCGCGGCCACGAACATTAACAGTAGCTAAACTAACAGTTAAATTATTAAATAATTAATTCGATTAGCCTCGTATCGGCTGCTATCACTCTGGTACGATGTTCATTGGCGCTGTGAGGCCCCGCGCCCTGTTTCTGTAATGTATTCTTAGATACTCGTTATAACTTTAAATAAGTCTAAATAGATACTATAAACACGTACAGGGTAGATGTGATTGCAATACTCTGTAGCTGGGTGTGACACTCGCTAGCGTCACATGTACTCAGCATTGTTGTACCATTAATCAATTTTAATGGCATGTCCTGAAAAACTCGCCTAACACATGGTCACTGTATTTCGTGTCACTGACTCCGTGGACGCTTTTCAACACAATTCACATGCTTAACTGAATAATACTGAAATGTAATCCCGAGTTTGAAGACTTATTGTTATACTTTATTAAACTCATGTTGTGTGAAGCGAGTGTCACTCGCCCAGTAGGCGTCGCGTGCGCGCGTTCAGAACCTCCAAACTGGCCTGTGCGGTCGATATGAGCTCTTGTAGTTACTGAATAAGGGCTTAATTGATAGAATCGGCGACACAGACTGGTTTGTTCGCGTAGGCCTAACACGTCAATTGCGAACGGCGCCGGACACCGCCATTGCTCACGGTAGTGCTCTGTTAATTTTGCAAATGCTCATAACTATTGAAAAACCTTAATAACATAAATCTTATCAGAAAACACCAGAAAACGTTTTTAAATTGAATCGAAACGACTTAGTTAAAACCTTGAATGATTTATGGTGTTGTATAGAAACGAAATAGTACTTAATTATGATATAGCTGAAACTGTTCAGTTGTGATTTAGAATGAAGATGAGGAAGTTTGCTCAAAATTATCACGTATTCCTCGACAACAGTTAAGAGCATTAACAAAAACTGTTCACCACTACCGAACTACTGATTTAGAGATGTTAAAGTTAAGTGATATTATGTAATATAAAAATACGAATTTTAAACGAAAAGAACGTTGAGACGTTGTAATTTTCCGTTTAATTTGTCCTTGTAAATATATTTGCTATATGATTTACTAAATGAATGTAACATATTATTAATGAAAAAAATAGATGACACAAATTTTATACATGGTTTTATTGATAACTCCAAACTCCATACATTATAAATAAGTGAAATAATGTGAAAAAATATAATATGTACCCAGTACACCTTGCTGCATGCAGAGCAATTAAAAGAAAAATAATTGTTTATAAGAAATTAATTTATTATTCATAAGAATAATTTAAATGCATTTTATATGACGATATCACTGCTCTCACTCTTCCTTCTAATCAAAAATTTAGCAAAATTATCTTTCTGAGGATCGAACGCTGCTACTTTCTCACACTGTGCTGATGTAGCAGCTTGCTGAATCTGCTCACCGAAAGCTTTGACGTCATCCCTTTTAAGCTCAACCATGTATTTACGAGACTCCATTATAATTATTGCATCATCCCGAGCCATAGACCATACGCTAGGTTTTAGCCTTTGAAGCATATTGTGACCCACAAACACACCATGGAACAGTCCTTGAAATTGTGGCTTATGTGGGTAATGTTCCAAGGCACACAAGGATAAGAAATGAACTTTTCCGTAATCAACATTTATGTATGTATCACGATCTTCGCGGAGGAGCAGAGGTGCTTCAGGGCCACTTGCCGACATTTTCGCATCAATGTTACTCATCACAACTGTACCCAAATTCTGTTGATTATCCAGCTTCATAGCTGTGACATCAAACGGCTGCTTATTTTCAAGCTCATACAGCATTCTCATCACGTTCCTTTCGCAGATATCAGTAGCCCGCTTATAATTGACTCCGTGAGCAGACTTCAACATGTCTTTGTCTTCGCAGTCTAACCCATACGCAATGTATGGAGATGTCACTAAATCACCAAGATACCCGCGATGGAGGTACCTATCACCACATTTATACACGCCAGCAGCCAACGTCACATTTGGTCTGCAGACTTCTGTCTCTAGCCAAGTAAACGGCACACCGTGCTCTCTGAAATGCTTATATTCTTGGAAACAAATTGAACTTGCGATCTCTTTTATTCGCATATGATAGTCCCAATCGTAGACCCCAGCTCTACTATCGTATCTCATACCCAGACTATGTCTGATGCGATGTTCCCATAATTCGCAGGAGTTAAACTGATTAGTGTTTCCGGTAGTCCAAAAATTGAGCAAATTTTCCATGTAGTCACGTTCACGATATTTCATTTGTTCAATAGATACACAAGGCAAAAGGCAATTCATATAATCAAGATTGGTAATCATACCTATTAACTGTCGAGCCTTTGCAATCAAGTATCTAGAACTAGGTGGTCGAAGGAGTATGTTTCCATATATTTCCAGTAAACGTCTCGTTTTCTCCAATAATCCGCATCGCGTTGTTTTCTCTAATGCCAAAGATAAGAGGAGAAGCTGTCTGGCTACGAGTTCTGGACATCCATCCACAACAAACAAGTTCATGTAACGTCGGGAGTGGCGATAAGCTTGGGCCAAAGTTTTGATCAGGTGTCTTGCATCACATCCTCCAATAACCAGAAAATTCAATTCGTAAGCATTCTCGTCTCCATTATTCAAATATTCCTGCTGCAGATCTAACGCGGGAGAGACACCCCAAAACATGTTTCAGTAAATTTTTATTGAACTTGTATTCTCACTTCAGCTCTCAGTGGTAAAATGACGTAGTTGTCCAATGTCATGGCAACATATTGGGAGGTGACGAAGCGTGGACGTCTGACGGGGGGTTGCTATGACAACGATCTATTTATGAGTATGTTATGTCATGATTATCGCGCTCGAGTAGGTTTTATCTTTGCCTACTGCTACTCACTTTACACAATAAAAGCAAAAATAACATAAGCAGACTGAAAATTACGTGACCCGAATGATAGGTTCCAAAAAAAATTATTTTATATGTTGCGAAATTATTATACCTACAAGGTACAAGGTGCTACAGCAGCATAGACTTCTTCTCAAGAATGAAATGAAAAAGAGACGCATCATGTCAATGCGTCGTTCCAGTGCGGAATTGAGGGTTACTGGCTAACCCGCTATAAAGCCACTTCTGACTTCTGGTCTCTAAAGGCACCCACCTCCATTGCGTAGAGACTGGATATAGTGGGATTTTTACCCATAAAAACTTACATGTGGTCATCCTCAGCACATTTTGAGTTACTCCATGATTTACTAAGAAACGCATCGAAGTCTTTGCGCTATGCTAAAACACTTCTCGAAAAGTAAACAACCACCGCAGCTCTCTTAGTGCTATAGAAGCCGAACCACACGCGCTGCCATCTTCTCCGGAATCGCTTAAAGTAGACGACCGGAGCCGCTCATCGGCCGCGACCCCAAAAGTCTCCTTCTTGCCTTCTACGTCTACCTCCTATAGATGCGCGATATAAAGGTAACTCCAAAAAATATTAAATATTCAAAAATTATAACATTTGTTTTTATTACAGCTATTGATCTTTTCAAAATATTCACTTTGGCCAATGATGATATATCTTTTGTAAATATAACATCATTGACTTTGGCCAAATATACACTGTTTCTTTTGTCTATACCACTGTGGAAATAGCATTGACCATTCTTCGTTAGACACCTCAGTAATTTGAAAATTATAAGCAGCCAGGGTATCTTCTTCGCTTTCAAACCACTTTTACCGTTTAATTTTTTTTTCATTTTTCGAAATAGGTAAAAATATAAGAAAATAGGTCACGGGAATATGGTGGCTGAGAGGTAGCATTGACACGTATTTTGAATTAAAATAGTCTAGTGTGTTTGGACAGTAATTAGTAAGTGGAGAGGCGTTTTCGTCAAGCCAGAGAAGATTCCGGATTCCTGACTTTATCTGCTTGTCCCAAAAAAATTGATTTTACTGGCAAATAACCAGCCTTAACGATGGTCTATAATGACTTGCCAGTGTAAAATAAAAGAATACGGGTTGTTTAACTTCTTTTGGCATGATGCTAGCCACAGGGATGTAAGGATCTCAGTATTGACCTCCGTTCAAAACAGCCATTCCCAAAGTGGGCGATAACGCCCCCTTGTGGGCGCTGCAGGCCTAAAGGGGGGCGGTAAGAGACCCAGAAAAAAAATGGGGGCGTTGTGTAGAGGCCTGGGGGGTGATTTGTAATTTCATTTAGCTAGGAGGCATCTTAGACAACGACTGCATGAGCTCTCGACTCAGTAGACAAAATAAGTTTGGGAACCAGTGGTTTAAAAGATCAGAAGTTTAAAGTGCCTTCTAAGGTGTAGAGATTGCAATACGGATGAACACCAAACTTCACTATCATCATCATCAGCACCACTACACTAATTCCGTAATAAAAACATTTTAATTCAATTAATATTTTTTTTTTATTTTTTCAATCGATTTCATTGATTGACTTAATTTGTTTTATTGATTTAATTTTTTATCAATTGATAATAATCGATAATCAATTGATATTTATTTAGTTTACACAAATAGTATAGGGCTATATTGTAATAACTAATAACATTAATTTATTTTTTACTTATCTCGAACATAGCTCGGTTCGATATACATTTCAATAAAATAAATACGATTTTAAAAAGATAATTCGTAATAAGACGAATCGCACAACCGTCCCTTAAATGCTTCATGCAAACTGGACGGCGCGTCAAGTGCTTCATGCATACTGGACGGGATTGACGTCAAGTACAACGGATCGTGTGTGTGCTCTAGGGGCGTCATGCCAAACGACCCTTCATGCATACTGGACAGACTTGATCAAGCATACTGGATGGTGTGTGGGCGGCATTAGTGCCCCTTTTTGGTAAGAATTAAAAACTCATAACCATTACATCTCTTGCGGTTATGCGCTCCTAGTAGGTACTTTTTTACAAATGATTACAATCCAAGTAGGGAAAAAAAGAAAACTTTACTTTTCAAATAAAATTCAAAACTAGTCTTCAATACATTTATTTAAAATTATTATGTACTTTCGATTTTTTCCATAATAATAATAATATAATTTTTATAATTATACAAAGTATAAAAATTGATAATACCATCAGCAAAAATTAAATATCCTTATACAATACAGATCAGTAAGTATAACATACATAAGTCTATACTAAAAAAATATAATGGAGTACTATGGAAGAGTCATAATACAACAAAACACAGCTGAACATGACGTATTTTTATTTTGTTACTACTAGTAATCAAAACACTTAAGATTTACAAGTATATTGCAAATAATTATTTCAGAACTATTTTAGCAATGTTTTGTACGTCATACAAAACGTACGTACGAATTACGTCGACAATGCGAGGTTGCCAAACTTACCATAGCTAACTGTTTTACTCGTGGTTACGCTATTAGATAGACACAGATACAAGAAAATTTATTTCGCACGTATGAAATTCGTAACTTATTGTGACTTCGTCCTTTAGGATTCTTGGTTCAAGGTCTAGGGTGTGCATAAAACGCACAATTGCTATTGCAATTGTCATATATCATACCAACAAAAATAAATCAGACGTTTATTGCTTTCAATAATAATAGAAATATTAAAATGTTTAAGAAAAATTTAATGAAGTTTAGTTTTTGGTATCTGTAGCAAATTTTTACATAGTGGTATTTGAATTTAACATTTTTTTATGCTACTGGGAAGACAAATGACCTAACAGTCCACATGGTAAATGGGATTTAGATTCATGGAGATTTACAATAAGGAGACGGAAATAGCACCTCAGATTGCAAATATGCTAATAACCCTGAGGTCTAAAATTTTGTGTCAGAAACATCGGAGTAAGCTTCCCAAGAATACAACAATTTAAATCTGGGACCAAGAAACACAATGGATTGAGCTCCAATAAGTTGCCGCTCTTACAACCGTGTGTCAGACGAGTTTTCCTGTCTCTTTATATCTCATTGCGTGTAACCATGAGTAAAACTGTGAGCTATAGTAAGTATGGCAACCTCGCACTGTCACTCTGTTAGTGTATTTCGTGTCAGCTTATGAGTTGGTAATGAAATAATTATTTTCAAAATACTTGTAAATCTTAAATTAAGCGAAACACCACTTTAATAAAATTAAACTCTTAATTCTCGTTTAATAAAATTAAACTCTTAATTCAGTGGTGTATCGTTGTGCTGTGACCTTCCCTAGTCACGCACATTAGTAAAACTCTGGAAAGTCGGTCAACAAAAAAGGACACTTTAAGGACACGCTTTTTAGCAAATTCTCCGTCGATTTTGGTACTTGGTCCGAGATTTTAACACCACTGTTTGACGGCAGGGTTGGCGAATAAGATGGTGGTACTAAATTTGGACAGACCTATCGATATCGACAAGCTAACTTAAATTTAAAAATCGAAATAAACCAATGTAATCACAATAATTTGGATCAGACCGAAAGGCGCAAACTAAGAACTCGGCGAGTGGAAAAAAATTACTGAGGAATCTAACCAAATAGAGTAGCTCGAGACAGACAGGTCCAGAAAAGAACTAGAAGAATGCTACGTTTAAATGAGGTCCTAAACTGAAAACAATGTATTACTCCTATCTGTACATAAAACTTAACAAAAATACCAAATAAATAAAATACATCTTACGTTACATATTATTTACTAAGTTTTTATTCATACATCTTTCAAATATATACAATTTTACATACATACGCGGTGCTTACACATACCTTTTTCGCTATCTCAAATCTCATTATTCTTCTCCCATACTTTCTTCGATATTTGCAAATGCTTTTGACATAAACTACTATTGTAACGTACTCTTCTCCAGCTTCATAGTAATTTTCACAAGATTTTTTTTTATTTTATTAGTTCTTAAACCTTTTTTTTTCTTTTTTTATCTCGCAACTGGCGTTACATGTTTGAAAATTCCATACTATCATTATTAATTGCCCTATTTAGATGTGTACTTATATATATTATGACTATTTGTTAATTGTTAGGCTAAGTTTCTAAATAAATAAATAAGATGTACTGTTAAAGAATCACATCAACTACTTATCGGTATTAACAACAAAGCACCAGTCTCATGAACACTATAAGATTATTCTTCTATTTAAATTATTTGAATCTGGTTTAAACGTAGAGAATTCAGTCAAATGTGGTCTATTCAGGGACTCTTGGTCATTAATCGTGTCGTGAGGTAAGAATGGAGAAGAAGGTTCATTATATACAGAAGAAAACTTAACCTCTATCTCAGTTTCATCAGAAGGATTGACTCTTCTAAATCTTCTACTTGAATTGCTATCTACATTAGATGATGTGGAAATATGTTTCATTCCTAATCTTTCACACCAAAGACGTCTAGTTTTCCTATTTGCAATAATGAAGAATAGAAACAAAACAAAACCCTGAAAAGTAGCAGTTAAACTAAATAAAAACGCCGCAATAATGTTATAAGCAAATAAACCGAATAGCCACGGAAGGCCGAACAAAAATAGCAATAAACAACTGACACACACACTATGTAGAGCCTCATTTGAGTTACTGTGCTTCTGGATTTTAGCAGAGAAGAATATTGAGCGGACTATCAAGCAAAACAAAGTTAAATTCACCAATAGCGCCACAGAGACTGGCAAATATACCGCCAAAAGGAGACCGAGCTCAGAAGGATAGCAGAAAGCATTGCCTTGGTAATCCTGATTGAAACGTCCTGAGTAAGAATCAGGAGAGACTAAAAGAAGTATCCCCACTACTACAAATGGACTACCCCACGAAAACAAGGATGCTTTGAGAAGTTTATGCGATCCATCATTTTTAAAAATAACAACGAGTTTTAGATACGATAGTACTGCTCCCACCGACATCCAACAGAAAGACGCCAAGACAAAATAATGCAACATAATACCTGTTACGAAACAAAATGTTGTAAACTGATCAAATTCTGCAAAAACAATAATCATGAAACAAATTATGACTACCAATATCGCAAAACTCAATTGTAACCAAATTTTATTACCGAAATCCCTTCGCCAAGAATCAAATAACGCGGCTGTCAAGCCTATTATGAATAACCCAAGCAGAGATAATGAACAACCTATTAAAGACAATATTTCTAAAACATCTTCATGTTGTTTTGAGAACTGTCCTCCAGGTACTAATACTTCTGCGAAATGTGTAAGATGGTCGCACCTACATATATCTAACGTATCGTTCTGTGTCGCTTTAATTAAGTTACAGCCGTCATTCGACCAATATCCAGTTTCGTCATCGTTAAAATGCCAATACGCGCAAGCGCGTTCACTATCATGTGATTTCGGGCGAAAGTAAATATCTATCACCTAAAAGAATTGACTCATATCAGTTACTTACTAACTAAGATTACATATTCAAATTATCATTAATGTAATGAGTCTCACCTCCCCTTCCTTGAACTCCGTAACATTCTCGATATTTACACTAATCACTTTACTGTTGACGATATATTTTCTGCCCTTATTTCCAATTCTGAAAGCTCGATCATTACGAAACACTAAGAAACTTATGCGACGAGATGAGTTTGCTACACATTCTGGCAAGTACACTATTGCTTCATTATTCTCTTTACTCACATCAGGTGACTCATCTGAAAACCACATGAAAACACATACTATTACCATTGCTGGATATAGGAATCGTCCAAAGCCCACCACCACATACTATAATCCTCAGTTTTGCTCGCCCAGTCTATAACTACGTACGAACTGACGATATTAAATGATGTTATTTTCTGAATACTACATTTGATATAGTATTTGTTCTTAATTTTATTGTAAAAGTACTTAAATGTGTATTTTTGATCATTAATCATTTGTAATCATTGAAACTGCAATATTTTGAATTTCTCACACTTATCGCTAAAGAAAACATAAATAAATACCACAAAACCTTACCTATTATTTAATCATGACGTTTTAATCAAATTAACATCAAATTGAACACGCAATTTTAAGCATATTAGCCAATTAAAAAACTTAGGGATTATTTCACAATGTGATCAAATAAATTCTGAATATCTTCAGATGTAGATGTACAAAATTTATTCCGTTTTCAAACGTATGTGCTGATTACAGCTTATTTGGGAATAATGGAGAAACAATATAATATACAATAATTGTAGAGAAAAATGTACTCACCATTAATAATCTCTAAATCACTGCTGTTAAACATATCATCAGATTCAGTGACTTTGACTCTAAATCCTCTGACTGGAGCATCAGGTCTTGCATCTGCCATTACTATAGCAAAATTATTCTGTACAACCGAACCAACTTGCAAACCATTCAAATCAATACGAGTTGCTGCCTGATCAAGTATATTAAGGAACGTACTCGGAATTCCTACTTCCTCCTCTGGATTTAGAAACTCGTCTAACTGAAACAAATGCATTTTCTTTACGATTAATATGTTCAAAAGTTTCCTTCGATTCGATTTGAAAATTCTAAAATTCTACATTACCCTTCCAAATTGGTTTTTAAGATCTTGAATTAGTACTGGAGAATTATTATGTAACATGTGTGATAAGTCTTCTATAATGTTATTAAGCTCTTCTTCAGTCTGTAATTTAATGAATTATATCTTATCATTATTACATCACTTCACATAAAACAACAAACCACTTTTAATATTTAATGATGTTTCGTTTATGTATGTAGTAAAAAAACGTTATTACAATTAATTATAATTAGTAAGAGCTATTAAATCCTGAATACTGTTCAACTTACTGTATTAACATTAGGAGTCGTATTTACTAAGTCCAAAAGCTCGGTAGTCATTTTCGTAGTCACTTTTGTAGTACCTAGTTCACTAAATGTTACAAGCGATTGTGGTTCTGTTACTTTTACTGTTTCGTAAGATTCTGTTATTACTGTTTCAGAAACTTTATCTGGTAAATGTTGAAAATTTTGTTCCAATAATTTTAAAACTTTGATAACCTGTGTTGTTGTTTCTAACATGTAAGCATCGATACACTGTTCTTTACACCACTGGTAATTTTGTATCATCCAACGTTCTATTTCTGTAACATTATCCTGAAAACTATTTACATTCTCAGGTGTATTTAACAATTTTTTTCTACAAGTTAAATTGCAATATGTCTCCATATTGCTCTCTTCTTGAGTCACATGTATCTTTTGTTGAACATTAGTTGCAGTTGTCTCTAAATCTACTACATCTGATTCATCGGCAGGCACAACTCCTAAATCATATTCTTTATCTGTTATATTCCAAAGAGATTCTTCAGTCCTATTCTTTACCATTCCATCGTCAAATATTATTGTGTTATTTTCTACAGCTTTAGTTTTATAATTAACTACGGGTCTTGAAAAATTACTAGTACTGTTTGGAAATAATATTTCATCGAAAGCTTTTGGTTTTGGAGGCTGTGTGTTTGATTGATGCAGAAAGTTCAGTAGTGAAGATAATGGTTTTGGCTGAAAGTAACAATTGAAGCTGCATTAATGATAGTATATAATAATAGATGAATCACTATTTGTGAAACTGTATCATATACATACATACTTTCGCACCATATACCTAACAAGTTATCACGTTTACCTATTAGTGAAACCTGTTTCTAAAAATTTGCTAAAAATAGTTAGAATTAAATAGTTAAAATGTATAATGCTTCATTTATTTAAACACGACATAAATTACTAGTCATGAAGCATTTTCATAACAGTCTGGGTGTTTATGTATAATATGTTTACAAAAGAAAAGTATATAAGTAGTATATCAGTTGTCGAGTACCCATACCACAAGCGCTATGCTGCTTCCTTTGGGACTAGATGGCGCTGTGTGAAATGTCTGAGTATATTATATTATTATACTATTATTTTATTCCACAAATACATTACTTTATAATACATACACATTTTAAAAAGACATCGTTTTTCTTTTTGTAAAATTGGATTGATGGACTATATTAGCCTATTTAACTACTTTACGACTGCACTTAATAGTTGAAAGTTATCAGTATATAAACACACAAACAACACGGATTTGTTTTTGCTTTGTTTTGAATTTACATTATTTATCATGAATTTATGGAATTGTCCTCAAAAAGTTAATGGGAATAAAACTAGCACTGAGTATCTCTTATATAGTGACAAAAATTTAAAATTTTAGTGTACTTTATGTCGTTTCAGAAAACTCACCTCGTGAACTCCTGACACAAGTACCAACGTTAAAAAACTTAGTTTTGATCAAACACTAAGGTTACTAATCAAGTAATTTAAATTAAAAGTGATACATAATTCGAAGCACATCAAACTTATTTTATATATACCAACAAATATATGAATTACATACCATATCTCCCAATGTTCTGTCGTTAACAAAACATATAATGAAAAATAGTTTAATAGCTCTGTGATCCAAAAACATCTTGTAAAAGCAATTATTTTTTCAATTTTTAACATTAAAAGTGTTGTGACACTCCTTCTTATGAATAATATGATACTAGTAAAAAAACCTTATCTTTAGATAACCAATAATTCTCAAAAGTGAGGCGGGGGAACGATAAATGGTTTGTATTATCGTAAATATTAATAATACGTCTGCTGACTGGAATCGATATTGATTATGGCAGTCGGCTCAACTCGCTTAAAAATTAACCTACATACTTAGAACAGTAACGCTTACAAGGAGTATTTGCTAACAAGCTATACTGGACTACATGGGCGAAGAGAATATTCTCCGAATGAAAATATTCTCGGATTGAGAATACCCTGAAATATTATCTTAACTTGTCTTAAGTTTCCTTCCAAATTCTCAGAAATTCTCGGTCCGGAGAATGTTTCCGAGAATTTAAGCGTAAAGTTTCCGGTGGCGACAATATTGTCCTGAATTATCCATCCCTACACCGGATAAATGAAGCAACTAAGTTATGCATGTAAGCAAAGTTTTGATTAAATTATAATTCTCACCTGTAAAATGTAATAAGTATTACATACTTTTTTAGAATTTTCTGATGTATCATAACTTTATTTTACTGCACAGGCCGTCATATTTTTTTATTTCATTTGAGGTACGACTATCGACGAGTGATTGCTGGACAAGTGACGCCGTCATGGGTCCAAAAAAAACTTCATTTTTGTGCGTTTAATAGGTTTCTAAACGTTATTCAATTATTGTAAGCCTTCATAATAATGTACATACTTAAGTTACATATCTTCACGCTGCATCCTTAATGAGGTAGTCAATCAGAGAGGTCGAGGTGCCAAACGTCACTTAACTCCAATTTACCGAAGACGTAAAAAATATATGAGATTTGAGTAGACGAAAGAAGTATGTAAGGATCGCGAAGCTTGGTGCTCTATCCTCTCTGATTACCCCATTAGGGATACAGCATGAAGATGTGCGTATGTGTGTGTAAAAGATGTTCTAGTGCCTTTTTAGATTAAACGGATATTTATTATAAAATAACTTTTATACAAGACAATGTTTACATGAAATTAAATTTACTATAACTTTAACAATAACAAAGTAACAAAGATTAAGTAGTAATGGGGTCAGAAACTATTTCTTATATTTTTGTCTCTTTTAGTATAATAACGCATTAAATTTATCAACATTTTTATCAAATTGATTTGACACCAATTGTAAGTACATACGAACAACTTGGTTACCCATGCAAAATTAAGGGCATATATGACATTCAGTCTTCATGCTATACTCCTGATAGGGTAGCGAGGACGGAGCGTCCACCATCGCGGTTCTCATACTTCTCTCGCCTCCTCAAACATCATTCTCCTCACACACTTCCATTATAGATATTCGTATTTAAAATTACCGCAAGTTAACCCTGGCTAATTGATTTTCATAAGTCAGCGTTGACTTCTGCTCTCACCTCTCACTTGTTCTCTGTGCATTTTCATCATCAGTGGTTCGTTTCTATTTCTTTCTACGTCCTTTCAAATTATAATATTGAGTTAGAAAATGTTAGAAAATGTTAAACCAGATGTAACTGCGATATTTATGTACAACGAAAGTTCAAGTCCAAAATAATGGGCACACAAAATAGTATGGTCCAAAATAATATGGTACACATATATTGAGTTATAATTATAAGTCACTAACAATCAATACTGCTTGTAGTTTTCACTTCGCTTGAAAGGTTTCTATTTTATATTGCACAAATAAATGAGATGACATTTAAAAAAAGTTGTTCAACCCTCGGACAACGAATCTTAATGGACGGGTACACTGACATGTATATATTACCACACTGGACTGGCGGTTATCAAGTTATTATTGTGCCTATTTGATTTACGCCATTTTGGCGCTGTCGACATATGGTCACATATATGAGAGTACATGGAACTATAATAGCCATATACAGTATACGCAATGATGTTATAGAACAAAAGAGGTAGATAGGTTAGATGCACTCAAAAAGTGGCACCCCAAAACTGCTAATTAGCCAACCTGGACTTGGTCAAAGAATATGAAAAGTAATGTTACAGAGCCAACAATGTCATGCAATGCCTATTGCGCTTTCAAAATTCTAAATTTTTTTAATAATCCAAACGTTTTTTATAATATACACGATCATGTGATGACGCAGCCACCCAGTTTTAATCATCGTTTACATTTATTAAAAGCAATTATATATAATTCATCATTTTCAAATTTATTTATTATTATATTATTCAAATTTAATTAAAAAATGTTGGCGATCTTTTTAAATGAATATGTTCTCATGTACATGATTCAAGAAAAACGAAATTCGAAAAAAGCAAACGTCATTTTTACTGCCTAATCCCATTAGTTATAATTATCAATCTTTTTTTTTAATGTCTGTTCTGTGGCATTAATTACTAATATTCTATGAAATAGTCACGGATTCGCTTAAAATGTAGTAAGAAATCAATCCAATCACAATGAATTAGAGAGCTATGTGATTTGTTAGTTTGAAATGCAATTATGTTTTACATTGCATAGCGACGCAGTGCAATGTATATTTGTCTCACTTTGTAACGTTGTAACTGGGACAATATTTTACTTGAATTAGTACTAAGGTAACCTATCTACCTCTTTTGTATTATAATATCATTGAGTATACGTCAAAATTAGTTCATAGCCATCACACATTAATTAGATACTAGTTTATTTAATGTATAAATTCGGTAACTACTTGTGAAACGCTCGGTTTAGCTAATAGCCATTTCAAAATTAGTTCTCAAGAATTTCGCATGTCGCAAGTGGCGCTTCAAATTGGCACACTAAATTAGCTGTCATTTGCTTCGTAAAGCCTGTCCAGTAGTAATTTATACATGTCAGTAGACGGAGCAGTGTGTTGCCGCTGTTATCATGTGTCAAACGAATTGTAGTATCACTTTCTATCTCTTTAAGTGTAATCACGAAGTAAAACAGTTAGCTACAGTAAGTATGGTAACTTCGCTCTGTCGGTGTAATTCGTGTCAACTCATGACCGACTAACGTACAAAACTGAAATAATTAGTAGCCAAATACTCATAAATCTTAAATTATTTGGATACTAGAATTCACCAAAATAAAAATATGTCGTATTCAGCCGTGTATTGTTTTCCTATGAGCCTTCCTTAGCCACGCACATTAAAAGTCTAGAAACTACGTCAACAAAAAACGGACACGATAACGATGTTAGATAATTATGTATTATATAGATATATATTATTACATAGATATAATATATTACTTCATTGAAATGTATATTTGATTAATAATAATGAACTATAAATTAATTATGAAAACAAAACATAAATTATATTTGTGGTTTAATACATAGACTTTATTAATAAAAAGTACATACATATGTTAATATTTACAAACTTAAAACTACACATTATCTTAAATAATAAACTTCCTCAAAGTTGCCGCTTAGAAAGCTGTCATTGCTCAAGGTACCTAGCAGACTGGCAGCATTGCCTCTTTGAATAGCCAAACTGATTCGTTGGCGGAAGAAGCTGCCAGCCCGGCGGTCTCCCGAAGCCTCGACCAGTCTCTTACAAATATCAGAAACCAGTTGATGGGCTTCGGGGTCCCAGGGACCCAAAGTTTCGACTGCAAAGGGCGTAAATATGAAACTCTCAGAGAGAGTCGCATACTTACGCCGCTTCAAGTTCTCGGCAGTGCTGGCCGCGGCACCTGCTGACTTGGAAGTCGCCGGCACATGGGAAACAGCAAGTGTATCGACACAAGTGGCATCCCACACCAGCGATCTTCCAAGTTTCCAAGGAATGAGCGTCAAACCATCCGGTCTCCTGCCGTCGCTGCGCACAATACCTACAGGCTCTAAGACTGCAGGAACGCCAGCGGCGACAAGGGCCCGCCGAATGACGTCATTCAAGGCAGCATGTCGTGACATGCGGCCCGCACTACGTAAACAGGATAAATTGTTATTTTAATATTCTAACTTTTAGTTATCGATTTAATACTCGAATAGTTATTTATGAAACAATAAAGGGTCATTGTGATAATTGAGTCATAATTGCTCCCTATTTTCATAACTCTTTGAAACTATGTGTTGCCTATGACAATCAGTATAATTATAAATAATATATTAATAAATAGCTATTAATTATGAATTACATATACCTAGTATGGATATATTTGTATAGTACAAAATAAATATAACTTATTCTGATAAGAGTTATGATTATAGTGGTGGAGAAGGTAGTGTCCAATAGTGATTGTAACTACAGAACGACACATTGCTGTCGGGACACTAGAGCTAAGCAGATAAGTATCCAAATAGAATTTTAAGTTACTCATTTTGTTATATAATATGATGTTATAGTGTGTACCTAGTATTGTGATATTTGCAATTATGTATAATATGATATAAGAATATAATGTTTTAGAGAGACAATCATTGTAATAAAAACTAGTGAAGTGTAATTGCTTGTATTTCAATACTTTATTAAACAATAATACCTGACTGAGTTTCTTGCCGGTTCTTCTCAGTGCAGATTCATTCTGAACCGTGGTTGATTTTGCTTGAATAAAAATGATTGGATTCAAGCTTAATGATGTGTTTCCTTCATTTACCCATTATTATTAATATTTCTACTCCTACTATTATTTAATTCTTTTGAGTAATTGCCTATATTTTATAAATTATTTTATAACTCTCTATATGTCCCTATTTCTAACACGCGCGTGTCCTTGTTATAAATAAACCATGAAACTTGTAAATAATCTCTTTGATAATTTACGAGTAAATAATCAAAGATCAAATCCACGGATCATCCCGCAACAAAATCATACTTTGTCAGTTCTAGCATTAAGTATTTAGCACGGATCTAGATAGGTTCTTAGGTATTTAGGCTTAGATAGCAAAGAAGGACCAGATGGGTTTCTAGCCAGTCTATACACGTGGGTTTTATAACAAACTCTACTTTTTGGACGACTTTTACGACTTACATGAGAAAATAGAAAACGACTTACATGAGAATTAGGTATTAAAAACATTAAAATAAGAAATGAAACATAAATAATAATTACTTAAACTTTATTAGCAGGAAATAAATAAACATTTTTCATACGTAATTACATATCTACTACAAATGCTATTTATTTAACAATAATTCTGTGTAATAAATATATCTTTCTTAAATCTATATATTTTGTTCTGTACAATACATTATATAATACTGTTATTTACACTAATATAATATAAATATATTAATACAACTGCACTATTAATAATCGAAAATTATCAGCTAACAATAGTTTAAAGTTACTCATTAAATATTTCGATTAATATTTGGTAACTCTTAGATAGACGCCTTTTCTATGAATCACATCGCTAATAGCTATTCTCGTTTCTTTTAACAAATGTATGGGCCGATTTACACTACAATAACCTACAAGCATTCCAAGAACGACCCCAAAATAAAGCTTTACGTCTAGGGGTGTTAGAAAATGAACTGCGAGAGCACTGAACAACGTTTAACATAAAAGTAAATTCGTTCCCCAAAATTGACTTGGGGTCTATTTATTGATAACAGAAAACACAGACACAGTACAATCAAAACAGTAGAATCTAAACGACGTATATGAGGACAGCTGCAACTGCCGTAGTTTAGTAATATGCTACTTAAACTGCGACCACACCCACAACTCTCCCCTCTCAAATATTTGACGTCTCAAATATTTGAATCTCGATCTGATTAAAATTATGCAAATAACAGCGCGCCGTCCCGCGCCCTGCGAGTTTGACACGTTTGGTTCACATACACAAGGCATTAATTCCAAAAAGTGGATATTACAAAAAGTGAGGAAGCTGTCGCCGAGTTATTATTTTAGCCCGGCTTCTATGTTGTGATTATTCTAGAACCCTAGGCATAACACTACAATCGTGACGTCGAACTCCGGCTGCGTCATCTGCTCTGACTGAATCCCTTATCTAAGTTATTAGAATTTAAACGCATTAACTTATATTTTTCAATAAATGTCCAATATTTTTACAGCGTGTTTAGAATTTTTAATTATTCTGTTTTAATGTTCAGTCAGTTCAAATCAGTTTCAAGAACAGTAACTAACCGACATTCGTTATTACTTATGTATATAACCACCGTTGACTGGGAAGTAACATTAGTATTAATTCAAGCCGATGATCTCATTGTAATTATTATGTATCTGATTGACATTCATTCATGAGTCTGAAATGTGAAATTAATATTCATTTCCAGTTAATATAAGTTAGGCAATCAGACCACGAATAAATTTTATTCTTCGGCGGTAGGTGTAACCTTTACACTGCACCCGTAAGTGTAAAGATAACATCTACCTTTCTGCCGAAAACAATAATTACTCATAAACATCAAATTCTAATTCGACATCTGTATGGTACAATAAAACCATAAACATAAGTTGCATCGAAAATATTAGGTAACGCATAAAGGTGTGATCCTTGTGTAATCTAACCGACTAAAATTATTGTAAACACAAATGAAATATAGGCCTTCTTGCTTTATGTTTCGACTAACAAACGAAACGAACGAAAGCTAACTTTTGACTTGCCAAAAAACAGACTTGTAAATCCATTCAACTTAATCGGATATAAAAAGTATCTTAATTTGTAAGTTCATGCACAAATTAGCTAAGTAATTACAATGTAAATCAGCCATATTATAAATTTAATCAATTAAAGAAGGGCTACAATTTAAAGGACTAGAAACACACCTCGTGAAATCAATAAAGATATAATTCGGATCGAATGTTTCAGTACTACGAATGGTCGCATGAGATCGTCTTAAAAAGACAGAAAAAAAATCATAGGAAATAGTGAACACATTTAAAATCAAAGGAAAAGAAGACTAGAAAACATTTCAGAAAGAGCGCACCAAGGATCTCAAACTTGGCAAGTACTCTCTCGTGATAAAATGCTTTTAGATTTCTGTCAAGAAAACTTCGAGTCATCTTGCGACGACAAGGACCTAGGTTTCGAAGATTTCGCCATAGAAGACGCTCCACCGCTCTCTCCTCTCCACCCAGCTCCTGAACTTTTATTCGTATAAGTTGAAGAGGTAACGGGCACTCTTCGCGTTTGCTTAATCTTTAACTTATTCAGCCAAAGCTCTCTAGTTTTCTTATTACCCACGACGAAGAAAATAAATAGAACGAAGCCTTGGAAGGTAGCTGTTAACGTGAATAGATAAGCTGCAAAAATATTAGTTGCGAATAAACCGAATAACCATGGCAATCCAAATAGAAACACTAGCAGACAACTGACTGAAGCACAACGCAAAGCTTCGTTGGAATCACCATGCCTCTGGATCCTTCTAGAAGCAAACACGGAACGGACTATCAAACCAAATAGCGTCCAGTTTGCAAGAAGAATTAAAGCAACAGGAGCGTATACAGTAAGCCAAAGACTGAGACCTGAGGGGTAACAAAACGCTCCACTGGGAGTCTTCTCTTCGAAACGCCCCGCGTAAGAATGAGGGGCGACCGACAAAAGTATCCCGACAACGGCACATGGTGCTCCCCACGAAAATGCAGAAGCTCTCAACAATTTGTGAGAAGCATCTCGTGTAAACACCAAAACTAATCTCCTGTATGACAACACAGCCGCTACCAGCATCCAACAGAATGACGTTAGCACAGAATAATGTAACAGGACACCGGTTAACATACAACCCACATTGTATTCATCAAATTTAACGAAAACAATAACAAGGAAACAGATAGCGAGTATGAATATAGCCAAGCACAACTGAAGCCATACTTTGTTAGTGAAATCTCTTCTCCAAGACCTAAAGAGGATGGCTGTAATGGCGATCAATGCTAGCCCTATTATCGATGAACAACAGCCAACAATAGAAATGACTTCTAAAATGTCCTCGTTTCGTTGAGAAAATACTGATCTAGGAACCAAAATTTCAGCGAAGTGTGTAAGATGGACGCACCGACAAATGTCCAGCATGTCTGTCTGACTAGCTCTGATGAAAGTGCAACCTTCTTGGGACCAGTAGCCAGTAACGTTGTCAATGAAATGCCAGTACGCACAAACACGACTCGTATTGCGGTTAGGATCATTTGTGGTAGGCCGGAAGTGGATGTCGATCACCTGTAAAACACAACACGAAATATTTAACAATTAGAGCATTTTTCCTTAGTTTCATATACATATATATCCTTCGATCACAAATATATAACATATCTCATTATTGTAATGATAAAATCAAAATGTCTAAATTTTTTGTCGAAATTCCAAACTAATCCATAAAATTTTTATTAAAAACTTAGTTTCGAAACTTACCTCTGAATTCTCGAACTCGGTCAAATTCTCCACATTGACACTAAGAACTCTACTGTTGAGGGAATAAAGACCATGATTCGAATGGAAGGCACGATCGTTTCTAAATATAACGAAACTGATACGTCGCTGAATGCTTGATATTGATTCAGGAAAATGAACGACTGCTTCGCTCTCATTGGTCATCAAAAGGGAAGAGTTGACATATTCTAGAAAAAAAATACATAATATTTTAGCAAAAATAATTTATTAACATTGCGCAAAGTCAACTAAAATACTCAATTTTCATCTCGTTCAATTTTACATATTGCAATAAAAACTAAAATATTCCACTTACGAGTAACAATCTCAAAAGCATCTTCTCTGAAAATATCTTCATTTCTAGAGGCAATCCTCAGTCCCTTCACTGGCAGATCTGGTCCAGCATCCGCCATCACCATAGCTATATTTTGTCTCACCGCTGCTGCAACTTGGGACCCATTGAGATCTGCTTTTGCCGCCAACCTATCTAACAAGTGAAGGAACTGTGCCGGAATTTCGAGGTCTCTCTCAGTTTCCAAAAGTATATCCACCTAAAACAAAGATAATGAAACTTGTTATGTTGAATGGAATCTGTTATAAGACTATTACATAATAATCGCTCCATCTGCAATAGAATTTAGTAAAAGTGGAAATGGACCAAAATTCAAAGGGGGCTAATTACGCAAATACTAATTTCTGAATAAAATAATTTCGGTTTAACGTTTCATATTTATTGGTAACGACAATTAAATCGAATCCTTTACGTTGGGAAAATCGTCATAAACCAACATTTTTGAAAATATGATCTAACGCGGGTTCGGAACGATCCGGCAAAAAACTGCTGGCTATATTATACGAATTAATTATTATTATAGATGACCACTAAGATAATACTAATATAAAGAAACAACGAAAGAAACAAACCATGATGTAAGAATAGACAGAGTAAAATATGGAGAAAGAAATAGCTGCCAGTAAGAAAACAATAGATATTATGTATCGGATAGGTGAGGGAGAACTTCATCGTCACCCTGCTTGTATGTCTCAAGATCATGTTCTTGGAACATATAATTAAGCCTAATATCATTTGGCCGTCCGTGTTTATCGTACAACCTTAAAATTTGGCACAGTAATACATCTTATCAGTCAAATTATTTTGAACTAGCTAATATTCTAAAATATTCACAGAAGAATTTACTGGCACTATAATTCTTAAATTTTTTGAGAATACATAGATTTGCTTGTAGTTTACGGAAAAAAATATGACGAGTCCTGAACTTTATAGATCTCCAAACAACGAGCTAAAATAAATAACCATTTTATAAATATCTTAAAAAGCCCTCTACGTACGCGTCTGTTAGCTATTATCAATATTCTCGATAAATCGTTTGTTGTCTTGTTTTTCAGTTTCATAATAATGGGCTGTGGTTATTCAGTATCCCCGCTTCTGAGATGAAAACTATGCGTTCTTCTAGGATGTTGACTTGGATGGAAACGTAGGATGAGGAGATATAATTAAAAGACGTGCTTTCGCTAGCTCGTGAATTTCTCAACTGACTTTATTTCTGACATTCAAAAAAACCATGTTAATATGAAAGTAGCAACACTTTCAAAAAAACAGTATTGCCATTTGTTAACGATTATGATTAGAACGATTCATCGAGAATATTGATAATAGCTAACACGTCGAAGTAGCATTTTACTATTTAATCGTGAATTACCCTTTTAATTAGGTACTTCGAATAGCAAGCTACACAAGGTTGACATTCATTATAAAAACACATTCATGCATATGTATTTTGGAAGACAAAAAGATTTTATTTAATAATCACCTCGTCGAAAGCTTCATTGATGGTCTCAATTACGACAGGAATTGAGTCATTTTGCAGCAACTGATCTAAATTATGTAACACTTGTTGAAGCTGTTCGTCGGGCTGAAATGACAATAAAACATTCATTTATTTTACTAGAGTATAATTCAAAATATTAAATTCTGGATTATTTTCATAAACAGAAAACAATGTGATGATAGAGTAATTATTTTTATGAGACGATATTAAATAATATTAAATAATATATATTTATTACTAATCGTAAATACATAAATAGTTGACTGAAAGCGAAATTATACACGAAACGAAAATACATAAGACACGTAACAAGAACCGCAGTTTTCCAATTAATTTTTATATTTAAAGGAGTACAGAAGAAAATTGTGTTATGAGTATGACCTTATACCTATTCGTTACTGTATTAGCTTAAAATAGTTAGCTTTTTGTTAATTAGCATGAAACTACGTCACGTAGTTGAAGACCGTTGGTTATCTTACCGGCCTCGGAGTGCTTGTTACGGGTAGCTCTGTTGTGGTCGTGGTTGTCGTTGTAATGGGTTTAGTGGGCTTGAGCGTTGGCCATGTTGGATATGGATAAGGAACGGTGATCACTTCCTCAGTGGGATAATCTACTACGGATACCGTTTCTCTAATTGTAGTGGATACTTCTGTAGTAGTGGATACTTCTGTTGTTAATTCAGTTGTTACTCCGTCGTCGTCGCAAGGACTGGTTTCTGTTACCGTGTTATTCTCAGTTTCTTCGGAACTTGAACTCTCGTTTTGGTCGATGGGAGATCCATGTCGAGTCTATAAGTGTTAGTTGGTATTTGTTAGTTTTGCCGATTAAGCATTATGGAGTTAGTAGTGCTTAGCGCATGCAGTATTAAATTTAAATGACACATACTTTTTCGACTGAAATTCAAGCCATGTTACCGAATTACACTAACTATATTCAAACACCAGTCAAACACATGAAAGAACACATTGTGTCTTGTAAAATAATATTTTTAAGCAGAACCTAGAGGTATATTTCTAAGTGATTCATCTCCATGTTCGAGAACTTTATCGATATCGTGAATTTTAAGGTTTCACAAAATGTGACAACTCTAAAATATCGATTCATCACTTATTCATTCACATGAACACATTTTGTCGCTACTTCCGCTTTTATTTGACGTCGGTAAATATAAACACGATCCTCGTCTAAATGTAAGTCTAAATTATTGAATTGGCAAGAAAGGTAACTTTAAATCGTACCTACATATTTTCAAGATAATGGATGAATATCAGGATCACACATTAACGTACAATAATTTGTATGTTTCTTTAGATTTACTTACAGACTGCACTGCCTTCGCTGCCGTTGTGGTGGCGGAAGCATTCGTGACAGTTACTATAATATCATTCGCAACTTTAATGTCACTTTCTACAACAACAGACATCCGCGAAGCGCATTCTTCAACAGCTGTAGTGATCCACTGAACTCCCTCATTGAAATCACCGACGCAACTGTATTTCCGACAGTTGACTGTTGTTGACTGACCTGAAGAAAACACGATTCAACCTTTAGTACGTTATTAGTATATTTCAGCTTCGCAAGAGGACTTGATTATGAAATGTCAACATTTCTAAACTTCTGTCGTCTACATGTAAATGTGTTATACACATAAACTTAGTACGTATATACTTAGTATATACTGGCGTATAGACGTACAAAGAGTGCGAGTGAGAATGTAAACTTTTAAGATAGTGCCACGAGTAGGAAAAGGACAGCGAACGGGACGCTTTTGTAACCCGTTTTGAATGACATGTCGTCACAAGTCGTCATGCTGTGGAGACCGTTGTTGGCTTATTTTATTATTCTGTGTTATTCCTGTTTTATTTTAAAGAAGTACTGTATTTTTCAATAATGGTTACGTGTTCTGTATGTGATTGTGATATTACATATCGCAATAATCCAGGGAATCATTCATTTCATAGGTGACATTGTCAAATCAAAAATCATCACGCGTCAACGAGCTCTATGCTCGTCTATACACCAGTATATATATTAAGTTTATAGTTGTACACAAAACTTCTTCATGAAATGTTCTAAATAATATTTAAAACTACTTTAAAATAAACTTAGAAATTTAGAAGTTGTAAACAAATGCACCGATAAAGGATTGGAACTTTGTTTAATACTGTGTCTAGGAATACGAAATTATTTTCACGTAATTGATCCTAATACATAGTGTGGAGTCATACAAATGGTGTAATGGTCTGAATTATTTATTCATTATGTCTTAAATATATTATTATTTATTTATTACATAATGAAGGGATTTGAAAATTTTTGTTCGGAGGCTGGCATGCTCAACGGCCACCATTTTCTTTTTTTTTTTAAATTAGGGCACACGATAATACATAAGACCTAAATAAATCGATTGGGTACATTTAAACGAACAAAAAATTACTAAGGTTCACAAAGTTCTCATACACATACATCTTTTCCTGCAAATAACTCTATAACGTAACATTTGAGGACAAAGTAACTTCAGTAATTTTTGTTCGTATATGCCAAATTTCACCAGTCTCCTAATATTTAGCAAACCCCTAATAGGGTAGCGGTACACTAACGATAATTTTGCGTTTCACAAAACGTTAGGAGCCCCTATGTATTTAAAAGATACCCTAAATTTATAAAATCCAAGATTAAATTTCAAACTACTATGTGACAGTTTTGTGTGTTAGTTTTCGACAATATAAAGAATAATTTATTATATTGTATAGAAACTCAGAACAAAAACAGTAATATTGTTTTATTGATAAAATTTTGGAAACGAATAGTCACTCCGGAAACAATAAAACGTCACATAACTATTTCTGACATTGCTAGGGAACCGTTCGATTTGTGAAAGCGAATATTACCGGTTACTGGGTGTTTTAATCTAGGGGGTACATAGTTATCTGAAGACTAAGATAGATAGACTAAGACTAAGATAAGATAGCGTTGGTGAAATCTGGCATAAGTGTCGATATAGTTAGTATACATGTTACATCTTGCGCCACCATTTTTAAAAAAAATTAAAACTGCGGCTGATGAGTATGCCAAAATCTGCAAACTCCTTTAAAAAATAAATAAATGCTTCAGACCATTACACCTATACTCTACCACATATAAGTGACTCCACATATAAAATTTTAGAAACCGTTTTGAATTATATTACATATATCTGCAACTTGCTGTAAAGCTCATTGGTCATTGTTTTGTACATGAAAATGTATTTAATGACGGCACATTTTTGCCAGGATTATTCAAAGACATATGATACATTCGAAACACAAATTACTTAATACAAAACACAACCGCTTAAAAGATTATGAGATCAAGAATATTTTTGTAATAGGAAATAAAGTAAAAGTTAAAACGTGAAATAATTAAAAATAACTAGAGTTATTTAATGAATGAAATGAAATGGTAACTGCAGTTTATAAACATATACATAACATAACATAACATAACTTCACGCTGTATCCCCAACGGGGTAGTCAGAGAGGACGGAGCGCCAGGAGTCGCGGTCCTTACACACCTCTTTCGCTTCCTCAAATCTCATCATTCTCCTCACACATTTTCGCCTAGGTATGCGAGTGCTTTTGACATTTCCGTCTGCTAACATAAACATATACAATTCTCAGAAATACGCTATCAATATTTCCATAATAATACAGAATGTTTCTATATTCCGGCAAGACTTTCAATGATCAGAGCGTGAAACTAATGATCAATTACCGAACCATTAAGTACGTAGTACATTAAAAAAACGTAATCATTTGCATAGAGCGTTGGTGCTAGTGAGAATATTTGAAAGTTTTTAATATCGCAGAATCGATTATAATCGTATGTCACATTTATTAGTATGTTATTAATATGTTCACAATACATGAAAATCATAACAAAACTATAATTGATTAACTATCAGTCATATAGTATCGTTCTTATCACTCAATGAACGAAAACTGGAAATTTGCAGTGGCAGCGGCAACTTTTAACACGTAAAATTGAAAATAAATATTTGTCGATGTGTTTATTGATTCACAAATAGAACTAAAATAATTAGTGCTTGTCAAGTTCTTTGATGAAAAACTTAAGAAATCCAAAAAGTAAAAGGACCACGCACCAAACTTTAATTCGTTGCAAGCTTCGAATGAAGAAACCTAATTATTCTAATAATAGTATTAACAAATCGTAGCACAAGACTGACAAGATCGAAGAACTTGTTATAAAAGATGACCTAAATACCAAGGTTTTAAATATTAATGAAATGACAGTCTCATTGTTCTTACTAGCAAATATCACGCCCGAGTAGGGAGTGGTCGCCAATAATCGCTAAGAAAGGTTCTTGAAAGTTATTTAAACAATGGAGTCAAGTACGATCGAATTAGACTTTGTAATGCTATTAATAACACACCGTTTAATCCATTACATTTTAGACAAAACTATACCTGCCTGAGTTTCTTACTAGTTTTTCTCAGTACAGGTTTTTCCGACTGTTTATTTCAGACTAAAAATGTTTCTTTCAGTGAATAAAATAAGGCCATTTTAAAGTTATATATTTGGTGTTCTTCTTCTTCTATCAAGTTGTTCTATCAATGTCATCATAAAATATGGTTACAAATCAAAGCTTAAAATAATAACAAAATATTTTGTCAAGTTACTCGTTCAATATTCTAGCGTTATTAAGTAGCCATATCCATGAAAATGCAGTCTACATTTTGATAAAATACATGCGGACGTAGATAGAATCTCCTCCTTTTTTTAAAGTCTGTTAATTAGTGAACTAGAAAGAATTAATACTATAGTCATTATTCACTATAGGTACATATAATTATTAGCACAATTTACACAATAAAGGATCATAACACATAATCACATTTGCCAAAGGCAGGTGGGATAGCCCTTGCCGTGCCCCCTATAGACACGCCCATATTAACTTGCAATAACGTACAATTGTATCTGCACCTCTCAACCTTTGCACTCGTCACTTGGAAACATTAAGGCAATTAAGATATTTCGTGAGTAAATCTCGGAGTGAACTGAGTTCTTAAAACTAGAGTGGAAGAATAATGTATTTTAGTGAGATGCATGTATTTCCGACCTATACCAAACTACTTAAGTGATTGTAATCTAATGATTCTAGCCATACATCAATACAGCATTTCCCATTTAAAGGCTAGAATCTAATGATTCTAGCCATACATCAATACAGAGATTAGAGCCATACATCAATACGTAGTAGTCTTGGGCTACAGAGATGAGCATTAGCTCTGCGTCATCTCTGTAGCCCAAGACTACTACGAGAGGGCTAGTACGAGTATAAGACGACAAAATGAGGGTCGGCCATTTGAGGAGCTGAGCTCCGGTCGACTACTTCAGTCTGACAGCAGCGCGTTTAATGTCATTTTAAATGTCAAAAATAGAAACTTACCCAAATGGAGCGTTGACACAGAACCGAATCCTTTGCAATAGAACACTGGTTTCATATAGACCACTTCCAAACCTTCCCACGCTCCTTGAACTAGTGGCTCCATATCGGAACTAAGATGAATATGTAGCAGTGCAGTTTTGGCATCCAAGAATACTCTTTTAATTTTCATCGCCTTTATAATTTCTTTATCTTTCCAGTCCAAATTGGATGAGCGCCTGAAATCTTCAAGCATTCCTTGGATTTTATGAGGATTGCTAATTTTTATTTCACCAACACGCCTCATGTATAACGTTCTATAGAATATGTACTCGTTCAGTTTCTTCTCCCACACCTTCGAAATCTCCTGTAGGTGCGAATATGAATATCTGTTCTTCAGGCGCACTTTTACTGCATAGAAATTGAACAGTGACGACTTATCCTTAATAAACAAAGCTTTATTTGACTCGGTCACGTGGTATGTTTTTGAGTTAATGTTTATGCACCAATAGTAACCATCTTTTCTAGAATCAATTACACAGGAACTGTTACTTTTACACTTGAGTCTAGTTCTAACGGGGTAGTATGTCTCTGAATCGGAGAAACATTTTACTTCGTCTTCATGAATTGTTTCATTGACAGATAAAATCAATCTGTTTTCTCTGAAAATAAAAAAAGTTTTATAATTCGTGAACTTAAGACGCATTGAACATTTTGACGCCAGGGATCTCAATTTTTCTAAGTGACTACAAAACATATGGCAGTGATATTTGGTATCCTGATTTTTCATTTCATTGACTTCATTTTGACAGTTGCGATACACGGTTGGTTAACTTTTATAACACAAAAAAAATATCAAGGAAACCTCATTTAAAACGGAGATTTACATTTTTCCGAGCAACGAGACCGATTTATATTTCTAAGTTTTCTGTATAGTTTACTTTAAACATGTTCCTCAAAATGTCAGTTGATTTTTTTTAAATTAATTACAGTTTTTAAAATAAACGAAAATAACTGTTTTTTCGTATGTTTCATAAGTTAGTGCGCGCACGTTTGCATAGAACAGAAGGTCTAAATTAGTGTTTATCAATGCGTCGCCTTAACCAACTTCACCTTTGAAGTTTCGTGCGCTTTTAAGATGATGATGATGATCAAAAATTAAACCATTTGTAACATATTATAATGCACATAATTTAAGCTTAGCTACGAAGGAATAACGAATATTAATTTTAGATAAATGTCTTTATTTTGTAATTCATTTCTCATCTCTCTTGAGAGAGTAATAAGGTGTCGTAACCATATATATTATAAAATCACTACAAAATATATCTATATCATACAAAATTTTATCAGATTTATTTTATTTACGTATACATATTTTCATTGAGGAAAAATTTAATTTTTTGTTTTATAGTTCATTTTGTAATAATAGCAACAGACACAGATGTTCTAGCTAACAAAAATACTCACACGTCAGCAACGTCCATACTAATTCCTTTCAAAGGAATGGACTTTTCACAAATGACATCGAAGAATATGTAGGAACTGTTGACTAAATGCCATGTATCTTCATATAGAGCCACCCAAGACGTCTCCGTAGAAAATACCTCATCCTTAAAACTCCACTCGGAATCCGGCACCTGAGAAATTCAATGATAATTTTTGAAGACCAAAGGATATTAAGGATAATAATTACAGCAAATCTAGGTGTAGGATCTTCACGACCAGTCAGATTAAAAAAAGATATATTTAGATTTCGATCGATATTCTATTAGGGCGTGTATTAATAATCGTAGTGATCAAATTAATTACTAATAAAATAGATGAAATTCCTGCTAAATGTAAAGAAAAAATTGCTAAATCGACACTGGTCTTCCTAATCGTATATCTTTATAATATGTAGGTACTCATATATTTAAATATTCTCACGAACTGACTGACTTGTTATCGCCCAGTCCAAATCGAGAAGGATAGAAATTTGTGGAGAGGGTGTTGATATTGTATTGTAGGCATCGTTTAAGGAAGCATTTCTAAAATTTGAACTTCTAAAGGTATGAAAAAGGTTGGCCAAGTTTGTACGGAAACAATATTTTGTGGTCTTTACTCGAAACTTTGTATTAATGTTCTTTATCACAATTAATGAAACACGTATTTAGGCATTTTTCAATATTAAACCTGTAGGGAAGTGAAAAAAGGTGCAAAAGTTTGAATAGTAGAACGTTTTTTTTTTCACTGCAAAGGGAAAGGAGAAATATCCACTTTGTTTGTACGGGATTGGGCTAAATTTTTTCTTGTACTGATTTTAGAATGAAAACCCCGCACAAATCTGAAACACGAGTGAAATCGCGAGCGGAAAACTACGTGCAATATTATGCAATAAATTGTCTATATATGGAACTCTCATTATATTATTGTGAACGTTAATATGCCTAATCAAACAATGTTCATTTATTTGGAAAACTGAACGTATATTTTGGAGAAATAATACAGTATGAATAGGAGGAAAGACACATTTTTCAACAGTAACAGTGTGTTTGATTTCAAAATACAATAAAATAAAATATCGTTATCTCTTGTCTTACTATGTCTAAATACAGAAAGATATGAAGTGAAGTGTGCTGTTGACAGATTCATCAATAGTGAATACTATATGTACGTACATTAATTTAAAACTAAATGAAATAAAAAGTGATTTTAAGTATTGAAGTATAAATCGAAACGCTTTCTGGCGTTATTGCTCTCAAAGGTGCTGCTTAGCGACGTTTTATGCGGCGGTTTTCACATGACTTCACGTTTCCTTTGATAGAAAGTTAATAAAGTTTGACTACCAATTTAAAATTCGTTACGCTAGATTACCTGGTATTTGCTATTATATTCTACTAGCGTTAACGACAATCGAGCTACTTGTCTAGGCCCTCTGGTGTTCGGTAGAAAAGGTATCATTAGAAGGAAATTTCACAATCTAACGAAATATTGGGTCCTTACATATGAAATTGGCGTTTTGTACGGGAGGAATATAAAGTTAATTTTTTTTTGTAAAATATATTTAATTAATCAAAGTATGCACCGTTGTTATCTATGCACTTTTGCCATCTCATAGGTAGTTCATTGATCGCTTTTCTAAAAAAATCATGGGGGCGAGAATCAATAAACTCTTTGAAGGCGGTTTGGACTGCCGCATCGGAGTTGAATTTTTTTCCTTGTAAGAAGTTGTCCAAATTCCGGGAAAAATGGTAATCTGTTGGAGCAAGGTCCGCGAAGTACGGTGGATGTCGCAGACATTCCAATTGTAGCTCATCTGACTTAGTGGTTGTTTGTTGTGCAGTGTCTGGTCTTGCGTTGTCGTGAAGCAGTAGTGGCCTAGAGCGATTGACCAATCTCGGTTGTTTAGCAGCTAGTTCTTCCTTCATGGTTTGCAGTTGCTGACAATAGATATCTGCCGTAATCGTTTGGCCAGATTTTAGAAAGCTGTAGTGAATGACACCGGCGCTAGTCCACCAAACACTCACAAGTAACTTTTTCTGAGTCAATTTTCGTTTAGGGCAGGATTTGGCTGGGTCTCCAGGGTTCAGCCATTGCGACGAGCGTTTCCAATTATCGTACAGTATCCACTTTTCATCACAAGTAATGATTCGATTTACAATCCCTTCATTATTGTGTCGGTTGAGCAATGTAACACAGCAGTGGACGCGTGTTTGCAAGTTCGATTCACTCAATTCATGAGGTACCCGTCGTTCAAGTTTTTTTACTTTCCCGATTTGCTTCAAGTGGATTAATACAGTTTTATCACTTACCCCGAAACCTGCAGCTATCTCTGAAGTGCTTTGTGATGGATCCGCTTCCACAATAGCCTTTAATTCTTCATTTTCCACTTTGGTCTCCGGCCGTCCACGGGGTTGGTTCTGAAGGTCGAAATTTCCAGAACGAAAACGTTGAAACCAAAAACGTACCGTGCTTTCTTTTGCGACACCAGCGCCGTACATATCATTAATCCTTCGAGCTGATTCTGCAGCACTGGTGCCACGGTATAACTCGTACTCGTAAATATACCGATATTTCATGTTTTCCATTGTGCGGTAATAAGCGACGCCAAAGAAAAAAATAATGAGGAAAAAAACAAATGAATTACTGTTTTCAAAACTCAAATGTACCAGCTAAATGAATTTATAAATTTGAATTTGGAATTCTTGACCAAAGAGGAGATATTTGAGATCAAAGTGGTCAGCACGACAAAACGCTAATTTCATATGTAAGGACCCAATACTTCCGATTCAGTACACATTAAGTAAGGTTTTGAGAAATAACTGTAACAGAGAACTAACTGTAACATTGCTTAAGATAATACTCACTTAAAGAGACCCTAAGCGAATGAATCTCTGAAGTAAGAACTAAAACTGAAAGTGAGGAACTATTAAATAATTTAAAAATCGTTTGTATTTACCGTGACGTTGTTGTCCTCCTCGGTAATCCATAGCACAGTATCACTCGAAGTCATAAAAATTCCCAAAGGATCGATCCAGTTTCGACCGGCTTGATGGAGGACCGGGCTATTGGCGTACCTCCAGCCTCTATGGAGAATAGTGCCGCCTCGTTTTGAACATAACTCTTGAGCTTGCTCCCATGTTGCTCTAACTGTGCCACCACCAACACCACTCACGCGAGTCAAACAAGTGGACCTTGGACTCCAGAACCTCCAATAATCAAGGGATTCTTCGCAACCTTCATGGCTCATTTCTTCCTCTACAGGATACGGTGACACAAAACAGTATCTGTGATGCATTTCATTGCATTTCGTCGCCGTAAAATTACTTACTGGGTCTATAACCACGCACAATTCATCATCTATGCTGAAAGCAGGCCCATACTTGACATCGTTAGTGGTCTTAAGGAGCTTCCCTGTCTCATCTGTGAGTGACCAATCAATAAATGGCCCACCAGGATATAAAGACCTGTGTTCACTCCATAATACCACATTGTTTGGTTTAGGAAAATCTAGTTCATGATACAACTCTGACGAGTACAAATTTCCAGCGCAGTCTCGAAACTTGTCGGTAAATAATTCTGGTCCCTTGAGTCGGTAACATATTGGCTCGTCTTTCGTCCTATAAGTTAACTTGAATCCTAATGGACATAACTCGGTGCCCGCTGCAGCGATGTTGAGCCAGATTAAAAATATGGATGCGACTAAAACGTTACGCCGTTGTAATGGAATCATCTGCAACAGAATTACAAGTATATGGAAACATGTCGTGTGATCTTTCCGCTAGTATCCAAATATTATATCTAATCAAGTTGTTGACACGATTGTGATAATATTGACAATCTAACCACTTATGCTATTACTGATATAATTCGAGGACATTATCATCCCTGATTATCCCATAGAACATATACTGAACGTGACTAGGCCGTAGACTAGGATATCTTCCAAGCCGGAATGCCAGGTTCGATTCCCAGGCAGGTCTATTTAGGAAAAAAACTTTTCTTAATTATCTTGGAGTTTGGATGTTACTCTTAGCTCGTCCAGTTCATTGTGTGCAATCCATAACACTGTGCATAGTTTTGGGGTCACACATTTGGTTTAATTTTCTATAGTATTAATTTTAAATTAACTATAACAATGTTTACACGCTTAACTAAATTTTCGAATGTATCGTGTTTTTATTGTGTAACTAGGAAAATTATTTCGTGGCTTTCCTGGATTAGGTTGGATTAAATGTACGTATACATAGTATGTTTAATGTTTATTTTTGAAAAAAACTCTACGTCTTGCCTACGTCTGTCTTCGGGCATATACGGTCTCTGTACCAAACATCATAATTGGTTCGGCGGTTCAGCATTTCCCATTTAAAGGTTCATTCCCCTTTTCACCCCCTTAGAGATAGTTTTTTGATAAAAAAATAACCTATTTCCATTCCCAGGTGTCACATTATATCTATGCTACATCATAGTCAGTTCAGCAGCATTTTCCGTACAAAGTTTCGTCCCCCTCCCTCCTGTCCCCCTTTTTTTAGGGATTTTTGATAAAAAAAAGTCTTATCACCACACCAAATTTTATCGTTACCAAGATTTAGCGTATCCCATACAAAGTTTCATCCCCCTTTTCACCCTCTTAAAGTTAGATTTTTGATTAAAAAAAAAGTAGGCTATGTCTGTTTTCTGAGGTCAAACTATCTCCCTGCCAAATTTCATCATAATCAGTTCAGCGATTCACCATTTTTCCATACAAGGTTTCACCCCCCTTTTCACCCCTTTAGGGGTAGATTTCTAAAATAAATAATTAGCCTATCATGAGCGCAATCACGTTTACTTACTACGTACCGATTATCATCAAGATCGGTCAAGCCGTTCTTTAGTTATAAAAAGACATACAGACAGACAGACAGGCAGACAAAAATTTTAAAAATGGTAGAATCGAAATCAGTGGTTTATAAAACGACTATTTATCGCAAAATTTGACAAAAAAAATGAAAATACAGACAGACTTCAGAGATTTATATAGTAGCACAGATTAATTACTTACTAACGTCAAATAGTAGTATAGATAGACAGATGAGCAGTGATTGGAATCTTGAATTTAATTACTAAATATTAAAAGTATGAATATGATCCAAAATTCCAATAAGTTTTTGATATACGATCAAAAATAAACAAACTTTTCAAGGCTATTCAAGGTTAAACAAGGTTATTTCGAAAGGATGGTTAAATACGGAAGGGTATAAAAACACCCATGACAATGGAAAACTTGCGTTCTACGACTTCGCCAAAAGTCAATAGTTCTAGTGTTCTCAAAGTAAAAAAAAATAAAGGTGAGGCAACCCTAATATCAGCATTTTCACGTCGCTAGCAAACATTTGGAATATAGGGCATAATGATACGGTTGTACATTTTTTTTAACATTAAATAAATGTTTTTCTTTTGTATGGAAAACAAAATAAAGGTGTTCCGTAATTATTACATGTGCAATACAACACTCAACAGTGACACGTTGGGACCCCGGCGGGTTTATATCTCTTTCACAACAACCTTGTAAATGTAAATAGACTCCAAGAACCGTAATGATCGTTTTATTTATTTATTTTGGTTACCAGTTTGTTGTTGTAAATCTTCATAAGTGCAACATAGATTTTAAAGAGAAAGATGTTGTACATAAGCCTCAGTATCATCCTCTTTCGGAATCTGTTACTATAATACCGAATCCTGGGACATCCATGATTCCGATCGCTGATAATGAGACTACTTTTGCCTGTGGCTCCGCTCAAGTTGAGCTGTAACATTCAGCTCTATTGCTTTTAAATTATAACTGTAATGTTGGTTATAATGACAGCCTTCCCGCACTCCGCACACAACTCGCTAACTTTGCGTCAGTAAACTAAATAAACTCGTTCGCGGTCTAGACACGTTATCATAAAACCTAAAGTACCTCAAAATTTAATGTACCTACATTATTAAATTCAATAACACACTTACATTTTATTGATTAAATACGCTACAAGAAGTAAAGAAATACATACATGCATATCCTTACGCTGTGTCCCTAACGGTGTAGTCAGAACGGACGAAGCGCCAAGTATCGTGGTTCGTACTAAAGAAATACTAGCATGAAAATCTGTTCAGTAGAAATTACGTTGTAATCCGACAGATAAACAGACTAACTTGTTTTGGAAATATAGAAATTAAATTGAAATTAGATTTATTTATTTATTTGTTTCCACATTCCTTACAACAATAATGAAGCAAAACTGTAATCCCTACTTTAGAATACCCTGTGTTGTAGAGATTGCCGGTACAACATTAATATACACACATAGAATATAATCAGAAATAAAAGAAAACGAAAACAAACTAACAAGATTAAAATAAACAATAAAGCTTGAATAACAATATTAAATTGTGTATACAGGGTGTATATGAAAACGGGACAGTTACTTTAATGGATGAAAGGGCATAACTTTAGTATGTAGTTACAAAAAGAATTATCGAAAAAAACGTATCCGTTTAAGAGTTATGACCGTTTTAATTTTCAAGTGTTATCCCCACCATTTCTCGTAAAATTGGGTTGATCGTGTACAGTTACAGATTTTAAATCTTACGTTTTTTTTTATTTTGTAATAATTTCATCCGTTATGGAAATACAGCCTGAAAACCATTTTCGAAAATAATGCGTATACCCAATGGGGGTTTTCAGGCTGTATTTCAGTAACGGATGAAATTATTACAAAATAAAAAAAAACGTAAGATTTAAAATCTGTAACTGTACACGATCAACCCAATTTTACGAGAAATGGTGGGGATAACACTTGAAAATTAAAACGGTCATAACTCTTAAACGGATACGTTTTTTTCGATAATTCTTTTTGTAACTACATACTAAAGTTATGCCCTTTCATCCATTAAAGTAACTGTCCCGTTTTCATATACACCCTGTATATACAGGATTAATTGAAAAATACTAATAACCTCTTAGTGCAAAATTCCTGTCATTATACCTAACAACTTTTGGACTTTTTTTAAAACTTAACGTGTTCCCCAAAAAACATTTGTTAAGCTTTGTTGTACTGTCTGAAACGTAATTACTCTGTACGTATTTTCAATGGTACAGTGCAAGCGCACCGGGCCTCACGCCGCGCCGCCCCGCACCCCGCGCCCCGCTGTGCGTGTGTCGCTTTAGCGACCGAATAGAGTAGATATGCCATTTTCAGAAACATTTAATGTATTTTTATTTTTGTATGAAAGAAAAAGTTGTGAATTTTTAAAAGTCGTAGCACCAAAGCTATGGGGTGTAATGTTAAAAACGAAAAACGTGCGTGCGTGCGTGCGTGCGTGCGTGCGTACGTGCGTGTGTGTGTGTGCTATGAACTAAATAGGAGTGTGTGCATTATGTTTGGAGCTAGATGTATGTGTACATAAATAGATAGATAGATTATGTATTTCGTCTTTGTATTAAATCTGTAAGGTGCGTACTTTTTAACATCAGTATTGACTATAAATAGAAACTATAAAAAATATGGTCATCGTGTCGTTTACGCTAGTAAGTAATTAATCTGCGGTGTCGTGTCATTCTATCAAATGGAAGCTCTTAAAATAACAAATTTAAATATAGTTGTGGTCGTACAGTGGTAGAAATTTGGCCTTTATTATAAAATAAACGCTTTTTTCTGAAAAGAACAAAGAAAAACAAACCAGAAAGAAGGTACACTGAAATGTCTGATCTGTCTATGCCATGTCTGCTCTCTTCGTTTGTATCTGTCCCATCTGTCTGAGAGAAAATGCTCATAATTAGTCTCTCACATTTCGCCAATCAATACGTAACCACGGTGCTTGCAAAAATGTCGAAATATCGGGAACCACGGTGCTTGCAAAAGTGTCCAAATATCAGGAAGCCATCAAAGGCTTTTCATCTTATTATATTATTGACGCGTAATCTAGTTTATTAATAAATATAAATTTTGTTATAATCCACGCAAACAAATTCGTGAATAAAAGGTAGAAATGCGATGAAATAGATTTAACGTTTAGGTTCAGTTTCTAAAATAAATAGGTCCATAATACCTATTCCAAAATCTTTGTTCCTCATTTCTGGATTTGGGTTTTTTTTATCAAAGGAGTTTTGATAAAAATGAATTATATACAATGTAATGTAATCCTGATAAACTACCTTCAATCTTAACGCTATTCTCAATATTCATAATCTTTTTAGATTTTTCTGAGCGATACCTTGACAATACTTTTGGAAGTAAGGTTTTGTTTATGTGAGCAAACGAGCAAGCGAGTCACCGGATGGAAAGTGATCACCGCCACCCATGGACACCCGCAACGTCCGGGAAATCACGGGTGCGTTCCCGGTCTTTAGGGTAAGGAGGGGGAGGGGGTGATGGGCCACCGGCACTGTCACTCACCGAACGGAACACAACAGCAATAGAAGCTGTTATTTCACGCCGATATTCTGTGAGAGAGTGGTATTTCACCGGGCGAACCGGGTCACTTCGTGCTGCAATGCAGCATGGGTCTACCATACTGTTACCACTTTACGTCTGCTCTCCAATCGGCCCAATGTTTCAAAATAGTGGAATTTCCAACATTTCCAAATAGTGGAATGAATCGGAATTGTGAGATACGAACAGACAAAAACAAATAGACAGAGGGACAGACATACGAGCATGACAGGACTACAAAGGTTCCGCTGATGGTTTGACTATGGAACCTTAAAAAGTAGTCGTGAAACTAAAGCAAAATTCATTTAATTAATAAATTATAGTAATTTAACTGCCCATTTGTGTGATTAACTTTTACAATGAGTTCTTTCACAACTAAAGGCAAATACGGCTCCGCTAGTCACGGCTCACGGCGAGTAAATTAACAGGGACGCCTAATATATTCTGTTAATGAAACGATAAATTTTGACCATCAAAAAACGGCCAAAAACGTGATAAACACGCACCATAGACAAGGTTCTGTAGTTTCTCAATAATAGACTATTCGTATTTTCTACTTTTCTTACAGGAGTTTAACATAGTGCTTAAGGTTTTGGATCCCAAACATTATGATACAAAAACAACTCATAATATAACGATTTTAAAACTTACAGTTTTCTTACAATTTTGCTTTAAAATGTACAGATCTAAATGTCTATACAATCTATTTAAAATTATTTATATATTTCAAGTAACTTGGAAGACAAAATCCTCGTAGGTTTTTTTGGCACCGTAGGAGAAAGCTGAACCAAGCTGAAGCTGCAGAATATTAACATTCAAGAAAAATTTGACTCCCTGTAATAGACCGTAATACGCTTAACCTTGATGACTCACTGTGGAGCCACAAAATGAGCGTATTTATATAAATCACTGATACTGTGTAAACGCGGCTAAGATACTCTAAACATTAACATAACACACAACGTAACGAAAATACTACACACGATATAACGAAATTACCAGAAAGCTTATTTATTTAATTTGATAAAATAATCAATTTTTGTAAGTATTCCGGAATTAAATAATGTATATATTTAAATCTGCGACACTATTTAAATAAATCACATTAAAAATAATTAAAATGGATTCACTTAAATTTTCTGATCTCTGTTTAATTCTGTATATAATTAGTAGGTAAAAGGGTATATATAAGGTGTTCTGTTTGTATAATTAATAGGTCTTTGGATACTATAAACTGGATTCTGCGTTTCTTGTCGGTTCTTCTCACTGTACTGGTTTCTTTTTCGAACCGAAGAGATAGATTTGACGTTTAAAAATAACTTACAATTGGGTTTACTTTAATAAATTTATTTGACTTTAAGAAACCATATGGTAAATGCATTCATCAATAAACCCAGATTAATTTAATGAGCATACTTTTTTGCTTAAATTAATATTAACTAGATATTGACTTTTTTTGGTAATATGGATAAATTCTAAACCCAGCCGACACCCTGGGGATGAAACTATATTATGTAATCCACTAAAATTTCCGTAAGCTGTGTTGCAACTGAAACTGTGTTATGTGAGCTTTATATCCACTGAAACTTCTGAGATAGTCTTCAGCCTGTTGTCGAAGATTTGCCGCTACACACTGCGGACCGCATGCATTGTCAGATCCTGTCTTAGAATGCCTTCAGAGCTTATTTAAATGTGTCTGACAACGCTATACAATTCACTAAAATCAACGGCAATTATATTTTACCAAAATAAATAACAATGCAGATATCTGCTGGTTTAGTGGCCCAGCACGGTAAGGTCAAGTCCGGTAGACTGATTAGGCGTAATGAATTGATCTTGAGCTGTTGGTGTCAGACCTTTTGTTGTTTTTATAGTATCTGCTGTAATACTTATTACGGGACAATTCCAATGGCTTTTTATATATTGTTCGCTCGTGTGTAAAATTAACTGTTAGTAGTGTCGCAATATAACATGACAGTATAAAATTAATGATGGCTGCAATGAAATCTAAAAAGAGAAAATTTTTGATTCGATTCTCAACAATATCGAACCTTCGCGAGAAAAATATCGTACACGCCATTGCTGGATCTGTTTTTATGCATTGAAAAAATCAAATAATATGAAGTTTTAAACTACACGCGACTCGTGGTTCAGTTCACTGCACCCTCTTGTAACTTTAAATTTTAACTTATTTAATAAATAACAAAGCTCAATTTTATTTTATTTATTATCTAACAGTAATTGTCATAATTATTAGATACTGTAAGAGCTGTATCTACGTTGAATGTCATTTCTCATTGAGAATAGAGAAACCATCAAGTAAAGCAATATCAAATCTTGATGTCATTTTTATACACAAATGAGCTCACAAATAGCAATATATATTTTGTAATAAATCCACCGCAAGAATTAAGTGAGTGAAGGCATTCACAGTATCTCTTTCACGGAACAGGATATTTGTATTCAGGTTTCTCTTGCATTACCAAAAAAGATTTACTATTTTTTAAATTCAATATGGCGTCTGTGGCATGTCAAGAAGTTGAAGTAGCCGTAATTCGTAGAATTACTTGCCGCAGTCGGAATCTTTTCTATTTTCTTTCTCTATTCTCTCTACTCCGACTCCGGCAGTGAATTTAATACATTTTAATTATGTCATCTTGTTTTTAAGTTATGTTAAATTGTGGTCGGGATTAGGTTTTATACCCTCTATTTTTTCACCAGACAACACTGAAGCCAAGCATACGCTCATTTAAATTAAAAAAAATTATTCCTCGCAATCGTAATCATAATCGATTTCATTATAATATACATATTAAAAATCGGCGTCTATTTGATAAAATTGTGTACACGAGTTATAAAAAACTCACCTTTACTGTCTCAAGTCACTAGACACAACGTTTACTCAAGTACCTCCGCTGCCAGACATTGTACAGAATCAACTCTATGTGCCTGGCATAGAGCTCAAAATCACATCGCTGTCGCAATTCCCACGACGAAATTCTCAGCCCCGTGATAACTGTCACAGCTTATTACGTTCCGCCTTCGTTTCAATGAACCTGCAAAAAAGAGACGGATACATTCAGTAAAAGGGAAATCCACAGAAAAAGGAAGCGGTTAGATATGTTCAGTGAAGTGAAACTAACTATGCTCTAACATAAAGCTTATAGCATTGTAAAATAAAAGTAGTATGTGCTAGAAATTTGATTTAAGGAAAAGGGAAGACACGTTACATAGAAAACTGTGTTATTGTATTGTAGAACAATGATGGTTAGATACTATACAGAGACTATTCGCACACCAATACCACAGTATAAACATAACAGTAGGATGTCTTCATAGAAAGCTAGCGTACGCGGTTTGTATGTGTGCACGCTAATACACACGCGCCGTGGCACGCAATCAATGGCAATATTTTGGGCGAATTTGGGTAATTATTTTAGCGCCAGTCGGGGTCTCATGTGACACAAACATGTGACCGCTTTGGTTTGTCTTTAATTCGTTCTTCACATCGTCGGAAATACGAAAACGTCTAAATCGCATAAACGAACGTATTATAATGTTTTTGGACGACTGAATAATTTTAGTCATTCGAATGCAGTTATCATTCTTCAACATAACTACAAGAAATTAAATTTAACACAGACGAAAAACACCTTTATGCATTGTTTTTTATTGTTATGTACTAAATGTATAACTAAATGTGATGTTCTGCACATTTAACACCCAAGGCAACAACCCTACGTATCCGGCCTTCCGGCCTTAATTCCTTTACGCGCGAGGCGGGCGTCTGCCTCCTTTTCTACATATTCTTTGCCAATACGGTGCCGTTTTGTGGCTTACATCAGCAACAAGAAACAAAATGACCTAATAGACTATAAAAGAAGTAAGATAAGATATTGTTATTGGTTGTAACTGATCAAGAACTTATCATATTGTCTTTTAGATTCTTTATGTATCAGGTTAATAAGCAAGGTGTTGTATCGCATATTCCTATTTGATTAAAGTGATGTACTAAATTGCACGTATTGCTTGTTTTTGTAAGATTTTATTACATGGCGATCATGTCAACAATACACAGAAAGAAATATAAAACATAAAGCAATGGACTACCGTTAGCTTATTATGTGTAATGGGTTACCATACGGTTACATTGGTGTAATTCACACACTACCATAGGTATACGATTACATACGATGTCTTAATGACTCTTAAGCATTCATACTGTAAATGGCATGGGCACGTATTGCTCTTCAAATGTTTGTTAAATCATTTATTAATTCATATCCTCTTGGCGTATACCTAATACGTATATCTAAGACGAGAAGATGGAGCTCCAAGCATCGCGATCCTTACAAACTTCTTTCGTCTCTTCAAACCTCATCATTCTCTTCACACCCTTTCGTCTAAGTATTTCGACATTTCCATCAGCTAATACTCTGGATATTCGATGTACATAAGGCAGCCTTGGTTATATTAAATTATGTTTGTTAGTTATAATTTATAACACCGTTCAGCTTAAGTGCATGATTTTGTAATTATAACTGCAAACCCAAACACTTAAACGGAATTAAGTTGCATGACGACAAGAATGTCGCTGATCAAATCGAGATTCCATGTGGTTTATATATGTATGTATATATATATATAAACATATATATATATATACATACGTCCTGTATATATAGGTATATATAGGTACACATAAAAAGAGAGTACACAAAACTATGCTTCGACTGGTAAAATTAAATAATACAGTAATATTTTATGCAAATACCTTACTTTCTCTTGAACAACCTTTAGAGTAGTCCGTTTCGAAATTCATTAGTCATACTAAATTCAAAATCGTATCAAATTGGTATCTACATATTCCCAATAACCTTTTAGATTAGACTAATCTAAAAACTAAATATTGGAAAAGAACAATTAGGATATATTATTATTATGCGCTCCGTCCTCTCTGACTACCCCGTTAGGGATACAGGGTGAGGATATGTATGTATGTAACAATTATGATTATAACTGATTTACAAACTCGCATTATTGTAATTTATTTTGTGATCGAATACTTTTGAACTGCTTTTCTGAATCTACAGATATACGTACATACAAAACAAACATTATTTTTTATTTTATCATGCCGTCTTATGAATTATCGCGTTTGTTATCTGATATTTATCACAAGACAAAAATGGCGTCTTCGACTTCTCGACATTACTATACATGAATTACTTTTCATAATACTGAAACAGCTATCAAAATAAACTTAAACTCAACAAAATCTTAAATTCTTCCTTTTGACTTCTTAATTATCGAAATAACAATCAATAGCTCTAAAGAAAAGTCGTGTATCATTGGATAATTTAAAAAAAGCTCCACATAACTTTTTCTCAAATTTATACTTATGGAGATAAAACTATTAACCTATTTCCAAAATGGCGGCCAAATGATAACACCCTTAAGCCCAAAATTCAAATTTAAATTCCTTTCTTAAAATGGAAGAAAACCCTTTCTCCAAACAAAATAAAAAATGTTATCGCACCCTCGCATCGCATAATATATCTCACGGTTAAATGCCCACTTTATCTTCCATTGCGTTGAAAATGAACATAAAACTCATTCATTCGTGTTGACTGTGAAATTAATGGCCTTTAATTCAGATTTCGATAATGATTATGAAATGGAAATCAATTGAATAGATTACGTGATTTTTTCTTAACAACCAATTTCACAACAACAATAAAAGAAAAGTTCAGTAAACATGAAAAACACTGGAAAAAAGTATTCGAAATACAATGAACAATATAAGAGAATTATGTTCGATTTCACCAACGTTATCTAAGTCGGCACATAACTATGTATCCCCTAGATTAAATGGACCCCTAAACCGGTTCTTAGATAATATTCATTTCACCAATCTAACGGTTCCCTAGTATTGTCAGACATGGTTATGTGACATTTCATTGTTTGCATATTGTTTTACTTTTAAATTTCTACATAATATAATAAATTATTCTCCATATTGTCAAAAACTAACAAACAAAACTGTCGCAGTATTATAAGTTCAAAAATCGAGTTTCTAAATTTAAGAGATCTTTTAACTACATAGGGGCTCCTAACGTTTCGTGAAACGCAAAATCATCGTTAGTGAACCCCTATCTTTTTTTAGGGGTTCGCTAAGTATTAGAGGACTTTGGCGCAATCCGGCATTACTCACTTTAAAACTCAAGTAGTGGGAACAAGTGGGGATAAGTTCTGTCTTTGTCTCTCCCAGCACTGACCAAAAACACTGCGTGTTTACGACGCCACACCTCCCCTATTTTCTAGAAATTTAAGGTGCTTCCCCTAGTCAAATACTGTTTTTTGGCTAGTTTTAGAGGCTATCTTCTCGTTATTTGAAAATATATAAAAAGTGATAAAGATATTGTAAAAATCTTCGACACTTTAACAACACTTTTGCCATCTCATATTTTTCAGTTATGTATAAAATACATATAAAATCTGTATTCAAAAGAAAGCTTAAAAATTAGAAATACGTGCATGTACTTCATAAATAGAAGTTATATTTACTTGCGATATACACTAATGTATAGATAATTTTATGATATAAAACTTGACCATTTTAATTTTTTGAAAAGACAAAAACTAATTTATTTAAATTAATCTATATATTTGATTGATAGTACAATAATGAACACTACAAAAGAAATAAGAATGTGGACAGTTATAGGACTTAGCTGTCTCAAACCACAGATAACTTAATAAGGTAATATACAATAAATAAACACAGCATATTATGTACCTCCCTACATAATATGTATTCCTAAACACACTGTATTTCAAGATAAAGCATGGTTACATTTTTATAATAATTCTATTTTGTATGGATAAATAATTGCTACAATTTTGACTTATTATGTTATATAATTGTAGTTAGAAATGGCGTGATTGAGTCCAATTAATTGCAAATTCCAGGGTATGTCAGGCGCTCTATTAACGAACACAATGTATCTAATTAAATGTATGCAGTCTTCCGCTATCATTTGACTTCTGCCTATTGCGTGTGTTAAGAACCTTTTACTTTATTTTTCAGTAATCAGAAAACAAAAAATAATTCTATCCAAAAGTTGAAGTCGTTTATCTATGAAATATAAAAGTAAAAGTGAAATGACTTCAGTATCAGATAACTTTAATTATTCTCGAGAACATTACCCTCTTTGTGGAACAGTCGAGTAAAAATTATTATATTTCTTGTAGTACACCTCCGATTAAGACTAATCTAATGATACTTCATTTAGTTACGAACATCCTGTAGCCAAAGGAACCAATAAATCCCCGAACAATATTACCTTCTATCAGGGTAGTCATAAAAAAAAAATGAACTCTCACACATACATTATTTTTAATGTTTTTAAACTTTCACGACTTGTACACATCTTATAATATTTAATTACAGGTTTATGTGGCGTTTATACTTTAAGGCTAATTACCTTTTTATCCCGACGTTTCGAAATAGGTAATTAGCCTTAAATATAAACGCGACATTGACCCGTAATTAAATATACTTTTCTTTGATGCTGATTATACAGTAGTTCATAACAAAGGTGACATGATTTTGACTCAAATGAATTAAAGCAAAAAGGTATTTTGACTTAGAAATAAATGAAAGTAAAAAAGTATTTTTGTGGGATAATTGTGTAATGTGTGTAGTATCACATAAAAACTCATATACTCACATAAAAACTACGAAAAATGTTATTATAGATTGAGTTACTTTTTTACACTTTTATGAAAATACTCGTCAAAATCACAGAATAAAAAAAGTCACACAAATTAAAAGTAAGTTGTAAGTATATTGAGGGAAAATTAACAGAATTGCATTATATTTGATTTTTTTTAAATGAAAAGAAAAATCCACTATATATCATATACTTTATTATGTTATTGGCAGTATTTGGTACATAAGGACAAAGCTTCACGAAAAACTTCGTTTCGCGATTGAAACAACAGTACGGAACACTATTTCCGCAAGATTTTTTAAATATCGTTTTGCTATAACAATTGTTTAATTATTTTTACTCTAAATTAGATTCGAATTTTTTTGAATTCTGATAAACTAAACAAAGCTCCGTTTACCAAGAACACAAATGTCGAACTGATCTGTCTCAAATAAAAATTACGGTCTGTGAAGTAAGCTTTTATAACACGTCACAGCAATCAAAAAAGTTTCTAACATTGCCAACGATATATAGCACTAGACTGGGTGTTCAAAACAATGGCCGCCTTTATGATTTTCCGTTGAACGTTATTATCGCCATGCTTTTACCGTTCACGGTGCAACGGGGAAGCAAAATGTATGCAGTTGTATGGAGACGCTTTTATATTTCCGTGAACGATAACGTCATTCCGTGGACATTGACGACCTCCGTGACGCAACGGCTTAGCGCGTTGGAAAGTAAAACGGAGGTTGCGGGTTCGATTCCCGTCTCGAGTCTGGGTGTTTATGTATAATATGTATATATTTACAAAAGAAAAGTATATTAGTAGTATATCAGTTGTCTAGTACCCATAACACAAGCGCTATGCAGCTTACTTTGGGACTACATGGCGCTGTGTGAAATGTCTGACAGTATTATTATAATTATTATTATTGAAAAAGCGTCTTTATTTTCAAAATAATAGGGAAGCATTTTGCTTACCTATTGTATTTTGGACGGTAAAAACATGGCGATAAAAACGTTCAACGGTAAATTATAAAAGCGTCCATTCGCTATGTCCCACTAATAGAGTAAATGTTCCACTCGACTGAGGCTCGGGGACCACACCTAGCTCACTTTCAATTCGACGCTTATGCAGTGAACAACGTAGCGCATTTTACTTCATTACATATTTGAAGCGCTTGTGTATACTTTTATTACATAATAAGAAATTAAAAATTTAATGCTCATTCTATTACACTGAAAAATATGCATTTGAAGTAGTTTTTTAATGAATGAAACTAATTTTATTACAGGCAAAATTAAAACGTTGTGAGCAAGTCTTACCCATTCGGAGCGACGACAAAATAGCACTGTCTCTCTTTTACTTACGGCGAAGAGGCAGTTCCCGCGCCCGGCGTCCCGCTCTATCAGCACGTAGCGCCACGATTATCGTTTTGATGTACAATCCTAGTATAAAATTATTACATTTTAATCGGTACGCGACTTACGCCGCACTTATAACTTTTTGTTTTATTTGTTCGGAATATATTGCTTGTTAGTCATTCCTTTTAAGCGTTATTATTATAAAACACGTGCCTTATCTACTCACTGTAATTATATCCTTAAGAATATCGAGAACTACACACCGTTTGTAATTGTTTATCTTAGTACTGGACGCTATAGATTTAGTAATACTTGGTTGATACGGTTACTGAAGGTTGAATAGCTTTGCGTTCTACTTTGTCAGTAATAGTCCTATTATATATTCATTGAGAAAATAGGAATTATCGGTTTATAAACTTCAGTATAGGCGATAAGATAGAGGAAGATGGCATTATAGAGCTGTGACGTCACAACTTCGCGGTGCCATTATTTAACGCTAGGAGTGACAAAGACAGCACTTATCCCCACGACTTCGACTATTTTATCGTTTTGTAGTTTTACTCATGATTAATTATTCTATATTTTAACGAAGTTGACACAATAGTCATATAGCCTTCCATAATTTGTCATACAACGTAGCCGTTCGAACTATCAAAGTTTGTACCACAGAGGCATATAGGTATTATAGGTATTTCTTTTGATAATATAGAATACGGTCATAGATTTCCCAGTCCACTTAAACAGTCTCACAGTATAACTCCGAACTTAGGCTTTTATTCCAGTATGATACATATGTAAGTGTAAATATCTGATTGAGCACAGTAAAGAGAGATGTGTCTCTATGCGCGATGAGCAGCGGCACTTCTTTCTATTCTCAAAGAGATATTCACGCTTAATTATTGTTCTGGAATACGGGCCTTAGACGGCACCAAATTTGCTTTTTTTTAGTTTGCCTCCAGCTACAGTTCTCCATCTCATCCCTTTTAAGGATTTCATACCAAAATGGTAAAAAATGGTGCAACTTCATCCGTCTATCTGTCACAGCTGCTTTTTTCAGCGATTAATAATTCTTAATATTTGAAATTGTTCTAAATAATGCTCGAGCTTATTTTTAATACAAATGAAACAATTTAAAAAATATTTTTATTTACATTGCGAGGAGAATGATGAGATTTGAGTAAGCGAAAGAAGTATGAAAGAACCGCGACGCTTGGCGCTCCGTCTCTCCGACTACCTTGTTAGGGATACAGCGTGAAGATATGTATGTATATATATTGCAAAGAGAGCCGAAACTAGGGCTTAGTGGGAGTCGAATTTTTAAAGTGGACTTACTAAGTCCAGTGGGATATCATATGAAAGGGCTTCATTTGCGCATTATAAAATATATTTTCATTTCATTTCACACCGAATAGTTTATTAACTTATGATGAAAAATTACTAAAAAAAACATTCCCCCATTATCTCTGAAGGATACAACGCAAAAAATCTAAAAAAATTAGAACTTATAGGTTCGATAGAGGTAAATATTACAGGAAAAGTAAACTGTGTTTCTAACTAGCACGATATTTTAGAAAACAGTAAAAATCTTTTACAAACGAACTTCATTATGCGGTCCCATTGAAGCGGTTTCATGTACTTACTTGTGCATTGACTCTTGCAGAGTAGATTTGCTCTTACGAATTGAGCATTATACAAGCGGTATTATGTACATACGTTGACTCTTTTACAGTTAAAAAACTCCTTCGTTTTGAACATTATTTAAATATCCTCTCTACTCTCTCTCACAAACTCTCTGTTTCACGGGTCCTACTTACTCTCAGTGAGTTTTTCTAATCCGAATCGCTTTTTTGAAAACAACTTCAATGTACAAACAGTATGTTACTGTTTTATTTATAACTAGCTGTGCCCCGTGGCTTCGCTCGCGTTAAATTAAGCATTTTTCGTCATGGGACGCGTTCATTCCTTTTTCTGTACGCGCTGCCTATGGTGCATTCGTCTCATTTTCACGCGCTTACTTGTATTTGTTGTAAGTCACCACCACGTGGACAAAGTCGCGGTCAAAAGCTAGTATGTATTCTAATATACATGATGTAACTCAAAAACCAGTTAATTTCGGTTAACAGAACCGGAATATATAAAAACCAGTTTCTCAATTAACCGGTTAAAATACCGGTAACCGTTATCCAAACCGCAATAAATTCCAGTTCAAGGTCAATGACTTAAACCGGTTTGGAAAATTAACCGGTTCCCGAGCCCTGATGAAAAATAGCGTATATGACTCTCTGAAAAATCTACTACCGGCCAATGAAAGTCCCGTCAAAATCGGTTTAGCCATTTTGGAGATTAGCCTAGATCAGCCATTCCCAAAGTGGGCGATAACGCCCCCTTGTGGGCGCTGCAGGCCTAAAGGGGGGCGGTAAGAGACCCAGAAAAAAAATGGGGGCGTTGTGTAGAGGCCTGGGGGGTGATTTGTAATTTCATTTAGCTAGGAGGCATCTTAGACAACGACTGCATGAGCTCTCGACTCAGTAGACAAAATAAGTTTGGGAGCCAGTGGCCTAGATAAACAGATAGACAGAAAAGCAGACAACAATTTTAAAAAAGCGTGTTTGGATTTTAGTTACGTGCAAATAATCATATGAGCTTAAGTAAAAAGCCTGTATTTCAGACAGACACATCAATTTTTTTATATGTGTGGATGTATAGACGTATCTATATCTATATAACTGAAATACCACTCACTGACTGATTCATCACGAGATCTCCGAAACTATAGGTCCGATTGACTTGAAATTTAGCATAGTTACTCCTTTCGCGGTGTAAATAATATAATAATAATAATAATAAAACATTTATTTTCAGATAACAAAGATCCATAGAATTGGTTAGTAAATAACTTACGAGGTAATGTTAGTAACAAAAAATCATTAATTACTTATTATTATAATATTTGACGACCTCCGTGGCTTAGCGCGTCGGAAAGTAAACGGAGGTTGCGGGTTCGATTCCCGTCCCGAGTCTGGGTGTTTATATATAATATGTATTTATTTACAAAAGAAAAGTATATAAGTAGTATATCAGTTGTCTAGTACCCATAACACAAGCGCTATGCAGCTTACTTTGGGACTAGATGGCGCTGTGTGAGAAATGTCTGAGTATATTATTATTATTATTTAATAACATTAAATACACAATTCATTTATTTTCTGCTTAATTTCTCATGCGAGTGTACACAGCTTTGAAGAGGCCCACCCAGTGATTAATAATGGACCCCTCCCATCTAAACATCTTCAGAATCCTATTGGCGCCGCCCTGCGTCCTCACCATCAGAGTTTACTTTTTTGCGCATCATTCCAGAAAAATTGTCTATGTGGGCTTCGGCAAACATCCCTGAAGCACTACAGAAACGGGGCAGCCTCAGCAAGATATTATACTGAACACGGAGGGCGTTGTAAGCCAACTGAGTATATGAGGTCCACAGGCTGCTGGTGTAGAAAGACTGGCAGTACGCCTTAAATAGCGTCATCTATTTAAGATTTTATGTTAAATGCTCTCTAAAAACGGATTTTATGAAAGTTCTGTCCAAAATCGCTCTGCTACCCGTGCGAAGCCGGGCGGGTCGTTAGTATACCTATACAGTAGAGAGAAAACTGATTCTTCCATTATCAAATGCAAAGTAAACAACATTATTTACATAATTATTCTGTACATAACATCAAAGTTAACAATATTTATATTTCTTCCTGAAACTTCTACACGTCTAATGTTTATTCCGATAATATTCAACGACATATATGCATATTTACATGTAAGAGTGGACCGTATATCACCTCTATAAGGCTAGAGACGAGATTATTTTAATGTTTAAAAGAGCACGTTACGAGTATGTCGCGACAACTTCTATGGCAATCTCGCCATACACAGATAATAAATGCAGAGTCTAATTGAGCTCTTCCGCTGTTCTGAGTGATTGAAATGATTTCACGTATCTCTTTCTCATAGATTTCCAAACTTTTCTATACCATCGGCATCGCCTCCTTTACAAGAGAACAAAAATTTCAACGCTCCTCTAGTCTCTAGTCCATAATAGATCATTTTATATGAAATAGGAAAGTATTGTGGCATAATATTATCTGTACCAAATTTGTCTGTTTATTCTCTATTAATAACCATAAATCAGAAATTAATAAAACAACAACCAAATATACAATAAAATTGTTCACTAAAATTTCAAAAATTAACATAAAATCAATAAAAAACAAATAAAAATATTGAATTTAATTTATTTATTTATTTGAGCCCCCCATTTGACTCTGGATCCGCTACCGCCCCCGTGAAAGGCTTCAGCGCCCGAATGGGGCGATAACGCCCCAGTAAATGTAATCCGAAAAAGGAATCTCTGTTCTAAAAGGTTTCTTTGATATTTTTTGTCTGTTAGAAAAGTTAACCAATCGTGTAACACTATTGGCAAAACGAAGTCAATAAAATTAAAAATCATATTACTAAATATCACACTTTCATACGTATTTAAAAAAATTGAGATTCCTACCGTAAAATTTCCTATACGTCGCCTTAAGAGGTGAAACACGTGTCGATTAATTCCAAACTTATTAATGAAAGAATGAACAATTAAATTATTATTTTTTTCATCAATAACGAAATATAACTGAACTAGGTATATAAGAATTTATCACATGAAATGGATTTCCGTAAAGTATCACCTGAGTCTATATAATATTTAACATATAAAAATTAATGTTTGTTTGTTTGTTCGTATATTATAGGTTGCCATACCGTTCATAAAAACGCGGACGAAGTCGCGTGCATTAGTTAGTAAACATTATAAAAAACATTTACTTGAATGTCACTTCACTTTGTAACCAAAATTTCCAAAAAAGTATTAAACGAAACACATTTAGTCACTAACAGCATTATATTCAATATCAATATTCAGAATACATATTGAAATAGACTTTATTTCTTTTATTTCCTTTCATGAGCAAAGACATGTGTTACAATACAATTTACTACGGTTTTCGGTACATAAAATAAGGCATTTCGACAATAACACAATTACTTTTGGTGTCTATTTAAATTAAAGCTTGCTTTACATAGTATGCAATAACATGTTTCTTGTAGCATAATACGATAAAAAAGTTGTGTTAAATTTTTGAGGTGTTAGTGTTTATTACCGCCTCATTTATTATATAGGTAATAAACACACATATGTTCTCACAGAATGAATAACGATAAACTTAAACCTGGACATAAAGTAATATGTAATTCTTTGTTCGAAGTATCAATTTCTCCGACACGGTGCAAGGAAGGTGTACGTACAATTGAAAAATCGTTACTGAAAAATAAAAAATTAACCTGAAATTAACTTTGAATGAACTAGGAAAAGGAGGAAGAAATTGAAAGAATTATAAAAAACTCGGAAAAACTTCTTAAGAATTTGGAAGAACTCAAAGGACTCGGAACAACTTGGAATAAACTCAGAAGAAATCGGAAGTACCTATTCCAATAAGTTTGAGAAAACTTGCAAAAACTTAGAATTCACTCGAAGGAGTTGAAAAACTCTTGACGATTTTGACTGCCCTAAGAAATAATTTAAATTATAATATAACTACGATAGTCTGGTCTTTTGTACTAATATGAATCTTTTAATTATGAGATAACTTGGTTATATTTTTAATGCCATTACTGTGGTCTATATATAACTTTATATTAAAATAACTTTATATTAATACCTATGACGTAATGACGATTGTAGTCATTAATCATCGCGATGCAGTCATTATCATCATTAGCCTATAATCGTGCACTTTTGAACATAGACTTCTCATAAGACATGCCTCAAGCCACATATTGGGCTTCCCACATACAGGTTCTTCCAGACACTTTAGTAATCTTTAGTAATAGTCGCACCATTTAGTAAGGGGTCACCCTACACTACATTTACCTAAATGCGGCTTTCATTCCAAAGCTCATTCGTCTCAAAGATTGCCGGCTCTCATTACCACTAACTTCAGTTTGTAAACCGACTAATAATACATTTCTAAAATCTTTAGCCATTTTCCTCTCGGTCAGCTAACCAGCACCGAATTTCGGTGCTGGTTAGCGGACCGAATCCTATGTCTGGTATATCCTGAGGATGCTTCGTTGAGAAGCGAAACACGTGTCGTGGTTTTTGGAGTTTGAGCGGAAATTAGCTAAAGATTTTAGGAAATCACATGAAATGGATTTCCGCAAAGTAACACCTGAGTCTATACAATACCGACAAGCTACATACATATGTATCAGTATAATGCAGTGTGTTATCTTATTTGTAAGCCTTATCTTTGTATCTTATTATTCAGGGAGGACACTCTATTCTATATCGTAATTACACCCAAGATTAAACTATAGCTTGTCGTGCGCAACTGACTCAAAAGATACTAAATAATGGGTGCAGCTCCGGTGACTAAATAAATAAGTTGATGATGTACTAAGAGGCAATGGACAGACTGACCTTATGCCATTTAGATTACTACGATCCATCTCATCGATGTAACGGCTGAAAGAGCAATTTGTCGTTCGATAATATTTTTATTACTTTCATTTTGTCATGTCTCTATTTCGTTTTTAGAGTTCCGTAGCTGAAAAAGGAAAATTAACCCTTATTATAAAGTAAGTTACACATCTATCCGGGTGTTATAACATATTTCATCAGAAACCACGAAGTACGAACCTGTTTAAGATCAGATATTCCCAAGTCGTGAACGAGTTTACAGGATGACATAGAGCTCAAGAAATAGGGTTGAGATTTGTAGCAAAATGTGAGCTTTTAACAATTCCAAGACAAATAATGTTTTTGTTAATTTAGAGACAATGCATGAACTTATTAAAAATCTAATCGATAAATCATGCAGTTTAATAATATTCAGCTCATATTTTTTTAAATTATGGTTATTGCTCAAATAAACGAGAACTTCGAAAGGACACTTTATTTTCGACTAATTTTAATATTTTATTTCTAATTAAACGCAGTTTTTTGATAAATTCTATTCGATGAAGTGTTTAATTGAATATTTTTTCTATGTAGTGTTTAATTGAGTATATTTTAAGTGTACCGCAGGCATGTATAAACAACCTAATGTTCTACAGTATATACAGTACGTATACGTACATAAATACATACACATTAGAACATACGTACATAATGTACATGTTGCTAAGACATAACCAGGTAATATGTCTAAAAGATGGCTGGCTGATCCACGCCCCGCGCATAACTGAACTGTCTACTATTGGCCGGATGCGTAGAGTTGACCCTGTTCGCATTTCGGTTTTGTATTATGTAAGTATATAATAATAAAAAAACAATGCTGTATAAAGATACGTTTTTCATATTTGTATAGCTAAGGTGCGACCCCCGACAGGTTTAGTCATAATCACGTTAAATATTGTTGTCGTGTGCCTGATATGGCGCATACGGATTAGTACGCACACATACAAACTGCAATCGCTAGCTTTCTATGAAGTGGTCATACTATATTTGTACTATAATAACTCCCCTATTTGCTTCGCCCTAATCGAGTAAAAAAGCCTCATGTTCTCCGAGGTCAATAAAAATAGCGCATTAATATATGTACCTACACTAGTACTTTTGCACTACTCGACCAAACAACAATAGTCTCATCTGAATGTATTCTATAGTTTTTCTATGATGCCTGAACAAACAAACTGAAAAAAAATCTAAAAATATTTATTTTGTACTCGGAAACGTTAAAAAATATCTCGACTATCATAAATAACTTCAATGTTCTTACAGAAATCTGTTAGTTTTATAACAGCATAGATAATAAATAATAAAGAAACTATCGATATTTATAGACCAAGTCTTGAACAGAACACAATACACATACATAGAAACTGATTGAACGAAGAAAAATGAAGCTATTTGCTTTAAAGCATAAATGGCTCCATTGATGGAGCAAGCACCTAGTCGATCGTTCCTCAAATGAAATAGAAAAAATAACGAGCTATGCATTGAACTGATGTCATAACATATTGGAAAAACAAGAAAGTTTTTAATATTCCACAGATAAGAATTACATTTTAAGCGAAATGCTAATTAAGCGTTATTATCGAAAATTCCACGTGATGTGATTTACACCAATGTTGAAATAATTTGCCTCATAAATCATAACCTATCCTCTTGTAACACAAAAAGGGCATCAACAACTATTTATCCTCTCCCGAGTAAATGACTGGTCCGTTGGTGCTGTGATTAACGCTTCCAAGTTGAAGATACCAAGGGCAATTCCCTACCGGATCAATTGAGACGTACTCCTATAAATTATCTTGGAGCTTAGGTGCTACTGGATGCTCCAGTAGTTCGTTGGCACCCATAAAACAAACATAGTGCTTGGTTTATTGTCACAGAAATGTAATTACAAAAGTATAGAATGTTTCAGCTATTTTACAGAGATAGTTTGTTCTTGATTTATTGTTATATTTCATTGAATAGATAAATAACTCCGGTAATAAGATAACATGCCTTCTAGCAGCCAAATAAAAATAAGTATAACGTTATGTTGTAAAATTGAGGTTAACATAGGTATAAAATTAAAATGGATACGACACTTAGAATGAGTGTTTCCTGATAAGCAACACCAAACAAAAGAAAAAAGGTATTCATGTGTCCATAAGTAGCGTTTCAAAAAATTTCTCACCTGTGGAATGTAATATTTGAAACTTTCTATGGTTTTCCAATATGTTTAAAGATCATGTCGTTCCAAAGACCATCATTTTTTTAATTTTATTTCAGGGAGATTCGATCGACATGCCTTACCCTACAAACCACAGACCTATTACTAATAGATATTACGCTCATGTGGCCACTACAGTCTGTCCCGTTTTGAGAGCCAATGTTTGTCAAACCAGCCTTTGCAGCCTAAAGTACTGCATTCTACCATCATGCCCAAAAGAATCTCTAACTAATGAAAAAAGATTTGTTGTGGTCATAGATCTGTCAAATGTAACAGCTTAACAGTCAAAACATTCAGCATACCGATGGAGACGAAATAAGTGCACATCCTTCCCTTTCTATTATAGGCTTACGCCATGTATATATTTCAGTCTAAAATTTCATGACGTGTGAAACGCGATATCTATTAATGGTAAATCTGTGCGGCAACCGGAGTAATTTATGGCTCCAAATAAATTGCTTCTTGCTCGTTTGTTTAATTGGTTTCTAAGTTTTATTATTCTAAGGTTGTATGTGTATATATAACATACGCATATCTTAAGAAGCTGTACATACATATGTTAACGTTAATATTTACAAACTTGAAACAACACATTATCTTAAAAAATAGACCTCCTCAAAGTTGCCGTTTAGATAGCTGTCATTGCTTAGGGTGCCCAGCAGACTGGCAGCGTTACCTCTTTGAATAGCCAAACTGATTCGTTGGCGGAAGAAGTTACCAGCCCGACTTAAGAAGCTAAACAAGCGGTGGGCTAGCAAACCGTCACTATCTAGCTTCGTACTGTCGTCTCTAAGCTCAATTACCGCTGAAGGTGTAATTTTTCTACCTTAATACTCTGTATGCCCTGTACGGGAAATGATTTGAAAATATGTGTGTTCGAATATTCATATCTCGAGTGTTTATTTAAACAAAATAGCGTCTAAAACCTGAAGATGCTTCATCCATATCATATCTTAAAATAACTACATTATCATGATGAAGTTTCACAAAATATGAGTCATCTCAAATACGTACATTATCTTCATGTGTAAATCTTCTATAACATTGCAATATATATGAATACTATCAAAATTACGAAGTTAAAACATATATAAATAATCTGTAAAATTTTATCGGGCTAACCCAAGTTTACTTTGCAACATGTATTCATAAGGTGGTAATGAATGTTCTCGGTAACGAATGCGAAATGAGTCATATTTCGAACGCGAACACAAACAAAACACACAAACAATTCAAAATATTTTTTAAATAAACCTCATTATAAACTGTTCCTGAATAACAACTCGACTTGTCATATATAAACCTTAACTAAATCTGTTAGTGTAAGAAACTGTTTGCTTTTTCTTACCTCTCCACCAGCGAATATCATCGTTCATTATTATAGCTAACAGCCTTCATTATCATTATGTTTATTTTTTATATTATCATACGATGTAGTAAGTCGTGAATCGATTCGTGGAATCTTTGAACTACAGAACGACGCAGATTTAAAATTCTTAAACCTGACAAAAAAGTCGTTAAATAAACACATTAAAAATTACACAAGCAAAAAGCGAACTGACGAGATGGTTACTATCGTTTAGTAAATATAATAATAAAGAATTACGTGACAGTTTCCTACTTAAAATCTCGCGTTGTACTACTGGTATGAATTCATTCTCAAGTATTCACGTAACTCTTATAACCAGTGATCGAAATCATGGGGAGGGTTACTATCGAAAGTATGGATATGACTCAAAATTCCTGGGAAGTCACGGGATTCGGTACTATAGTAATAGATGTAAAAAATACATTACTAGGAATCCGAACGAGGATGACTCTAATGCTTACAATACAAAAACTTACTCAATTAAATTTATGTTACGCTTATAACAATTAACGGCAGGAAATTGGTAAACAAAACAAATAAATCATTATGATTCTTGGAGTCTATATTTTTGTCGAAAAGAAACAAAATTTAACAGGTTTCAGTAAACAAATAAAAATAATAATAAATTCCAGGAACTTTAGGTCATATCCATACTCAATAATAATCTTACCCATAATTCCGATCACTGTTTAAAACCGAGCAAATACAAGTATCATTATTAATTGTTACTAACCACCGCTCCGTAAAACAAACATGGTAGAGTATTCTCTTAATGAAATAAAAATATATATTACGTCCGACAAACGTTGTTTTCCCTTTAATTTGACTACAGCGCAACCTATCAAATCCTGGCACTAGGTAGCTATAAACCATTGTCTTAACAAAATAAATATATTTTGGGAGTACTGTCTCAATCGCTTAAATCGTTCAGAACTTACACGATCTCTAACAGACGCACAAACAATTACACAATGTAATACATATAATATACACAAAATGCAATTATAACCTTTCCACATTATACCTTCACCTTACTTTCGGTGTTTGTTGATTCAGAACATTTTGAGCGATAGTACTTATAGGGGATTATGTGAGAGGGGACATCTATTGTCAAGTGTTTTTTTTTCAGATCATAGAAACAATTGAAATAAGTTATCGTGTTATATATTTTGCGTGATTTAAGAGCTTTTATTTCGCCAACAAAAAAAATGTTTTAAGCAATCAGTCAAGGTCCAAACTCAACTTTTAAAGTTCGCGTTTGTTTGGGTTACTACTTATACGTACTACTACTGTTCCTAATTTCAACGGTTCAACAGTACTTTCTGTAAAAACGACTATAATAGTCAGACAAGAAGCTAAATCATGAGTTTCCCGTTTTTTTTTTACAAATTTCAGTACAAATAATATAATCATAATGAAAGTTGCGCGATTGCGAATTCCTTTCACTGTGATTACGAACCACTGAATGTTAATCACAACCCTAGTTATACGCATGCCCTACCTGTGTGCTTTAATTAGGTTATTTACGTGACTTATTCATATAAAACCCGTTATCTGCAATCACTGTAATTTAGAGGAAACTATGTACATAACATTGTTGCCTACTCAAATAACTTTCTAATTCTACGAAATTTTGTAGAGGGAAATGTAAAAATGTTGGTAATGGCTCTATTACCTACTCTAATGTAATAGTGGTAATGATAATAATGAAATTCTGACAAATACGACTTTGACTCGTATACAGAGGATTTCGTATACTATATATATAAATAATACTACATTACTGAAGTTGATTTCCAAAAATCTAAAAGACCTACGATCCATTTCACCAACATTCCTATGGTTTATAACTCATAACAAAGCATAGGGGACCCTTACCGCTCTACGTTTCGAAAAACGCTAGAAGGCCCCCTAGGAATATGATTTAAGAACCGGTTTAGAGATTTTCTTATTCTAGAAGAAACATAGGTGACAAGTTAGGAAGCGTTGGTGAAATCGAACACTAGACTTTTGTTTTTTCCCTTTATTTTTAAATAAGGCTTCATATTTCCTAAAATTTAAAGATCCCAGGTTATTGAACTAAACGAAACTATTGAGTTTCGAAAATAATGGGATGAGGATAATTGTCGAATCGACTTTCATTCCAAATTGGCCGTTCTTTAAATCTCCAATAATAGGTATACAATGTCAACCTAAATCATGTGTTGCACTTGCACATTGTATGTGTTAGCTAACGAGATGTATCACCATACCAAAATTCAATATAATACGTCACACATTTTTTGATAAAATCGTCGAGACAGAGTAGAGAAGGATAGAAGGGTGAATAGTCATATAAGGGTACCATTTTTTATTTTAAGTTAGATATGTGACCCTAAAAACAAGTTAAGAACATGTCGGACACACGTTTACTAACGATTTCATAGCAATTTTGTAAAAACTGCATATGCAAATTTAAAAAACTTTGGTTTAAAATACATATTCGTAACTTTATTTTTTTTTACGATTTATAGGACCATATCGCTCCTGGAATAACTCCGTGGTTCATCATTTACAGGAAGCGCTCCTAAACGAAGACCATAATAGATCCGCGGGGTTATTACCTAAAAATTTGCAGACACCGACAGCTACGCCACCATTGTGTGACCGGTGACTAAATGTAATAGAAAATTGATATCCAGTACAACGATTGCGTGTCTATATTGCACCATGACCATAAAATGCACTTTTCGCGATAGATATAGCGCCATTATACAAATAACATAATACAAATTGTCGTTTCAACAGCAGATATCGCGCGATATTTGGCTGTCGCATGCAAACTAAGCGTGCCGTCTGAATAACCGATTTGTTATGTTCGCCACTTCTCTTACGTACTGATGTATTTCTACTATTTTTAAAGTTCAATATTTACTGTGTGAAGTCATGGACGATATTTTTAAATGTTTAATATTTTTTGTGTTATCGAACGATCTCAGATTTCATTGAATCGGTTATGAAGTCAATACGTAGTGATTAGATCACATATAAGATTTAGTGTTGTTATTAATTCATTATGGTTATTTATTTAATACTAATTGATGAACGAATGAACTAAATGAACGAGCTAGTTAATGAATAGTTACTCGGTCACTGAATACAATGTTATTCAGTGACCGAGTATGAACGAATGGTAAATGATCTAGTGCGGGGTCCTTTGAGATCGCTACCAGTATTTTACGCGCTAACCCTGCTATTAAACAGCAGCAAATTTTCAATTCATTTGCAATCTGAAGTGCTTAGTGTAAATGTCCATTGGCCTCAATCCATTTTCCATCAAATGTATTCTTTGTTCGTTTGTTTTTTCCATTATATTAAAATAATCAAATCAGTAAACGACCAAGCCCGAGTCAGTAATTAATAAATAATCAAAGTAAAGAAGTTACAAAACCATTGACAACCGACAAAAGACAATAACACCTTCGGTACCTTTCTTAGTTGCAATAGGCAATACTCTATGATTTTAGTAATGGCTCAACCAATTTTAGTGGTTAAAAATATCATCGAAACGTGCTGCTTTGAATCAAAAGAATCCACAATCATGTGTAAATCGGATTGCCGGTAGAATCAGAAAACAAAAAGTCAAATATTGTAATACCCCTCTTTTCCATGGAGGTATATAAAAATATTGGTGAAACCTTTGATCTACCGGAACTCCAAAAAAGGTTCTACCTAAAGATGCAATGGGAGACGGCTCGTGGAGTTGCTAAAGACTGTGAGAGCGATCGGTTACTAAACTAATAATAGGTACTTTTGAATTATACGAAATAAGTAATTTAATTTTCTTATGCTCTTTGGTAACTTTAAATATAAGATACTTTAGTAATTATAATATTAGAAAAGAAGCATGCGGAAAATAATGTACTCGCTTAGGGTATTTTGACAGTATTTAAATGCTCAGTATCATTTAGAAACGTCAAGTATCAAGGTGAAATTAGAAAGAGCATAGTAGTCGTGGCAGTGAGATATTGACATGGCATTTTTTGGAGCAGGCGGATACTTGGGACAGTTTCGAACACTTTCGAGTACGACGTTTCGACGAGCGAACTAAATACGATCACCAGAACGTTATTACCCGAACAACTGGCATCGTGAAGCGACCCATCTGAAGTAATTCTCGACACATGTATTATAATTATGATATAAGCTGAGGTGCCAACCAGGACTACCAATGTAGAACTCTATCTACCACTAACAATCAGTTGTATCCACGCTTCAGAAGACACGATAAGACCTTGATCCGAGTTATCGCTAGATAGTACCAGTCGTGACGCCAGATCACATTATGTCTATTTTTAAAACTGTTAGTAGGTTGGCTACTTCAATGGAGAAAGAAAAATACAAATGATTATGACAATTGCTTATCATCCCGCTTAAAAATTCGCTTACCGTCCAGCACTGAGCATTATAAAGTAATAAGTCTAGACGACAGTAATAAGGCTTATAAGCCCTAAAGAACTTAAACAGAGCAATAATTCCTAAAGTGCGCGGAACTCTAATAAATTCTAAAGAAATTGTGCAGAATGATTCTGTTTTCGCGGTGTTCCCGTGAGATAAATCGAATGAAGGTGCTATTATCTTATTCCTATTACAAGAAATATCTCTTTGATTTAACAAATCAGTTAAAGATGGGTAAGTCTAGATTCTAGATGGGTACGTATCTATGGATTTTCAAAGTCAAAGTCAAAGTCAAATCAATTTATTCAAGTAAACCCAATCACAAGGTATTTTTGAACGTCAAATCTACTTTAGTTCGGTTCAAAGAGAAGAGAAAAGAAAACCTGGACACTGAGAAGAACCGACAAGAAACTCAGTCAGGTATAATTTGATTTGTATCCGTTGACGTATTAATGGATGTTCTACATCCATGTATTATAAATCGAACATCGTTTGATGTGTCCCTACGGTGCGTAATGTAACACGTTTGAATAAAAGCTCAATAAAGAGAAAGAATAAAGTACTCTGTGGTCGGTACGGGACAGGACGTGACTAGACCTGGATGTTCCTGCATCCACGCAAAATAAACATATTACAAATAAATAAAATAAAAAACGAGTTTGAACAAAACGTGACCTGGATCGCGCGTGGCGATAATAGTGTTCTGTGACCGGTACGTAACGGGACGTGACTGGATCTGGGTGTATGTCGGTCTACGGAGATTTTTCCAACTTAACTCCTTATAAATATGTCGCCTACCCATCACCAAAAGCAACCACTACAGTCCGACAATTTATGTGAAATATGTTACATGTACACTCACTTTTCACGTTTCGCTTATCTGTCAATTTCCTTCCTATGATATGATTCATTGTTACATTGTGACGGGTGTAACTTATTTATCATGCACAAATAAGAAACAGTGATAAAATAAAGAACATAAAATACGTAACTGAAAAATTCCATAGATATATTAGCGATATGTACGAAAGGTTTGATTATAGAGAGTAAATTTCGTTCTCAACTTTAGGATCAACTATACTCAGCCATTCCCAAAGTGGGCGATAACGCCCCCTTGTGGACGCTGCAGGCCTAAAGGGGGGCGGTAAGAGACCTAGAAAAAAAATGGGGGCGTTGTGTAGAAGCCTGGGGGGTGATTTGTAATTTCATTTAGCTAGGAGGCATCTTAGACAACGACTGCATGAGCTCTCGACTCAGTAGACAAAATAAGTTTGGGAACCAGTGAACTATACCCTGGTTACACGTACATATATAACAATAAAAAGTCACATAGCAATTTTCTTCTACTGTTCTGTATAACGAAATTGTAAAGATAGAATATTAATTTATAGTGTCTGTTATTCAATCACTGACGTTTTTCTTTTAAAGACTGACGTATTTACGCCGAAAGAAATAATTTTAAGTAGTATTAAATACCCAAATACAAACGTGAATTTCAATAATGGAGCTAAAATCCTCTTAATCATTGTTTCAAAAAATTTCTGGATGTACATAGCTTTATTACTGTAGTATAAAAACACTAAAATAGCTATCCATAATCGGTGTCGATGCCAACTTTATTATATGTTAGTGAGGTCTCGATATGCCCGAAGTCGAGTAAAAGTGAGATAAGACAGAAGAAATGTGATTTCTCAGAAATATATGCGGTGTCATACTTGTGGATCAAAGAAGCAATGACGAGTTACGCAGTATGAGAAGGTTAGATAACAATGTTGTTGTAAAAATTAAGAAAGAATACTAAGATGGTTCGGACACATACATAGAATAAATGATATAAGATTGACAAAGAAAACCTAAGAGCAAAAATGAATGCTAGCAGAAGCCAAGAAAAAAGATCGAATTATGAAGAATAAATGGCCATGGTGTTAACTGATGGAAATGTCAAAAGTACCGCATGTCTAGACGAAAGCGTTTGGAAATAATAATCCGATTTGAGGGTGCGAAAGAAGTATGTAAGGACCGCGAGGCATTCCATCTTCTCTATATCATTAGGGATACAGCATGATGATATGTAAAATATGTCATACCAATCTATCATTTTTTACCCACAAATAACTATTGTTAATCGCACTTATTTTTTGTCATTCTGTATTATTCTTGTCATCAGCACTGTCGTGTTTACATAATGGTACCTCAGAAACTCTTATAATAATATTCTTAACTCATGAAGTTGTAATGAGTTGGAATAAAGAAAATCACGTAGCATTACGTCACTATGAATTGGCCAATTGGTTTTGAAGTTAACGCCTACCGTGTAAGACGCAAGTCCCAGGTTCGCGGATGTTTTTAAATTGGTTCAAAGTTAGTTACTAAAAATTTTATACAAAAATATATTTTTGACGCAGTATGACTTTTAACTGATTGATATTTTTGGCATTCACTCAATACAGATTAACATTGCAGACATAACTTACACAAATCGATTTAAATAAAAATTAATTAAATCATCAACTCGGAAACCTCGAATTCGTCATGCAGCCGTGCAGAGTAAATAGCGTCCCGTAACTGTCGCCGCGCTGGGCAATATCTGCGCTCTCCCTCGTTCTGTTATGTACAGTATAAAAGGAATAATATGAGGAGCGGGTTATCGATAGCGTAGCGATAGAGGACTTCGATTCGATACCTATCTCTTTGATCTTCATATATGTTCATTGTTCAATAATTCCAAAGTTAATTAGTTTTTTGTAACATCTCGGTATAATCATTTAAAACATTTACTCTGATCCAGATCCCATATCCGCGAACCTATCAGAAAGTATTTCATAATGACTCGCAGCGCGCGTGATCCGTATCATGTTTTCATTCATACGCGTATTATTCCACTACGCTGGGTACGTATCCGGTTTGCGCTCAGATGACATCCATCACTTCCACTTATATTACATTTCCTATATCATATATCTCTAATGTTATATATTCCCTTCTCTTCTTAATACTCTTACCTATTTTGTACTTTATGTAGTTTTCAATAGATGTATGTTTCACGACAAGTTTAAATCTCTTTTCTATTAATCGGTCTAGTTGGAGAAATCATACGTATACGAATAAAGGCAAACATAACTAGCCAATTAATTAAACAGCATATATGTACAATGTACGTACATAAATATCTATACTATTTTCTTTACATCAATCAATCAATTTCTCATCATAAATCTGTGATTGTAACGTAGCAGCCATAAAGTCGTATCATTTCAATTATAATTTCATTCCTATTATGGTATAAAATATATTTACCCACTATAATTGACATGTGACATGAAATGATGTGATTTGTCTGGTGCAGTAGTTAAGTCAAGGATCTGCACAAGAACTTACAGCATCGATTTTCTTCATGATTTGACTTGAAGGTAGAGATATCCGTTGATAATTAATTAGATAGTACAGAGAACAGTATGATGGAATTTGATGAATAAAACGTCATTGAAAAGTCTTTAATAAAAATGCGGTCAAGCACAGATAGGTCCATGTGATATTCATAATTTTTTTATATGAAAATTTTGACCTAGGTCATTCGCAATATTTGTGTAAACTATCATATAAGATAAGGTTTTATATTCCGTAACATTTTGAAATTCTAATTCCATTTGATGAGATAAGGAGGAAGCAATGAAACCAAGAGGTATCCTATTCGCTCCTTTTATTCTAATATTCTAATATACCTACTCTAAAACGAAAAATAAAAAACTGAATAACGGGTATTTAGACTCAATGTGTATTTATTTACCTTCGAATTTATCCAAAATTTATATGGAACCCTAAGTCAATCCGTGTCCAAAACGCTCTTGGACAATTTTTCACCGAATTCAAAAAGGAGGAGTATTTACTATTTTTTTAACTGACTTCATTGTATACATGTTCGGGCATAATCGCTTTTCAAATCAACGTACAACAGAAAGTCTACTAGTTTGCTGGCACAGACTACAGTAAGTGTCGAATTTAATTATATAGGTTTTCGTATCGTATTTGTTATTTTTATACTTGAGTTTTGATTAGTAAAGGATAGTTATTTCGTACTTTTCAGTGTTTTTGTGAAGTCGGTTTACTTTTTTCTTAAAAAGTTTTTGTTAGATTATAATTAGGACACTATTGTTTTGACTGTACTTTTAATAAAGACATTAGGAATTATTATAATTAAGCAGATCGGGTGAATTTTAATTACAGAATGTTGTTCTAAAAATAAAATTACATTAGTACACATATTAATTAATAAAATGTGTATGTAACTAATGTTTTATTCTTATGGTAATGGATAATGTAATAATTGGACATTTTGAAGATTTCGTCCTTTTATGGTAACGCCAACAAAACCTTCAAAAGTTACCCAGCCTCCCATAGAAAAGATTGGGTAATGTACTTCGGTTATATAGGACTTTTATCCACTGAAACATCTGCAGTTGTCGCACTCGGCGCATTTGGGGGACACCGATCGGCCAGGATTTCAAAGAGCCCATTGTAATCGCCTTGCAAGACAGTCGGGGGATATCTTAGCCTAATCTCCAATCCGGGGTACAGGGCTATTGAACAGTTTGCCTACGTCACGTGTGTTGTAAATAAACAAAGAACATATTTAGCGAGTTCTAATTAATTTAAATATTTTCAGGAGCATTTTTTTCATACCAAATAAAGTACTAATAGAAAAGGACAGACTATATACACCTCTCGCAATAGTATCGCTGAAAGAGAATTGTTGCAGAAAAAAGCTATCTTTGTTCTTCAAGGCTGACGATTCGATTCAATAGTTGATAGTCACAGGAAAGGCATTTCTCAAATAAATAGTGTACCTATAATCTCGTCTACATTACCTATTACCAAGTACCAACTACGGCAGTCACAAAGAAATTGAACTTTATCGACATATACATATATATGTAGAAAAGACCAGCTAAGTGCGTGTCTTACCACGCACAGTGAACGGCTCCGTAGATGAGATGCACAATATTAATTTAATCAATTAATGAGTTCGTATTTCATAGTCTTCCCAATGACACTGTGAATAACACAGTAATTTCTGCGGTTGTTGAGTGCATAACCGAAAATATCCCGTAAGTCAAAAACTACACAAAATATCTTATTCAAAGCAACTTTGCGTTGAAAGTGCTTTTTAAAGCGCTCCCCCAGGCAAGCAGGCAAATGTATAGAACCCCTCATTCTAGAATTCGTAAAATTCTTTACGTAATCTAGTAATTATTGGTTTTACTTATGAAAAAAGAGTCATTTCAATAAATTTAAATGGTCAAGTTTTATACCATAAAATTATCTATACATTAGTGTAGGTATATATCGCAAGTAACTATAACTTCTACTTAAGTAGGTCCACGTATTTAGAATTTTTAGGCTTTCTTTTCAATTCAGATTTTATATGTATTTTATATATAAATGAACAACACGAGATAGCAAATGTGTTGATAAAATGTTGAAATTGATTACTATTTTTTTATTATTTTTCATATTTTGTCAAATAACGAGAAGATAGCCTCTAAAACTTGCAAAAAACAGTATTTGACTAGGGGAACCGCCTTAAGGTCTATCTTCATTTGAGTGCGAGACGGGGCGCGTCCGCGAATTCATCCCACTCACCCGGTGAAAACTCTCCAATAGGTCCGAACTAGTCGGTACCTCGTGAGTACAGCTGTGTTCAATAATTAGTTTCCCAAAGACAGCTTTGACGAGAGACCAAAACGCACGTGTACCCGAAGAAAGACGAATTAGTCTCTCGCCAATTTTGTCTATAAATTGCCTATCTTTATTTTCAACCTTTTTAAAGTTCTGTTAAATGCATTTCGCTACAAAGATACTGTTTTTTTAAACTAAATATAATTACTTAAAAATCTTTAAAATAGGATTGCAAAAAATAGATTACAAAATAAGAACCTAAGTTAAGAAGCATAAAAAAGAAATTCTATATCGATTTCAAAAAAAATAGTTAGAAGAAACTGTTTTTTGAGTTTATAAGTAACAACTTGATTGTCTCTGATTAAAATCATTAGTACATTCACTAACGAAGACAAACTTCTAAATTCAAATCACCCTTCACCACCGCACTCGTACCTTCACCTCAGAGATTACCTTGAACTGCGTTCTAAAGCAATTGTATACGTATTACCTATATATACGTAAAATATATTAATTACATATTTTTTATTAATAACAAAAAGGTACATACATATGTTAATATTTACAAACTAAAAATTACACATTATCTTAAATAATAGACTTCCTCAAAGTTGTCGCTTAGAAAGCTGTCATTGCTTAAGGTACCAGCAGACTGGCAGCATTGCCTCTTTGAATAGCCAAACTGATTCGTTGCCGGAAGAAGCTGCCAGCCCGGCGGTCTCTCGAAGCCTCGACCAGTCACTTACAAATATCAGAAACCAGTCGATGAGCTTCGGAGCCCTAGGGATCCAAAATTTCGACTGCAAAGGGCGTAAATATGAAACTCTCAGAGAGAGTCATAATTTATATGTAACATATGAATATTTAAACAAGATACATCCCATCGCTTCGATTAAAAGCACACACAATGTGTTCACTAAAATCATTGATTTTACAGTTAAATTACACTATGATAATGACCGTTCGCGGCTTTAGTTAAAGTTATATTAATTTTGAATGTATTAGACAACTTCTGCTCGTTTGCCCCACAGTACACATAATAATAATAATAATACTTGGTTTTCCCCCTCCGCCATAAAAAAAAAACTTCTGCAGGACGCCACATTAATGGCGGCGCGAACAGTTAGAATTAAACTATCTCTGACTATCTACCCGACTCCTACACAGTACGCTTGTAGTGTCCACACGTTGAACCGAATGTGAAAAATGAGCTTTTGTTCCTCGAATCACTGGATTCCACGTTGTCGATAAACTGTACCCGTAATCGCGAAAACGGCAATTTATCGACATATTTACAAATGTCGGTGTAGATGATAAAACTTCTGCCTCGGACACGGAATGAAACTTGCTGCGACAGTTTGCTTGAGACCGCGGCCGATGCAACTCCAGCGAAACGTCAAGCCGAAATAAAAGGAAATTGCGTTTTTAGATGTTTTGATTTTGTGTTTTCCTCCTAAATTTTTTACGATAATTAGTCATATTACTCATGGGAAACTAGATATCGTTAGGTAAAATCACGCTGTTATCAGAAACAATAAGCACGAAGAGATTCGACTATTGTATGTACGCTATAACACTATAATTATCGTTCTCAAGGTAATAAAATAGTTCCGCAAACACATCTAATTAATGATAAGCATAATTGAGATAAAGCCCATTGAGGAAACACTTTATTTTTAATTTTGAGAATTTTACACTAAAGGCGTAAATTTGGAACAATAACGCATAGAGCAGTGTTTACTGACAAGAGACATCGAACAAATTAAGCAAAAAAATTAGATGTGCATTTGTGCGTTAGCAGCGTTTTGGTTAAAATGCCACAATCGCGAATGCGAAAAAAGATTTTTATTTTTATTATAAGCTAGCGACTGAAGCTAGCGACCCATCCCGGCTTGAGTGTTTGCAGTACAACAAACCATTTTTTTTTTCATACAAAAATACCATCCTAATTTCCAGCTTTTCCGGTGGATTTTCCCAAAATTTTCTTTCATACTAACCTTGTCTTGATAATTACAAACAGAGCCAAAAACAAATCAGTCAAATCGGTCGAACCCTTTTCAAGTTATGGTCTTTCATACGTGCGACAAAGATAAATAATAAAAAAATATGATTATTCTATTTTTAAACGTACAATTAAAAGAAAATTATTTGGAACACTCACGTCTTCTAAACAATATCAAATACATAGGTATCAGTCTGGCACCCTTGATCAAAATACTGATTACGTCCGCCTGTACGCGTTAAAGGTATTTTAACCCTGATTTTACAATCGACCGCAATAATTACAGCGTAAACCCATTTTATTGTCGATTTTATATGAAACAGACGTAAGACATTCAACAATGGAATTCATTGTAAGCTCGTAAGTTTGTTGTTTTACATAATAGTAGGGTTGCCAGCATTTCTTCGGCTTATTATAGTATTTTTCAGAATAAGCTTTAAAAAATATAGTACACTTCAAAAAAATATAGTATTTTATTTCAGAAAGAGTAAAAAATCAAAGATATAATTGTTATTTATTTATTTTTTTATGAAAACGATATTTTTTTGCACTTATATTTTCTAACGATTTTTTGTGTACAATGACATATTGTGTGCAAGTGTCATATGCTTTATCGCATTCAATTTTTAAATTAGTGTAGATTTAAAGCTATTTCAAGACGGAGCGAGTTCAGTTACACGTACATCGCATCGGTCGAAAGTTGAGTGATCTTAAAGCGCGTTGGAATTTGTTTGTTATTAATTTCGGTATTGCAAAATGAAGATTGATTCCATCCCATCAACTGAAATATTGTATTTTTGCGTACTATATATTTCTTCAATAGTGCATAGTACGCAGATCTGAAATATAGTACAATATTATTGTATTATTGTCGGTTGGTAACCCTACATAGTAGGTACATCCGTTTATTTATCAATTAAATTACGTTTTAGCTGAAAATATATTACTGGCTAAACGTGTATATAGTATATATGTATAGTATAATTCCGTGTTAAAAAAACACCCATTTGTAAGCCAAAATCTAAGATGAGGTACTAGGACTTCTCGACAATTTTTGTCTCTCATCTATCGCCAAATCCCTAACAAAAATCACTCATAAAATATAGTTATGCATTCATTTTATAAATAAATATTGTATTCATCATACAGCTAATATCGATCCCATTAATACATTAAATTAACTTTTAATAATATTTCGATATTTTTCCCTACTTTTGAGGTTGTCCAGAAGACAAAGCACGCAGTTCTCCACGGAACAATTTTACTATTCTTTGAGGTTTTTTTGATTTCATAATAACTCCTGTTCATAAAGGTACGTTGCTTAGCACAGATTTATAAATATGTAAATTATTATCTATTCTATTTAGTTATATATTAGACAAAAGTAAATGAAAAAAAACGTGTGCAGTGAGGGAACCACATCAGGAACAAAGTTCGTTAGCTGCAGTTTCCATTTCTCAAAACTTAATTGCAATAATGAGATAATAAAACTTACATTTGATTTAAAACACATTAGTTTTAACAAAATTTCCTCGTGTAAAGTAATGGGGTTATACATCCGACCGCGCACGCTGCTCGGCTGCTCGAATCTCAATACTAACACGTACACACGCACTCGTATATTATAGAAAGAGACAGAAAGATCACTGTGAATCTATGTAGCGGTTACATTCTCTTTGATCTATGTATAAAGCTAACGAACCTAGCGCCGCGCGGCGCACGGGTACTGCCTCACGTTGCTCAATTAACTAACGTGTGTTAGAAAGAGACAGAGAGAGAGGGAGGGAGGGTCGCTGAGGGTCGAATGGAGGGGATGTCAAGTAAAATCGAAGAGGAGATGCTGTAACGAAGGGTGAGGGGGACGCGGAATAAATGGAGCCGATGTTGCGTTTCTGCCTCCATCTAGCGAGTTTTAGCGAAGTCTCTTCGTGTTGTGATTTCTGAAGTAGTTTTATTATCAACCACCAGATGGGCAATATTCTCCATACAGGGATGTACTTAGTGATTAATCGGCAACTGGAAATTGCACAATTCAAACATTTTCGTATTAAGTTATGGAGTACTTATATTTGTATTTGAGAGTAAGTGATGTAAATTTATAATGTATATTATGATGGAGCAGTAAAGCGGATGAGATGTACATTATAGATTTGCAAAAATTTATATCGTACGTGTTGGGGATCGAATAACGATCTAGAATAGTATTTTTTAAATTATTGTTTCTAAAATTTGTATGCGCATCATGCAACTGTTGCCGTCCCTTTATTTAAATAAAACAATGGTACACGCCACGAAAGATGAGACTTGACATGCGGTAGTAGTGGGGAGTCTGCTTGGATGTTCACGTCCACTATCTTCCGTAACTGTTATATCTATTTATTGTTTATAAGACCTCTTGGTATTAGTCGAATGACTGTGTACTGGGCTGGAATTATAGGTATAATGAAACTTTCTTATATTTTTCTTTATTAATAAAAAGTACATACATATGTTAATATTTACAAACTTAAAACTACACATTATCTTAAATAATAAACTTCCTCAAAGTTGCCGCTTAGAAAGCTGTCATTGCTCAAGGTACCTAGCAGACTGGCAGTGTCTGTTTGTGACAGAAAAAGATCTGGCCGTCCACGTAGTATACGTACTAAAAAGGCGATCAAAGCGGTGAGGAAAAGAATCCGTAGAAATCAAAAATAATCAGAAAAATATGATAAAGCTAAGTCTCAAAACTTTGATTTAGACCAGTTTCATTCTATGGTCTACGTAAGCAGTTTCCATTTCTATAGAACTACGACATCAATATAATGTGTAATTTAGTTTCGGTCAATTATTTATTGTTATAAAATAAAAAATATTAGTACAGTATCAAATAATATTTATTATTAAATGAATTAGTTTATGAAATGCATTAAAAAAACTAACAAACAAACAAAGTAAATATAAAAAACAAAGTAAACAAACAAAGTAAATATAAAAAAATATCATCAAGTTTTAAAGTTTTATACATAAATAAGTGCGATCCTGATAATGTTGGTTTTGCTAAGTAACTTCTATTTCCCAACAGAAATTATCCGTAACAAATAAAATACATTGCGGTGCGGTCCTGCTGATAATGTCGGTTTTACCAAGTATTTTTTATTCCCCAACAGATGTCACTTTACTCGGTTTATATGAATCGATGTAGCTTTTTTACATACAAATTTCAAGAATTAAATTAACAATTAAACAATTAGGAGTAAACAGATAGGTTTTTAGATTTGCTTAGCGATATCTGAGTGCATAGTGGTTTTAAGAGCGTTTTAAGGTTTTAAGCGATTAAGTTGACATCTGTGAACGAATAGTAAAAACTACATGAACGAGAAAATCCTCTAAGAACTTTCGAGATAATAACATAACATAACATAACATAACATAACTTCACGCTGTATCCCCAACGGGGTAGTCAGAGAGGACGGAGCGCCAGGAGTCGCGGTCCTTACACACCTCTTTCGCTTCCTCAAATCTCATCATTCTCCTCACACATTTTCGCCTAGGTATGCGAGTGCTTTTGACATTTCCGTCTGCTAACACTCTGGCTATTTGATCTTCATAAGTCAGCCTTGGTCTTCCTTGGCTTCTTTTACCACTCACTTTCGCTCTGTATATTTTCTTCGTCAGTCTTTCATCACTCATTCTTTCCATGTGCCCGAACCATCTAAGCATTCCTTTCTTCATTTTTACAATAACACTGTTGTGCAACCCTGTCATACTGCGTATCTCATCATTGCTTATCCTGTCCGCAAGCGTGACACCGCACATATTTCTGAGAGACCGCATCTCCACAGCATTTATCATACTTTCACTCGATTTCGGGCATATCCATGCCTCGCTGCCGTACAACAAAGTCGGCACCAACACCGCATTGTGGATGGCCATTTTAGCAGTGTTAGATATATTCACACTACCCACTAATGCGGACAGAGCACCGTTCACTTTATTGCCAGCTGCTACCCGTCTCTCCACATCCAACTCACATCTTCCATCCCTCGAAAACGCACTCCCCAGGTACACAATTTCATTCACCTGTTCTAGACATTTTCCATTTACACTAATCACACATTTCGTTTGTTCCGCTTCTCTTTCAAATACCAGAACCTTAGTTTTGTTCACATTCATTTTCAATCCTTTTACTTCACAATCTTCTTTCATGCACGTGACTAGTGTCTGCAACTCTGCTTCTGATGATGCTATTAGCACAGCATCGTCAGCGTACAATAGGCAGTTTACCACTGTGTCACCACATCTCATACCACTCATATTACCTTTCAATCTCTGGAGGCAACTGTCCAAATACAGCACGAATAGCCAGGCAGACATCACGCAGCCCTGTCTGACACCAGAACAGACTTCAAACCAGGGCGACATGTCACCGTCTATCCTTACACAGGCTCTGTGGTCTCGATATAATGACCTCACAGCCTGCAGTAAGGAGCCCTCCACGCCATATTCAGGCAGAAGACTCCACAATTTCTTCCGCACTACTCTATCGAATGCTTTCTCTAGATCCACGAAAGCGCAGAAAACTTTCTGACCTAAAGCCAGAAACCTTCCCACGATAACGCGAAGCGAGAAAATCTGATCCATACAACCCCTACCGTTCCTGAATCCACCTTGCGCCTCCCACAAATATCTTTCTGAAACACCTTTCATACGTTCAGTCAATACTTTAGTATAGACTTTACTCGCTAAGCTGACCAAGCTGATGGCCCTATAGCACGCACAGTCTAGGTAGGAACCTTTCCCTTTATATAGAGGTACTATGACTGCCGTGCGCCAGTCCTCTGGAACCTCCCCCTTCTGCCAACAAAGGTTGCAGAGTGCACAGAAGGCATCCCAGACCCTAGGACCACCATACTTGATCATCTCAGCAGTCACCTCATCAATTCCCGCAGCCTTTCCACATTTCAAACTTCTTATCACTTTCTCAATCTCTTTCATACTAATGGCATCCTCCAGTCCCTGGCCCGAGTGTGGCAATTCATTAGAATCGCTCTCAGTATCAGAGACGGAGTCGCCACTCTCATACAGTTCTCCATAGTATTCACTCCATCGCTGCAGAACATCCTTTTTATTTGTAAGCAGGTTGTTTTCTTTCGAACGCACTTTATTCATTCTGCAAGGTGCCGGACCACTTCGGATCTTACGTACTTCTTTCCAAAATAATTTGGAATTTTCCTCGAAGTTGTCCGACATCTTGTTTTCATCTAACACCCTACACCTTTCACGCTTCTCTTTCACTAGTGCCTTCGTTTCTGCTTTCTGCAGCTTATACCTGTCTTTCATCAAATTTTTCATACCACAGTCATTAGTAGCAAGGTAGTCTCGCCATGCTTTCTTTTTCTTATACACAGCCACTTTCACCTCATCATCCCACCACACATCACGCTTTTTGCCGTTCCCAATCTTATTCATTCCACACACTTCTTTCGCAGCCTCAACCATACTATCCCTAAGGTTCTGCCAGCATTCTTCAACATCCTCGCTCAACACTTTCAATCTATCATCAAGCTTACTGGATAATACCCTTTCATATTCATTCCTGGTGGTCGCATCCTGCAGTTTCCAGCTTTTAATGCGGCTAACCGCTGCAGGTTTGGACACTACGCGATGTCGCCATGCTGCGAACAGACCCCTTATTCTGGTTATCACCAGAAAGTGGTCCGTCCCGAGATCGGCTCCTCTATACGCTCTTGTGTCCATTACCTGCTTCTTAAGTCTGCTATCCACCAGGAATAAATCAATCATACTTCTCGCACCCTTTCTTTCCCACGTGTACTGATGGATCCTTTTGTGCCCAAACATGGTATTAGCCACAAAAAGATCCTTTTCCATACACAGTCCTAGCACAATCTTACCAGCATCATTTACTCTCTTATCTCCATATTTGCCTAGGACAGACTCAAATCCTGTTCGAGCTGTCCCGACCCATCCATTCATGTCTCCACACACAACAATTCTTTCGTTCTCTTCAACCGTCGCTAGAACTTCTCTAACATTTTCCCAGAACTGCTCTAGTTCAGCCAAACCGACAGAGGACACTGGGGCATATACTGCCAAAACAAAAATTCTTGTCAACCCCATCTTGAGGCGTACCCAAAGCAGTCTGGGATTTATACATTCATACTCAGTCATACAATTAACCATACGAGAGGACAGTAAAACGCCTACCCCTTGGCATCCCCTATCTCCTTGTGGTACCCCTGACCACAAAGCGATGCCTCCTCCGGGCAAGTCGGCAAGTTCACTGCCTCCTCGCTTGGTTTCACTCAAACATAGCACATCCAATCTTTTCTCTTCCATAATATCAATCACTTCATTCATCTTCTCCTCAATCCCACCTCTCACATTCCACGCAGCTACTCTGCACTCCTCCCTCCACTTCGAGATAATATTGTATGAATTGATACTTATACATGAAATGTGATATTTTTTAGAGTATCACAGCCTCCATCTGAATGCTACTTGCAACCAACCACACGGCACTTCATTATTCTATTATACGGTTGCTGAAATTTTTTTTTTTTGTAAAGTAATACACGCGACTGTCAGGATCTAACTGGCATACGTGTAGTTGATACTCTCCTACACTTTAAAGCTGTCATCCTTTCTACCTACAATCTGAGCCCGTATCATTACAGCGTCTCCTCTTTCCTTCATGAGAGGGGACATAACGCTTATTCGTTACATGACGATTTCTAACAACTGACCTCCCGCAAGCCGCGTTCTTCGCTCCAAAAAATATTTAAACTTTACATCTACTAACGCAAGAATAAGTAGTTTTTTTTATTTATTTATTTGGAACAATTAACAGTTGTACATAAGTATTACAAAATTGTTATATAAAATTAAAGTTAGTACATGCACAACCCACGACATTCTCCACAGATTATTAATAGGTGCAATGTGTGTGCTCGCCTGTAGAAAAATTGTTACTTTTATAATCGAAAGTGAAATTATGTTAACTTTAACTTTGGAGGAGCTCAATGGCAGCCTTCCTAAAACTTAACTTTTTTAATCTAAAAATATCCATCCAAAAATATCCTGAGAAGTGACTATTATAAATCGATTGAAGGCGACGCATAGGTACGCGGGCACGCCGTTCGTACGGTATAAACCTGTAGCAAACAAACGCTGCCCGCGCCACCGTCGACAATGCGTATTTCTAGGTACTGCGAAGTTTAATTTACGACAAAGATCTTTACTATTGAATTCATTATGAATGATACCGTGTAAGAGCATCATCTGATGGAGAATACGTCTCGAAGTTAAAGCTAACATCTTATATCTAAAAAGTAATTCAGAATTAGGGCTAGATCTATGGCATCTATAATGCACAGTTCGGAAAAATTTACGTTGTACGTTTTCAATGTAATGCTTATATTTATCATAATATGGATCCCAAATAGCACAACCGTATTCCAATTGCGGACATATTAAGGAGTTATATAGATAGCGATATGTAGCTGGTTGAATAAAGCCGTAGTCGATCTCATAACAAAACTATACATTTGAAAAGCCTTACCAACAATACTTTCAATATGCAGATCCAAATGAAGTTTACAATCTAATATAATTCCGAGGTCTGACATAGAAGTCATTTTAATTAAATTCTTGTTGCACAAAGTATAAACACAGTTTACCGTATTCTTATTTTTAGTGAAAGTAATATAATTACATTTTGTGATAGTTAAATGAAGTTTATTCTAATACAGTAGTTATCAAAACGATATGTCTTATTAGACCTGGAAACAATCTGCTAAAGAAGTAATTTGTTTATAAATTTTTAGAACATCCGCGTCTAAGAGAAAATTAGAATTTTGAAAACATGTATTTATATCATTTATAAACATTACAAATAGTAACGATCCAAGCATAGATCCTCGTGGAATACCTGAAGTGACGTTATTAGATTTGGATTGGTAACCATTAACAATAATTTTTTGACTTCTATTAGTTATGTATGAAGAGAACCAGCGCAGGAAATTGCCCCGAACGCCGTTGAAAGCTATCTTACCAAGAAGCAGCTCATGATCTACCCTGTCAAAGGCCCTTCGAAAATCGGTATAAACTGCGTCCACCTGTACATGTTTATCCATATTATCAAATAAATGTCCAGTGAATATCAATAGGTTCGTGATAGTGGATCTACGCTTAACAAAACCATGCTGTTCAGATATTATATTGTTATGAAGAATAAGATATACTTCGTCGTGAACTAACCGTTCAAAAACCTTGGACAGAGTACACAGAATGGATATGGGACGATAATTTTCAACATTATGCTTTGAGCCTTTCTTATGAACAGGTATAACATTGGCAAGTTTCCATATCTCAGGAAATAAATCCTCCTCAAAACATTTATTAAAAATTATAGAGAGTGGTAGGCAGATATGTTCAGCCGTATTTTTAAGAACAACAACAGGAAGCCCATCATGACCTGGCCCTTTAGCTGTGTCTAACGATTTTAATGCGTGTAAGATCTTCTGAGGACTAAAATGTTAACTGTCTATTAAGACGCAATTGTCTGAGTAATCTTCCGGACTGATCTAAATTTAATGTAGAATTTTCATAAACCGAATGAAAGAAATTAGCAAACATATCACAAATGTCTTCTGGTACACTTGATGTTATATCTTTATAATACATATTGACAGGGAGTCCGGTATGATCTTTACGGCTCTGCACATATTTTGAAAAATATTTATTATTTTTAGGTATGCTGTCCTGTACAGATGCAATGTGCCTTAAATAGGTTGATGCACATTCTTTGTTAAATCGAGACCTCTATAGAGAGAAGAGTTCATAATCAGAAATATTTTTATATGTTTTCCATTTTTTCCGTGTTTTTGTTTTACCTTTATATATATGAATAGGTGATTTTGAGAACCATATAGGGAATATACGTGTTTTATTGTTAATATATGAAGTAGGAGTATGATTTTTAGTTATAGTAAATAAAATATTATAAAATTTGTTTAATGATTCTGTCGCAGGTAACTGAGCGAGAAGTGATGTCCAGTCAATCGTCTTTATTTTCAGTTCATCTCGACTGAGTACGTAATCAGTCTTATTGTAATTGTACTTTTTGACCGGAGCTTTTTTCAACGGGCAAAAATGCGTATCAATAGTTGTAACTACACGATACGGGGGATGATAGTTATCTGTAGGTAGCAAAGGGCTAGACGGCTGTGTGATTGTACCACATGAATTTCTAATGAGTAAATCTAATATATTATTATGTGAACTTCTAATATGATTAAGTTGCGTTGAATTATTTTTAGCCATAAAGTATCTCAAAAATGTGTTCAAATTAGAAGACCCACCACAGACAAAATCTTTATTTGTGCAACTAGGGATCCAATTAATATTTGGGAGATTAAAGTGTCCAAATACATAAAAGTTCTTTAAACAAGGGTTATCTAGTAATTGTAACAGTGCATTAAAATAAGAAATATAAACCTCCTGAGATGTCCTAGGCGGCATATAGGCAGCAGCAATAATATGTTTTTTAGTACGATCAGTACTTAGTAATTCTATCAAAACACGTTGAAGATCCGCTGTTGTTAATGATTGTGGTATTAGATAAAGGCCAATTGGTCTGAGAGTTTTCAGAATCGCTACCAATACACGACCACTGTCACGCTTTTTAGTGGCCTGACGGTCACGGTCACAACGGAAGGCAACATAACGTTGGTCAACTACTTCGCCATCAATAATATTAGGAACAAGCCAAGTCTCTGACAATACAATTACATCATAACAGTCATTCAAAATATTCATATCAAATTATACAACTTGGTGCGCAGACCTCTACAATTCTGTTAGTAAATACGTAGGTCATAAGTCATGACTTAATAAATAAATAAATATAGTAGTTGCTATAATACCCTAAACTAATGCTTTTCCGCCACGATCTTGACCGATTTTTTCCGTGTAAAGTCGAAGTTGTAAGCAAATGCTACCACTAAAACTCATAAAAAGAATACTCATAAAAAATCACGATGTAAGATGTGTTCCAACATTAATGATATTCTAATCTGTCCCCAACTTTAAATTAAATCAAGAACAAAAGGAAAGTGCAGTTGTATGTTTATTCATGATTTGTGTGAGCGAAAACACTCGTTTATGATCGCATGACTGGTCTCAAAGCAAAAAGTCATCGCTATTATGAGAAGAAATAGTTGCGAAAAATTACTTAGAAAAAATCTTTGAGCAAACAAATTCGTGACGTTGAAAAGGAATTTGAATTTGTTGAAGTATTTGTCGAATACAGACGACGAGAGAGACTACTCGAAGTTTATTCTCTATTATTATTCTAATTCAAAACGAATTAACTTCCAATTGCTATTATATTGAGTAGATAGAAAGACGCAACAAAATTATATCTTGACGTTATATTTGGGTCGAACAACTACAATATATCTCACTACTGTCTCTGAATTCCCGACAAAAATTACTCTAAAAATATATAAATCTATTTATTATATATAAATATTTTATTAATCGTAAAGTCAATAATTATCCAATGAATATATTAAAGTAACAGTATTGATAATGGTTGTCCAAAAGACAAAGCACTTTCAGTTGTCCAAGCGATGATTTTACTATTCTTTGAAGTTTTTTCGATATTATGTTCATTTTTGTTCTTAAAACCACGTTGCTCAGCACGGATTTATAAATATATAAATTATTATCTATCCTTATGCGTTATTACGACAAAGAATAAATTTTTGAAAAAATTACCGAACTAATCAACCACTAAAAAAAACATGTTCGGTCGGGGGACCCCCGTCGGGAACAGTAAAGTTCCTTAGCTGCATTTTCTAGTTTTCGAAACTCAATTGCAATAATGAGACAATAAAACTGAGGTATGATTTAAAACAAAAATCTCGATTCTCACACGTACACACACACTCGTATATAATAGAAAGAGATAGAAAGATCATTGTGAATCTATGTGTAGAGCTAATGAACGTAGCGCCACGCAGCGCCCGGGTCCCGCCCCACGTTGCTTAATTAACTAGCATGTGTTAGGAAGAAACAGAGAGAAAGAGAGAGTCGTTTGGACGGGGCATAACGCTTTTTCGTTACGTGACAATTTCTACGAAACACCACGGTCTTTAGTCTACATACCTCCTTCACCTCAAAGTCCATACTCCTCACGCACTCACTAAGGTATGTTAGTGTTTGTGATATTTCCTCTCACAAACACAAACTGTTTGATCTTCTATTTCACAAGCAATCATTACCTACTAGTGATTGTGATATTTCTTTCAGCAAACACTCTCGCTACTTGATCTTCTATTTCACAAGCAATCACATACTGCTTGTAATATTTTCGTAGGCAAACATTCAAGCTTTTATTATTTTATTATTTGACTTTTATAAGTTAGTCTTGGTCTTACTTGGCGTCTACTACCACTCACTATGCTATGCCTTCTCGATTTTCTTCGCTCATGCATTCTTTCTACGCAGTTAATAGGTAGGCCATTCGTAATTAACCGTTACCAACCATACAACGACCTCGTGTGATGCAAGCGTTATGCATTCCCGCATTTGTTTCCTGAGCATTAAACTACTCGCCACTCATCTACATATCCATCTCACTCTCTCACGGCCACACAATAAAATTAAGATTTTTTCAACAGATTACCGCGACCGTACTAAAAATATATTTATTTATATTATTAAAGTTACCCATTAGACAAATGAGGCGAACGACGAACTAGGCGTGTTCATGGTCGCTTTATGTCTTTGTGATTTATTTGAAATTAATGTTTCAAGCGCTTTTTTAAGATTCCATATGTTTGGCTACCATTACATTGTTGGCACACCCATGGCTAACATAAAGTCACGTTAGTTGTAGTAACTGTATCTACAGGATGAATTTAAAATCATTAATTTCATTTGAACCATTATTTTTACGTAAGAGCTTCAATCCAATTTTACTCAGAGGGCACGTAAAACACGAGAACACGAGCCGATGTCCCCTGGTTTGATTAGGGCCTCGAAATGCTGAAATCTGTGCCATATTTTTTGTGTAAATTAATTTTTTTTAGGTTTCCGTTGCACCTAAAAGTAACAATACAGATACAAAATCATACCGTCTAATGGTCACTAGATAGGTTCTTGTGCTCTTACGTATATTTCTAAAAGAGACTATGAAATATGAAATATGACATAACCGGTTCACGATTTGTTATCTTGATTAAGTAGTTTTAGGCCAATAAAGATAGTAGGTACATTTACTGGACAAGTTAGCGATGCCTGTAGAGTGTGGACTATAGAATATAATAATGAGTATATTTTGATGTTTTTATTTATGTTTTTTTCTTAAAAAATCCCTAAGCTGTATCCTCTGTGCCCAAAACAGACCTGCTGATAAAACAAAGAATACACGCGTTGAATTCCCAAGTGGCAACAAGTATCAATGCATCTAGAAAATGGATTCAATACTGAACAAGAGAGAGAGCAGCTATCACACAGCGCAACGAGTGACAGGACTCTAGGGACTTTCGCGGTTACACGACGAATTCTAGGTTTTGGAGTTCAAGAGTTATATGAATTTTGTAAAACCAATTTAAGTAATTTTGGTCCTAACGTCATCTACATCATGTCTTTAATTTAAAAGGATGTCATTTATTTCAAAATATACTATAATTTATATATATCGAAATGGGTAGCACGTAACAAAGAGAGGTTTATTATGGATTTATTCACCGTGGCTTAACTCACATGGACTAAGTAATTTGATTGCGAGATATAATTTTAGTAACAATAATAATATTGTAGTAGTTATGTTTACATTCTTTTAGATTCGAGGAAGGAGGTCTATCTAATTTAAAGTTTGCTGCGATTTCACGCAATCTACTAAAATAGTTACTTAATTTAAACATTTTTACTTGTACAAGTAAAATAGCCGTCAACTGACAGTTGTAATACTTAAAATTCACCGAAACATGATCGAACAGTAGATTTGTTTAATTAAAAGTTTCATAATTAAGGACATAACCTATTTGAAGATTATGCTAATGTAGCAATGGGAAAGCCTTACGGCACGAACAACCAATTATCGCCCGTCTATAACTTTACGTTAGTATCTAATTAATCTGTGCTATAACTAAAGTGCACTCATGGCGACCACGAAGTGAGATATGCAGTGTAGGATGTCCCTCACGAGATAGTCAAAGCAGCGAGAAGCCGATGGGCTCTAGTGGCACCGACGCGTTAGAGAATATTCCTTTCCTATCATTAACTTTTTATTTAGAACTTTTAAAATGTATGAAATCGATGTAGGTAATTTGGCAATAAGTCAGTTAATTGTCGTTACAATGAAGAAAATCTACTGAGCAAAAGCGAATAGTAGTAGAAGTTGAGAGGGACTTGCTGAGGAAGACACTAGCATGTAAAAGTATATGAGGAGATTCATGAGATTTGAGGAGGCAAAACATACATATGGAGTTGTGATTCTTAGCTCTCGATCTTCTCTGTCTACCCCGTTAAGAATAGATTATGAAGGATTATGAAGGAAGGTATATATGTAATATGTATAAATTCTGAATATTAAATTTTATAGTCTGGTAGGAAATAAAAGTTTGGAGTCTTATTTCTGTTGAAGAAAGGAACATATGTAGAAAAAATACATTTTCAAGGTATGAGTGCGCTGCGCACGTGTTTCAAGGCGTGATCAACTTTGGTCTATTGTTATCGCTGGACATTTGTTGAAATTAGTATGGGACCTTAAAAATGAGGGAATAGCATCATTATTACCTGCATCTCTTATAACGAGAAACATCACGTCCTAGAAAACATAAAGAACATGTAAATAACAGCGATAAGGAACAAAACTCGAGATAAAATTAATTGTTTTGGAGTGAACGCCGTTATACCACGTATAAGTGACGACAAATTGTTCGCTATTTGATCAGGTGAGTAGAATGAAATCAAATATATTACTGTCCAATTTGCCAATAAAGTAAATAATATTCAGTCCTATTTACTTTATTGCATCAGTCCACCAGAGTTCACCGGACTGTAAGACTGAATATTTTATTTACATAAACAAGACATATGTGTACATACATACGAAGTGACAAAGTTTTCATTATGTTTGAATTTCGTGTTTAATATCATCAACGCTACGGTCTCTATGTGAAGTTGGGTTCTATGTGAAGTCTAGTGAAATAGAATGAACGGGTTTTAGTTTTGCAACATTAAATTCTATATCCACCAGCTTTTTCTAAAAAGAAGTCTCAAAAAGATTGTTTGATTTGGATTGAAACAGATTATAAGCTAAGTTTTTTAAATCTATGCCACTGCCTAAGATGTGACTAAAGGGACCTACGTGATCGCGGCTGATCAGAAGGGGTCTCCGGTTGTCCGGTTGTCTATCCATCCGATCATAACGTTAAAACGCTAAAGGCTTCCGAACAGCGCAAGATTCACGAGTCTTTGGGCTCTGATGCGTTCTATAAGAGATACCCGCATACCTCTGCGGAGCACAGGAGACGGCTGTGAGAGGTTTTGTGGGTAAGACTTACTTAGCTCACTCTCCCCTAGGAACTGAATATCTTTCGAAAGTTTTTTCCACATTACCGAAGAAAAAAAAAGGACAAAATCGGATGACCGCTCAGGACAGACTGTGAGGTTCGAAATCCTTTCTTTAAATTTCTCCAGACATTTATTTTACTGTATTTATTATTTAAAAATAAAACATAATAATTAGAACTATGACAATAAGTTACTTTAGTGTTGAATTATGTTACCCATTTTTACTTTCTGCTTGAAATAATATCAATTTAATATGATGTATTAACATGAAACATATTGGAAGATGACGTTATTAAAGCAAAAATAAAATCGTACTTATGTATATTTTATTTTTGTCCGAATTGCGTTTTAAATTTTCCAAAGATCATGCACTTCATTTTTTATTGTTGCAATACGTACCTATTCTACGAAAGACTAAGTTATCATTATCGTTAGCCGGATACAAACACCAATTCAAATTTGACAGTTAGTCTGTCAACTGTCTGTCTGAAGTCTGTGCCAAGCCTACCGAAATAATAGACTATAAGTTGCTGTTTATTGGTTTGCCACCGACTTCGATAACTGTCAAATTTAATGAAATAAGAATTGATATTATACTTATGAAGTTATTTTTGTACTTGAGTTTTAATTACTCAAGAATAATTACTTTGTACTTTTCGGTGTTATTATTTTGAAGTAGGTTCAATTTTATTTTCGAAGTTTTTTATTTGTCCCTTTTGAATGAGCTTGTCCTAAATAAATGTCTAGGATAGATCTACAACTATCTTTTTTGTAATTCTGGAACGGAATATTAAATTAAAGGTGTTGTATTACTGTCTGTGGAGCAGGTGTTTTGGTTGTTATCTGTGGTATATTGTACTCTGTTTTTGAGTGTGGTTCTCTTATGTAATTATGTGATTATGTTGTAATGTTTGGTGATAATAAACTATCATAACCACTATTCATGTATTGTTTATAATATGAAATATAAAACAATCAAAACAAGGGTCATCGAAATATATAAACTCTCGAGGAGTTCTTTGTTTAAGGAAGCTGTATTTCATCATTAAATCTTTACCAAATTTGTATGGAATCACCCTGGATATAATATACTCTTGCAAATAAAAAAAGAATCATTAAAATCAATTCACAATCGGCGAAAATATCATGTAACATACTAAAAAATACACACCGAATTGAAAACCACTTTCTTTTTTAAATTCGTTTATAAATGAAAACTGTCACAGCCATCTTGTAGTATATCCTTCTTGTTTACTCCTCACTGTACTGTACGCATTCTCTTCTTTCCCACTTCCCGCACCTACAGTGTGACTTTGTGGTCTGTGGTGTGACAAAGTTTTCATTGCAATAACGTGTCTGACTTTTTGGCGGGAACGGGAGAAGTGAGGTTGTCATTTTATTTAGATTTTCTATTTTTTACATTTTTAGGAGTTTTAAAGTACAACAGTGATAGTATATTGTGTTTTAAAGTTCTGTGTAAGTGACAAGAATGGAGGAGATCTAAATAAACATGTGTAGTTGAAGTTTTCGCGCTCTTCCAAGAGGTCCTTTATAACTTCAGTAAAGCCTACTATCACTTTACTGGAGAAGTTTTACGTTAAGAAAGAACTAATTTACTTATGATTCTATATGGATTCTACTTATTCTGTGTCTGTAAACTAGTTTGTGTTAATTCGTGACATTGGCAAATGCGCTAATCATCTACTGAATTGTTTTCTCGCTTTACTTGACGTTGGCAATGTACTCACGTACGGTGCCATTTAAAAAAATAATAATAATAACGTGTCTAATGACATATACGCTCTACGGTCTCTATATGTAAAACTTTAAAATATTTATTTCAAATCAAGCATCTCCAATCAATAACTTCAGTAGCTAGTAAAAGATATGGGAAATGTAAAAAATAGGAAATATTAAATGCTTTCGATGGTTATCCATTTTTAAAAAGTTACATTTTCCTGTCAATATTTCTACAAACAAAAACTCACCAAAAATCGAATTTCTCGTAAGAAGTAACCTTTAAAATCCAGACGTAATCTTAACGAAATTCCTTATTCAGATTTCAACACACATTGATAAACTGAAAAACACTTGAAACTAATCTTGTTACCACTTTCGCAATTCCGATTTTCGGCGGTCAATTTTCGCGCCAACAACGCTCGCAGAAGCGTGCGTTCACGTACGTCGTTTGACACTAACTACTAGTAGTTTACTTTTCCACGCAAATAACAATTTGTAATTGCGACGACAAGCCGACCGTGATAAAATACTTGTTCAGTGCATAAAAACTATTGAAGATTGTTTACTTTTACACACGGTGTCGTAGTAAAGCGTCAAATCAGATCAAATTGAGATGTTAGTACAAACGCAAAATTTAATTAGAATGTAACAATTAGTACATTTCATGGCTGCAATCCTTCACAGATAAAGCTTTGTTACGTTCAATTCTTAGTTACGTGTAATACCTACTTACCAACTCATTTCTTTAAAATCTTTTAGTCAAATTAAGAACCCTTAGGCCTGCAGATGGGCAGAGAAGAGTAGATGTTTCGAAAACAAACGATAGGGTTACATAATTTAATTTCCACATATCTATTCATTCCGCATAGATTGAAGTGTCGGTCGTTCATAATTGTGTTCAAAATGACCACTACTGTGTCGGATAATGGATGGAATGATAACGGATGAAAAATTTCAATATACCTACATGGATATAAACCCTTCCTTCTCTTTTAAAGAAATTAATAAACTTTGCACAATGCGCATTACGTCACATGGAATAATAACTCTAAATACCTATCCCTATTATATTGGATTCAAAAATGCAGAACAGTACTAAGTACTCAGAAAAATGAAAATGGAAAGAACGCACTATTATGATAGGTATAACTCAAACAATATTTGAATGTCTTTGATGTTACTGAAAAGTCTAATTCCCTCTTACACATCATTACAAAAGCTTTCTCACATATGCGTACCTCTTCATTTTTTTTATAAAACCTATTTAGGAACGAGATTAGAATATACCTTTCAGATTTGTAACCCATACTTTCTGAGAAACATAATAAACACACATACTATAATAATAAATAATAAGCCTTTTTTATTTACAAAGAACCTTACAAAAAACTGTTTTTCTTAAAACTACGTATTTAAATATCATTCTCTTATTGAAACCTGCTGGGTATAGGCCTCCTCCAGCTTACTCCATGTTTCCCTATTTTTTGCTTTGCTTCTCGATCCTTATCCTGCTGCTGCTATTGTTTCGTCGCTCCATCGTTCCTTGGACGGCCTTTTCTTCTTTTTTCCTTTGGTCCTTCCCATGTAGTTATTTCTAATGTCCATCTTTTGTCCGTGTATCTCGCTAAATGTCCTGTCCAACGCCACTTTTGTGTTAGAGCGTAGTTGAGAGCATCTATTAACTTTGTCTTTTTTCTTATGTGTTCGCTTTTTATCTTTTGAACTTTTCTTATTTTCATTATACTTCTTTCCACACATAACACACATACTACTTATAGCAAAAGTGTCGTGACGGTCGAAGTTTAAGCCCGATTTCACCAAAGTCTTACCAAATACTTAGCGAACCTCTAAAAAAAGATAGGGGACCGCTAACAAAGACTGCGTTTCACGAAAGGTTAGGGCCGCTATGTAGTTAAAAGATCCCCTAAATTTAGAAACTCTAGGTTTCGAATCCATAACTCATTGTGATAGTTTTGTGTTTTAGCTTTTGACAATATGGAGAATAATTTATTAAATTATATAGAAACTGAGATGTAAAACAATAATATCTGTTTTATCGATAAACTTTTGGAAACGAATAGTCACAATGGAAACAATAAAATCTTTGACATTACTATAGGAAACCGTTACGTTGATGAAAACAAATATTATCTAAGAACCGGTTTAGGGGTCCTTTTAATCTAGATGGTGACGACTTAGATAGCGTTGGTAAAATTGGACATTACACTTTTTTCGGACTAGCTCTCATTGGACCAAGTGTGGAGTATAACGTGCGCTAAGGAACTTCGTTCCATTTTTCTAGCAAAAATTCAGAGAAGAGCACCTGAAATTTCCTTCCTCTATGTAATAAAAGATACGAAGAAAGGTAGAAGGGATTGGGATATACGACATTGAAAGAGCGGATACAGCACGAAAATCTAATTGGAACCCAAGAATTACTAACAGAGCTTTACGTATCCACACAGACTGTCATATAGACCCGAAACAAGAGTGAGAAACTAAAAGAACATTCTTATTTTGCATTTGATTTACACCTAAACACTAGCAACCCCAGACACCCTTTCATGGCTAATCGCATAGTGAAAGTGTGCAACAGTTTCCCCGAGGCATAGTGGTCAGTGCGCTCTGAGTACTCTTTTAAAAATAAATTAAACAAATACCTAAATATTAAAAAAATAGACACTAATGAAAAGTGTTACAATAATAATTCCCACAGTAATATCGATATTATCTACTACATTTAATCGATTAATATATAATTATACTTCTGTTCAATATTTATATACTTACACAATTAAATATTTACATAATGTGCTTGTTTGCATAATTACTAATGCAAGCACTATTCGCGCTATATTATGTAATTACTCAAACTGCAAGCTAATAAATAGGTAGGTAGGTAAGTATTTTACGTAACGAACCGGCGTCCGCGTCGCCAGCCTAGTCAACGTCACTTCCCACTTCCCACGATTACTAGCGCCTAGGTATAAAGGAAGTGAGTGACGTCAAGCCAACCTATATAATGTAATCGAATGCATATTAGTGAGAAAAATGAAAATGATTATACATTTAAGCGTTTTTGAAGGGAATTCGATGAATGTATTAGGTTAGGTTTGGTCATAGGTCCTCCGCGTTGTCGTAGCACTGCGAGAGTGCAGGGGAGTCTCTGAATCTGCCTCACCCGAGAAGTCTGCTTCAGCACAATAATAGCCCCAGAATAAAGCTACGGTGTTCCTCGCCTGTCATAGAAGCGACTAAAGGGCAGACTAAGGACGACATCGCGCGTGGTTGCGAGCCGCGATTTGGACAATTTTATGCATTGAAAAAAATTGTCTTCCCAGGAAGCAGTACGAAATGCTTTGCCACAGTTCGTGGAGTCCGAGTCCCCAGAGTTCTATCGCAAAGGTTTAAATGATCTTCCAATTCGATGGCATATATATACTATTTACATTTTCCGATTGGATGGCAAAAATATACTTTGATTAAATAAATGTATTTCATCCTACAAAAAAATGTTTTAATTTTTCAGTTCGAAATGACTATTTTCTTACTTTCTAGTAAAAACAAAAAAAACGAAGTTTTTACAAAAATTCAACACCAGCTCTGCTCTCCCCTAACATATCATCACTGCAAGGTTTGAGGTCCCCTTATTTCACTGTTTACATTTTTTTCGCAAAAATTATTTATCAGATTAATTTTTTCTTTACAGCATAATTTACATTTATATACATTTATTCAAAATTTTCTCTGTATTTTGTATTTTCAAATTTATTATACGTCGGAAAAGACAGAGCAATTCATGCTCTTATTAAGACTCGGCTAATGAGAAATAGTTACCTAATCTACGCAAGAGGCAAACTACTCGATAAAATACCATGTTAAGGCAAAGATAATGGGCTAACAACTGAAATCTCTTAGTAGCAATTATTGGGTAGGCAATTGAAAAGTTATTATTGGTAAGCGATCCACCGGAGAAACGCTAACGCCGTAGTCAGACATGTGAATAATAATCTATGCTCAGACTGCCAGTGCGGACCTCGACGTTTTGTTCCCGAACTGGAAGGCACGCTTGATACCTACGTCCATATGGGCTTAGTATAGTCAAATGAGTGTATTTATTATTTGCACCGACATATTTTAAATACAGTCATACTTTTTAAGTATCTTTAATACTTCAGAAAATACATGAGTAATTTTCAAAAAAGCTTACTTAAACTCACAATGTTTGTCTTCGCCAAAAAAATGTCGTAATATGAAGAACTTGTCGATGTCATGAGTTTGTTTCGTTTTTAACATTATATATAATAGAACCTGGCAGTACTTGGATTCTACTTATACTTATTATAGACTAAAGCAGAAAGAAAGAAAGAGTCCTATTCACTTCTCCATGCAATTTCGTGATGTCCCACAATGCCCTCGATAGTAAAAACATTTACTGACGCCAATTCAGTAAAATTATTATTAAATTTAGTTTAGTATGTATCAAATTCGATACAGTTATGTTAAAAAAGTTAGTTGTAGAAAAACTTTCAAGTTATGCCAAGCAAAATTGCATTTAAATACATATTCACTTTTTTAGTATTTTGTGTTACGCCTGTAAGTAACGACAATATCAGGGATATAATTTAAACGCAAATTTTAGTTCATTCAAGACTGGCGATACTGTAAACTTCTACCAAATTGACAATTTACAGAGCGGCCATATTAATTTATTGACATTTCAGCTTCGACCTGCTTATCTGAGTTTTTGTAGTGAAATAAATTCCTGTATGTAACGTGGATTTCAAAGGTAAGTACTCGTACTATACGAATAACTCAAAAACTTTATTTATTCACGTATTTCGTAAAATAATAAAATAATACGAGTGAAATTAGATCGTTCTACTGAGAATTTTTTCTGTAATTTGTTTGAACTTGTTTTGACGATCTTCGATCTTCTATGTAATAATTTGTTACACATAGAAATAGTTACAAGTTGTGTGCATAATATGGTATGAATCAATGTTTTTTTTTACATTAGTATAACTTTATAAAGTTATTTTAACGGAAGAATATCTGAAGTTTTATAGAAGAAGCTTTTTGTTGTTAAAAAAATGATCTCGTTAACGTCTCAAAGATGTATGAAAAATGTGTTGCAGAACGAAAACAATAATATATGTTTTTATTCTGCAAGACATTTTTTTTATATGTTTCAAGCAAAAAATAGTCATTCTATTTCTGAAATTTGAAATTATGATTTAATAAACTTTTGTTTTTTTTTCAAACTTAAACATTTTAAGATGAATGGAAAACATCATTAATATGAATTGTCTTTTATAAAGTCCTTTGTACAACGAAATGTCTGTGTTTCTCTTGTGTTACGAACAACTTTTTTGAAAATAGCTCACATAGCTATAGCTATTTTAAAATTTTCCCGATTTCTCGGTTTCCACCATGTTTTCGCACATTCACACCGAAATGGAATTGTCATTGTTATGTCAAAAAATGATTTTTTTTTGTAATGCTGAGATGATTCGGGCACATAGAAAGAATGGGTAATGAAAGACTGACGAAGAAAATCTACAGAGCGAAAGTGAGTGGTAAAAGAAGTCAAGGAAGAGCAAGGCTGACTTATGGAGATCAAATAGCCAGAGTATTAGCAGACGGAAATGTCAAAAGCACTGGCATAGGCAAAAATTCGTGAGGAGAATGATGAGATTTGAGGAAGCGAAAGAAGTATGTAAGGACCGCAATCCTTGGCGCTCCGTCCTCTCTGACTACTCGATGGATGCTTAATATTGCGAATGTGATTGAACGGGATCATATTTCAGAATAAAGTTTTCCATTTCAATCTTATATTGCTCAGAAAATGCAGTTGAAGAAGCGCGACAAGTCAAAGATAGAGATCTTAAAGGATCTGACGCAGCACACGCTTCTTCTTGTTAAAAGTTTGTATTTTACAAGCACATGGTGACAGAATAGGGCGCTCATTCTTTCTTCTTAGTTTTTCTTATCTACCTCTTTTGCCTTTTTGACTCTTTAGCTGTAGATTGCGGTTCCACTGCTAAGGAGGCTGACGAGGCTGCTTTGGCCGATGTGTGGCAATGTGTGATTTAGGATATCGTCAGTACCAGCAGAGATGCAGACAACTTTTGTTCTTATTTTTATAATAGGAAGTGAAGATTTGATTTGCGAAGTCATGTCGCGCGTATGATTTGGAAGATCGTTGCTATCATTACAGTCGCATACCTAATGCTTTTCTGAATTTTTGAAGGAGATAGAAGCTCAATTTGCGAGGTACCTGATATATCGTGTGAATGACTTGGGAAATCGATATTCCATAGGTGGTGTGCACGTCTCTTCCTTTTAACTATTTCTACAGGAGATAGAAACTCAATTTGCGAGGTGGTTGACGTGACTGTCCGGGCGATGCTAATGTGTTGCGTAACAACTTGCGAGATCGTCACTAACAGCGGAGTCAAGGACAGACTGCTTAATTTTGATTTTTTTCAGGAGGTTGAGACTCAATTTGTTAGGTAGCTGACATGTTTTTTCGGGCTGTGACGTAGCGTGAATTACTTGAGAAATCGTCACTACTTTTTAGTTGAAATCGAGACATTGTGAGGCAGCTGATATATGTCGCCAGAAGTTGCTGCTGCTTCTATGTTATACTTGGATGTTTCATTAATTAAGGATCTTATATTTGTTAATGAACATTCAAAGGACTTTATAGATAAATCTTGGAGCGCACTACAAATTACTTTTAAAAGTGCGGTGTGAATACGTGAAGAATCTTTACAATGCTTAGCAATCTTCAGCCCAAAATTTCAATCTTGTTAATTTCTATTCTTATAAAGATCAAATAGCCAGAGTGTTAGCTGGCGGAAATGTCAAAAGCACTAGCATACCTAGGCAAATATGTGAATGATGAGTTTTGAGGAAGCGAAAGAAGTATCTAAGGATCGCGAAACTTGGCACTCCGTCCTCTCTGACTAATCGATGGATGCTTAATATTGCGAATGTGATTGAACGGGATCGTATTTCAGAATAAAGTTTTCCATTTCAATCTTATATTGTCACTCCTCTCTACTAGGAACTATGACAACCCCGTTAGGGATACAGCATGAGGATACGTATGTTTGTACTTATTTAATATAAACAACTCTTTATGTAAATTTGAATTGAAAAGAAAAAACCGTAATTTTACGCTTGACCAAACTTCGACACAGACTTGCTACCACTATGTAGCTACAATAGTGCAGGATAGAGGGCACTTTAAGTATGTACTCTTAAGGGTTAAAAAATTAAATTTTGGCTTATGGCAAAGGCCATGCTTGGCTCTATTGCAATACTACCTACTGATTGTGCAGTTCATGCAATAAAGAAATCAAAAAATACTTTACACATTATAAGAGTAGGCACAAGTAGCTACTCTTATCGCCACGTTTATCAATAGTTTTTGAATGATAACACTATTCTTTGTGATTTTGATAAAATATGTCATTTCAATTATGTTATAGAACAATGTTACATATAAAGCCACACACGCACTCACACACATGTAACTAAACTACGCCTTGTATTAGGTATTAGTTTCAACCCTTCTTCCAAGGTTTCAACCAATTTCAGCTAGTCGTTATAGATATTCGACGTAGCCAAAACTAGCAGCCAAAACACTTAAAGGTTAGCGTCTACCAGGCGGACCGGATTGGGCTGCATCACATTGCAAATATCCGTGATTAGGGTATTTTCGTCAATCGTCTTTTCGTGTCTGCGCGAACGAAGATTAACGAGTAGTAGGGATATTCGATAAACATCGATGCATCGAAAACATCGATGTTTACAATGTGATACATCGAATAGATCCGATGTTTTGAAAAGATATGGATATACTCGATGCATCGATGTTTTCTCATAAAACATCGAATCGATGATAACCAGTTAATTTCACAAAAACTCATAAAGCAGAAGCAGAAGATAAATTTTCTCTGTGGGAAGATCACCACAAATTAGTCCACAAGAGCTGGAAAGCGGTTAAATCTGATGATTCTATTTCCGATGAACTATCTATTTACTTCCGTAGCCCAGTAGGCAGATTAAATGAGAACCCTTTAGAAATTTGGAATGATCTCAAGATTCAGCTTCCTAAACTTTATACAATTGCGTACAAATATTTAACCATGGTAGGAATTTCAGTCCCATCTGAACGTTTGTTTTCTAAAGCGGCACAAATCGTCAATCAACAACGAAATAGACTGAAAGGCAAACCTTTAAATAAACTTTTGTTTTTGCAAAGTCTCTCAAAAGAACACTGGAAATAGAACATTTAATTATCACATTATCCCATTTCTAGTGTTCTTTTGACAGACTGCAAAATTGTTGTGGATGATTTTTTTTTTAATTATATATTTTAATAAAGATTTTTCTAATACATGGGTTTTACTTTTCTTGATAAACAATGTTTGAATTAGCGATGATTTAGCGATGTCTCGTAAAAAGTAATACATCTCAAAACAACAGGTCATCCTTTTAAAGTGAATATTTTTGTATGTACTTACAGATTATGAAAAGAGTTAGATCTATTATTTTATGAAAGATTAAAATCTAAACTAATAAAATAATGGATTTAGCTTTTTTGATAACCTTTATATACAAAAATTTTCACTCTGAAAAGATGACCTGTTTTGATATGTATCACTTTTCACATGACTACAGCTTTGTGATATAATTTTAGAAAAAGTACTCGATGTTCACAAAACATCGATGTTTTCATTCGATACATCGAAAGACATCGATGTAGATTTCCGATTTATCGAAAATATCGATGTTTTTTGAAAGTGGACACCCCTAACGAGTAGCCATATCTTTTGTGCCTTACTTACGGACGTATTTTATTTTAGGACTATTTATGTCAATAGTTCAACAATATTCCTAATTATATGATACTAGTGACAGTATCATGATGAATTACGAAGGAATAATATTTGCGAGAATTGTGTGACAATGGCAAAATACTCATATAATATCATTCTTCAGATCAATGAACAAGCGATGAAATTCGCCACATTCCTTCAATCAAAATCACAACCTTCTTTTCTTGCATAATATATTGTGTATCCCAAGTTAATGTTCGCGATGCTTGTTATTTTATTCCTCATCAAACAAGATATGAAATAAAAATTATTCTTCATCAAAGCTCTTCGTTATCACACTGCTATAAGCTCCTACGAGCAGCTACGACTGTCGAAATATTTTTACATGCGACCCGCTCTGCCTTATACGATGGATGCCGTATAGTCCATTGAAAACTTACATTTGGGGCTGCAAAAGTGAGAGCACGCAATTTTATTTTTTGGATGTCAAGAAGGGGTTAGTGTAAAGTTAAATCCATGTTTGTGGGGTTGCAACCCTTGTCCCGCGGCCGCCATCTTGTAAAAAAGGCTGCGAATGGTTTTTATGCTATATCGAGCAAACAATTTGTCGCACAGAAAATTCGCGAAAACATTTTTTGTTGTAAATTAAAATCTTTGGTCCAGTAACTTTTAGTCATAGAACCAAAAATAAAGTTATTAACGAAAATAGATAAAAATTTGGTATCAAATTTTATTTTGGTTCTGGTCATTTTACAAAAAAATTACATTAGTGCATTTTAATAAAATGGCTTTCAAGGAGTAATTTTCCTTACAAACTTTTTCACATTTTATTTATTTATTAGAGTTTTACAGCGATGTGAAACTTACACTCTTCTCCAGTACTCGTAAGTATACATTAATATGAATGATTAGGCATAGCGTTCTCTCATCTTTCCATTATTTTTATAAGAAACATTTTAATGATTGACTTTGCCATGTTGTTATTAATTAGTTACAGACTTTTCCCTGGTCTGGTTCTGCGTTTTTTTTACGTCGTATCCCTAGTAGACAGAATCCACGGACATTTTCTAGCTGACATAATAGTTAGTGTAATTAAGAATATCAAAATATATTTTACAATCTACTGTATTCTCAGTCTCTTTGATACGTCTTTACTTATCCGTTACTTATACGTTAAAAGTAAGTACTTACTTAAAGTGTAACTTTCTAGCATAATTGGCCCTAGTAAAAGGGATGGAAAACACATTGCGAGATCGAGAATCAGCATGGGGACAACGAAGACATATGTGTTAACAGCTCAGAAGAATCAATTTTGTTATTTAAGATTTTATATAGGACATTTTGGTCTCTGATAAAACATCGTAAGCGTAGGGATAATATGCGTTCTTTTGGATATAAAGGCCACCTAAAAGAAATAAATTTCGTGATTTTTTATGAATCCTTTCGGTATTATTAATATAAACATCATATTGAGGATTCCACACTGTGGGAGCATACTCCAATATGGACCGTACAAAGCTATCGTAAAGTAAAATTCGAGTTGCTACATTATTAAACTCCTTCCCGACCCTTTGTATAAATCCGAGCACGCGATATGCTCTCTCTACAATTTGTTCTGCGTGTAAGTTAAAACTCAATTTGTCGTCCAAATATACACCCAGATCACACACTGCCCACTTACGGTGAATAATTTAATTTTTTAACCGTTATATGATAACCAGTGATGAGATATTCCGATGTATATTTACCTAAAGTTGTGAAGTTGGCTAATTAAATAAATAAATAATAATAAATTTATTTATGTATAATAGGCACACATTACAATTTAGGTACATAAGGGATACAGCGTGAGGATATGTATGTATGTATCAGTCACATAGTAAATTTGCAGTTTAATGCAATTTTGAACAAGGGACGAACTCCTCTTTCCCAAACTAGGGTAATTCCCTGTGTCTTGGGAAATTGTCGTTCTGTCTAGATGTCATAAACACAATACAGTTACAATTGTCTTTACATTATTTACTGTGAACTACAATTTCAATATGGTATTATTTACGCAAGCTATGCACGTCAAAGTAAAACTAGAAGCAGACAGTATCGTATTCACCAACTAGAATATAATAGATGATCTCGACATCGCGCAATCCCTCTAACGATATTGTCCAATAACTAGACAGCATCAACAAGAAGACTTTCAGTTTTATTATAGTCTAAGGTCCGTAACCAGCCTTGCAATTCACGTTTGAGTTTATATTTATTTAGTTCATAAATAGATAGGATTTTATTTATTCTATTATATAATGTCCTACTTTTATTCATAAACTGTCTTTTTGCGAGCTCTGTTCTACATGAGAAGGGGGGACAAATGAGATGATTTTTCCGTTTGTTAAGTTTTTGTGAGTCAAATTATGGAGAGCACTTTTGTACCGGGATTCCGGGTTCGACAAATTATGTTCTGCTGTGATAATAAAATGGAATGCTTACTAATTTGAAGTTTTGTTGGCGAATATAAAGTGTATTTTTGAATAAAAAATTTCGGGATTTTTATACCTAGAATATTAGTATTCTGGGGTCGACATTATTTAGTGTTCAAACAATACAATCAGGTTCATGTAAATTCTTACGCATCTGGTTAAATAGTTCAAAATATGACAAAAATTTAATTTCTTATACAACATGGGCAGAACGCGCGTTTATTTATAAGATGAAAAAACCGCGTTGAGGATACGGCGTGAAGATATGTTATGTTATGTTATGAAAAAAAATTTTTAAAAACTGGCTTACCTTCGTTTCGAATCACTGATTAAGTCTATCCTTTAGTTCAATGTTCAGCTAGTTAAATCAGTCACCTGAACATTACTTTTATAAATTCATCAAGATAATGAATTTATTTTAATTTTTGATTTACGGGGTTGGCGCCAGGACAGTAACGTTTCATAGAAAGAGATGGTTAGATTTTTCTTCGGCGTGTAAAGGAAACAGAAAATAGCACTTTGTGCAGCATGCTGTTACTATCCGCGGTAGTATAGTATTTTTTTCTTAAAATTTCCTAATTTTTTTTTTAAATTTTCTTATCAGGTGTAACTTTCCGTGGTCACAAGTTGAAAACATGTGGTAAATTTTTTAGTCAAACCATTGAATACAAACTTACTGGGACGTACTTACTTATTAGCTTGTAAAACTTTGGATGTAGTGAATGGTCGTTCCGTGTCAGAATTTGTAATTCGATGTCTTAAAAAGTTATGGGGCGATCAATTTAATAGCAAGGTACACGATGTTGTCATGTTTTGTACCGATAGCGTAGCATATATGTTACTGGCTGGAAAAATATTGAAGGAAATGATTCCGAATGTGAAGCATTTTACTTTTTTAGCTCATGCCCTGCATAGATTAGCAGACATTATACGTTTAAAGTACGGTGATGTAGACACACTAATAAATAATGTAAAAAAAAATACTTGAAAGTCGTCCACTGTCTTATTTTTTAACTACACGTCACTTTTCGTCAGTTTTCACCTCCGTGGCGCAACGGTTAAGCGCGTCGGAAAGTAAACAGGGGTTGCGGGTTCGATTCCCGCCCCGACGTATATATGTATTTATTTACAAAAGAAAAGTATGTAAGTAGTATATCAATTGTCTAGTACCCATAACACAAGCGCTATGCTGCTTATTTTGGGACTAGATGGCGCCGTGTGAAATATCTGAATATATCTGAGTATATTACATTCAGAATGCTGATACCCCTGAAAAGAATAAGCTCACGGGAAACGGGGAACTTTTTTAAACACACATGAACCTCTTTTCTCTTACATTCTACATGCACACATATTTTATTTAGTTAAAAATTCACTTTGAGAAAAAGTAAACATCTATTATCTGACTAATTATGCTATCCCCGGGGTCCCGGGGCCCCGGGATTATTTTTGCTAAATAAATTATTTTTAGAAGTCACTTCCATATTTTTCAATTTAATAGCTTTAGGTAAATATGTAAAAGATCATTTTTGCAATCCCGGAATTATTTTTGTCACATAAATTATTTTGAAAAGCCGCTTCCATATTTTTTTAGAAAAAATTAACTTTAGGTAAATATGCACCGGAATATCCCATCACTAATGATAACGTATTCTGCTTTCTTGAAAAAGAGATAATATTACATTTTTTATGTCAAGGAAAAGAGAATTATCTACACAATAACGACAAAGTCCATCCAGATCATCCTGAAGCTCTCCCCAATCTGAAATTTATTTTAGTATTTTAGTAACTAAAAAGAGCTCATTTTAGATCTCAACTTCTCGACGGCGGATCACGATAGAACATACAACCCGGTTGGTATTGGTTGGTATGGTATGCAAAAAAGTATCAGTGGAAAAATCCCGGTTGCAGCACAAGTCCGATTGCTAACTTGATCCATGGGGTAGGTCACTCGTTTATTAGTCTTTTCAAGACTAATTTTTTATTTTAGTCTCAAAAACTTTTATAAAAAAATTAAACCGACTTCACAAAAGAACACTGAAAAGTATGAAATAACTATCCTTTAATAATCAAAACTTAAGTACAAAAATAACTTTATAAATACGATAGAAATACTCATATAATTTGACAGTTATTGAAGTCGGTGCCAAATCAATGTTCGACAACAGAAAGTCTATTAGTTTAGTAGACTTGGCACATGTGTCGATTTTAAACCAATAAAAATAAATAAAAGTGGATACCCGTACTAATTTTATAAATGCGAAAGTCTGTCTGTCTGTTTATTTAACGCTGAATGTTTCTTTTTTAAAAAAATGCGAAAGTCTGTCTGTCTGTTTCTTTACAGATGAATGTTTCTTTGGTCATTTGTTTTCTATGCTTTCCTATACCATTTGTCTGATTGCGATGAAACTTTAGTGAGTTGTGCGCACGCCTGGGAGTTTTTTGTATATGTGACGTCATCATAAATCCAATATGGCGAATGCTCCGTGTTAGAAAGTAAAAGACCTCCAGCAATATAAGTATCAAATGAAATGGAATACACAGGGAACAGTTTCATAAATCCAATTTGGCAGATATTCCATTGAAGGAAGTAATTTTTTTGTTCGTCACCAACAATATGGGTATCAAATGAAATGGAATAAGCAGGGAAAGGTTTCTGTATATGTGTCATCATCATAAATCCAATATGACGGATGCTACGTAATAGGACGTAACTTTTTGAAAACTTCCAGCAATATGGGTCTCAAACGAAATGGAATAAGCAGTAGAAAGTTTCTGCATATTTGTTATCATCATAAATCCAGTAAGACGGATGCTCCGTAATAGGACGTTACTTTTTGAAAACTTCCAGGAATATGGGTGTCAAATGGAATTCAATAAAGCAGGGGAAGGTTTCTGTGTTTGTGACATCGTCATAAATCCAATATGGCGGATTCTCTATGGTAGGAAGTAATGAAAAGAAAAAGGCTACTTTTATGTAAAATCTACGTCTAAGGGAGAGAAAGGGAAACACTAACCCGGAAAAGTCACGGTAACATTTTCCACGCAAACGAAGTCGCGAGTACGGTTAGCATATAATAAATTAGTTTACAAAAAAATAGTTAAAATGAATAAAGGCGCACATTTGAGGGTTACGTAGCCAAATAACAAAAATGGACCCTTGTAATTTCATCCTGGTCCATCTGTCGATCACCAAATTACAGCCAGTCGGAGAGTACTATCACTATATTATACAGAAGTGGATTAAGTGTATAATATAACCCGCTATACAACTGTGTAGTAAAATTTGCAAACGAATGCCTGTCCCTATAAAACTGTTATATAAATGAGTGGGTATATAAATTATGTGCTCTTTTTTTACGCTTTGGGGGTGTCGATTTTCTGTAATAAACATTCCTTAGATTTCTTCAAGTTAATAATAATACTAATAAAATGACCAAATTTTTCATTTCAATTCAAAGTAGTAGGTACTGTGTGCTGACCGCAATTGCTCGCTTCCGGAATATTTTTCTCATGCCTGGGAGTGGGTGCTATACCCGTAATGCTTTAGCCCCAGAGCACCCACAATTTGTCAATTCAATTTATTGTTACAAAGTTTTACATCAGGTAAAACATGTACTACCCAAACGAATTTGATTTGTATTTCTATTCCAAATTTTAGATTTTTTGTGTTACTATTCCAAAATTAAAGAATCTTATTTTGATTATATATATATTATATTATTTCTATTTTGAAAATAAGCTTATGAAAACAATTCTTGTACTTATCGATATACTATACAATATTAGTACATCGCTTTTTCGTCTAGTACGTGATGTTACCGTGCCGCCCGCTTACGTCTCATTCCTCTAACCTTGATAGAATAGTTTGCTTAGAAATTCGTAAACATTGCAAGTCTCTAGGGTAGTTTCTCTGTGATCCAGGCAGACAGACAGATAAAAATTCTAAAAAAACTGCTTTGGTTCCCATTAGTGTTATGCGTACCTCTCGGGTTATTTTTTTATGTCTTTAATTAACAGGTGCGGATCTACTTACAGTTTATTTGTAGTTTTTAAATTTTTACATAGTAAGCTCAAATTATTAATGAAAAATTCTTTATCTTCCTATGAATGTCACGTTAAAATCTGTATAGATTGTTTTAAATATAATAGATATCATCTTAAAACCCGGCTTGCAATGCTTCTTGTAGCTATCATTTACCTACTTTAGATTTTTTTTATTTAATTTTACTACTAGTATTTAAATTTTACTAATATTTAAAACAAAATGTTTACAAGCCTAATAAAAAATGCAGAAAATCAAAGTCATAATAGACTCATGGGACAACTACTTGATATATCGAAATAATTTTTTCACACATATTTTTATTTTCAATAGAGATTAGTGAACATTCTGTAGATCACTCTGTTTTCGTCACACAGCGTATTCACTCTATTATCTATGAATTTATGACTGTTCGCTGACTTTGCTGTGGGAAGGTAGTTTTTAGCGGGATTTTATGGGGAGCAGTTGGGAATTTATTTTAATTATTTGCAAATTGTTATTAGCGGATATTGTGATATAAAATTGGCGTAGTTTTGCGTTCTAGTGTCTACACTGTTGTATATTATTGTGGAATTGTTGAAATAAGTGCTAATTTAGTAGCGCGACGTTAAAACTTTTATAGTGGCCTAGTCCGCCTCAGTGGAACCTACTAGAAAGCCTTAGCGTATTTGTCGCTATAAACTCCAAGAGACATTAAAATGTATTACGTCGACGTTTTAATAAAATAATATGAAGATTTTATCTATTTATTACTGAAGACGTAGTTATATGGCCTAATATGCTCTTTGCCTTTCCTCCTAAGCTACAATCGTACTCACCACAAAGTACTCCATTATATACTGTACTCACACACACTAGCAGTGGGAAGTTGGGAACTGTCGACTTTTTGGCGGGAACGGAAGAAATGAGGTTATCATTTTATTTAGATTTTCTTTTTTTTACATTTTTAAGAGTTTTAAAGTACAACAGTGATAGTATATTGTGTTTTAAAGTTCTGTGTAAGTGAAAAGAATGGAGGAGATCGAAATAAATATGTGTAGCTTACTGGAGGAGTGTTAGGGACATGTTTCTCAAAGATACGTTATTAGGCTGATGGTGTCGTTACCAATGCCTTAAGAAATATAAATAAAATAAAATAAATTGGGAACTGTCATTTGATTTTCTATTGACCGTCTGTTCGTCATTGAAATTTTACGACTAATTTTTCTTTTGTGGTAGCCTAGAACATTCGTTATTTCTTTAATTAATGATTATATTCCACAATTTTTCATATTTTAATATTTTGAACCATATTTTGGTAGCTAATAACAATTGTCAAACACTCACTAATACATTCCGTGGAAAATAGATCATATCGAGTTAACAATATATAAATCGGTGTTCGGAGGTAATGGAATCATACGTCAAAACAACAGCAAATTGTAAGAAATCGGCAGTAGAAGGTTACAAATGAATTCAATACGCTTTTAAGAAATCCGTGCGTTTTACATCGATCGTGGAAAACCTAGTTGATCAATCATCGCTGGTCGACGAGTTCTTATGTGCGCGTGACGGTGACATGAGCACAAACAACAAGCGGCGAGGAGGAGCTAGCGGTTCCAGTTGTTCTGTGCCTGGAGTGCCCGCTCTTGTGAACGTCCCCACCGCCATGTCTGCCGATCTTGCATCTCTGTTCGAGTGTCCAGTTTGCTTCGACTATGTCTTGCCGCCGATCCTACAGTGTCAGAGTGGGCACCTTGTGTGCTCCAGCTGTCGCCCGAAGCTATCCTGTTGCCCGACCTGCCGCGGTCCACTCGGCAACATTCGCAACCTCGCCATGGAGAAGGTAGCAAGTAATGTGATGTTTCCCTGCAAACACTCCAATACAGGCTGCACTGTGACTCTAGTTCACACCGAGAAAGCTGAACATGAAGAGGCATGTGAGTTTAGACCTTATTCATGCCCCTGTCCTGGGGCATCCTGCAAATGGCAAGGTGGACTCGACCAAGTAATGCCACACCTTATGATGTCTCACAAAAGTATTACAACTCTGCAAGGGGAGGATATAGTGTTCTTGGCGACAGACATCAACCTTCCCGGTGCAGTCGACTGGGTCATGATGCAGTCATGTTTCAATCATCATTTTATGTTAGTACTAGAAAAACAAGAGAAATTTGATGGGCACCAACAATTCTTTGCAATTGTCCAGCTCATAGGTTCCCGCAAGGAAGCAGAGAATTTTGCATATAGGTTAGAACTGAATGGGCACCGACGCCGGCTTACCTGGGAAGCAATGCCTCGTTCCATTCATGAAGGAGTTTCATCAGCCATCATGAACTCTGATTGCCTCGTGTTCGACACCTCGCTCGCGCAGTTGTTTGCCGACAATGGTAACCTTGGTATAAATGTCACAATTTCTATTGCCTAATAATTATTGCCACACCTGTGTCATAGAACATCCTGACTTTGGACTTTCACATTGACTGACACCAGTAATCTAATTATATTTTCATGTCAATGAAATCAAACCAGAACAGATCTCTTAAAAATTTAGGTATAGAAGAAAAAATATTATATAAAAGTGCATTCATATTTCTATACTTATTGTTAGTAAAAATGGTGTATATACACTGATTACTCTGACTTTGACCTTGTTTTTGTATTGAATGATTATAATCAATATTAAAATAAGCCAAATATTTTTCTTTATTCATTGTACATATATGTGTTCATTTCTTTAGTGTTAAGCAGTTCAGTAATTCTTGTAAGTGAACTGATGTCACAGTTGAATTGCCTTCATTGACGTAGTTACAAATTATAGCCTCTTCTAATGAGGAAAGTGATGATTTTATTCCAAACAAAGAACAAATCTTTTGTATATATACATTTATGCATGCGAGTTACATCTATATATATATAATTATAAGGACTAGCAATTTATACATTACTGTGTGATGTTGCTTTTACTAGCATTATACCTAAAAGTTTTTAAGTATGTTATGATATTGAGAAATATGATTTAATAGCAAAAATAATGCCAAATTTGTAATTTTTCTATAGCATTCTCTTCAAAGATCCACAGTAATTGCTGCTCAAATAAACTGTTTTTCAATTTTTTATAAGCTAACATCAATTAGGTCACAACCTACAAACTTATGTGAATATTTTAGTTATTGAAAGTACAAATGATCTAGAAAAACTACTTGTGTTTCCCCTAAGACAACATATCAAAAAAGGGTGAATGATGTCCTATACTCTGTTCTCAATGGTTACTTTGAACCAGAGATACACATTTGTTTTAAATTTGTACTGAACACATTTTTAAAGTTTCTTAGGTGTGGGCTTCCAAGCAAAAGTAATCAAATACAAGCTTTTATTTTTTTCTGAAATATTAATGTTTTTGTGGTTTTAGATGACAAATGTTTTAATTTTTTATTAAATAGACACCTTTCTTACATAGTTATGACATACATATCCTAACATTAATATTTACAAACTTTAAACTAAACATTATCTTTAATAATATAATTAAGTATGTAAGTGGCAACTTTGAGGAAGTTTTCAAAGTTGCCACTTAGAAGGCTGCCATTGCTCAGGATTTTTTAATTTTTTATGATTTATGATTTTATCTAATCAATAGAGTTCGATTTAAATCTTGAATTTGCATTTTATTAAAAATATTTGTCTAGGAAAAAATTCTTATATGATTTTTTTATGGCTGGGCAATTATTAGCTTCATGAACTGATATATTATTACAATGAAACTTTTTCCTTGGAAACCCATAAATAGTACTCGCTAGCCCCTTAACTGTTTTTATGATAATTTTATTGTTTTCCAGAATATGTTACCAATGCAGTAGTGACACGACTCAGTTTACGATATTGGGTATGTGTTTGAATACACTACACAATACACTTTTTTATGGACAATAAACAACAAATTAAGATAATAATTTGGCTGAAAAGTAGTACATATATTAGGATGTTCGATATGAAATGAAATAAATTGTTAAGTTATGTGAATATGACAATTTATTGAGTAAGAAATCTTGTATTCACTAAGATGTGATATGGATATTTACAATTTTTTAATGTATCAGAACACTGGTCGGCATGATGGTTTAAGTGTAACATCATCTATAGTTTAAGGATATGGTCTAACCATTGGCCGGTAGAATGGATACCTTACTCTTACAGTATACTATGAAAATGACATCACTGTAAATAGTGTCAAATGTGGCTTGTGTTTTCCCACTTAAACAGTGGCAGATTAACCCGTAAGCATTACAAGCACGTGCTTGGGGACCCTGTTCTTCAGGAGCCTTCCCTCTGCTGTCGTTATGTTTGCGAACATTTTGAAATAATACGCCGACTGACGATCGATATCGACATGTCTTAAGTGGCTATCACACACGATATTCGTTCACCTACAAAAGTAATGATTGCAGGCGTAAAGTAGCACCCTATTTACCGGCGGGATCCCACCCACCAAATACCAGCAACAGTGCCGACATGTATTTTCTCCTTGGACCTCTGAAAGTCTGCACTTTTATATTTTAAAATGGAAGTCCATTATGGTATATTTTATGACATTTAAAAATTAAGTCAACATTGGGTCGTTTTTCAGAATTTTGCCAACCAGTCCCATCTTTTTTTACTTTCGGTTTTATTTCTGGAAAATTTTCACAGACACTTATGATATTGTTTTCAATTGTGTGAAAGTGTACCAGGCCATCACCATTTCTCATGTCCCATCATCACATGTCTCATCACCATTTGTCATCACATTTCATCATCTTTAGGTCTTATTTTTACGAGATCATAATGACGGAAATACAAAATCCATAGAAAAACCAACTGTAAATTTCCAAAAAGTGACCCATTCTCGTTATGAGGGAAACCTGTCTGTATATTTAATAATTTTAAAAGTTTCTGTAAATATCTTCCAAAACCAAAAGAACCAGCATATTATACACAAAGAAAGATAAGATAATATGCAGTATATAGATAAGCACGCCTCTGTTATGTGTCATTTTTAAGTCCTTGAGTATGTCACTATTGCATTCAATAATATATGGATAAATTTAGGGTCAGCACGCCCTTAGGTTACAAGAGATTCCCAAAATTTTAAACAGTGGCGTAGCTAAGGGTAGACGGCGGGAGTGCCCCTCTTCGGTTACCGCCTGTTTGGGGTGACACTCAAAAAAATAAAAAATAAAATAATCGCTAAAAATGAAAAAAAAAATTGTATTTGTTTTTTTATTTTAAAGTGAGAAGCGTTCTTTTTTTTAAAATATGTCAATATCGTGGTTTTTAGTTCCAGCACGCTTATTTTTTTTACTATCGTTTTCATGGGTGATGCCTTCGATATGCACACCAGGTGCTACCCATGCTAGCTACGCCACTGATATTAAACAAAGTAACATAATTAAAGTTGTTTTATTCTTACTCATTCTAAAGTGACAACACCTGTCAAAGTATGAAGGTATATCGAACAACGCCACACGTGCTGAGATCACGTAGGTAGGTAATTTTATATAGAAAATTACTAATTTGTTACTACTACCCTCATCCGTTCATTTTTCAACTGTATCCACTTAGGTATCAGTGATTTTTAGTTTTAATTACTTGTTTATTTATATGAAAAATCCATGTTACTTAATACTTAATTATAGCCTAGAATCTGTAATTCCGCAGCCGCTATGGGCTTTTACCTGAACATCGTATTCGTTAGTTATTTTATTATAAGTTAAAGCTGATAAATTTTACGCAAAATTTTAGTTTAATTAAACTTTTGTAACGTATTTGTGGTTTTAATAACGACGAATCCTCCAAGGCTTCAATCTCCAAGAGAATAACTTCTCTGTGTTTCCTAAAAGGCTAAAATACAAACTCATATTATTAAGGCCTTAGATAATAAAAATATAGACGTCGCATCCATTACTTTAAAACAAGCAAAAATATGCCGATCCGCTTGCATAATCTTATGGAATGACGCCGCGCCAAACGGCGCCGCAATCGCAGCGAAATGACGGCTAATCAACTTATTTATTGACATATTATTGTTTAAAACAATACATAATACATTCGTTTTATTAATTGAGCTACTAAAGTAGCTAAAATTGAATATTTGCGTGTTATATGTGCATCTGGTTACACTCTCATTCCTGCCAATACATTTATTATTAGTAATATTTGATATTTTGTGTCGTATTTACAGGAAAGGTCATCTTGATTGGATTCTTTTGAAGTAACCGATCCGGAATCTATATTAGTCTATCACTATGGCCAGTTTCCAACCGGATCATTCCGATTTTCAATAATATTAAAAGTTTTCATCTATTGGTTATGTACCCCTTCCTGAAGAACTGAGGCCGTACAGTCCCATATCCATAGAATAGACAATTTGTTTTTATAATTGGGATCAATAAAGACATTAAAATACTGAAAAATCATTAAAGCAACTGAAAAATATCATATTTTCAGTAAAAAGCCCTTTTGAAACTCCAGTAGAGAGGATGAGCTGGAGCTGCTAGAGAGTTGACGCTGTATCGGACTATGAAGCGAGTGCAAATACAGCTTATTCCCGCTACTTGAGTTTAAAAGCTAGTAACTTGTATATTTTTCAATAAATTTTAATCTTAAACCTGATTTTTTTATTAAAATGTAATAATAAATCTATCTTTCAGTTAGTGTAAGAATATGCTTTAAGAGTCCACCTATGCAAAATTTGGTGTTTTATGACCTGAATCTCGATATCTAGGAACCCTGAGAAATCCTTAAACGTGGAAACATGGAGAAAAAATCTTGATAAAAATAAATTCCGTTTTGTACAAAGATTCAGTTGCATCTCCGAATTCTACAGAATTTCAAAATGGTTTTTACTAAAATGGATATGTTATTATGTCTCAAATCTCTAAAACCGATTTTTTTTGTTAATGTAGTGTTCTTGCAAATTACAATTATATGCAAAAACAAATATTGATATTTCCCCGCTTTAAAATATAAGCAAACAATTGCGAAAATCAACTTTATTGTTATACCCATATAGTGCGGGGGTAAAGAACGAATTCGCTTGCAGCACAACAATTCACCAAAATTTTCATCACAATGGAATGAACGAGGAACGCATATAGGACAAACTTACCAAGAAACATTCATTTTTATGTATAAGATTATAGGTATAAGGTATCTGAAGTATTATAAAAAAAAAGAATTATACGGACATTTAATAAAGTAGGCTTATTTTTTTTAATTCAACATTGCACACAACATATTTATATTGGATTAAAATTACAATTCCCTGTATTAACTATAAAGAATAAACAAACTGGGCATCTACAAAAATAACGCAGCTTTTTTTGCTCCGAATTTCGACGCAGTGATATATCTTTCACGCAACGTTATTCCTATGTATATTTTGCAATATGATATTATTTAAGGTTTATTCATTTTAGGCCCTTTCCAAAAATAAATTCATACAAATTACAGTTCACCTATGAGTAGGTACTCAATTTAAATTTTAATAACTAATACAAAACTTTCTGCCTCAAGCGTTTTAACGGTAGGTCAAACCACAAGTTAATGACGGGTTAGAAACAATATAATAACTCTCCTAAATAAACTAATTATAATAAAATAATTAGAAACAACTTTCCATATGTTGAATTAGTAAGTAAAATTATTAATATTATAATTTAGAAGCTTTAGCCAAGGTCCGCGATGCTTGACACCATCCACTCTGACTCCACCTTAGAGATACAGCGTGAAGATATGTATTGTATTTTATTTTTATTATTTGAAAAAAGGATATTGCAACATTTTTTTTTCATAAGTTCTTCAAAGAAATCTAATCAAATTAGCTAAAGTTACATCTCTAGAAACTCGAACATTAAAGTTGTAGGTCATTGCTAGAGATTACAATACGTGAAAAATTTGCGTATATTCCTGCAGAATAAAGCACATAAAGGCGAGACAAGAACATTATATTATTACTTTATCACACCATTGAAATAAATAAAAAAACAAAGGAAATTACGATATCATTCAAAAACACGAACACAAAGAAATAGGATGTTATCTACAACCGCTATCTAACACAGATCAAGAGATAAAAAAAATATCCTAAAACATGCATTCATATATACATGGGTACGATCAAATGTATTGCATTCTATGTACATTTTTTATTCTGTTACACTTTAGAATCTTTAACTAAAATAAATTTTAATTCATATACTACTTATAAAATAATTCTAAATCTAAATCATTAAATTATCGAAATAACATCACAGTTCCACTACTGTTCCACACTGAATTTTTTTCTCAGATTTACAGATCTGGAGGTTGAATTATGTCCTTGAGAAAGACCTCCGGACTGATATCTGGTGGCCTTCTTTTTTGCGATACTTGCAAATTTCAAAGCTACTGATAGAAACAAAGACTCGATGCTTATACATTTAAATTTCGAGGCGCAGGCGCTAACACGCACCTCGCCTTTTTCCTATAAAATCAAATGTACCTTGACATAAGCAGTTATCATTTCTCAATTTTTTTATAGCATTACAACAAACCAATTCATGAAAATAAGGTATACATATTTTATATAATCAGAATTAGAGAAATTTTAATTTAAATATCACTTCTTTATTTAAATGGCACCGTCGCGATTTTTACACTGTCACGTAGTATTTAAATATTACTATTTTACTTAAATAAAGCGCAAAATAATCCTCAGCCAGTGTCCATGTCTCGTGAAGTCAAGTGAAATCGAGGCGAGAGCATGAGCCACTCCCGCCTTTCACACAAATAAGAGTTAGAGCACAACACGCTGAACCGCCTCGAGTTTGGAGTAAACGGTTAGGTTAATTACATGAAAAAATAATTTTCGACTATCAATTTTAGTAGAAATAGCAAGTACATTATTTTGATTGCGAACTTTTTCCAAAGTATGGGAGATAATAAAAGAACGATACCGGCAAGAAATCGGTACCATTTTGTTTATGATCAAAAGTGATACCAATTTCTTGCCAGTTCTCAGCAAGGCTTGGAATTAGTTTAAATCAGTTTAAAGAATACCGGTTAATTATAACCAGTATTAACGTGTGCTAACCGGTTTAACCAGTATAACCCATAAATGGTTTAATAAACTTTTAGAATTATTTTTAGCCTTTATTAACAGTTACTTTTGTACTATTTCCGAGCCGTGCTTATCAACTCAGGTTTCCAACCGATAGTAGATTTGACATTTAAAATGTCTTTATAGGGCTTACTTGCATAAAGATAATTTGAATATGAATAAATAGTTCGTAAACATCATTTAGATTCAGTCACATTCACTTTATAATATATTCTTTTCTATTATCATCTTCCAATCCCACTCTCCACTTTTACAATCAATCATGTTTTTCATGTCTCATGCTATAAAAAACATACTTCCTTAAATTACATACACCAATAAATTAAACACAAAAGTAGATTATTGGCCATTTACAGTTTTAGTGTTGCTAGCACCAAAAAAAATTCGATGAATAAAAAAATCGAAGCAAATGTTTACGTTTGCTTACTGCTTTGGGGCTGCAAAGGAGATGGCAGAAGACAAACTGCAGTTGGTGAATCACTGTCGTCTAGAAGAGAAGGTCCTTCTTTTGGGAAACCAAATGGGTCCACTCTTTCACTCTCTATGCTAAATGGATCTTTGCTTGTGCTAGATCCTTTTAATTCCACTGGACTGAACGGATCGCTTGGTGTTTCTTCTATTCTAGGCAATTCAGATGGAACATCTTGGACTCTGTGCACAACTTCATAAGGATCTGACTCTTCATTTGTTGTGGTGCTGATTAGACTAAATTGATCAAATGATTCTAATATTGGGCTAAAAGGATCTCGGGGTCGATGTGCAAATGGATCAAAAGACTCCTTTTTGACGCCGTCAGGGCTGAAAGGATCTTTAGGTTTTGGAGGGTCCTCAGCTAAACTGTTATCACCACTGAGATCTGAGAGATCGATATCATAGTTTATATTGCTTAATCCAGGAGCAAGATGGTCTGTTCCAAACTCGTCAGGAGTCATCAGTTCATCAATAGACCGAGAATCAAACGGAGTAAAACCTAATGGAGAAGGAGTTAAAAGCTCTAGCGAGTTAGTCTGCTTTAATTCCCATGTCTGATCTAGATTTTGGGGTGATTTTGGGGGTGATGGCTTGTCTATGCACTCGAAGTCAATAATGCTGTTAGGTTTTTCTAGAACCATGACAGGCTCAACGGTTATTAATTTGGGTTCTGCTGAATCTACTTGTGATATTGTTTCTGATGTGCTTGCTAGTGGTTCTTCTGCGGACTGATCTTGCAGCTTGACATCTGAGTCCGAAATTAGTTCCAGATCAATGAGCGGTGTCGTTTTCATGTCCATTTTCCCCAGCCTCGGCAGTTCTCTCCGTGGTTTAATTTCAAGAGGAGTTTTAGCAAGTACGTCTTGAACTTTCTTGACTATTTCTTTCTGTAATAAACAACATTGTACATTGAAAAAAGTAAAGCACACTTCTTAGGAGCTGATAAGTTGCCTTGCTTTCTTTAATTATCCGATATTTAAAAATGTTTACTAGTGCAAAATATGTCAAACAGTTTCTGATTTAATCGGCCTTGATAGACGGACAGACTCATGAGTCATCTTATAAGAATTCCGTTTTCACTTTTAGGGTTCGAAACCCTAAAAATACGTTTAATAACCTAAAGCTTGACTAAATAATCCACGAAACTAAAAATTGAAAATAATTTAATATCACATCAAACTATAGAAATAATGAATACCAAATAATGGAGTACCAAAATAATGAGGAAAAGAATTAAATACCGACAGGAGGCAGTCGTGCGATGGTCAGTCATATAAAGTTTTTATTACGATGTAAGAGTGATTTGCATTTTGTTTTTAGAAGAGAAAAATCTTCCCGGAGTCAGACACTACGTCGACTGAGGAGTATCGGACTCAAACCGACTAAAAAAAACCTTGCTCTTTGCTGTTAGCCCTAGTAACTTTTATAGCGTCACCGGTCACGTTGGGGCGAGCGCAGAAGGCGCCCTGCCAGATGGTCGACTGTCTCAGAGTTCCTCCAGTCGAGGGATACTTCGTATGGAGGACGAGTGCTTTGCGTTGGATGGTTAACACATACTTATATGATACTGGCCGATTTCAACACGTGGGAATAGGTAGCTAGTTTTCCCACTTATCAGGTAACAGAACGGTACTAACGTTTGTTTTGCCTGTAGACTCACTACGGCAACAATACCTTAGGGCTTTTTGGCGGGAACGCGAGAAATGAGGTTGTAATTTTGTTTAGATTTTCGATTTTTTACATTTTTAGGAGTTTTAAAGTACAACAGTGATAGTATGTGGTGTTTTAAGGTTCTGTGTAAGTGAAAAGAATAGAGGAGATCTAAATAAACATGTGTAGCTGAAGTTTTCGCGCTCTTCCAAGAAGTCCTTTTTAACTTCAGGAAAGCTTACTATCACTTTACTGGAAGAGTGTTAGGGACAGTTAATGTTTCTCCAAAAGTTACGTCATTAGGCTGATGGTCTTGTTACCAATGCCTTAAGAACGATAAATAAATAATAAGTAACAATACCTTAGAGATAAGCCACCCCATACTTTACACTTCGGTTAACATGTATATCTTTCTTATAGCTATTCTATTAATAAAAACGGGAATATGTAATATTTACTTGACAAATAATTTAACTAAAACTAAATAAACAATATACGAGTATATGTTTCAGAATTGTAGGGAGTTCTGGCCATGACATTGTACAGTAGCACGTAACATAGGTAATGTTGTACTGAATACGGTCTACCCATTACCTTTAGTCTTATTTATTTTATTTCCTGGTAGTAAATTAATTTCTAAAGTACATGCGACAAAACATGCCAAAAAGATGTCAGCTACCCAGTCTACCGTGATTATGTTAAGTTCACAAACGAAATGTCAGTGCAGTGATTAGGCTTGCCAACTGTCGCGATTTAATAGGGAAATCCCGATTTTGGGCCCCTGTGTCCCGCGTACCTACCACTATTGTTTCCAAATTACCGCGCTAAGTAAGTACCTACTGACATAACGTACTCTATGCCTATTGATTTGTAACTTATACGAGAAACGACCGCAATGACAGTGAGCAAATGCGGTGCGAGGCACGCCGCCTCTTTAATGTTTACCTCTTGTATGTATATCTACTATGATTAAAAATTTTTCTTTGAGAAGTTCCGAATTTTTCTCATTAAATCTCGACATATTCATTGGGGGAGTTGGCAACCGTAGCAGTGATGTTACTGGTGGGATGATATTGAGTTATAATTTGAAACCTGTTCTTCTTTATTTGAATGTATCGTTGCGATTGTAAATTTTGCCAGTCACGAATTTCGATTATTTGAAACTAAAATAATCCAAGGTCACACAGTAATAAGTAGAACCATTTAAAAACTGAACAGTTTTAACGGATATAACTATTTTCATTAAAATTCCAATGATACGATGGGGAACGTATAAAACCTTCCATCTTTTATGACTGAATAGTTGAGCAGATATGCACATTTATATGGAAAGGAACAGACACAACGTTGTAGTTATTTAGATTGTGGCAGGTGACATTTCGTCAATGTTATGAAGAAATAAAAAAAAGAAGCTTAAATGGCTATTGTAGGAGTTTGCAAATAGTTCCAAAAATATTTTACTACCAGTGAAATCAATAACAAATTAATATTTTGTTTGAATAATCTTGTTCTCAGTATTATTCTTGATTCTTACGTACATTGTACATAGTGATGGCCGGAAATAAAACATCTCCTTTCTACCTGGAACAGTTTTAGTTCTGAAAAAGGATAAACTCGGGCGAAGTATCACAATGGATGGAGCATTTACTCTAAAAGTGTATCCTTTTTTTGCAGACCGAATTTCTAGATTTTTACGAATGTGCGTGACTAGGGAAGGTCTCGGTACAACGATACATTTAAGATTTGCGAGTATTTTGCAAATAATTATTTCGTGACTGACTCATAAGCTAACACGAAATACACTAACAGTGCGAGATTAGCATACTTACTATAGCTAACTGTTTTACTCGTGGTAACGCTCGATGAGATAGAAAGAGACGGGAAAATCCGTTTGACACACGGTGGTAAGAGCGACAACTTATTATGCATCCATCCATTACGTTTCTTGGCCCGAGAGGGTAACGTTCGTACGAAGCGATACCTCGAAGGTCTCGGCGTTGTCAGCGAGTTGGTCGGCGCGGGCGCTCACGGTCTGCGCCTGCGCTAACAGTCGCTCGGCCAGCGCGCGCTGCTCTCCCGCCTCGTGTAGCTCAGCGCATAGCGATAGCGCCGCCGCCTGTCACCGCCACGACACAACCAAATAATATGTAGAAAAGAAGCCCGACTCGAATTGCTTACTCTCGGCCGGATACGTAGGGTTGCTGCGTTGGGTGTGAGATACAGAGAGTATCTCGTTTAGTTATACTGTACCTGGACGACAGAGCTTTACTCGGTGTCTTACAAAAAAAAATAACAATAAAAGTCTGACCACATCGTAGGATTCGAACTTGCGTATTTCAGCTTAGTAGATTTAGTTGTGAAATCAGAAGAGTTTAAGAGTTTAGAAATTTTAAGTGCGTGAAAACATAGAGTAAACGAATTTTCTCAGAATTGCACCGTAGCTAGATCGATTTTTAACCACCGTAAAGTTCTATATTATTAATTTCATTGAAATCATTAGAGCCGTTGTCGAGAACGCGATTGTAAATATACAAATATTGCTTGTATATATATAATACTAGTCTTTCAAACAACATAGTATCTTGAAATAACGGAACTCCATGAAATTTAACATTAAATTCATTGTTCAGGAAAATAAATAATAGATTTTTCTCCAAGACTTCTAACCACAGACTTTATAAATAACTCCAAAGCCAAACGCCATGTCCGAGCATCAACGGTGAGCTAAATCAGATTACCTGACTCACCTGTACAGTACATACGACACACATTTATTATCAAATTAGCTGATCGGTCGCCATTTTGTTAGAAAACAGCACCTACACATCTAGATTTTATTTAATTTTATTTTCCTCACTTAGTAGTACGGGACAGGCTGTTTGAAGTTATAAAGACTATGTTTTTATCATTATTTCTCATTTGATTTCCTTATTATAAGTACATTATTAAAGTGATATGTGTTTTTATTAGATACTTGTTTCTAACTGAATTGTTTGCATGTGGAGGATACTGCACTGCACCTATTCCAAAAATTCTTTCACCTATTGAGAGGTACATTATTCCCCATGGTCTATGTCCATGCAAAATGACATTTTTTCCCTGACTTTCTAGGTGTTATTTTCGATTTCATTGACTTTCCTTGGCCACCTTGAACTTCCTTGACCTTCCCTGATCTTTTAAAAAGTGGACATCCTGATATTATATAGATAAAAATATGTGAATACGTAAAAACACGGGAAATTAACGCGATTACCTTTTATTTTCGCTTGACGTCTCAAGTAAACTCAAGTTTACTTAAAATTACGGCCGATGCAACTCGGCCAAACGTCAAGCGAAAATAAAAGGCAATCGCGTTAATTTCCCATGTTTTGAGTTATTTTATAATGCAACGCGAAAGTTTAATTTATATAAGTGAATACGTACCCAAGAACTACCGCCAATTGACGCTGGCATCGCCATGTAACAGTCGAACTCTTTCTTATCCATATTCAGAGATTCAGCATTCAGGTTTTCAATGAACGATACAGCACAGCACTGTAGAAAAATTTAATGTATAACGACACTTGCGAGCGGAAAACCCATATTAAAGAATTCGCTACGACAGTTGAGGCAAACCATGAAGTAAAAACGAAGAGGAGGTGCCGTAACGAATTTTCCGCATACAAACAAGTGTAACAATATGCGGATTGAGGGGGACGAGGAATAAATGGAGAGAGATGTTGCGAATCTGCCGCCATCTAGCGAGTTGTAGCAGTCTCTTTGAGGTTTGATTTTTAAATAGTTTTATTATTGACCACCAGATGAGTAAAATACATTCGATACAGGGACGTACTTAGTGATTAATCGGTAAATCGAAATTGCACGATTCAAACATTTTCATATTAACTTATGAAATACTCATATTTGTATTTGAGAGTAAAGTGATATAAATTCATAATGTATATTATGACAGAGCAGTAAAGCGGATGAGATTTAGATTTGTATAATTTTTTATCGTGATACAGCATATTGTTTGATACAAAATAAAGATATGTATTTATCGTGCGTATTGGGGACCGAATAACGGTCTAGAATAGCAATTTTTAAATCAACGTTTGTCGATTTGTTTGTATACGCATCATGCAACTGTTACTGTCTTTTCATATAAATAGGACGATAGTACAGATCGTGCCACGAAAGATGAGACTTGACAAGCGATAGTAGTGGGGAATCCGCCTAGATGTATGCTCTTACGAAATTGTAATGTGTTTTTTGCGATTTCCTTAGTGTTCATTTTCTTCATTTATTATAAATCCAAATAAATTTATTACATATTGATGTGGAACTTTTATTTTCTTCTTACACAATTTAACAAGCACGAAGTGGCATGGCAGGGCGATAGTATGTAGGCGACTGGCGAGCGTCGCGTTCGAATTGCTTATACACACATATCTTCACACTGTATCACTGTAATGTGATAGTCAGAGAGGGCGGAGCGCCAAGCGTCGCGGTCCTTACGTACTTCTTTCGCTTCCTCAAATTGCTTTATATTCTACTAAAATGCAATGCAGCACTTTTAGCATCGCAAGGTCGCTACATATTTATAATTAATAAGACAACATATCGCGCATCTTTAGAATGAAACCGAAATTTCGGATTAAAATAATAAACTTAAAAATACCTACTACTTAATTTAATAGATACAGTACGAAAATGACGAATAGTAAAAACCACACGAACAAGAAAACTTTCTAGAACTTTCGATGTAATATTGTACAAATTGATACTTATTATATTTTTTTTATTGTAATAGTATTTATGGCCAGACTGTTATCTATTAAATATCCATTAAATAGCATCTTTTAAACAGTACGTATTTTTAAGTTTATTATTTTAACCAAAAATTCTGAAATGTTGAATTAAGTCAGTTTCATTCTAAAAGTGCGATATATGGTCTTATTAATTTATACATATCTTCACGCTGTGTCCCTAACAGGATTGTCAGAGAGGACGAAGCGCCAAGCGTCGCGGTCTTATTGATAATAAATATATACATACACATAACAAAAAAAAGTGCATGCGAGCAGACTCTCCCTCCCCATTACTACCGTGTGTCAAGTCTCATCTTTCGTGGTATGTTCTGTACAAACGTCCTATTTAAATCAAGGGCAACAGTTGCATGATGCGAATACAAACAAACTGACAAACGTTAATTTAAAAATTGCTATTCTAGACCGTTATTCGGTCCCCAACACGCACGATACAAATTTTTGCAAATCTATTAATGTATATCTCATCAGCTTTACTGCTCCATCAGAATATACATTATGGATTTACATGAATTATTCTCAAATACAATGTAACTACTCCATACTTAATATGAAAATGACTGAATTGTGCAATTTCAAGTTACCGATTAATCACTAAGTACGTCCCAGTATCGAGAACATATGGTTAATAATAAAAATCATAACACAGAGAGACTGCTAAAACTCGCTAGATGGAGGCAGAAACGCAACATCCGCCTCTATTTTTCGGCGTCCCCTCACCCCGCACATTGTTACACCAGTTTGTATGAGGAAAATTCGATACTGCATCTCTTTGTTGTTACTTCACGTCCCCTGCATTCGACCCTCAGTGACCCTCCCTCTCTCTGTGTCTCCTTCTAACACACGTTACTTAATTGAGCAACGCGAGGAGGGACCCGTGCGCCGCACGGCGCTAGGTTCGTTAGTTTTATACATAGATCAAAGAGAATGTAACCGCTACATAGATTGACAATGATCTTTCTGTCTCTTTCTATAATATACGAGTGCGTGTGTGTCATACGTGTGAGTATCGAGATTAGAGCAGCCAGCAGCTCCTCTTCGTTTTTACTTCAAGATGTAAATGAACACATACAAGCGTTAAACTTGATGTGATTATGGTGCAAACCAGACCAAACATTAAAGTGGACGGAGTATTTGCTCTATGAGCGTGTCCGTTTTTTGTTGACCTAGTTTTTAGATGTATGCGACTAATGAAAAGCCACAGTACAATACACAGCTGAATATGAGATTTACGAGTATTTAGCAAATAATTGTTTTAGTAATGTATGTGAAGTCGATCATGAACTGACAAGAATTACATCGACAATGCGAGGTTGCCATATTTATTATAGCTAAATGTTTACTCGTGGTTACGCTCAATGAGATAGAAAGAGAGACACGAAAATTCTTTTGACAAATGGTGATAAGAGTGTCAACTTATTATGGCTGCGTTCATTGTTTCTTGGTCCTAACAAACTCTAAATGAAACGAACAGATAATAAAAACTGGCCAAGTGTGAGTTGGAGTCGTGCTAAAGATCACGAAATAAGATAATAAGAAAACTTATTATCTTATAAGAAATAATAAGAAAACACAATCTTTTTGCTGAATACATAACAATAATATTGAGTAGTGGTAAAACCGAAAATGAACGAGTCCGACTCAGCTAACCGGTTTTTTTCTTAAACTCCTCAATTCCGAATTTTTAGATTGCAACACTTGTTTGTTAAAGTCGTTCTTCATATTATTGAAAAGCAAAACAAAATGTTCACTCACTAGATTAGTGAAATAGTAGCCACCTTCGCCAGTCATGAGCCGCTGAGCGTTGCAGAACCGAGTGACATAGTTGATGTTGCTCACAAGACGAGGTGGGTTAGCCTTCAGTACCTGGTAATTGTTTAAAAACCAATTAAGTACCGTAAAGTAATTTTTTATAGTTCTGTAGCCAATTGCTAAAACACGTAACCCGCCTTCAGTACCTGGTAATTGTTTAAAAACCAATTAAGTACCGTAAAGTAATTTTTTATGGTTCTGTAGCCAATTGCCAAAACACGTAACCCTTATAATTTCATCCTGTCAGTCTGTCGGTCTGTCCATATGTCACAACCATTTTAAAATGTAAAAAGTGTGTCTCCTCTGACTTTTCAACTACGGCGTAAAAAATTCTTAATAAAGGTAGTACAATTTAAAAGTCAGTTTCAACGAAAATAGGTTTGAATGTGTGAAAATAGGCGAGTGAGTGTCTGCGTACGTGTGTGCATGTGCATATGTATATGTACGAGTGTGCATGAGTTTTCGTGCGCGTGTGTGCACGTGCTGTGGGTGTATATTTATGACTGCATATTTTTTTTATGGCAAAAAGGACAAACGAGCAAGCGAGTTACCTGATGTAAAGTGAGCACCGCCGCCTATTGCCGGCCTTTAAGGAAAGAATAGGCTCGTTTCTTGAAGGTCCCCAATTTATACATTGTGTATGTGATACTTATATGCGTGTATGTAAATATGGTCGTGTGCGTGTGTCCGTACGTGCATGTGCGTGCACGTGCGCGCATGTAGTGATGCGTGCGTGCGTGCGTGCGTGCGTGTCGGACCGTGTGGATGCGTGTGGATGCGTGTGGATGCGTGTGGATGCGTGTGGATGCTCACGGTGAAGATGAGCGCGGGCAGCAGGTCGTCGGCGGAGGCGAGGCGCGCGCGCGGCGCGCACAGCGCCACCACGTGCCGGCAGCAGCGCCGCACGCGCGACAGCTTGTCGCCCGGACTCGCCGCGCTGTCCATGCCTAGTAGCTCTACGGGCACGGACACACACGGTCGTGGCTCAACTACATCCTATTCTTTTCATTTTTGACTTTAACGTAAACAAACAAGAAACTAAGCAAAATTTCGCTAAATTTTCACCGTTTGCTGGTCCAGCATATTACACGTAGCTCTCCAATAACTCTGCTTCTCTGTTATATACACGAAATTATAAAATATTCACATATAACACTAATATTATCCAATATAAAACAGAACTGAAAAAGTTGACGATATTTGTCAAACACTTTGTTTTTTATTTGTAGTGTTACCTAAAGGTTGCTTATGTTCCTGGATCAAACCAGTATCATAAATCCATTCACTCTAATTACGTGAGTGACACAATTCATACGAAATGTAAGACAGAATAATAATAGAAGAATATTATTGTTTGCGATGTGGAAACAATAATAATCTCCTATTCTTCATGTTTAAGTGGAGAAAAATTCTAAACATGTTTGTTTTATTAATAACTAATAAGCATAACAACTGAATCAATCGTTTACGAACTAGCCCATCTCTATCTCTAGCCTATCTCTAGTTATGATATATATATGAAATGTCATAGGCCACATTTGTTTACATTAAAGACAAAAATGAAACGGTATAGCGACGTATACGCACAGTACGGGGAGGGACGGTCAATACCTTGGACCAAAAACATAATGCACGGAGCCATAATAAATTGCCGCTCTTACCACCGTGTGTCAAACGAATTTTCCTCTCTTTCTATCTCATTAAGCGTAACAGTTAGCTATGCAACAAAACTACGTAAAATGTTATTACTCGATTAATAACAATTAATAATAATGTGAAATTGAATAATAATGAAATAATAATAACGATTAATTAAAATTCAATAGTTATCACCAAGATTTGAACTTTCAATGTTATACTAGCTCTAAACAAAACAACATCGAATATAAGTAAATTATCACTACTTTCAATATAATACTAAAAAGGTTCAATACTTGACATAAAAAACTAGTGGTGACATCTAACTATACTAGAAGGCCAAAAATTCATAGGGCAATTTTTTGTATAGAGTGAAATGACTGTTACACACTACCAACTTTCAGAAATATTTAAAATTGGCGCCACTTTTATTCGTATTCCGCATGTACTGTAGTCTTCGATCAAATAAAAACTAGATACACAATCTCCTGTAAAATCTAAACAAATTATTATCCGAACTGACGTATATTTTTTTAATACCGTATAGTATTATCGGTAACATTGTGTTAATCTAAAGTAGACCTTATTGACAAACCATAAGGTTATAAAAGCTTGTAAACGATTCTTGTATGACATGAAACGATGTTTGTAAAAAAATATTTAAAATGCAATCATACGTCTCGTGCGTAAAGTATAATTCACATAATCTGTGACTCACTCAATGTGCACTCAAATACTTATTTGAGCGCATATTTGGTTCGGACATTTTTGGAGCGTTGATTGTGTATCTAGTTTTTTATTTGTGATCGAAAACTGTAGAGTAAGCAAAAGTATTCTTGGTTTTATTTAATGTAAATACTGCTTTCAAACAATTACTAACCACTAATAGCCTTATACAACGTGTTCCGGCACTCTGCGTCTGACCGGTCCAATTTGCACTCGAGATGTTTCTCCCCGACCCAGCTCAATTGTTGGATGCGGTCCGACATGGCGCGGTCGGCTCTTTCGTCGTCTGTGCCACTGGGAGAAAATACCACTGACGGTAGCCTGCACAAAGAAAACATTATTGAATTTCCAGAGGTAATTAGAACAATTAAACACACTCACACACAACGACAGACTACTATAATATAGTAACCAGAACAAAAATTATAATTCAAAAGCGTCTTTAAAATCCCTGAAAACTGGTAGTTTAATTTTATGGGTTAATATGAACATAAAAGATAACATAATTCATATTTATTAATTAATTTAAAACATCTGCAGTAGTTTGAGGATTAAGGAGCATTGTATTTACAAAAACGTAGCATGTCCAGAACTTAAGCAGGGACAACACTTAAGTAGAGACATTAAAAATCTTAGAGGCGTATTCACTCTTAATGGCCGGGGCCGGCCCGCGTTGTCTGTGAATACGCTACGCTCACATCCGTTAGACGAATACGCCTGTAGAAAGTGTATGTAATTATATGTTTTGTCTGTGCTGATACTAACTAGATACACTACGTGCCTGTAGATCTACCTATGGAATATATATAATGGAGCTATAGAATTAGTAATTTGATCTACAAATCTCAATATGTAAAATTTACGGGTTTGTCTATAAATTTGCTACTTTTGATATAAATCACATCTTTAAAATTAATAATTTGCTATAAAAAAAATGGTTAACTTTAAAATTAACTGTTTTCATAATACGATTTTGGTTACGACTTCAACCATTGAAACTTTAATGTAGTGATAATGATAATGAATGGTTGGGAGGAAATCGTGAGGACGAATGCAGGCTAAGGTTTAGATTGTTTTACGTTGGGTAAAAATATGCAATTTTTATTTTATTTTATACAAACACGACGATATATTTATAACACTTTTTTTGGTTATGTTAGGTCTTTTTACTCCAACGCGCGAGCCGAGCGAGCGAAGCGCCAGATTGGAATCCGCTTTATACTTTATATATTGAAACAGGAGTCCATACTCTACAGAGATAGTTGAAGTCGAGAATTTAATCTCGAAACGTCTCTATAATCCTCCATCTCTTTTCATCTTTTGCTGTTGATATATCTATACTTGATGACGGGCTTGTGTCCGCAAACCGACGTCTTAGGCGCCTATTTTGCGTGTGGATAGGATCGACTACTTCAGCCATCCTAACTCCTCCAGAAATCCCAGCACCTTTCTTATATTGGTGAAGGCCTCTGGGAGCGATCTTGGTGTGCCAAGATGTTTCGCCCGGTAGATTGCCACGGCTTCACATTCTAGTAGAACATGGATGGCTGTTTCTCCTGCTTCTAAACACCCCCTGCAAAGAGGACTGTTAGTAACACCCATGTTAAAAAGATGTTTGTTATATGGACCATGTCCAGTCATAGCACCAGCAAAGACCCGGAGTTTAGCTCTCGTTAAACCAAGCAGACAGCGCGAGAGTCGAGGGTTTACCTTAGGTAAGGCTACCCTGGCCTGTCTACATTCGCTGATACTAGACCAGTATATGTCATGTTCTATCTTCGCTAGTTTTCGCACCTGCGTGCGTAAGCAGGCATATGGTAGCGGTGCCATAGGTTCAGTACCAGCTACCTTTAGACTTGATCCTTTCCTAGCTAGTTCATCAGCTGCATCATTTCCGCGCGATAGACTGCGTCCTTTAATCCATTGGAGAGTTACTGTGTTGTGTGCACATACTCTTTCCAACGATTGATGACACTCATATATATGGCTAGAAGTAATTTTGTTACTTTTTAGGGCCTGTAAAACTGCCATACTGTCAGAAAGTATCCGAATACTGTATTCTTTTCTGACAATTTCTGACAATTATGGCATTTGCTGCTAAAATAATACCCATACATTCGGTTTGAAATACCGTGTTCTGCATTTCAAGCGGCCTGCAGTCTTGGATATTTAAGTCATCTGAGAATACACCAGCCCCAGTGCCTGATTCCGTTTTGGAGCCGTCTGTGAAGATCTGGAGTTCCCTAGTAGAAGTAGCTTTCCCCTCTTCATGGAGTTGAATTCTGTATTTCTTATCAAAGCTGTATATTATCGGAATCCTATAATTTATTGCCTTCAAGAGCGGTTGTTTGTCAACCGCTATGCTAAGAATAGCCGTATGTGGGATTTCGATGTTCTTCCAGAGATTCAAACTTTTAAGTCTAATTGATATATCTATATACAGCAACCTTATATAAACTAGTAGGTGTATTTCTGAGTTACTTCCAGCGGCAGTATTGAAATAGGAGTTCGCACTCTTAAGGAAATAGGTCTGTTGAACTGGAGAAATTTAATCTTGAAACATCTCTATCATAATGTTTACAGAAAAAATGTTTCTAGTAAACGTTATTTTACATAGCACAGTCTATTATTTGAAATGACTGCTTTTTTTATAGGCAATAATTGTTTTATAGTCTTAAAATTTTTTAAACTTAATAACGATTTAATGAAGGAGTGCCATTTTATTGTATGACATTATATTTATATTTTTGGATGAGTCGTCTTCGCGAGAAGATGAGTCGCATTGTCGCATCGTTATAGCAGAGGAAGCGTTGGTAATCTTCAACATATTGTTACAGTTAGATGTTATGTCCGAGCAATAAGGTCGATTCTTAAATGGCACGAGACACGCAACTTCTAGTGTTTATATCTTGAGACCTAGACTTTGCAGACCTGTGACCTAAAAACGCAATGCAAGGTTTAAGGTCTACTATCGAATGGTGTAAGCAAAATTAAGAAAAAAGAACAAACTACTTCGAAAATTCCGGAGCGATAACGTGCATGCAAACAAGCGGCGTCGAGAACAATATCGAATTATTGTTAGCGAGCGTAATTAACTAAAAGGTTCCACCCTACTTATTTCTATGCGTTATGACTACTAGCATTCGGGTTTGCTCTAGAAGTTTCCACTCTCGTTTTACCGGACAATAAATAGAGCTACATGTCCGCCAGTGAGTCAGTTTTTCGACTATCGATCGAAGCGGTATATGAAGACAAAATCGAGATGAATTACGAAGACTACTGCGACGACTTTGGATAGAAGACTTCTGCGATTTGGGACCGTTGTTTGTGAGTAAAGCATGTACCTTCGGTGGTTACTACGCGAGGACCTACTTCGAGGGCCGACTACGAAGACAAGGAACCGCCGTAATTAAGTTCGTGTGTTCCTGACATCTATTTGTACGAACGGAAATAAACCCTTAACCGGCATTTGAATGGCCACAGCTCGGGACAATATAAATTGTCAGTACTAGATAATTTTTGTTTTACACCTTGCCATAAAATATTTTTATGTACTCACTCGTGTAGATACGACATGGCATGTTTTTCCACAAAGTCCATTAAAAGTTCCTTGGTGTCAGAGTCCACGTTGGCGAAGTGAGGCGACGTGTCCATATGCTTCATGAAACGCTATGAACAAATTAAATTATATTTATTCTTGCGATTAGGTTTATTAGATTTATTTATTACAATTTTTTTCTATTCTAAATAGTAAATAGATAATGGACTCATTTTCTTAAACTTCTTAATTGACACACAATAATCTAGTTTTGTTAATAAATGCAAGTACTTTTTTTAGAGTTCCATAACCCAAAAAGAAAAACGGAACGCGTATAAAATCACCCATCCGTCTGTCCATCAGTCACTGTCGATTTTCTCAAAAACTAAACAATAAATACGTTCCAATTTTATATTGGCATAGTAATACATTTTGATATCTCACACAATTTATTTTCCTTAACACTATAATATTCATAAGAGACTTAAAGAGAGCTTAAACTGGGTATTCGAACTCAACTCTACCCATAACCTTAACCATTATCTCTGAAACTACTGAACCTAAATATAAAGTTTCAATCTTTCATGTTGCATTATTAGAACATGTAGAATATACGCGATTACCTTTTATTTTGGCTTGACATTTCTACCAAGTTGCATTGGCTGTGGTCTCGAGTAAACCGTTGCAGCAAGCTTCACTCCGTGTTTGAGACAGATTTTTTTTAACATCTACCCCCAATATTTGTAAATAATTTTTAGGCCTGAGTATGGTGTGTAGGAGAACTAAGTGTGACGTGTAGGAGGCCTAAAAATTATTTAAAAATGTGTCACGGACACGGACTGAAGCTTTCTGCAACAGTTTGCTCGAAACCACGGCCGATGCAAGTCGGCCAAAACGACAACCCAAAATAAAAGGTAATCGCGTTTATTATCCCGTGTTTTTGATATTTTATTGAACCGAAAATTTAAAAATCTGAAGGAATATAAAGGCTTATGTTGATGACTTACACTTAAACGAGTTTTTTTTTCTTATAGGGCCTTTTAAAATTGAGGATTAAAATGGCTAGCCAACAGGGAAAGGCATCATTTTCTTTAACCTTAATGAGATAATAACAAAATGCCTTCCCATAATCTACACAAAGTCAAATAGCAAATGCTAATTAAAAAATTCAACATACTTGGTATTGTCTCTGCACTCTCTCTGACAGTTCATCAACAGTCATGGCGTTAGCATATTTTATAACATCCATGATGAACGAGTGGACGAATATTCTCGCGTCTCTGTCTATTTGCGGGGTCAGCGTCGGGAATCGAATGCGGAAATCCCGCTTCATGCCCTCATTGACCATCGAAGGTATTTTAAATTCCTGAGGCCTCCTCTCTGAAGAATGGTCATGATCATCTAAAACAGTAATATATTGTTACGGTTAGACCTTACGTCAAAGTAATAAGGTCGACTTTCAAATGACACGTTTCACGCAAATTATAGAGCTTATATCTCAAGACCTAGGTTACAACCTAAAAACGCATTGCTAACTTTATCTACTATCGATCGGTATACGCAAAATTAAGAAACAAAAACTATATAAGTTGTAATTCGAAAATTCTAGAGTAGTGACGTCATGTATTCTTGCACATTGAGAACGTCAATTGATATCAAACTAGAACATCTACACAGCTTGCATGTCTGTGATTGGCTGATTATATCGCAATATACAATAAACCCTGCATGTTGATACGAGTGACGATTTTGCCACCAAACGTAAATAAAGTCGAGGCTGTGGGAACTTGGGAAGGCAGTTGTAATCCATCCGCCGTACCGGACACATCGTCGGATCTGTCATGTTCGCTATACTATTCTGACGATGGAAATACCACCATTGATCATTAATCCATGTGATGAAACGGAAGTGACGAATGTGGCATTACAAGAGGAGCTACTCGAGGTTAGCACCAATGAGGAGCTGAAGGTGAAATTTAAAAAAGGCCAGCAAACATTTTGGCTCCAGACAGAAATACCCGAAAAATATCCTGGGCTGTGGGAAATTGCGAGAAAACTTTTGATAACGTTTCCCTCGTCACACCTTGTCGAAAAAAGTTTTAGTGTCGTTACAAACCTATTAACAAAAAAAGGAGCAGATTAAACATCACAGAACGGGAAGATTTGCGGTTATTCCTTACAAAATTGACGCTAAATATTGATAATTTTTTGTCAACCCATCAAGTACATCCCTCCCATTAAAATTATGACTATATTTTTTTATTGTTGATTTGCATTGTTGAGTTACGGTACGTTATTAATCTTTAATTCTATTAAACCTGTAATCATATTATTTTAATAAATAGAACACAAGAAAAAGTACAATTTTTCTTTTTATTTTTACCACTCCGAATTTAAGGTTGAAACTCAGCCGCGACGCAAATTTCCAACGTTACATCGACAAAATTAAAAAAGTGATGCAGTAAGTACGTTCGGCTGTCGTACGTACATACTGCATTATTTTTCTTAATCTTAACTTCGGCATACGCGATGAGTTCATCGTTCATACTACAATATACAACACATAATGATACAATATACAATCTTTGTTAGCTGATCCGAGTCTGGGGGCCTAGACAAGTAGCTCGATTGTCGTAAACGCTAGTAGAATAGTGACAAATACCACATGATCTAGCGTAACAAATTTTAAATTGATAATCAAACGTAATTAACTTTCTATTAAATCAAACGAAATGTAAATGTTCCATATAGAATAGTTCTATAGTAGACTGTATGAAAAGACGAAATGATTTGAATGCTTTCGTACATATGCCCCTGTTCTGTTATTGAGAAAAAAGACATGCACTTACCTCGACGTCTCCGCTATAGGATAATTAGTGACAAATACAGATATATAACACAAAACAGTCTATTATGGATATTTTCCCATTTGAAGCACAGTACACAGTAGATAACGTTCTTTTTAAACACAGGACGCGAATAATGGCGCTTTTTTCTTTTTTTAGGAGTTTTTACGATCGAAGGTGGCGCCGCGCGCGGCGTATAATTGTACTTTTGTTATGCCCGCGCTTATTTGAATACGGAAGCGCCGGGCAGCCACACATCCATTTGACAATAACAGTACATTGACTTAACAGTAATTCGTGTGAAAACCGTCGTATAAAACATAGCCAAATGGCACTTTTGACGAACAATAACTCCAGCAACCGTTTCCATTTTACGAAACTTTTGCCACTTGTCTAGCCGCCCTGATCTCTGAAATATCCTGGAGAATGCTTCGTTGAGAGGCAAAACACGTGTCGATTGGTGGTTTTTGGATTTTGAGTGGAAAATAGCTAAAGATTTTAGGAATTCATCACATGAAATGGATTTCCGCAAAATAACACCTGAGTCTATACAATAACTCATAATGACGTCGCCGCTCCGCTTGAAAGAGCCCAGCGCCCCACGTGTTGCCAAACGTCGCAGCTTTTGGCTTGTTGTTGCGAAATAACGTTTTAAGTAACAAATTAATTAAGTTAATACCGTTTTATGTAGCTACATTTTTAACGTTAAACTATTCAAGTAAAGTAACGATATGTTTTGATGATTTAACGGTAACGAAAGTGATAACGGCAGCCGTCCCTATTCTTGGTCTATTCTATACTATGCTAAAACTATACTAGTCTATAAGGAGGAAATTGACTTTTTGGTGTGAACGGGAGAAGAGAGGTTGACATTTTGTTCAGATTTTCTATTTTTTACATTCTTGGGTTTTAAAGTACAGTATATTATGTTAAAGTGATAGTATATTATGTTTTAAAGTTCTGTGTGAGTGAAAAGAATGGACTGAAGTTCTCGCGGTTTTCCAAGAAATATTTTATAACTTCAGTAAAGTCTACTATCATTTTACTGGAGAAGTTTTATGATAAGAAAAAACTAATTTACTTGTTATTTTACTTATTAATACGTGACATTGGCAAATGCGCTAAAGTGTGCGCCATGTCATAAAAAAAGAAAGAAAAAAAGAGGAAATTGTCTATGTAATGTGTAACTGTAGTACACAATTGTAATGGTGGTAGTAATTAGAGAGTAATAGCACTTCATGGCAAGACAGTACAAAAGCATATTACACAAAATTAATTCTTAGTATGCATTGAGTTTGTATAGTTTTATAGTTGTGTATATATTGGCATAAAAATTGGCGTTGTGCGTATTCGTCCCCCGCTAACTTTTAGTTGAATAGGTTTCAATATATTCATGAGTCAATTTCTTGTCCATTGGTTACATCGTCCTACTTTGAAACATATTCAAAAAGCCAATTGTATAGACTATAGACCATAGAACGGAAATGTATTTCTTTTTAGTGTAAAATAAGATTGTCTATTTAATTTAAAGGGGTTTAACTTATATTATTTCCAATAACGACATTGGAAATTTAATTCCATATAAATCTACAAACGGTGGAAAGCAAATGAATGTGACAGAAAATATTTTCAACTTAATCGATAGCCACCTCACCTAGGCCAGGGCGGGTCTATATAATATAAATATTGTCATTACTGTACCTGTACTGCTTTTTTTAAAGACGCTGAACTTCAGTAAATTAGCCTTCTTGAGGGTCTCGCTCTGCCGATGCCGTTTCTCCTCAAATTTGGAGAACGACGAGTGACTTGCCAGCTTCAGACCGCGGTCTGGCTTCTTCTGATCGGGTCTCGGTAATGTTGTTGATGCTGAGGCTTTTTCTGAAACATTCAAATATATGTTGATGCATAATATTTCTAAGCCTTTAATAACCGAAATAACTTTGCTTAAAATGGAATTCTTTAAGTGTTCTAGAGTAAACTAAGATGCCAATATGACATATAATGTAACTAATAATTATTACATGCCAAATATGAGTCCTCAAAAATCTATATTCATATTATAAAGAGAAAGAACGAATTTTTAAATTGTTTACATGTGGAGGGTCATCTCCAGAACTACTGCACCTATTTCAATAATTTTTCGTTATTTGAAAAGTACAATATTCCAGATAGACTTATGCTTTATATTATGTATTCAACCTGGGCGAAGTCGGGACGGGCCATCAGTATAATATACACTAGAAAATATATAGCTATTTAAAAAGCAAAGCAAAATTAATGGTATGGAAACCTAAGGTTATGATAAACTAGTTATTCCCGAATTTAAATTACAAAAGTCAAGTTAGTATAACTGCGTTCGTTTTTAAAATAGATTTCCTTCAAAAAGTCACTAAATCAACGAAAAAAAAATCATTAAACATTCACTAATTGGAAAATCACACTATAAGATGAACAATTTCATCAGACAAGAATATAATCTGGAAATAATCTTCTCTGCACATGCATTTACTGACTTTTTGAATATTGTATTTTAATATTACCTATTCTAAAACGATGTTGAAAAAATGATAACTGACTGAGTTTCTCGTCAGTTCTTCTCAATGTGCAGGATTTCTTTTCGATCCAAAGGTATATTTGGTTTTCAAAAACACTTTACAATTGGGTTTAATTGAATAAATTAATTGATAGAAAAGTGTTTCGCAAATTGTCCTGACCGGGGATCGACTTTAAAAGGCTCTGCCACTGCACCAACGGGCCAGTCAGTATGTTATAATAATAATACCTTGTTTACTCAAATCAGTTAAAACTTAGTTTGTGATTGGTTACACACATATAAAAGCCGTGCACGATATCATGAGACCTGAAGGATCCCTGGACCCAGTTTTGCATCCTACATAATATTATACAAACAAAATTAAAGTTGATCATTTTGTTTGTACCATCTATAAATACGAACAATGATGTTACGTTACTGGATTCAGGTCTCATGACCGGTGACCGGTGAAACACATTACCCTCCTTTTAACTTCGTCGTAGTCGAGTAAAAAATAAGGTGTGTTCATTAGTCATTCCATAACCTTGTCTGATTTTTTGGCAATCGTTTTTTACATTTCCGTAAATCGTAAACAAGGAAACGTTACTGAATTTGATAACAAACAGTAACAGTTATATTTAGTTCAGTTATCTGTGACCCATCAATGTCTCTCTGATAACTTTGAACCAAAACATAATACAATTTAGCAAATAGTGACATTGTTTATCATTAGATGATCTAGTTCAAATGACCATGGGTATAAAACTCAAGGTCCAGTAACACAATGTATGGATAGTTTTTCAATTGTGACTTTGATTTGCATACCTATAAGAACCTAGGACTTTGTTGTATATTATCTCTACTTATAGTGTAATCTTGATAGAAATTTTTAAAATTGAAATCTACTTGAGTTTAGATAGGAGTATAACAGGACATTGTACTTTAAACCGACACCTATCGATAATCGGATAACTCTGATCAGCATCAGACCCCCTATGCAAATACTGCAATAGCAAAAAAACAAGCATACACTTAGTAGTGGAATACAATATGTATTCAAATATTAGATCCCATACACTTAGGTTCAAATACACTGAAAGAGGAAGACGTGATGAACGCCAAACTAAGGAATATCCTCGAAGTTGTGGAAACTTTTATTTACAAAAGATTTAGACAGAAACAATTTAATTATCATGTCAAGTTTTTTGTATTAAAGAAATAAAAGAATAAAAAGCTGCAATATATTTTAAAGTCTCTGTTAATACAGGACATTATAAAATACTTAGTAAATACTAATGTAATCATTTTAGAATGGAACACCAAAAGAAAATACACAATTTTCAACGGTTTCCTTGAGGCAGATTACACAATCCTCAATTCAAGTGCAGATAACTTAAAAGATTACCTACTGATGATTCTGACATGATAATATGTTCTTCACCTTCATCATTTAAACTTATCACTTCATGGTGATAAACATTCCGATTTTTACATATTTGATAATAAACGATTATGTTAGTTATGACTTCCAAGGTTCTATTCAGTAACATAAAATGACATAAAGATTAACAAACAATCAAGAAGTATTTGAATTATCAGATATAAAAATACGAAAAACGTTAGATCTATAAAGAAAATTGTTCTGAATTTGTTTTAGTTTTTCATTTCTTACAATGTGCAAGCACATGTACAAAAATTATTTTTATAACAGTAAAAGCATTGTAACATCTAAACATGAGATACAAACAAAACAGTTATTTTAAATAGATTAAAACCAAACTAAGTTTAAATCTGAATATGATTTCTGTGAAGCAATTGACAAAAAATCAGTACTATAAGTTTCTGAGCTTAACTTTACATTGATTGGGACATTATATTAATTGACTGGGACATTAAACCATGCAGAAAAAGATGTTAAAGTGCATGCAGAAAAGATTTAATTGTTAAATAACTTGACTATAGTGACAATAAATTTTTTTGTTTAAGTTGGGCAGCATCTTTTGGGAGACCTAGATCCCGGACCAAATCATTCAACTTAGCTTGAGAAAAAAGTTCAGGATCAATTCTGGATTCAGGTACGACTTCTGAAGTACTGGACTCTTCCAGAGCAGTCACCTCTTGAGTTTCATCATTAAAACCATTCACAGAAATAGATTCTAAAGATTTTGCTGGCTCAGGCACAGGTATTTCATTGCTGTGAGGCAAAGATCTACTTGCTGATGGAAGGTTAGGGTAAGTTATTGCCTTCTTATTTTTCAAGTTGTATCCCTTATCCCTATCCCTATCCCTTCACATCATAAGAACAAAAATAACAGTCCCTTCTGTGGTCTTTTTGTTCACGCCACATCATAGGTATTCCATAACAAAAAGCTTGTTTTTTGCCTTTCATACATAAGCGAAGATCTTCAACACAAGTCTTGCACACTTTGTGCTGGGCCCATGGTTTGTCTTGTTTGCCTGATTGTAAACCTAAATAGGCGAAGTATATTTTCTAATATATATTCTAATATATTCTTCTGCCATTTTTTTCAAGGTATTCCCCGCAAATTAAACAAAAACTGTCTGGAGAATTGATGCAACCTCTATGAGCCATCAGGAATACAGCACTTGCAACATATTATACATATAGCGTACCACTTCTTAATAAAACTGGATTACGACTGAGTCAACAACAGGTCAAAGTCAAAGTCAAATCAATTTATTGAAGTAAACCCAAATGCAAGGTATTTTTGAACGTCAAATCTACTTTAGTTCGGTTCAAAAAGGAAACCTGAATACTGAGAAGAACCGACAAGAAACTCAGTCAGGTATCATTTTTTCAACATCATTCTACAACAGTTATTTAAAAATACAATATTTATAAAGCCAGTAAATGCATATGCAGAGAGGATCACTTCCAGTTTATTGTGGTGTCTTCAATGAAATCGCTAATTTTGTAGTATGCTTTTCCAATCAGTGTGCGTTTAATGACAAGTTTAAATCTCTTTTCCGTTAGTTGAGTAATTTCTTGAGGAATTTTATTATAAAAACGAAAACAGTTACCCAAAAATGAACCACTTGACTTTTGTAATTTAAATTTAGGAATAACTAGCTGATCACGACCACGAGTTTCCATACCATTAACAACGCCTTTCTTTTGAAATAGATCTAAATTTTTTCTAGTGTACATTATGTTTTCATAGATGTATAACGAGGGTAAGGTGAGTACATCAATGTCTTTAAAATGATCTCTCAGCGACTCTCGTGCGTTCATACTGTAGATGGTACGTATTGCCCTCTTTTGTAAAATAAAGATAGATTTCATATGCGCCGCTGATCCCCACAGTAGCAGACCATAAGACATAAGGCTATGGAAATATGCGAAATACACCAGCCTAGCCTAGCTACATCTGTCAACTGTCTAATGCGCCTAATAGCATATATTGCCGAACTGAGCTTATTAGATAAAGTCCCGATATGGTCCGCCCACTGTAACTTATTGTCTACTGTTAAACCAAGAAAAGTAGCTGATTTCATTAATTCTAATTCTTTCCCATCCAGTTCCAGTCCATTATGGATTTTGGGTACATTGGATAGGGAAAACTTAACACAATTGGTTTTTTGTGCATTCAGTAGTAAATTATTGGCAGCGAACCATCTCGAGACATCCGCCAAGGTCCTATTCTGTCCGCTAATATTTATGTCTTTTCTGTTAACTTTAAATAATAATGATGTGTCATCAGCAAATAATATTATTTCACAAAGGTCTTTAAGCATAAACGAAGATCATTAATGTAAACCAAAAATAGGAACGGTCCCAAAATTGATCCTTGAGGAACGCCCATCATTAATTTAGAACCGACAGATGTAACCCCATTTACATTCACTTTTTGTTCTCGGTCAGCCATATATGAAATCACGAGATCGAGAGCTTTATCACGTATTCCATAGTATTTCAGCTTGTAAATTAAAGTTTTGTGACAAACACAATCAAAAGCCTTGGAAAGATCACCAAACACGCCAATGGCATCTCTTGACCCTTCCCAAGCCTCTAGTATATTTTTGACCAAGCTTGCTCCCGCATGTGTTGTTGACCGCCCTCTCGTGAAACCGTACTGTTGACCATGAAAAATACTGCAAATGTTAAAATGTGCCAGCATTTGGTTGGTTGAGCATTTTTGCCATTAATTGCCAGGTAACATTGCCAGGTATTTAGTAACTTGCAAGTGATCAAAACGAATAAATGCATGGACATGTTCTTACAAGATTATAATGGTATTAAACATAGTTTGTGCGTACGGGTTTGTTGCGGTCAAACAGGACAGAACATGTGATTCGATTCATCAGTAAACTTACCATCCAACCAGGTTTGCCCCCCCTCTCCGTTCCCCTACCATCCTACAACATTTGTAGGATATTGTCTTCTATTCAACTATTTTAAAATCTAAATTTTTAGGCTGGTAGAACTTAAACTGTTATCGGCTCCAAAAAGAACCTGGTAACTCTTATAAGAAGCGAACAAAAGCTATTTGGCCAGAAATCGTGACGTGACAGAACATTTTGGATACAGTACCCAGTACCAGATTCAGTACCCAGAAATTTATAAAAATCAGTGGAAAAATCGGAGGCAGTTTTTTGGTCATGTACCTGTGAAATTATTACGAAAGCCAGATATCCAATTAAATAACTATTCTATGTTACCGTTACCATTTTCGTTGTGGGTGTCCATGGGCGACGATGATCATTTTCTATCGGGTGACACACGCTTGCTCGTTTGCCCCCTCTGATATAAAAAAAAAAACAAAATAAAATGCTCACCTGCCCTCCTCTGCCTCTGCATCTGTTCCCGATGACATTTCGAACAGTACCCTTGCCACTGCGGATTGCCAAAGTAATCGCACCCATTCTTGCACTTCAGGTCGCTCTGATCGATCCGCAGCGACGGCATCTTGGTCGCAAACATCATGTACTTGTAAGACCTTTGTAAATTTGGACCATACCACATTATATTTCTTTATTCGCTCTATTAAACTATAAAAAAAGGTAACTACCCAAAAACTACTATTAGACAATGTTTAAACTCTTAAAAATTCTGCCAAAATAAGCCCATTTCTAAACGATATTTCCACGACAAAGGAACAGCCTTACAGATGTTATGATTATATTGTTTGTACGTCGTTAACGGTGGCCGTTGAACGATTTTCCTCGTTATATAGGCTAGCTCTTATCAACAAACGTACTTGAAAGCTATCGGCGATAATCAAACTCCTAAATTGTGAAAAGGGTAGCAATATAATTGCGATAGGATGGAATAATAAATGCATACACAAACACATAATTGATGCTTACCTTTTATCCCTAATTAGATTTCACTTTTCTTTAATCGATTTAATTATAAAAAGTTACCAACGAAATAAAAAACACTTAGAAAATTGAAAATCTAAAATGACATTTGACAATGACATACACAAAACGTCACAAACAATGTTGATGCTGTTGTTGTTAGTATGTAACATTCTCCCTTGAGAAAGAAGGCAAAAAAATCTATGCCCGTACAGCCAATTTCTTCTATAACACGTGTAGATTCAGTCGAAAAGCAAAAACAAAAGCTTTTTCCCTTTTTCCTAAGAACAAGCCTAATTCATTTTATATTTTTAATACTATTCCCCAATTTTTGGGATCCGAAGAAAATTACCCATACATCCATATCTACCGCATTCATTATTCAAATTATAATATTCTAACGTACAAATTTTACATAATCTGATATAAAGTTGGAGTTCCTTTTTCTTAACACTAAATTCTGTACACACTCCAGCAATAAAGTGATATCGTAATAGGCTTTTCTGGAGTTAGAAAGAACTTCTTGGAAGAACGCGAAAACGGCAGTCGCACATATATTCAGATCTTCCCATTCTTTTCACTTGCCATTACCTTAAAACTCCCAAAATGCAAATAAATAGAAAATCTAAAGGGAATCTAAATTTGACTTCTCTCTTTCCCTACCAAGCCACTTTCTTCCCCTTCCCAGACAAATAGCCAAAAAACAAAAACAATGGTTATTTTGACGTTTATGATTTTTAATAAATATAAGAATTAAATGAACAAAGCAAATTAATACAGCCAAAAAGTCGTGGTATTCTAATATTTGACTACGTTGATTTTTGTCGCATTTTCCTGAAGGTTAAATTAATTCTTGATCCCAGCAGTTTTTTACGAGCCGGTAACGAATGGTACCATAGTTCATTGGTAGGTGGATTCATGAACAGAACACTACCATGTTCTAAGGTAATTTTTACTGCAAAATAAAAATTACATAATTAGGTTAATAGGTCCTTATACGCATTATTTATTGAATGAAATCATCTCGATCGATACAATGAGTCATATCATCATAAAAAAACGTGTGAGCACTTGTAAAACTTCACTGAAGTTACGTAATAAATATTTAACAAAGTATTATTTTGTTGGATAATATTTAAAATCCGAGAACGTTATGTAATTCGACTTTTGTTTGAGGCTTGTTCATTGAGATACTTATTTACCTTACAAATTCTCCTATACCTACGGTTGTTTGCGGTTTATGTTTGCTCAAATACTAGAGTGCAGAGACTACGGTTCTACGATTACTGTACTGAATATACGAAATTGTGTTAACTTCGTTAGTTTTAAATCCACAGAATACCTACTAATACACTGGATTTAAATCACCATAGCAACCAAAGTCACAACTTCGAAAAACTGCTACGTAAAAACTTTGCAAACCATAGGCATTTTAGAACAATTTAAACAAAACATTATGGATTACTTGCAAATTAAGGACGGCCAGTATACAAAAACAATATATACAATGGTAAGACATACGATTAAAAATATTTCTTAGCACATAGTAATTTTCAGATATTGTAAACGATTTTATACATAGCTAGGCAAAAATGCCTGAGGAAAATGTTGAGTTTCGAAGAGCCGAAAGATGTAAGGAGCTTAGCGATCTATCCTCCTTGACTACCCTGTTAGGAATACAGCGTGAAAATATGTATGTATATGTATGTCGATTTTAAACAGAAATAAATCATATCTCGATTAGATCTAATTTTGTTAAAAAATAATGTGTAGCGAAGGTGCGCGTGTAAAAAACATATTTTTGTGGACGAACTTTTCAGAATCATTATTTTAAATGATTATATAAAATTAAATGCATTGCAATGCGTTTTTGTAAATTCAATTATCAGTCGTAATCATTATAATAACGAAGACAAACTAATGTAACATATTTTATGACATTATTAAATCAACCCAACCCAATCTTTTACAGATAAATTTATATGTATGTACCTACTTTATGTACCTACCTACTTATTTAGTTCATTGCAATAAACCTATAAAACAAAAATCCAAACATTCTGTTCATTCAAGGTCGTATCACCAAACAGGAAGTCAGGGACAGACTATCAAGGAGGGAACTTTTGACAATGCCACATTTAAAAAAATTTTTATCGTTGATTAAGACTTTTTATTTAATGTACTTGTACCTATTAGGCATAGTACGTATGAAGTGGGAGATATCTGTCCTCGATCACTTATTCATAATTCGTACTGATTGAAAAAACAGACTAAGAAAAATAATAAAAGACTATACATTCCTGTTTTTTTTATGACGGAGGAGACAAACGAGCGAATGAATCACCTTTCACATGATGAAAGGTGATCACCACCGCCCATGGACACCCGCAACGTTGTTTGTGCACAAGTTTATGCTGTTACAGCCAAATACAATTTTTCACAAAAAATATTTCGTTAAGTATTTGAAACATATACAAATAAAAATTACGACAGAATGCGGATAGGACATTACCTACATATTATATTACTTATCGGCTTAGGTAAATAAATATGTAGGTACGATACGCGAACCCGGTCGTTAATCGATAAACGAAACTGATAATTTTCGTTGCCGTGATATAAAATACGCAGACTTTTCGCTAACGATCCAATGATAAGATTAACGAAAACAGCAAACCAAAGATACGTCGTTTATCATAACAAAGTAATTTAATTACACCATCATTATAACACTGCTTTTTTACATTGATATTTCGTAATTCGATAAATATTCTCTGACAGAAATATTGTTTACCTACAATAGGTAAAATAATACAATCTACAAATAAAGTCGTTTATTAAATCCAAAAGACTATAATATCAGGATAAGTCGCTCTTTAATTGGATATTTCGAACATCTTGCCGTTCTTCCCGCCATTTTTGTGACATTCGTGGGTATAAGTTAGTCATTGGTATAAGTACGAGTACTTATATCTACCTAGACAACGAAATAAAGGCAAAAATATGAAAAAATGACTTCATAAGATTTTATTAAACTTACGTAAATACTTATAACCTCAATATTTGAAATTAGTATTTGTACTCTTTAGTTGTGGCTTAAGGGTGAATATAATATACATGTAAGTACCCACGAAAATATATATATAATAATAATAATACTCCAGACAATTACACAGATCGTGTGACCCCAAACTAAGCAGTAAGCTTGTACTATGGGTACCACAAAATGAACTCTGGGGGAGTTCCCAGTAACACCCAGACTCCAAGCTAATTTAGAAAAGTTCGTTTCCTAAATTGATCTGACCGGGGATCGAACCCGGGACCCTAGCTTGGAAAGCAGATGCATATGCCACTGCGCCAACGTATGCTGTACGCCAATATGTAGGTACTTAGTTCAGAAAATATTGTTCATATTTCGCTAAATAATACAGTCTGAAAATAATACAAAATGAAATGAATGAAACTACTCCATGTACTTTTGTTCAAAGTTAATTTGTAATCAATTTAAAAACTACGCAATTAATGGAACAAAGACATTATTCACTTTTGAGTCTAGAATATTTCAATGAGCCATGTCTGCTATTTATTACACACCACGTGTATGTAATTTAAGGATGAGCATCCATTATAATAAAATAAGTAAAAATATGTAATGTAATAGTGGAATAAATATCATTTTACACACAAAAGTTTTGAAAGAGATTTTGAGTGATTCAACAATAACAATCAAAATATTTATTAAGTTATACTTATTACATAAAATAATTGTATAGTAGACTAAATTGCAAATAATCAAAAGACAATAAAGTAATGAAAGGTAATAATAAAAGTAATATAATACATAAGTAGATAGGACAATACAAAAATATAGCTAAATTGACTAGAAATGATTGTTACGATATTATTTTAAAAATTAGGAAAAAATATACTAAGAAATAATGAAAAAAGCAGACAATTACCTACCTAATAATATAACATAATGTGGAGCACTCGTTACTCATAAATCGTAGGTAAGATATTCGTCGTTGTTTCGTTATCGTATTAATATGGAATACCAGCCTTCTGTCCTTTTACGTTTCACTTGTTTACTTTATGCGCTATAATAGCCTATTTAGATAGGCAATCATGTTACCAATCATAGCGGACTATGCCTTCGGACTGTATTATCATTTAAAATGTCCTTTGAATCAAGGCTATTGAATCTGAATAGGTACCTAGGTAGTTTTACATTTATCGAAAAACAAAAATAATGCTTATTCCACTTTAATTCATTAAAGTATCTAAATATTTATGACTTACTATACCCTTTTAACATTAGTATCTTAAGTCTTCTCCTAAGATATAAAGAATGTGCAATTTTCATAGAAACGTAAAACATTAAATGAAATTGCAAAAATAATACTCAATCACTTTAATTTGCAGATAAAAGAGACGAGATATGAAGACGCTATTAAAGCACTCAGCGATGCTATCAATTTTAACCCAAATCGTGCTGGACTGTCTTTATTAGGTTACTGTTATTACAGAACTCAATCTTTCGTGGAAGCTGCCAATTGTTACGAGCAATTATCAGCCATGCATCCTGATGTTCCTGAATATAAGTTATACTTCGCGCAAGCACTCCATGAAGCATCTATGTTCGACGAGTCTTATAAAGTTACTATGCAGATTACAGACCCAGAATTAGAAAGAAAAGTAACTAAACTACAATCTGCAATCAAATACGGCGAAGAGGACACAGTAACCGCAAGAAGTTTGGTAGATTCATACCCTCAAGATGACCCCGACAAAGATATCAACTTGGGGTGTTTATTGTACAAGGAAAATCAGTACGAAGATGCTTTACAGAAATTTTCAAGAAGCCTTAATGTATTGGGATTTAATGCACATCTTCATTACAACGTGGCTCTTTGCTATTTTAGACTGAAAGAATATCCACAAGCGTTGAAACATATTACTCTCGTTATTGAAAGAGGTATTCGCGATCATCCAGAATTAGCTGTAGGCATGCAATCTGACACGGCTGAGGTGAAATCAGTTGGAAACACTTTGACGCTACATGAAACAGCACTTACTGAAGTATTTAATCTCAAAGCAGCTATTGAATACCAATTAAAAAATATTGAAGCTTCAAGAGAAGCTCTCAGCGACATGCCTCCCAGACATGAGCATGAGTTAGATGCTGTAACATTACACAACTTGGCTCTAACCTCGATTGATATCAAACCAACAGATGGTTTCGAAAAACTGCATTTCCTACTCCAACAAGATCCTTTCCCACCAGAAACATTTGCTAACTTGCTACTTCTATATTGCAAATTTGAATACTACGACTTAGCAGCAGATGTTTTGGCTGAAAATGCTCAGTTTACGTACAAATACTTGACACCCTACCTATACGATTTCCTAGATGCTATAATTACAAGTCAAACTTCTCCGGAAGAAGCATTTCAAAAGTACGACGATATTGCCTCTAAACACGCGGAACAATTAAGAAAACTTACTAAAGTCGTTCAGGAAAGTCGATCCCAAGGAGACAATGATGAAGTTAAAAAAGCTGTAGTAGAATATGAGGAAGCTTTAGAAAGATATATTCCAGTGGTTATGGCACAAGCGAAAATTTATTGGGATATGGAAAATTACGGACAAGTTGAGAAAATTTTCCGAAAGTCTGTAGAATTTTGCAATGAATCCGATGTGTGGCGTTTAAATGTAGCACACGTACTCTTCATGCAAGAAAACAAGTATAAAGAAGCTACTAGCTTTTACGAACCTATTGTTAAAAAACAATATGACAATATTTTAGACGTTAGCGCAGTCGTCTTAGCTAATTTATGTGTATCATACATAATGACTTCACAAAACGAAGAAGCTGAAGATATAATGCGAAAAATTGAGAAAGAAGAAGAGCAGCAGATATTCGAAGACCCCCATAAGAAGTTCTATCACCTCTGTATCGTAAACCTTGTAATAGGCACTTTATATTGTGCGAAGGGTAACTACGAATTCGGCATATCGAGGGTAATAAAATCCTTAGAACCTTTTAATAAGCGTTTGGGCACTGACACGTGGTTCTATGCCAAGCGATGTTTCTTATCCTTTCTCGAAAACCTAGCAAAACATTTGATCGTTGTTAAAGACAATACTATTAAAGATTGCTTGCAATTTCTCGAAGGTTGCGAAACTTATGGTAGACGCGTTAGCACAGTTATCGAGAATCCCTTTCAAGAAGAAGACGCAAATACTAAAGCAAAGCAAACAGTCACCTACGAAGCTCGTTTACTACGCTATATGTTTTATAAGCTAAGAAATATTGATGATTCTGTAACTATCAATAAGTATGAAGATTTAAAATAAATTGTACGAACCTGGAGGTATTTGCCTTTTGTCTTTTCCGGCCTTCCTAGCATCTTTGTGTTTTAAAACAAACTGTCTTTGCTGTCCTAAAGAAACGGAGGCTATGGGATAATTAGGATCTAAATCAGGTTCATTGTCCCTATGTTCGCCCATATGATCACTACCATTTCTATATCTGTGATTAAAATAGAGATAAAATTAAGTACCTACATTTATCATCACTCAAATGGTACATATATGACCATTTAAGTGATGATAAATGTAACAATGAAATAGTGTTCTTAGAACTACGTAGTTTTACTACAATGTAACAACTAACAAGCAGTTCGATGAACGTACTTGTTCACTAACACGAAGTCATATCTAATCCCTTTGAGTGACACGAGGAAGTTTCTGAGTGATAGTACAGGTTCAGGCCATGGTAACGCTGGTACTGTGATTCCAGAATACGTGTACGTGATACCGGGGTCCCCATAGGACACCTGCTGTCGTGGCAACGGATAAACTTTGCCGAATACCCTACAAAACAATTTAAATAACAAAAACAATTATTTAAAAAAATATTTACTTAATAAATAAAAAAAATTACATATTGGCTCAAAAACATAACAAATCAATTTAAGGCTCGGAGTCCCTGAATCGCCCCAAACACGGTTCGGCGTTCCAACTTTAAATGATATTAAATATTAAAATTTCTGAGGAAAATAAATACCACTCGCTGCTCTGTGAAATGGAACATAACATAAACAAAAAAAATTACAATAATATTTTATAGTGACAACAGAAAAAACTCGTGAATTTCATGCAAAAATCTAGAATAGCATTATCGCGTTCCGAGTACTGTGATTTAATAAGTCATAAAAACAACAAAACGTATATCAAATTCATAGTAAAATATCAAGCAACAACTTATTTAAATCTGTTTTTTTATATCTGATATAGAGGAGTCAGTGACACATGCTATCTTAGCGACATCCCGTGACGAATCTTCGAACTACTGAATGACATGTACATATCAACATCTATATGTAAATAAATATACATCTAATATAGTCCTCACCTCATTTAATTTTTTTATTGGATTCTTGTAGGTTTAATAAAAACACAATTATTTCAATAATCTTTTATTACCATACAAATACCTATATCATTTATTAACATAAACCGGCATAACATATCGTTAATATTTACAAACTTAAAATACATTTAATTCTCTCGATAGATCCACCTTGTTGACGCAGATAAAACAATATGTTCCGGACACATATCCTTACCTCTGGCAATCTTAAAGCATTTATTTAATACTTTAATAATTTAGTCATTTTGTGAGACAGGTATTCTATTAAAGCCAGCCATAATATTTAAATCAAGTTCTTGGGTAGTAGCCGGGGTCAACAATGAATACACTTGATCGTAGGAGTCAAAAACAGAGCACAGTCACAAAGTAAAGCAGATTTGCCAGGGTCCATAAAGTCGTTGAAAAAAGCCACAAAAATTAGATAAAATTAAAATAAAATTTTAATTCACAACGAAAGCTATGAAAAAAAACAACATTTAAAAAAATTTAAATAAGCAAACGTTACATTCCATGCTATTTTGTTTCATTTCACATTATCTTACATACAATTTCATATCATCTAGATGTATGTAAAATATCTTTTATTTTGACTATTTTCAAACGTTATTTATCATTAAAAATTTCGTAATAAACAAACTGCTTCAACGAACTAATCAATTGTCAATTAATTGAAAAAAAATTTTTTTTTTTATGAACGGAACGCAAAATGTCTCTCCGTCGTTACTACATAATTACCATTTTATGACTACAGTGTTGCTAGAAGTAGGTTTTAATGTCTTTTCATTGTGAAGTATTTTTATTAGATCATCCGTCATTGTTTTAATTTATTATTGCAAACAAATTACATTACCTCAATATTAATACACATATTTTTGTCAAAATACTTTAACCAACACACTAGCGCCATCACTTGAGGAGTCCTCGAACTAAAAAAACCATATCAAAATGCTCTAACACAAATTCGTACTAAGTGAAAAGACCCTGGCTAGGCTCCATCGCCCGTGGGCTGCCAAAGTGAGAGGATGCGTCTCTTCATTTTAAAAATTTCGCGATCTCTGTTTGTGTACGAATACAAAAATGCACTGTGGCGGTACTACTGGTTTTAGTAGGTAGTTCCGACGAAAAATGACAAAATGATCAAAAAGGTTCCAAACATTAGAAACAAGATTGGAAGCCCTTTTTGCCTTTAATTATTTATTGGAGTTTACTCCTCAAGAATTGATTTTCATATATATATATATTATTGACCGCGGTAAGAAAACTATATAGAGAATAAAATCAAGCGTTAACAAAAAGTAAACGCACCCCGAGAAACCTATATGACACATATCGATTTATTCAAAAAAGTAATATTCACAATCTTGGATTTTAAAATTAACATCATTTGTGTAATCATAACCGCGATAAACCTAAAATATAATAAGACGTCTGCGAGGTGAGGCCATGTATGAAAACCGCCTGGTTGAAAACTCGCTGTTGTGATATTTTCAATTTAATAGTAATAAATGTAATAATTACCTTTTAATAACTTTTCATTACTTATACTCGGAAAGTAGGCCTGAAGTTGCCTGACAAGCGGGTTGAAAATAGTACTTTTCAGCCCTAGGGAAAATCGTTTTCAACTAATAGCTGTCAAATTATAAAAAAAAAGTAAGTACCTAGTTCTATTTCCACATTTCTATTGAATCATGCCCCAACTTTCTATACAGCCACTCAATTACAGCGCGATGTGAAATTGAAATAACGTAAAGATAAGTATTCATTAAAGAATATATTCTTTTAAATGACTTTATTACAACTTACTTTCAACTACTTTTTTAAAATAACATAGATTTGGGCAAAATAGTTAGTAATTAATAACAATGGCCGGCCACAGAAAAAAAAACAAAATAGGCGGGAAAGCGACAATCCTATCTTCATTCGTTTTTTCGAGTTGTAGAGTTTTGTTTATACTTCCGTATAGCAGAGATTTGTATTAACACGATGAGTTCATCAGATTCAGATATGAATTTAACGCCTGATTTCATAAAAGAAGAGGCTAAAGCAGTAATGGAAAACCTTTTACCGCCAAAGTCAAAAAAAAGATACCTAAAATCTTACGACGATTTTATGAAATGGCGCGCTGAGAAAAAAGTGAAATCGTTATCAGAAAACGTTTTGTTAATATATTTCAAGTGATTTCAACGAATTATCAAAGGCTTACAAACCTTCAACATTATGGAGCGTGTATTCACTGTATTCTATGTTAAAGACAACATTAAATACTAAACATGATGTACATATAAAAGATTTCGAGAGACTAACATCGTTTTTCAAAAGGCAATCACTTGGATTTAAATCGAAAAAATCCAGTTTTCACTTATCAAGAGGTAGAAACCTTCTTAAACAAGCGCCTGATGAAATATACCTAGCAATGAAGGTAAGCTAATCTTTATATTGTTAATTGTAGCTTCTTCTTTTAAATTGTAACGTTCTATATTTTATACATATATTAAAGAGATATATCTACTTTTCAGGTAGTGTTGATATTGGCAGTAAGTGGCGCTTGCAGAAGTATCGAACTAGTAAATATGAAGGTTGATGATATCGAGAAACAAGGTGATAATACTAGTGAAGTTACGTGACACTAAAACCAAAGTTGACCGAACCTTGGTTGTTAAAAAAGAATTTGTAAATATAATAGAAAAATACCAAAAAGTTCGACCAAGTGGTATGGAAACAAACCATTTTTTCATAAATTATCATAAAGGGAAGTGCCTGCGGCAAGTATTTGGCAAAAACAAGATTTCGAGTATTCCTAAAGAGATAGCTACCTACCTTAATTTGCCAAACTCAAATCTATATTCGGGTCACTGCTTTCGCAGAACATCAGCGACATTGCTAGCCGATTCTGGTGGCGATTTAACTGCCATCAAAAGGCATGGAGGGTGGAAGTCGACTAAAGTAGCTGAAGGCTACATAGAAGAGTCAGTGGAAAATAAAACTAAGATATCACATAGAGTAACAGAATTGATAAATCTGCATTCCACTCACTCTCCACAACCAAGCACTTCAAAGGATTATCCGGTGCAATCCAAAAACATTACTGTAACAGCTGAAAAAAATAGACAAATACCGATGTCTCCAACATACACCCAAGGATCCCTGGATACTGCAGAAACTCAAGTTTCTCAGAAAATATCAAATATCAACATACCCGGAAAAAGTCTTTTACTAACTATAACTAATTGCTCTAATTTTACCATAAACTTTAAATAAATATCTCACCAAAGTTGTTGATTTATGTAAAATAAAATTCACTCATTTTTTCTTTAGCTAATTAATGTTATTATTTTTACTTTCCTCGTATTCGTAAAGAAAAGCACAGTGTTTACCTCGGGTGAAAGACTTACGTAGACCCTCGAACCATTGGCGCCCGAGCGCAGCGAGGGCGCCAATAGGAAAAATGGCTAGCATGACGTCACGTATGTATGTTTTAGCAGTCCGAAGTGCCCTAATACTTACCGAACCTCTAAAACCGAAACTACTATGAAAATTTCTGAGACCGGTGAAATAGGGCATGTCTCATGATAATAAAAAAATTGTGAATATACGTGACGGCATGAAAGACTATTTTTCCTGTCTTCAAAAAGATATTTGTATTGCAAAATCCAGTATGGTTGAGTTTCTTGTTTTTTCCTAAGTACAGTTCTACGTCACTGAAAGTTATATCTGTAAGCTCGTATCTGTTTTATTTTTTTATTTATTCATACACTTCAAGAGTAGAATAGTTGTGGCGGATGAACATGACAAAAGGATCTATTCGTTTTTAACTATTTGGCTACAGAACTCTTACAACAATAAAAGTGTTAAAATAAAATTATAATTATTTTGTCTCTATTTCATTTTAATTAGTGCAGACGTACGTAATTCCTACTACGTTTAAATTTGTCTAAAATGTAATTATGATAATAATGTGTCATATCTAAATACATAATGCTGAAATACGATTTCGCGACAAATGTGGTTCCACGTTCCACCGTGTGGAACCACAGATTAAGTATTGTGGAACTTTACGGTAGTAAACTAATTAATCTGTGGTGGAACTATCTACGCGTGCGTGCGTAGTCTGTGACTGTATGGGTAGCATCTTATGCGGAATTGTGCCTACTTTTGACTACGGGCCGTAGGGACTCCGACCCATAAGACAAAATTAAACAGACATCAAAATAAAAACACGGAAAAGTACAAAATTATTATCCTTCACTAATCAAAAATTGAGTACAAAAAGGTACGAAAAGTTGACTATTAATATTAATTTAACTAAACAGGAAAACTATAGAACTATCTTGGACATACTTTTCTTAAAAATAATCATCAAAATAGGTGCGCAACACAAATAGCGAAAACATCACGTAACATACCTACATAAAAAAAAAGACTCCTTTTTTTGAAGTCAGATAATAAGTAGTACTTATGTAGGTATTTATGGGACTTCTAAAACTGTATTGTAATACCTACATTTATAAATAGCTACATCAAGATTTGTAAACGATTTCATAGCATACATTATATCATTGAAGTATGAATATTTATAAACTACATGCATGTGTTGTATATTTTATCACAATTAACTTTTTAAAGTCAATCTTACCTTATCTTCGACAACTCTCCGGTAAAGTACTCTAATGTGTTTTCAAGTTCCTGGAATAATTCGTCTGCGATATTTCTGGGTATTGGAACAGCATAATCGAGATGAAGGCCCTCTTTTTGTATGTCCTTCCAAACCACTGAATTTAAATCTATTTCATTCAGTTTGTTCATTCTAACGATTTTAAAGTACCTATGTAAGCGTCTGTTCCACAGAATACTAATATACTAGCGTATGCCTGTTCTATGTTCGTGAATTCGTTGGTTTTTTTAGCACTACAAAAAATAAAGGTAGGTAATAGAATAGCGTAAAGATATACGTTATTTTTGTATTAAGTAGCAACACTAATATTAAACTGTCGAAGCAGAAAACTTACAGCCAATCATAGATTTTAGTGATTTGATTATCTAGATTTTATACCATTAAGCACCTACTTGCATAAATTATGAATTAAATAGCAATAAATGTTTAACAAAATACTTGCCTCCAATTACTGCGAAGACGTAAAAACACGGTAAAAACTGCAAAATTTTTATTTAGGTACCTCAGCCATAAATTAATAAAAAGTGTTACCATAATTTCGGTCATAAATCCTACCAAATTGTTTGAATGAGATACGTAATAATGTACAAAACATAATTTTATTTTTATCAAACGGAACAAATTATAAATTTCTAAAAATATCAATTGCATAGTAATGATGGAGTAGATGAACTCGAAGGTACAATATTCGTATTATTTCGTAAAAACTCTTTAAAAGCGACTGAATCTGTGAGAAACCTTTGATTTGTTAGTCGATATTCAGCTTTAGAATCCGTTTCACATATTTTATTTAAATTATTTTTATGACTTCTTTGACTGGAATAAAAACATTTATAAAATTCAATATGTCATCTATTCATTCAGTACCTATATCTGCTTAATTAATTAGTGTAAAGATCAAGTATCGAAGCAGAAAGTACGTAGGTATTTAAAAGTAGCAAATTATTACTATAAATGTTTCTTTCAGCTGTTTAGGTACATTAATAAATAATTTCCGATAAAAACGACTGTGATATACCGACAGACGAACATTAAGATAACTCCATATATTCCATTATTCCAAGTTTGAAAATGGAACACTGACAATAGCAGCCTATAAACATAAAAAATAAAAACGTAATTAAATCAAGAATTGTTACGAACATCTAATACAATGAAACTACGATGTGTGCTTAGGTATATAATATATGTATATACTATATATGTATGTACATTGTACATACATGTCTAGGAACATACCACCTATTCAACTTATTTTTGTAAGAAAAACTCATACTTTCTTCTTTGTTAATACCATATTATTAATAATCAGTTGTGTTTAGTTCATCTAAGACCAAAGATATCAGACCACCGTCTTTTTGAAATTCGAAAACATCTGAAAACGTATTAAAAATTAACAAACCTTGAAAAATCCAACAGACAGTCTTTATCGTAATATACAGAATATTGTCTTATCCTTCGTATAGTATCACCACTGTCAAAGTTAGTGTTATAATTGTATTCGTATAATTTTTCAATAATACCATCTTTATCTTTAACTGTCCATACATATTCACCAGGAAGCCCTCTCAACTTTGGCTCATCTAAAACCAAAGGTATCAGACTACTATCTGCTTCAAAAACTCCAGTACTTTGCTGACTGATATATTTGGAATAATTTTGAGTCATACTGAGATCTATATTTGATTCCTTGGGACATTTCCAGACAGATTGAGATGTAGAGGGTACGACTCTTGCAGTATTTTCTAAAAATTCTTCAATTTCGGCGTTCAGATCAGATTTGAACAATTTATCTTTGGTTTGTACAATAAAACGGCTACAATAAGATATAAGATCGTTGTTTTTTGAACAATATACTTCTTTTACTAATCCTAAAAGTTTCGTTTCTGCATCTTCTTTTTCTTTTGTAAGTTTTTTTAAACGTGATTTTAAGAAAATATTTTCTTGTTGTGCTACCAAATACAAATGTTGAAAACTGATGTATTTAGATCTGTTTTCCTTCATTAATTTTTGTGTATCTTCAACATAACGAGCAAGTCTATTCTTAGCCATTACTTCAAGGTAATATTGCGATCTAATATTCTTATTCTCTTGAATAGCAGCAATTAATAGTCGTCCTAAATTTTGTTTCTCTTCTCCAATCTCTTTTAATTTCTTTAGTAATAAGAGATTAATTTTTGGTTTTTCTATTGGCTTTGCCCTAAAAGAACAAGTTATATTTTCCAGTGCTGTTGTCGAAAATTTTATAGCCTCCCATAACATTATTGAATATTTTTCTATGGCAGCACTAATATCAATGGCGGTTGCATTCAAATAAACTTTTTTCGTAGTATTAATTATTTTTGATTTTACATAACTATTGAATAAAATTACTTTATGTTTGGTATATTGCATTATTTCATTTTTCCTGTTGAAAATAGACACTGCTAAAACGCCCGCAAAGAACATGAAGTAGTGTACAAATATCGGCCGATCTGCTTTCCTTTCTGTATAATAAGTTTCTCCATGAGAATTTCTTTTTCTTAGTATCGGAGCACTAACGTTTTTATATAGAAAATTTACGGAGCTCATACTGGAATCTGCAATTTTTAAATTTTTTATAGATAGCTTATTCTTTCCATACAGATTAAAAACGTAATTGTATTTGATGTTGAAAATCACAAGTGCACCTAAGCGGGAGATATAAAAAGGAAGACTACTTTACGTAATTATAATAAAACGGTTAACGGCGTGTCGCAACAAATTAACTTCATATTTCATAGGAATTTTGGACAAAGCAGCTCTTAGAATTAAAAATAAACGTCGTCCAAAATATCTTTTATTAAATATTCTTTTGTTGTTTTTTAAGATTAGAAATCCATAAGATATCTGTAGGTTTCATGTAAGGCTTTATATTCACTCATTCGTATATATTAAATTAAATTAAATATATTCTTAGATGGAAGGATGGATTCGAGTTTCCAATTTGACTCCTCAGTACCTAATTCTCCTATGAATATTTTGCTGTCACTTCGCCGAATATTATGCTAGTATTTGAACGATTACATAGTGATATTTTAATCGAATTTCACAAGTTCTTTAGATTAAGTAGATAGGTATGGCTTGAAAAAATTAAAAACATGTAGGCAAACTAGGATGTACTTTGAAGGAGCAGACAAAGCAAAGGCCAAGTATATCCTCAGGTTGGATAAAGGTAATGTAAGAATTCTGGTAGGTATCATAACGGGTCACTGCACACTAAACAGACACCTATCACTACTCAGACTAACACCAGACCCCCTATGCAAACATTGAAATAGGGAAGAAACTAGTATATACTTCATAGCGGAATGCAGTATGTATGCAGGCATTAGATACAACACATTAGGTTCAGACACGCTGGAGGAAAGGGAACTGAGAACAACCAAATTAAAGGATATCCTCATGTTTTGTATTTGTCCGGAAAACCGGAAGATTCATTGATGAAACTGAGGAGGGAGAACCACCAGGCCAACAGTAACTGGAGCTCTAACCAGGGAATAGGGCTGAATGGCACCACTCGAGGGAAGCCGACAGCCCGTCTGCGGCCTGGCGGACGTCCCTATCAGCAATCTACATCTACATGGCTTACACGGTTTAACACATGGGGTGTGTTATACAGATATCAATAATATAATTTTTTTTTGTTAGCAGACTTTCAAACAGTTAAAAACAAATCCACTAGGTAAGTAAGTAATCAATCACCAAACAAATCTAACACTGGTTAGGTCAGAAGGCGATCGTGCAGCGTAGCGGAGCAATAACACCCAGAAGTCGTGTTTGTACAAAGGGCTTCATGGAGTGAAACTTTAAATCCCAAATAGGTAGGTACTCGTAGTGTGCATAGTAAGTATATCATCGCGCTACCAAAACAATATTTCAATTGATGTTATTTCTACCCTTATGTCGCTGAGTTTTGGACACTTATTACCTGCACTTGTAATTTCTTTGTTCTTTATGAACAACGTATCAATCCAACAAATAGCAATCCACATGATTAGCACCAATCCAACCAGCCATTTGAAAGCGATATACATTTTTGGAGCCAACTGTTCGGCGCTTTACAATTCGCCACTGATGGTGTACCATGAATTTTTTATTTTCGATCAAAAACATTATTTTTACAAACTACGAAGTCGTATACGACAGTGTGACATTTTAGAAACATTAATGTAAAATATTACACTTTTTTATATGCTATGTTCAAATAGTTTTTACTTAAACGGTTTTTTTTTTTAATTTTGATAGGTAATATTTATTGTTTTGTTAATGTGTTTTTTACCATACTTTCTACCAAAGAGAATTTATCCAATACGTTTCTAATTGAGCTAAGTAGGTACACTACCTACGCACCGTCCTTATAAAGATAGCGTATTAACATACCATATGTTTTCTTAAATTAAGTTAAAATTGGTAAAAATAACTTATACCTAAAATGTTATTCATCACTGTAAAAAAAATAGCGAACAACAACAAAATACTGTAGTGCGCTCTTTTAGTGCGCTAAATCGAAAAATGACACCATAAAATAATAACAATAGGCTTTAAAAAAATTGAAACTATGTAAAACAATGGGTACTTATTAGTACTACAATACCATAATATAATGTTTTCCAACATAATTCGTGACAATGACATCTGCGTTTAGTATGATTTAGCGAAGTTAAAAAAAATTGTGTGAAAACCATTAATTTTGTTATGTATATAATTTAAATTAGAAATAATTACTTTATAATAGAAACTGATATGTAAGTATAGTACATCCTCACTCCGTATCCCCAACAGGGCAGGTAGAGTGGGCCAAAATTAAGTATCAATATAGGTACCTAAATAATTAGTAAGTAAAACAATAAGTTGAAGAGCTTGAATTAAGAAGGTACTAATTCAAAAGTCAGATTTCTTAAGAACATACCTAAATCCTTTTTTTATGAGTGAATTCGTATTTGAGCAAAGAAATAATAAACTTCTTTAAGTATTTCAGTCAAATAGTGGTCATGGAATCACTTTTACCACACATAACATAACTTCACGCTGTATCCCCAACGGGGTAGTCAGAGAGGACGGAGCGCCAGGAGTCGCGGTCCTTACACACCTCTTTCGCTTCCTCAAATCTCATCATTCTCCTCACACATTTTCGCCTAGGTATGCGTGTTTTACCACACATAATATGTTATATTTTAATAGTCTAAGTTTGGTAAACATTAACAAGCAACAGAATTAGTAATTCACACTACAACCTAGTGTAAGTAGAATTCTATGGTTTCCACTATAAATTTACTTGTTTCCTATAATAATTAGAGAATAATTAAATGAGAAGCGAAACGTCGACGAACGAGTTTGAAACTTTGCGTTGAAGGTATCTAACAAATATACACTTGAAAAGAAAATTTACTTTTTTTAACACTAACTGTTAACTGTTTTTTGAAATTATTTAACATTTCCTATAATATTTTTTTGGTCATTATACTTTTCCAAGTTACAGTGTCTTTAATGAAGTTATATTACATTTTATTGCAGCACATTATATTTTTCTATAGGGATAAATAGTGCTTATGTAGTAGTAATATAATACTTTTTACCAATTTTAAAGTTCCTTCATAATATATTTTTCATTGGATACTATCAAGGTCACTCTCTGTATAACAAATAGGACAACTGAAAGATAACATTATATTAAACTATAAGGCTTATTTATGTATTTTTAGTTATAAATTCTGTTGAAACAAACATCCCCTAATAGCACATGTTTTACTTCTCAACAAAAGCGAACGAAATATAAAACAACTATAAATTAATAGTATATGAGACAGATATCTACAGTTTAACAACACCTGAATCAATACAATAGCTCGAAGAAGTTTTTTAATTTATTTAAAAATTAGAAATAAGTATTAGAAAATTGTGCATCTACATATATTTTAAAAGACATTACAATACTTATAACCACCTAAGTCTAAGAAAGCTTGTACTATAGATACTCGTACCCAACCAGTACCACACTGGGCGGGAATTACTAGTAATAATCACATTGCAAGACTTCAATAAGCTTGTAACCTAGCCAGAAATAAACCAAAGACGCCAATACCCTTGACCTGGGTATCTTGTAAATTAGTGATGCCTTAGTATGTTAACTAGACGACACAAAAATAAATAAAACGGATTCTATTTTGAACTCTTTAATCTAAATAATTTCCTAATTTTGACTTGTATAGCTAATCCTAACAATGTGAAATTCTTCTTATACCATTCAATATTATATTCCATGTGTGACTTCCAATTTTTGTCTAAGAAAGCTTTGTAAAATACACTCATTTCATCTGCGGTTAAGTTAGCTTTACCATCTGGAAGGTTCTGTTTGAGGTACTGTTCTCGTTCCTGTGAAAAAATATAAGTAAATATTAAATTCAACAATCAAAAAATGACATTTTACAATATAGAGGTACATAATATGTTAACTACAACCACTAAAATCGTAATATTCAAATTCAAATCATTTTATTCAACCAAATTGCACGAAATTTTTGATCATAAAATCTACCGTTGGGGATACAGCGTGAAGATAAATGTAAATCTGCCTTTGGTATGAAAAGAAAACCTGCACACTGAGAAGAATCAACAAAAAACTCAGTCAGTTTTTTCAACATCATTCTACAATAGTTATTTTAAAATACAATATTTGTAAACCCAGTAAATGCATGTGCAGGGAGGATTATTCCCAAACTAATGTTACCTTCAATAAAATCGTTAATTTTATAGTATGCTTTTCCAATGCTTGTACATGTAATACATACTTACATACTTCTTCACACTGCATCCCTAATGGGTTAGTCAAGGAGGACAGAATACCAAGTGTTGCGGTCTTTACATACTTCTTTCGTTTCCTCAAATTTCATCATTCGATAACAAGCTTAAATCTCTTTTCAGTGAATTGTGTTATTTCACTTAAATGAGAAATCTTATTATAAAAATGAATACAGTTGCCCAAAAATGACTCACTTCACTTTTGTAATTTAAATTTAGGAATAATTAGCTCATCATTATCTCTGGTTTTCATGCTTTGCCTCGAGTTTCAATGCCTTTCTTTTGAAATAGATTATCGTTTTTATAGTGTACACTATGTTTTTAAAGATGTACAGTAAGGGCCAGGTGAGTACATCAATGTCTTTAAAACCTGCAGTTTGTGTATTAAGCCTGTAGCTTGAAAATAGAAATTCTTATCATTTCAACAATTGTATTCACACTTTTTGAGAGCTTTGGCATCTTGTTTGTGTGTTTCACTGTTATGCTACTTTTCGAAAAATTGTGTGCTAAAGTATAGAAGTACTGTACAAGAACAGGAAAATCTAAATATCATGGTATTGAAGTTTTCCTCCAAGAAGTAGTTTATAACATTAGGGCTAAGCATTAGATCAACTACCGTTTCTCATTTTGACACTTTATCATTTAACATGTAATATTTTTAACATAGCTGATATTTTCGTTATTAATCAAATTACAAAAGCAGTTTCACTACGAAATCTTTTCATTCTCTCGAAGATCGCGAAGCGTAGTGGAGCGATCACCTTACGACTTCGGTGTTATTTTTTTAAATTTTTCGAACTCTTATTATCAAAAAACAAATTCTATATTGACACCAATAATATATCTCCATAGACGTAAAAACAAAAATTTAAGCCATAGTTGATCTGAAGCACATCAAAATGATTACATAAAATCACCTGAAAAAACCTCGAATTATGTTGGCTCCAGAAATTTTGGTTCCAGTCCTGGACCTCTGTTCTTAATTCCCTATACTTTTTCTCTAACTCTGTTTCATTTGAGGGCTGTTTAAATATTATTTTTCTTAGATTAGACACTGGATCGGGAGGCCCTACCATATCAGTTGTTATTTTCTTAGGATGTGGATCTTGTATAGATTTTTTGTCGTGTGTTGTACTTGTTTGTCTTGCTACTAACAAGCACGTTCTGTGCCTGCACCAACGGTTCGACAACATAATATTTAAAACAAACAGAAAGAACGGAATAAGAAAGAAATATAAAATTACAAGGTAAAGTTTAAGTAACAGCAGCAAAGAAAAATGTAAACGCAAAAACGTCAGTAGTAAGCTGTCAAAATCAGCTGGTCGCTTTATTTTAATTAAAGTGGATAAGCTTAAGACATAAAGTTATACCGCCGTGAATGCAAATGAATATCTTTTGACTTCAAAATAATAAATAGTTACGTAATGCACAATAACATTAGAGAACCTTGAGACCTTTAGAACCTAGCATTTAAACAAGGTTTGGCCTCCTCTTCCACAAGTATTTCGTCTTCACAACGAACGCATTAATGCAATTTAAGTCGGTGGAAATAATAAAAGGCACTCATTTGACTATACTATGGCAAAGCGCGACTTCCGATGACGCTATGATGACGATGATGATAATTTTCTCTATGGTTAGACAGTTAGACTCAAATTGTATTCCGTGGTTAGACTACGGCGGCTGGTGCGATAGCATTTCTCCGACGGATCCCTTGCCATTATTAAATTTCCAATTACCTACATAATAATTGTTTCAAATAATTTACTGTCGTTTGTACATTTACTTTGTCTTAACGTTGTATTTTATGGAGTAGTTCGCCTCTTGTAAGATTAGGTACTTATTTCTCATGGCTGAGTTGCAAAAGCACGAATTGCCCTTTTTTTTTTTTTTTTTTTTTGGTTTCTGAGAGGCGAAATGAAACCCCCGCGGGCTACCCAGCCGGACTCTACGCCGACTGGGGAGTGTCGGACTCGAACCGACTAAACAAAACCCCTCTTTGCTGTTAGCCCTAGTGGCTTTTACAGCGTCACAGGTCGCGTTGGGGCGAGCGCTGAAGGCGCCCTGCCAGATGGTCGACCGCCTGAGGGTTCCTCCAGCCGAGGGATGCCTCGTATGGAGGGCGAACCTCGGGCTCAAGGCGTCGCCAGGGGAGCTTTCCGCACCTGCGTGCATCTTAACGGGCTTCCTATTCGGGTGAGGGCCGGGCCTCTAGCGGACCCGGCCGGCGAGACGGCTGAGGGCCGGTTAGTGTGCCTAGTGTTCCGCGTGGCAGTTTACAATGTGGCTTAAGACCCGCGTGTGTGCGTGTAGAGCTAAGTGATCGAGCTTCTAAACGTGAGACCCTACGGGTGTCGCGGGGGTCGTCCTCGCCTCCGCCGGTGGGGGCGGTGCGGTCGTAGTGTGTAGGTTGGCATGTTCGAGTTCGAACGTGTAATGTCGTCGTCGCTGTCGCCTAACACATGTCTAGGTCTAACGAATTGCCCTGTGTCTTTTCCGACATACATATATATTTAATAACTGTATGTTGGTTGCATTGCCATTCTCAGTTGCATTGCCACCTATCAGAAATTGCTGTTATTGCTGTTTTTAGCGGGATTTCATGGGGAGCGGTTGGGAAGTTGTTTTAATTATTTGTGAATGGTTTATAGTAAATATTGTGATGTAAAATTGGTGTAGTTTTGCGTCCTAAGTATCTACGCAGTTGTGCTGTTATATGAAATTGTTTGAAATAAGTGCTTATTTAGTAAAGTGATGTTGAGATTTTTTAGTGGCTCAGTCCGCCTCAGGATTCTATTAGAAAGACATCCTCAATATATTTGTTGCCAGAAACTCCAAACAAACATCTAAAATGTATTACGTCGACATTTTGATGAAATAATATGAAGAATTTACCTACTAATTACTGAAAACGTAGGTGGTATAGGCTAAGATTCGTTTACCTTCTTTCCTAATTTTTTTTGTTTATTTATATTATTTAAGGCATTGGTAACAAAACCATCAGCTTAATAATGAAACTTCTGGAGAAATATTAACTGTCCCTAATGAAGTTAAAAAGGACTTCTTGGAAGAGCCCGAAAACTTCAGCTACACATGTTTATTTATATCTCTTCCATTATTTTCACTTACACAGAACTTTAAAACACAATATGCTATCACTCTTGTACTTTAAAACTCCTAAAAATGTAAAAAATAGAAAATGTAAATAAAATGACAACCTCACTTTTCCCGATCCCGCCAAAAAGTCCCCTTCAATCAATCAATCAATCTTTTCAGTGATGGCTTCTAATGTGACGAGCACATTAATTCTGCCAATGTCACGTATTGCAAAAGACACTATACAGGGGTTGGGATAATACAGAAAAAAAAAAATTTTTGTTTTGCTGTTTTTCAGACAAATGTAGGTACCTAAAACAAATAAGATTATGTAAGGACAGATGACACACAAACACAACTGGTTATAATATAATAGTATTAGTTATATATAATGTACAGCTAGTAATAATATAGTGGTATATAAATTATAACACAAACAAACTTCACATTATAACTTGATGTCATTAACACATAAAAATTTATCCAACACCTTAACAAAAGGAGTATTTACCAAAGACAAAACAAATTTACAATTTACAGGACGAGGAATAGAGGGGGGAAGAATATCATACAGAGAATATTTTAGTTTCGGGCAGCAAAAAAATAAATGATCCAGGGTACCTTCATCGATACCACACTCACATAAAGAGTTATCTCTAACGTGTATTTTAGCCAAATGTACAGGTGTACACGCATGACCCAGTCTCAAACGACAGAGTATAGAGGTATTTCGTTTACTGAGACTACGGTGGACGAAAAACCAAGGCCTACGAGGGACTTCTGGTTGGATGGAGGCATAGTGTTTACCCTTAATCGATCTAGATATCTGCCAGGCGTCACTCCAAGACTCATGAAGCTTATGTTTAGCCATAGAACATAAATCATGGGAATGAATGACATAATGTGAAGGAATTCCTGAACTTACAGCTTTTTTAGCCCAACAGTCAACAATTTCATTATCTAAAATCCCACTATGTCCAGGAATCCAAGCTAATACAATATTGAAATTTAATTGATGACACTGATATAACTCCTCTCTAATGGAAAAGATAACAGGAAATTTGTTTTTAGATTTGAAAGGGTTTTCTTTAATGGCGTGTAAGCAACTAAGAGCATCAGTAAAGATTATAGTGCCATTCAAATTGTGAGATTTAACATAACGAATGGCTTCTAACAATGCTATAGCTTCGCCTGTGAATACGGAAGAATAAGATGGACATTTGAAACTAAGGACAATTTTAAATTTAGGGAGCCAAATTGTAGCACCTACATCTTCAGAATATGAAAATTTGGATGCGTCAGTAAAAACGGTGACCCAGTTATTCCAATCTTTATTAAGAATACTACGAAATAATGCATTGGACAATATACAGTTCTTTTTAATGCCGAAATTCAAAAGTATTGAGGGCTCGAAAATTAGAGCATTGTAATTGATAGTGAAAAGAGGATGAGAAGGTAACTGAAAAAAAGGATGAGGGAGTTGGCAGAATTGTATATAACTTCTTAAAAGGCAGGGTAGTTCAAAAACAGAATCATATCCAGAAGTTAACTATATCATGAAGTTGGTGAAGCTTATCTAAGAGGGAGTGGGAAGAATTTTGTAATAGTTTATATAGGAATTTATCACAAAGAAACTGGCTGCGCAAACGAAGAGGAGGATCGGCACACTCTACTTGAAGGGCGTTAATGGGGGAAGATTTCATTGCACCAGTGATTACTCGTAAGCATCTTGACTGGATTCTCTTCAATTTATCGAAGACATTTTTATTGCAAGGATCTAAAATGAAACATCCATAATCGAAATGGCTTCGAACGATTGCATTGTAGACTAGTTTTTGTGTGTAGGGGTGAGATCCCCACCAAACTCCTGACAAAGACCTAAGAATGTTAACACCTTTCTCACATTTTTGATGTATATAATTGTAATGAGTGATACCGGACAGTCTAGAGTCTAGATAAATACCCAAAAACTTAACATTACTAACAACAGATATTAATTTATCATCAAAGATTAAATTTAGGTTTGGAATGTTACGTTTTCTGGTAAAAATTACAGATTTACTTTTAGAAATTGAGAGAGTTAAGCCATGGTCTGTAAGCCAATCTCCCAAGTAATAAAGAGCTGAATTAAGTCGGCTGTTAATTTCTGTTATAGACTTAGATGAAACATACAGAGCAATATCATCAGCATATTGTAATATATTGCAAAAACAACCCACAGATCCTTCCAGGTCGTGAGTGTAAATACTGTATAATAAGGGACTGAGCACTGATCCTTGAGGTAGTCCACGCCAGATAGATCTTGGAGAAGTTTGTGAATTAGGGCAGCGAATTATAACAGTTCTTTCCATAAAGAGATTGCATATGAAGCGAGTCATCTTGTCAGGAATACTCAGATAAAGCATCTTCTGCCTGAGTAAAGGAAGAAGAACGCTATCATAAGCAGAGGCGATGTCTAAGAAGACACCGGCAAGGAACTCTTTATTTTGGAAAGCTATATGGATGTCCGTAGTTAAAATGGACAAGCTGTCGATCGTGCTCATGCCTTTTCTAAAACCGAATTGAGTAAATTATTTTTTTCCAAATACCATTCTAATCGATTTTTTACAAGATGTTCCATAGTCTTAGAAAGAGTGGAAGAGAGTGCGATAGGTCTACGTGATTTGGGATCAGAGGGGTCTTTACCAGGTTTTAAAAGAGGAATAATAATTTGTGAGTGCCAAGACTTAGGTGTAACACCATAATCAAAGAAAAAATTTAATAGATTCAAAAAAAATATTTTAGATTTATTATTTGCGTGCACTAGAAAAGAATAAGGGATCCCATCGATTCCTGGAGAAGAGTCCCTTAAGTCTGATAAAACACAATTCAATTCTGACAAAGAGAAAGCAGAATCGAGATCATTTAAAGAGGGAAGAAAGGCGGATGGCGCAGAGAATGAGTCACAATTAGGGGCGGAACTGGGTGCCATTATATTAGCAAATGATTCTATCCATGTGGAAGGGTCGTTAGAATAAAGATTTTCATAATTCAGAGCACAGCGATATCTTCATATTTTTCCACATTTCAGAAGGAGGGGTTCTGGGGGAGAGTGCTTCACAAAACCCAATCCAACCTTGTTTTTTCTTTTTGGACAAGGTCCTTCTAGTACGAGCTGCAATTTGTTGGTAAGCCAAATAATTGTCCAATGTCATGGAAGTATTGTAGGTATCTTCTGCTTTTTTCCTCTGCTTGATAAGAGTAGTGCACTCAGAGTCCCACCAAGGAGGGGACTCTTTGCGAATAAAGGGTTGTTTTTTTGGCAAATGACAATCTGCAGAAGAGGTTAGAGCTTCAACAAATGAAGAGTAATTATTGAGAAAGTTGCCAGGAGTTGTCTGTGGGATGGAACCAATTTTCAGATCAAGGGTGGATGAAAAATCAAACCAGTTTACCTTATTTAATTTGTATTTTAAGAGAGGGGTGAGATTATTAGGAGTAGAGGAGTTGTAAGGGAAAGAAAGGATGATAGGAAAGTGATCGCTGCTATAAGAGTGAGGAAGGGTTTTCCAAGAGAGAAGACATGCCAAGGATGGAGAACATAAACTCAAATCAACTGCTGATTTTGGATTTTGATGAGGAAGGACACGCCGTGTTGGGAAACCGTCATTTAGTACACATAAATTTACATCGTCGAATATCTCTATGAGGTTGCAAGCGAAAGAATCATTGTAGTGGCTTCCCCACAATTGATGGTGGGCATTGAAATCCCCCATGATGATGACTGGAGGAGGAAAAGAAGAAATAATGGATTTTATACTAGCAATAATAGAATTGTTAGGATGTGGAATATAAATTGAGAGGATAGAAGTATTAAGAACTCTGACAGCCACTGCATTATAATTATGATGAGAAGAAAGAGGTATATGGTGGTATGGAAGGGAGTGTTTAATAAGTATAGCACAACCTGCATAACCGTCATCTCTATCGTCTCGAAGACACGAAAAACCTACAACCCGAAAATGGGAATTACGGGTCAACCACGTCTCCGAAACGGCAATGACGGCAGGAGAAAATGTATTGATTAAAATAGTAAGTTCGTGTTTTTTCCTGCGGATACTTTTACTGTTCCATTGTAACAGGTGAATCGGGGAGAGATTTGGGGACTGATCCATTATTAGTTAATAAGGATATTTCATTGATAGTTTGGGCAACGTTGGGCGGTATACAATCACTATATTTAGAAATGACATTGAAGAATAAAGAAGTAAGGAGTTCCAGGAAGTTCTCATTAGGAGTAAGAGGAGGAGGAGGAGTGAGAGGATGGGACATTACTAATAATAGATTGGTGAGCCTGTTTATCATAGCCTTTGGCTACAGAGATTCTTGATTGCGGTTTACGTAATACCGACTTTCTATGTGAAATAGTTTGTGGGGATAATGAAGGTTGGGAATTGAGATTTTAGTGAGAAGAAGAGGAGGGAAGATTAGTTGTTTCTGCATAGGATCTACGCACATTTGGGAATCTGGTTGAAGCTTCGGCATACGAGACACTCTCTTGAGACATCACTATCTTTATTGATTTTTGCCTAGATTGCTCCGGGCAGACTTTGTCTGAAGCAAAGTGTCTACCGGAACAATAAAGGCAAGTGGCCCTATTCTCAGTCACTTCACAGGAGTTACCTGTGTGCGACTGAGCACAATTATAACAGCGTGGCTGAGAACGACATTGAGCGCTAATATGTCCAAATCTACAACAATTGAGACATTGAATAGTAGGGAATTGGTAGGGTTCTACAGGCAGCGAAGTCTAAAAAGAGTAAACATGTTTAGGTAGGACTTGTCCACGAAACGTCAAGACTACAGTCTGGGTAGGGACCCAAGAGGTTTTCCCTTCAATTATCTTCTTGCGATTAAGCCTCCTGGCTTTTAATACAATGCCACATCCATTAGGAATAATTAGAGAATCAGCTAATTCTTCCATTGACCAATCGACCGGGATGCCCCTAACACACCCCATGCGTGTAATACCATATGTAGGAATGGAGCCTCTGTATTTACATGTTGTCAAAAGATTATTTTTTAAGAAATTGTTAGCTTCTGTAGCACAGCTAAATTCGACAGATATTCTATTCCTACCTACATGTTTGATACCATCTGTGACTATGTTTTTGATATTGTTCTTAAACAAAAATTGACCAAACTTTATAGGCCTAATGGTTAGGCCAGCTGCAAGATCTGGCTCAATTCTGGACACATGTATGATGAATGGACCCGGATCAGAAATAGTGTAGGCGTTCGTTTCTTGTAAGAGACTAGGATGCGTATACAATGATTGTACGGAAGCAGAGGCGAGTGATAAATCAGTGATGACCTTCTTTGAAGTCATCAACAGAGCTAGTTGATAATACGCGTTTCCTATTGTTCAAAGATTGTGAGAACAATGGAGGGGAAGTATACATGTTAACCCCATCGGGAGGTTCTGGATCCGGAGGATCATTCATTGTTATACCGACAAAAAACTAAATAAACTCTATTTTAATGATATAAATATATGCATGCAATGGTATAATAAAATATATACCTACTACACTTACCCGGAATAAACCAACAACACAAACATATAATAGTACTTATCTAGAAAACAGAAAAATGGAAAAATAAACCAGAATAAGATTAAATAAAGTTAACAAACAATAATAACCCCACAAGCACGTGTATTAGGCAACAACTGTGAAAGCAGAATCCAAAGTCCCCTTCTTTCCTAAGTATTAATAAGAATTGTACTACTCCTGTCAATTGCTGTCACTGTCAATATTGTCATTGTCATGAAAATTTTCCCGATATCCGAATTATGTAAACGTGAGCTACAGATTTTAGATTGTAGTTGAATGTTCTTACTAATTTAGCTTAGAAAGGACCCAATTTATTTTCAATTAAAAACAAAATATAACAATGGCCAAAGGCAAAAAAGATGATGCGGTAGACGAATATTCCGCCAAATTGGATATGTGCATCACCGATGGGATTATCAAAACAGGTAATTTTAGTTATTATTTAAAAATTTGATATATATTTAAAAAGATGTAAATATCGCTGATAATTTTCCTAATCGATTCTGGAAATACCTAACTTAACAAGATCTCAAAATATTTTAAATGTATTATCACGTGATTTCTTATAAATATTCTTATATGTTATATGTCTTATATCTTCTTATATGTTAATTTTATACTTGCTACTAATAGCTTATAGTACACACGAAATATAGTACACAATACTTAAAGTATTTTGAAATGTCACAGGTGGTGGAATTATCTTAGGAGCACTTACCTCAGTGCTGTTCCTCAAACGACGGAGATGGCCTGTTATAGCAGGCATGGGCATAGGCATAGGCCTTGCATATGCCAATTGCGAATATGAATTAAATCCGAAGAAGAACCCAGCTTAGTTTTATTATTTAGAATAGGTCTATGATGATCAGGTAATTACCTTAGAAATGGTTCTATAATTAAATAGTTAAGGAAAATGTAAAAAACTTTTTTAATTATAATTGTAATGTTTATACAAAAATCGTCTTGCCCATGATATTAGTAATGTTTAAAAATGAGTTTGGTGGCTTCAAATTCACAAAACAAAAAAAAATACTTTTGTCTGGCGTCTGGTTTATTTTTAAGAAATTCCTTATCTGACATTGCAACTTTTCTACCATTCTTTTAAAGTGGCTATTGGTCATTGTAACAGACATGTATTACTGATACTAGAATCAAGGAAAAGGATAGATTTTAGTAAATATTTCAAGATAGATCTCAATAAAAATAACCTTTAAATATATTGTAATCAGTTTTGTAATGCAATGTTACTACCAACTAAAAGTTTACTGATTATATCAAATACTGGGCTGTCCATTTTGTCATAGTTTTCAGTTAATACAATTAAGATTTATTTAAAAGAGCAATAATATTTGTATAACGAAATTTGACCTGTCTTGTATTGTAATTTAAACTAAAATAGGTATGTAAGTAAAACCATTGTTTATTTTACTCTTCTCTTTTGCATACTGGCAACTTTATTTATTTTAAAACACATTTGCCATTCTTAAATAAAAAAAATGGGAAATCTCTGATCTAAAATGTTTGTCTTCTTAATTCTGTATTTTTTTTATTTTCAGCAAGGGCCGTGTAAAATGTGAAATCAGAATGCTGTTAAAATTGCATACAATTTAAAAAAATATTTTTTGTTGTACAAATATCTACTTATTATGTTAATAAATGTTTTTATTTATTTATTTGTGGTACAGTTATCACCTACAATTAAAACACAGTATAATAGAACAATATTTTAATAATAATTATTGTACAAATCGATACTGGAATCAAGAAAAAGGATAGATTTAGTGTATCTTAACAAACAATAAAAATAATTTAAATACAATAAATTCATTATTTTAGTATAAACAGACAAAAACTATCAACAACCCATAATATAGATCCAAAATATTGGTATTTACTGACACTGACATACAACAATGGGGCGCTTATACCAAAATATATTATATAAATTGAGTTTGCAATTCTTGACTGCCTTTTATTTTATCATTCATTATAGCCTAAGAGCATGTGACGGCCAGATCTTTCTTATTTTACAAAAGCTAAAAGTTTCTCTGCCCATGTCCCTAACATGGGTAGGAACGATCAACAACTATCAAGTTTGGATCATCGTGGCTTTGCCAGGTAATCTAACAAAGGTGTTTAAAATTATGTCCCAAAATCGTTTAAGTATAAAGTGTAGTTTTCCTATGTTTTATTCAGCATAACATTAGAAATCATGTCTTTCATTGCCAGACAGTCGTGGCAACGCTCTGCCAGACACTCATAAACGGTGATAAATTGTAATTATACTTACGTCATAGAACAAAGTTGAATTTTGTATATGTTGCTTGGGGAACTATCAGAAAATGTTTACTTAGTAGCCAGACAGTTTCAATAGTTTTTACATCTTACCAGACACTGAAAGTTTGCCGTATATAGGCGCGAGTGCGAGGCATTATACATACAAGCAAATGTGAGTGAGATAGGTCTATTGCGATCTTTTGCTTCGCATCTGTTGTTTAATTCTGTGTTTGTGTTAAACTATTATATGTGCAGTATACAACGACCTAAAGGCCGGCTAGTTACTTAAGCAACATACATATATAAAATTTAGCTTTTATAGTTTCGAAAGTATATTACAATTTATTAGTGTCTAGTAGGAGGTTGCCACGATACTGTCTGGCAATGAATGACGTGATTTCTAATATTGTCCTGAATAAAATATAGGAATACACTATACTTTAACGATTTTGAGGTGTAATTATACACCTTCGTTAGCTGTTACCTGGCAAAGCCACGATGATTCAAACTTCATAGTCGCTGTTCGTTCCTACCTATGTTGGGCACATGTGCAGAGTAATTTTCAGCTTTTATAAAATAACGAAGTTCTGGCCGTCACGGGCTCTTGCTCTATTAGGTGGTAAAAACAAAATAATGGTTAAAATAGGAATTATACAATTCTTGAGTACTGTTATGAAATAAAACAATTTGTCAAATGATTCATGCTCAGGAAGATACGAAAATTCGTAAATTTAATTAGTCGATATTTATAACATCTAAGACTCATTATAATTTTCCTGTAAACTTTATTAGACATATTCCCTAACTTTGTAAGTGCTTTTAAAATTCTAGATTCAGTGGTTCCTACGGAAAGATAAGAGGCGTTGGTTCAGCCACTCTTCTTATGAAATACAGTCTTAAACATCACAAAATCCATAGTCATAGAAAATTAAATTCTTATAAAAATAATAAAATGTTAAAAAATTTAATGCCAACTGGAGTTACCTAAAAATGATTGGTTTTATCAATTCATTAAACACCGTGTTACGCAATCAATTTGTTTGTCAATAATTATGTTATCATAGTTACCACAAATGATCATGTGATGAAATCGTAAAATCTTTTGGGATTTTCCGCTCAAACTCAAAAACCACCAATCGACTCGTGTTTCGCCTCTCAACGAAGCATCCTCAGGATATTCCAGAGATCACTCGGTAAGCTAACCAGGACCGAATCTAATAGCTGACCGAGTCCAATCTCTGGTATATCCTGAGGATGCTTCGTTGAGAGGCGAAACACGTGTCGATTGGTTGTTTGTGGAGTTTGAGGGGAAAATAGCTAAAACTTTTAGGAATTCATCACATGAACTGGATTTCCGCAAAGTAACACCAGTCTATACAATAACAAATGATCATCACTTTTTGGTTATATATTAATAACTCTTGGATGTATATGGCACCGTATGGTTGTGACGAGCGTTACTTTGTAATTTATCTTACGAGATTGTAAACTGTTAAATAAATTGTGAACTGTACTATACTGCTTACAATATAAATTATTAATTAAAGTTTATCGATAGTATTTAATATATCCATGTCAATCCGTCAATTTGTGGACTGGCGTCATACTTGCATGCATCGGAACGCACTTTACGCGCTGATTGATTGAACGTTTATTTTACGGGTGATAAAATCTGTCGGATTATGAATCCTGTCAGTAAGCAGGTTCGTTCACTATTTGATGGTTTCCCATGGATAGATTATAAACTATCGAAAATTAACACGTTGTATTGTAAGCAGTAGGGTTAAGTTCACAATTTATCGATAGTTTTCGATCTCGCGAGACAAATGGTGTTCACAATCATAGGGCGCATTTATAATTTATTTATTGCATGCTTTTATCGTCACTTTTTTACCTTCCGAAATACAATAGGTAAGCAAAATGCTTCACTATTATGTCGTCGATAAAAACGCTTTTTCAACGTCTACGGCATGACGTTATAGTGCACGGAAACATACAACTGCATAAATTTTGCTTCCCCATTGTACCGTGGACGGTAAAATCGTGCCGATAAAAACGTTCAACGGAAAAGTATAAAAGCAGCCATATGGTAACAACATATACATGTGCTACTGAAAGCTAATAGATAAATGTACGTTAATATTGTGTAAGGCAGTGTTTTAACTGGTCGAATATAAAAATACATACCTACATTTGAAAATTAACAAAAGGTATTATTTACAGAGCTATTTTCTTTTTGGGACATTGATATAATATCTAACAAATTAACAACTATAAAATTACAAACTCGAGGCAGTTAAATCACAATATAAAACACTCACTAGTACATGGAGTTATTAGCCAGAGAATGTTTATATCTATGATTAAAAAAATTCACTTCTTCCTTTAATATTTGAAATTAAAAAGATATTCAACTAAGAATGAAGTGTCTATTAGATTAATTTATAAGCAATAATTTCGAATAACACCTCTATGACTTCATATAATAATAATTTGTCTTTTACACAAACAATTGTTTTATAAAATGCATTCAAGGGGTAAAAACAGTAGGCAGTAAAACGAGACAACACGATCTGACAATTATTTGGATGAAACGTACGATTTGTCTAACATTATTAACTATAATATGCGTTAATAAATCTAAATATAATCATAAAATTGGCAAATTTGACTAGATTCAGCATAAACTTAAATATTTTGTTTCAAGTTTACGGAAAATTAATTCAGTAGCATCTGATTTTGTTCCCAGTTTAAAGAAAATAAAGCAAATATTTTACATAAAGCAGAATAATAACCTCGACATTAGGGTTGCCAATCGCAATTTTAATACTAAATATTATATGAACTATGTGAAAATATTTTGTTTCTGGTAATCATGTATGATTTGTAATTGAATTGACTCCTATTATAGTATACATATATAAATTATGAATAACCTAATATAGAGAAAACAACACACACAATATGTACACTTTCTTTGAGTAAGAGAAAACATATGACTGGTATTAGCTGTTAATCATTTGAAACTAACCAGAAATTGCTATATATTATTAAAAGTCCCAAAAATGTAGGTTTATATTTTAGATTTTTTGTTTTTCCTGAGATAAGTACTCATACGTCAATATTTTTTATATAAAAAGAGTTGACAACCCTATATTAGTCCGTTAATTTTAAATCTAACTGGTAGTAAAATTAACAACTGATATTTATTTAATGAGGACAATTAGCGCTATATGTTACTATCTATTAATTCTGGTATATTATGAATAATTTAAAAACTATATAATAAATTGAGATAATATAACAAATTTTAATACTTTTTGAACACTACTTGCCTATATTTAAATGAAAACAAAATTAATTACTAATAGAGAGATAATTTTGAAAATTATGGAAGCAGCAAATCATCACTGAAAGCTAATCGCTTTTGTTTAACGATAATTTTATAAATTTTTAGTGTAATTGCAAGAAAACGCTATTACCATAGTATATGTAACTCTTTTCTAAAGAAATATTACGGAAGTTTTTCTAATAATGAGTAACATTTTGATCTAGTGATCCGACCGTTTCATAAGTTTAATTTGATTTTCATTTATAAAGACTCATTAAAAATGTGTTAAAGGAAACAAGATTTGACAAAAATTCTGGGCAAATCTAAAGACAAGTTTGCAATAGAACTAATAGATTAAAATAAGGCTTTGATACATCAGGCACCGCAAACAAGATACTGTCCTACTATAATCGTCAGCATAACACTATTCATTCTACACTGAAGCAAACTTTCATAGTGTAAAATTATTTATTTATAGTGCACTTTGATGTAATACTGTCTATATATTAATTACTACACATGCTAGCACGAAAATCGGCCCATAGCACACAAACGCTACTTAACCAGTTACCTATCAGTACTCTACATTGCAATGGTCTCTCTAAACTTCAATAACCAAAGTAAACAAAAATTTTATTACGTAAACCAACTTTTATATTTAAATAAAAATTATTTTTAAAGGCACACATTACAAGATAATAAATACGAGATATAATATTATAAAAAATTGTCATGACCGTTCATACCGACAGGATGCAAGATGGGCCGATTATTTTGCTTGCGAGTGTGTTCTCGTTATTATAAGCTAATGTTATTGTGATCGTGTCGACGAATTGGTTAATTACACCTAATTTATCATTATAAAAGTATGAATTATTCGCAATTCTTGCCATTTGACTGGAGTCCGGAGGAATTAAGTCCAATGAGGGTGAGTTCTGTTAAGTTTCGGATATTGTAGTTCCCATAGAATTCAAATTCAATATAACCGTTTAACAAGGTTCAACTTGTAAAGACCCTTATATTTTCATTATAAATATGAAGTCTTTTAAAAAATCCCAATAGTATCTCGGTGATTGTATCAAATACCGAAGCGCTGTACAATATCTGAAGTTTTCTATAAGTAAAATAATGTTAATTAATCCAATGCATAGCAATTTCTACAGACTCCATCATCATACAATTTAAAATCTCGATTTTCGCACTACAAAATTCACTATATAACCTACAGTGTAGGGAATTCAGTTCGCCTAGCTCGTAATATATAGGCACTAAAATATTTCGACATAATTTCACCATGACAACTTGAAGTGATTGAACATAGAGCATCAATATCTACATTATTATTGAGATGTAATTAGACTACCACTGAAGCACTAAACATAGACAAATATGTCGTATTAACATAAACAACAAATGTACAACCAGTCTGAATTATTTGTCGACTATCCCGTTATGATATTTTACTTTTATGTTTTCTGGTTATCCACTAACTGCAGAAAAGGGTTCAAATCTTTTTCACAGCGGCCATTTTGTTTTTTAGAACAGTAGACTGCGATTGATTTATTTTAGTCAATAGAGGATGTATGTAAAAATAATCTCCTAAAGTGACAATATTCTACTATAAATCTGACATTTCAGAATATTTAACTTTATCAGATTGTTTTAATGTACATCTCCTTCAATTAAACAACATTGATCTGATCGTGGCCAGCCATTTTAGAAAAAAATTAAAATGGTGTCAGAGACAGTACGCTACTTTCCTTAAAAAAAAAGGTTAGTACCCATATAACTTCTAAAATGTCGTATACAGTTCACTGGTTGACAAATAATTTTTTTTAAATATCTGTATTCAGATAATTATAGTATTTATTAAATATTATCCACCGATACAAAACATGAAAAGTTGTCCAGCACCATACAGCTCAGCATGTTGAGAATGTTAAATGAAAATGTCTGTTATTTCACTGCAGTCAGTTCGTCTCAGACAAACTATGTTACCTATTTGAGCCAGGAGTTCCTTCACTGGTAGATTTTGATGTCAATCCTTTATTTATAAGACTGGATATTGTTTCTTTCTCCTTGATAGGGGGTATATTCAAATATTAGTGGATTTTATCATTTCCAACGAACCAAGAAGACAAAGAATTTTATTTTGAATAATGAATAAATAGGGAAATAATGTTCTTAAACAGAAAAAAATTGTATACGAATGTATTCTACATGTTCTTATTGAAAACTGCATTCTGTACAATCTGTGGTTCTTATTAAAATTTTGAGCTAAATTATAATATAAATAGGGTATAAATTAACAGGTCCAAGAAGCTACGTCATATGATGTCACGTTAAACTGATATGGCGGACTCTCGATGCTCATACTCAATCACTGCACGCATTGAAATAATTTTATTCAAACACCATAACCAGGTACATCTCACAAACAAACCACTACAGGAAATTTACAATTCCAAAGAAGCCTATACAATTCTCAATTACAATGGTCAATTTTCTAATTAATAACTGGGCAGTATAATATACGTTTACCGACAAAACAATTTAATATAGAAATTGAAGACATTCGTATCTTGTCACGTTATGATGAAAAATAAAACAATTATATTACCATACAACAAACTCAAGCCCAATGAAAGCTTGATGTGAAGATCTGGAGCCTTGAAGAACCGAAGACTATGGATAATTGGGTTCATTTTGTTGTCATATCTGGCCAATAGTTGATGTAGTATCGGTGGGTACTGCCTTCGAATAATCGGTCCAACCAATTTTCTAGTCCATCTAGAAGATTTTCTGAAAAAAGAGATTATTATTAAAATTTCAGGACTCAACGAATTTAAAATTGGTATGTACAAGTATTTCGCGTTTGTATATTCGCCTATAACTTCTAAACTTTATCACTTAGAAGATTTAAGGCGATGAATTGGCAATTGACGGCAGGAATCTCAACTTTATTAAGTGATTACAAAACGCATGAATATGATATTTAGTAACTTGATTCTTCATTTCATCGACTTCATTTTGCCTGTAGCGTTACACGATCGGTTAACTGCTTTAACGGAAAAGAAATATCGAAGAAACCCTTTTTAAAACACAGATTTACATTTTTCGGACTAACGGGACCGATTCATGCCTCTAAATGTTGTGTGTAGATGAATCTAAGAACTCTTCAAAATGCTAGTTGGACTTTTAAAATTAATATAGGTTTAGGCGCAGAAGCTCTATTTTAGATTTATTATTATTATTACTGTACTGCGTGAGGCCAAAGAGAATCGCGAGTCGTATATTAAAAGAAATTGACTCGCATATCAACACAAAACTCAAACTGTTTGATCAAGAAACTTGAAAAGAGGTTTGATATATTAATAAGAAGGAATTTATTGAAATTCAATCGCTTAGAAGCTAAAATAGCGGATGTAGTTTCTATGAAAATATGGCGTTTTGAAGAATCTATCTATATAAATAAAAAACTATATAAATGTTTGAAAAAACATCACTTGAGGCTCGACTGATTTGGTTATTTTTTTTGTGCTTGTAAAGTTGGAAATTTGGATGGTATAAATTCTCAATAAAACATTTGGCGTGTTGCAAACATTCAACATCCCATCCGGGCGAAGCCGAGGAGGATCGCTAGTAAATTAATAAAAACTGATATGGCTTTTCATTTAGAATTTAAGAAAGAGGTGTTTCAGAGTTTTTGAAATATTCTCTAAGGGGGTTAGGATACACGTTGAAAGTATGAATTGGAATTCCATTGTTTTTATAATTAACTAGCAAACCCGGCCCGTTTCACTGGGCGTTAGTTGAAGTTAAAATAAATTAAACAGTTTAAAAAAAAAAACAAAAAAAAAATCTACTGATCCGATCGCTACCAAACTTTACAGTCTAGGTTCCCAAACTTATTTTGTCTACTGAGTCGAGAGCTCATGCAGTCGTTGTCTAAGATGCCTCCTAGCTAAATGAAATTACAAATCACCCCCCAGGCCTCTACACAACGCCCCCATTTTTTTTCTGGGTCTTACCGCACCCCTTTAGGCATGCAGCGCCCACAGGGGGGCGTTATCGCCCACTTTGGGAATGGGTGCTTTACAGGAACACCCGCTAGGCCAATCTGATGATTCCCTGAAAATTTCATCGAAATCGGTCCAGTCGTTTCGGAGTCCATAAGGAACATACATACATCGCCTTTTATATATATAGATAATACCTTGAAAATTGGTATTTAGCTGTCTAGTTGAAAACTAGAATTGTGTTTCAATGTTTTTGAAAATCAACCTCTAAGATAACGTGATAAAATAAGTGATGGCGTTTGTATGGGAGTTTCAAGTAGAACTCTAAAAACGTAATCACAGAGCACATTTATTTGTTATACAATTTCAATTGTACTTTGATTCATTAGGCGGGAAATTAGTACAATATAAAACAAAAAATGAGCCGTCGCGGGTCGCCTGGCAGACGTGAAACACTATTTTGTATAGAAAATATGCATGAAAGGAAGATTTATTAAAGGAAATATGATGATGAATAAATGAATGATATGATGAAATAAAAAAATATGACAATCAAAAACAAAATACTTATTAAGATCTATTTAAAGAAAAAATCAATTATTTAAAAAACACATGCAACGTGTTCTGAAGTGAACAACAACACTGCATTCGCTATAGGCATACGAGCTCAGTACAAAGCGCGTGTCGCCACGTCGCCACGATAACAGCTGGTTTGACACGCCGCCTAAGATGTTTCATATCAACAAAAAAGCGTGCATACTTTGTACGCATGTAAGAAATTATACCTCTTTGGCGTGAATAGAAAATTAAAACTGGCTGCTTTAAATGAATTAAATATAAATTAAAAGTGGTCAAATATAAAGAAAATACTCTCTTCGTTACCAACTCCATGTTGGACTTTTTGGCGGGAACGGGAGTAGTAAGGTTGTCATTTTATTTAGCTTTTCCATTTTTTACATTTCTGGGAGTTTTAAAGTACAAAAGTGATACATACATATCTTCACGCTGTATCCACAACCGGGTAGTCAGAGAGGACGGAGCGCCAAGCGTCGCGGTTCTTACATACTTCTTTCGCTTCCTCAAATCTCATCATTCTCCTCACACATTTTCGCCTAGGTATGCGAGTGCTTTTAACATTTCCATCGGCTAACACTGGCTATTTGATCTTCATAAGTCAGACTTAGTTTTCCTTGGCTTGTTTTACCACTCGCTTTCGTTCTGTAGCATTTTTCGTCAGTCTTTCATTTTCGCCTAGGTATGCGAGAGCTTTTGACATTTCCATCCGCTAACACTCTGGCTATTTGATCTTCATAAGTCACCCTTGGCCTTCCTTGGTATTTTTTTACAACTCACTTTCGCTCTGTATATTTTCTTCGTCAGTCTTTCATCACTCATTCTTTCTATGTGCCCAAACCATCTAAGCATTCCTTTCTTCACTTTTACAATAAAACTGTCGTGCGACCCTATCATACTGCGTATCTCCTCATTGCTTATCCTGTCCGCAAGGGTGACACCGCACATCTTTCTAAGAGACCTCATTTCTACTGCATTTATCATACTTTCACTCGATTTCCGACATATCCAGGCCTCTCTACCGTACAATAAAGTTGGCACCAACACCCCATTGTGGATGGCCATTTGGGCAGTGTTAGATATATTCACACTACCTACTAATGCGGACAAAGCACCATTCACTTTATTGCCAGCTGCTACCCGTCTCTCCACATCCAACACATCTTCCATCCCTCGAAAATACACTCCCCAGATACACAATTTCATTCACTTGTTCTAGACATTTTCCATTTACCCAAACCTCACATTTCGTTTGTACCACTTCCCTTTCAAACACCAGAACCTTAGTTTTGTTCACATTCTTCTTTCTTCTTTCATGCATGTGACTAGTGTCTGCAACTCTGCTTCTGATGGTGCAATAAGCACAGCATCGTCAGCGTACAATAGGCAGTTTACCACTGTATCAACACATATCACACCACTCATACTACCTTTCATTCTATGGAGGCAACTGTCCAAATACAGCACGAACAGCCAGGCAGACATCACGCAGCCATGTCTGACGCCTGAACAGACATCGAACCAGGGCGACGTGTCACCTTCTATCCTTACACAGGCTCTGTGGCCGCTATATAATGACCTCACAGCCTGCAATAAGGAGCCTCCCACGCCATACTCAGGCAGAAGACTCCACAATTTCTTTCGCACTACTCTATCGAATGCTTTTTCTAGATCCACGAAAGCGCAGAAAACTTTGTGACCTATAGCCAGAAACTTCCCCACGATAACGCGAAGCGAGAAAATCTGATCCATACAACCCTAAAACCAAAAAAGTGATAGTATATTGTATTTTAAAGTTCTGCATAAAGTGAAAAGAATGGAGTAGGTCTAAATAAACATGTGCAGCTGAAGTTCTTGCGCTCTTCCAAGAAGTCCTTTGTAACTTCAGTAAAGGCTATTATCTTACTGGAGGAGTTTTACGATAACAAAATATGAAATTACTTCGAACGTGCTTCATGTGTTCGTCATGAATTATAACAACACTTGTGCATGCGTTTCCTAACTGTAACTCACCAAGCAATTTTACTTTTTGATACGTGACATTGGCAAATGCGCTAATCTGTGCGCCATGCTATGAAGAAAGGAAAAAAAACTCCTATTTTGCGTTACATCGATGACGTAACGCAAAATAGGCGCTATGGACGTTGGTTTGCGGAAACAAGGCCGGTATCAAGATGACGTAACTTCCTTTGCTTGTTGAAGTTTTACTGGCGTTTTTCACCTAAAGTATCAAAAGAAGTACAACTAAAAAAATGAAACGTGAATAAAGGCTCACGTGGCGCTATGCGACTGTGTTTCATCCTCTGACCAAGTATCACAATGGACGAATCATTTGTTCTAAGAGCGTGTCCTGACGGTGTCCTTTTTTGTTGACCGAGTTTCTAGATTTTTACTAACGTGCGTCACTAAGGAATATCACAGTACAACGATACGCAGCTGAACATGACACAATTTTATTTTTTGAATATTAGTAGCCAACACTCAAGATTTACGAATGTTTTGCAAATAATTATTTCGCAACCGACTCATAAGCTGACAGGAATTACAGTGACAGTGCAGGTTGCCATACTTACTATAGCTGTTTCAATCATGGTTACGCTCAATGAGATAGAAAGAGACACAAAAATTCGTTTGACACACGGTGGTAAGAGCGACAATTTATTATGGCTCCGTCCATATTATTTCTTGGCCCGAAGTTGCATCATTCCCATCAGCTCACCTTGTAGTATGGGCGAGGGCGGGTCGGCCTCGTCCGCGGAGGACGAGTCGGGCTCCGTGTGGAAGCCGATGAAGGCGCCGGCCTCCGGGTCCCGCTCCGCCGCCCCGCCCAGCGTGTGCGTCATGCGGGACATGCGCTACGGATACGGAAACCAACATCAATAAAAGCCCTATCAAACAGACAGCGACACAGGCAGTGTTGAAACAGCGCAGTTATTATAGCCGAAAAAGATACATAGCTGCGGAATTTGGAATTCATCTTTGGGGAATAAGTCAATGATTTAACAAATAATAGTGATTTGACTTTAGTACATCGGTGAAAAGCGAAGGGTGAGTACTTTATTTAATGTGTAATCCATTCAAGTTTTTATGAACACCGTTTTAAAATAACAATAAGTTTGTTCAGATATACACAGAAGATTCGAATATACATTGATATAAAGGAGTAGCAATTGTCGATCGAACTGCTGATACAAACGTATTTTAGTTCTTAATTTCTTATTTAAAGTGTACAATAGTGTTTTATTCCTGTTATTGACATATTGCGGTGCAAGCGTGACTCATAAGTACTCATTACTCATATATATGTATATGTTATGGAATATGGACCAAGTGATTAATTAAACATTATAAAAAACGCTTTAAAAAGACAGTTTGAAAAATGCCCAATATGAGAGGGCAATATGATGACAACTGTTGAAATATTTAAATTGCCCGGGCCTTATAAATAATGTCTATCATCGATTGGACAGAACTCTATTTTACCTATCCAAGTTTAGGTCAGTATGTGTACCACAACGTGCGATCCGAGAGTGCGAAGCGAGCGTGCCGCGGCAGCGGCCGGCGAAGCTTCACAACTTTCACAATTTGTCCCCCATACCAAAATGTTAGTGACTTCTTTTCTCATCTCCCTACATTCCCTTAATGCTCTTACGCAGGAAGTACACTAAATCGCTTCCCAAATACAGATGTAACGACAAATTGCCCAACGATCGCGTTGCAATATTCATAGTGACCAGACACTGATAAATAATGAAGTTTAGATAACAATTAATCATTTGGGTCGATTTAGCTTGCCATTATTCATAATGCCCTCATTAATCACTTGGTCCATAAAATATACATAATGACGACCATATTGCCGTCTGTTTTTGGTGTGTAAATATCCGTGATGAGTTCCTAAAATCTTTAGCAATTTTGTGCTTAAACTCCAAACCAATCGATACGTATTTCGCTTTTAAGCATCCTCAGGATATTCCAGACTGAATCCTGATTGATGGTTTTTGGAGTTTAAGCGGAAAATAGCTAAAGATTTTAGGAATTCATCACATGAAATGTATCTCCGCAAGGTAACGCCCGAGTCTATACAATAGTGTCAATATCCATTCAATACATACACCTATGTGTTTTTAGTTGATGTAAGTGGCACAGATCTACTATTAATAGATATTACGTTTATGTGACCACAATAGCCTTTCTCGCTCTAACTACCTATGTTTGTCAAACCGGCCCTTGCAGCCTAAAGTGCATTCTGCATTCTACTACAATCACGCATAAAAGAGTTTCTATCTCATATACATTTACAAAAATTTTTATATTAATCTTTCACTTAGAAGTACTAATCTACAAAGATTTGTTTTGTGTCATAGAACTGTCAAATACAACAGTACGAGTATAAGTCTTAAAATATTGAGCAAACCAATAGAGAGGAAATATGTATATACCCATCCCTTTCTATTAGAGGCTTACGCCATATATTTTTTCAGTTTAATAATTCGTGACGCATTAAAAGCGATTAGTGCTAAACTGCGGTAAATGGCTATACAGGTCACAGCAGAGCTGTCGTATCCATAGATTAATGTTGGTCGCAGTGATCACAATACGCAGGTTCTTCGCCATTTTATTCTGATCACCGCATCATCACATCAGCGCACAGTGGATTCCCGTAGAATAAAGTCATATCCTAACTGTATTTTACGGATGTTCGAATGGGCAACTGGTTTAAATCATTTTAGATAGCCAAAATATTGAAATCGGCATGTCTTGCATTAGGCGCCTTACGCGTGCGTGCGCGGTTGCGCTAAGTTTAAGCCTATTTTTCTCATAGTCCATGTATATCACATAATGATTGTTATACCCTTTTTGGAAAGTTTATTTTATGTTTATTTCATGTCAATTTTTTACATTTTATGGGTAGAAAATTATCTATCACAAGGATTTAGCTAAACACTATGATTTTGTTAACTATAGAACTGAGCAGAATTAACTGCGTAATGAAGAAGTTTTATGTAAAAATGTACATATGCCTAGTCTGAGGTGAAAATTGAGTAATGCGTTTAACATCAAAGTTTAAATTCATTATCTTTGAGGTTATTGATAATTGTTTGAAATGACACATACATATCTTCATGCTGTAACCCTAACGGGGTAGTCAGAGAGGACGGAGTGCTAAACCCACTTTTTATCATTTTGGTTGCTCATAAATTTATTCTCAAACAATTGTGGTAATAATATTTAGTAATTTAACAAGAAAATCTGAAACAAAACGTTTGCAATTTAATTATATTGAAAAAAAAAAGTTAAGAGGATTTCGATCTGAAAGTTACTTTAAAATCCACCGTGCAGCGGCACTCAACCGCTATATCTAACTACTGCGATGCACAATACACTTTCAATGTTCCCCACATACCTTATGCGGCTTGGCGGCCGTCTCCGGGTGCTTGGCGTGGTAGATGCAGAAGTACTTGCGGTGCGGGTTCAGCGCCAGCACGGTGCCGACGCAGTTGCGCGCGTTGACGCGCAGCTCGCGGGCCCCCGCGGCCCCGCCCCCGGCCCCCGCGCCCCCGCCCCCGCCCCCGCCCCCGGCCCCCCCGCCCCCCGCGGCCCCGCCCAGGGACAGCTGCAGCACGCGCCGGAACCACTCGATGTTCCGCTCCACCATCAGGTACGCGAAAAGCAGCGTCTTGTTCCTACATCCACATTTATTCTATTTTTACCTTCGATCACAAATAATAATAATAATATTCCAGACAATTACACAGATTGTGTGAACCCAAACTAAGCAGCATGCTTGTACTATGGGTACCACACAACGAACTCTGGGGGAGTTTCCAGTAACACCCAGACTCCAAGCCAATTTAGAAAAGTTTGTTTCCTAAATTGACCTGACCGGGAATCGAACCCGGGACCCTAGCGTGGAAAGCAGATGCATATGCCACTGCGTCAACAGGCCAGTAAATAAAGAACTAGATTCACAATCTCCTGTAAAATCTAAACAAATTATTGTCCGAATTGACGTATGTATTTTTAATATCGAATAGTATTATCGGTAATATTATGTTAATCTAAAGTAGACCTTACTGTCAAACCATAAGCTTATATAAAGGCTCTATCGTAAACGATTCTTGCATGACATTAAAAGGAAGTTTGTTAAAACAAATATTTAAAATGCAATCTTACGTCTCGTCCGTAAAGTACAATTCACATAATCTATTTGCATTGCTATTTACGTCATTTTGATTTATGTGAAAGTGACAAGGATAAGACATATATCGTCAGGCAATATTTAAAAATATGATTAAGAATTTAATAGAAAAGAGCTATGTAACGTTATTATTATAATGAAATAATGAACACGGAAATAATATTATTTGTTTATTAACCGAAAATAAGAATCTCCGTCTTTTTTAGCGTTCTAGATGTGTTGTTTTTACAATTTTTGAAGGAGCAATTTGACATGTTCGCTGTTAGCGTTTTTGAATACTACTAAAACAGAAGTGCACTCAAATACTCATTTGAGTGCACATTTGGTTCGGACGTTTTTGGAGCGTTGATTGTGTATCTAATTTTTATTTGTGATCGAAAATTTTTACCTACGATTACGGCGAGTAAAATTGAGGTTACCATTATAACAGCATACCTATGCACATGTGTTCTCTGATAGAGCCGAAATTAATCAATCAATTTCAACAATGAATTGAAATACATTGAAATTGATTCGATATTTCGGCTATTTATCTTTGAATGACAAGCGCAAACATACATACACACATATACACATTCACACACAGATACACATAATATTACACATACACGCATATCTATTATCACACACACACACAACTGACCTGAGTCCTGAGTCTATACAATATCATCTATTTTAATTTGTTTTTTATGTTTTTATTATAATAGTACGAGTATTGTGTTCTGTTGTAAAATGCATTTGCTGGGAATTTACAATTAATATTGTATAAATATGTAACGCTGCTAGTTGCAACGCAGTTTTCAATTAAAGCATTTGGCATTGTTTTTAATATGTTTTTCTTGTAATCTTGTTCTTATGTGAAATAAATACATAAAATAAATTATTGGTCTCATCTAATTACGCGCACGACATAGAACACCTAAATATGGTATCAGTACATACCAGACATATAAATTAATGCACCAAATATGCACCAAAAAAAGCATTACATAGAATTAATTAACATAGAATTAAAATGAAATACTATTGCCATTGTACTTAGATCAAGCGGTCTTACAAAAATTGTTGTCTAAAATTAGATAAAGCTTAAATTACTTTCTCTTTTACTATTGTTGACTTTATATATACTGATTTACAATTACACTTACATATATATTGTTTGATTGTGTGTGTAATATTGTCAATGTTTCAGTTCGAGGATAGCATAAAAATTTTCGTTTTTTGGAGAAGGACAAGTCGACTTCAGATAATATAGAAGTCTTTGATTAATACGACATAAAATCCTTATCAAATACATAAAACACTAAAGCCGCTGTAACTCGGATAAATAAAAGGTAATCGTTATGTTTTAGATATTTAAAAAATTCGTTAAACTTCATAATGCATGTCAAATTCAAGAGTTTAAGTTTGCCGCGATAAAATTGAAAACTACTGGACCGATCGGCATGGGACCAAGACCTTTCGACGCGGAAATTAGTTGTAGATGGTTTTAGGCTACTTATTTTTTGAACTTTTTTTTTTTTTTTGCCCAGCGAAACGGGCGTGAAGCGGTTTGTAGTGTATAAATAAAATTACTTTGACCATCACTAAAAGAACGAGTACTTCATGACTGTCTTAATATACTCGTTTACGTGATAACTAAAACAAGAAATTGTTTAAATGTAAATCATTCAATTACCCTCGATTGTCTTTTTAAAGAACTGTCCTCTTTTTAATGACATAATTATTGTTATTAAATAATACGCTTAATTTGCAACTAAGTGTAATCTCAAAAAGCACGTGCAATCACAATAACGTCTGACGGCCGACTGAAAGGCGGGGGCATCAACGCACAAGGCACCAAATTAATTAACCAATGGTGACATAGAAAGCCCATTGATGGCTCCTCAAGATGTAGCTAACTGATTGGTCTATCCATTTCCCGCGCCTTTAAAATTGTGTCTACTGCGCAGGTACATCGGTAAGCCATATAAGTTGTGTACTGTATGTATTACGCATCATATGTATGAATGTATGATTAAGTAGCTTATTATTGTGATCAGTAATATATCAAATTTTAGACTAATTAGTTGTTTCCTTGGACTCCGAATATTACAATATCATAAGCCATCTTCAAACTCGAGAACGGCAATAGAATTCGTGATTTGATTATAATTACTATATGACCTGCTGAGCAATTATCTATTTTTTAAAACAATACTTTTATATTTTTAAAGGCGTCACGCTTATTTGCACCCAAAAATTAGCTCACTTTTTTTCCGTAAGATGTCTCTCCTTTATATTCCATAGACCGAACCATCTAAGCATTCCTTACTTTATTTTAAACATTTACATAAACACTTTCACCCCCTTTGCCATACTGCGTATCTTTTCGTTGCTCATTTTGTCTGCAAGGGTAACGCCACACGTGCCAAACGCTACACTGTTACACTAATATATCAAATTCTGAATTTGCTCACTTTCTGTATGGCCAAACTATTTTGTGAAATTTGGACAACAGTTGCACCCGACTTTGCATGTCTACGAGCAGAACAATCGTCCGACAACCTGGCTTCAGCAACCTGTAAGTAAATCAATAGAAACTCCTCAATTAAATGTTAGACATAGGTGATAAATAAATTGTGTCAAAACAGTGAATTAAATTATCTGTGATTGTAATACCAACTGTCACCATTCATTAACTCTTGTGACTGGTTTCATTACTTATATGTTTATTGTTTGCACGTGATTAACATAAATGTACCTCACTAGTCCGTTGTATTTTTCAGCGCGCAATTCATGTAACCTCAGTTCTGACTGCGTCTCGTTGTTATTTCTCTTCCCACCACTATTCTTTCTTCTTCTCTCGTCTTTTTGACGTTGTATAGATTCCTCCTCGATACGTCTAAAGTCATATGTATAGCCATTAGCATTAAAAATAGATAATTATAATAATTCACATTGAAAACAACGATGCGAGTGCAGCATGTGTGTACATATGGGTGTATATGTGTGTATGCATGTATAATTGTGTGCATGTATGATGTGTGCATGATTGTTTGTGTGTACATGTGTGCATGTGCGTCTGAGTGCGCGCGTACGAGCGTGCGTGTTCGTGCGTGCATTACGTGTGCGTGCGTTTGTGTGAGCATGTACGTGTGTGTGTGTGTGTGTGTGTGCACACGTGCGTGCGTGCGTGTGTGTAAGTGTACCCTGTACTCACATGAGGTAGGCCATGAGGTAGCCCGCGGCGAGCACGAGCGCCACGGTGGCCAGCACGGAGGCGGCCGAGAGCGCGCGCTGCGAGCGCAGCGCGTGCGCCGCGCGCTCGGCCCACTCGCGCGCGGCGCCCAGCACGCGCCGCCACGCGCCCGCGCGCGTCTCGTCCGACAGCTCCTGCCGCGACCGACACGAGACATCGTCAGCGATCTGACTAACTATACTCCTACATCGTTGTGCACTAACTATGCACTTAACCTATAGAGCTGACATTTCGGATCATCCCGCTCATCACTGCTTGACGACCTCCGTGGCGCAATGGCTAAGCGCGTGGGAAAGTAAACGGGGTTGCGGGTTCGATTCCCGCCCCGAGTCTGGGTATTTATGTATATGTATTTATTTACAAAAGAAAAGTATATAAGTAGTATATCAGTTGTCTAGTACCTATAACACAAGCGCTGTGCTGCTTACTTTGGGACTAGATGGTGCTGTGTGAAATGTCTAAGTACCTATATTTATTTATTTATATGTCGGAAAAGACAAGGGGCAACTCGCGCTTTTGCAACTAAGCCATGAGAAATAGGTACCTAATCTTACAAGAGGCGAACTACTCCATAAAATACAACGTTAAGACAAAGTTAATGTGCAAACGACCAAAAACTCTTCATAACAATTATTACGTAGGTAATTGAAAATTTTATAATGGCAAACGATCCGTCGGAGAAATGCTATCCCACCGGCCGCCGTAGTCTAACAGACTCTTAGCGCCAACTCCGACGTTCCGTTAGCACGTCATCGGAAGTCGCGCTTTGCCATAGTATAGTCAAATGAGTGCCTTTTATTATTTCCACCGACATATATTTTATTTATTTCCTGCTCAGTTTTTTGACACTAATAAAACATTACTCTTGTTTGCATTAAAACATTACATAACCAATACTGGACCTGTATGTACATCATTGTACATTGCGACAGATATTTAAATAGTATGTATCACAGATTAATTAGTTTACTACCGTAAAGTATGTATGACTTACTGTTCTATTTGGTGGTGTGACAAAAAAGCAAAAAATCAAATTATAAAACAGACACAATCTTATTTAGTCGGTAAGTAACAATAAATATACAATTTTCAAAACATTATTTTTTCATGGGTCAAGTTAAACTGGACTGTCAATGGACGTACTTCTATGAGTCTCGCTTTCTCCTTGGTACAACCCCTATTAGGTTATCTCAGTCGATTCATACGGACGTGTACACAGGTATTGTCTGATTTTGAGCTGACCAATCAGAGCACTGTAACCGCAGCAGTGTTCAGACGTAATTTTTTTTCAAACAGTATGAAGAAATTCGAATCCATAAGAGATACAGGGAAACTGTCTTAGGATCTATTTGGTCTTTTTTGTGACAACAATTTTGGCATTACCAATTTTTTAGCCAAGCGTAAGATGCTTATAAAAATAAGTAAAATTGGTAAAAAAATGTTTTAATTCAGATCGACTCAGTTTCATGTAACTATCATTTAATTGTATCAATGGAAAAAAATCTGGACAGCAGAAGTTGGTCAAAGTTAATAAAATATTTTTTTCATACAATACAGTATGGGGAAATGCGAATCTATAGGAGATACAAAGGAACCGTCTCAGGGATCATTCGGCCCCTTTTGTGAAAACAATTTTGTCATTATACATTTTTTGGTCAAAAGTGAGTAAGTTGTCAATAAATATTTGTAAAATTTTGAATAGGAGAAGTATCAAAATTATATTTTATATTGAAGTAGCTTCGTTATTCACACTATAATAAAGTTATGAAAGTCGCACGCATACACGAGTGTCTGAGCTCGCCAATGCCTAAATTCAAGTGCTTACAATTTGTCATAGGGCTCTTAAGTTTTGCAAGTTACTTTCATTCTCTTCCCGATTACCAGATTCAATTTGTTTCGAGAAAGTCACTGATCACTAGACTATAGCCATATCATTGAACCATCAACATACCTGAACAAAAGCTTCATATGCCAACACCTCAGTCGGCTTCAGTAATCTCTTCACCAGCTGTTCCAGCGCTAACTTCGTCTCGTTCAGTCTCTCCTGGTATCTAATCACCTCTTCTCTGAGTGTAGGATCTGTAGGGTATTGCTCGCTGTCACAATCCGAATAGGTGCATGTCGGCCAAGTCTCGTTCAGCCATTCATATTGGACGCGAGTCGCTTCTCGGCGCCATATTATAACTATACGATGTTCCATTTCAGAAGCGTCACTGCCTATAAGTAAAAACATTTAAATTTATAGTAAATTATTTTAAACAAGTAGCCTATCTTTTGCAAATCACATGTTCTTACTAATATTCATCAAGTTCGGTCAACTCATTCTTCAGTTATAAAAGGACATACAGACAGATAAACGAAAATATTAAAAATGGTAGAATCGAAGTCAGTGAGTCATAAAACGATTATTTATCGCAAAATTTGACAAGAAAATTGAAATTACAGTCAGAGGCAAGAGATTTATATAGTAGTACAGATCATCAGCTGGACCCTGTAGATGGTGTTGGAATCGGGTTCTTGGAACTATTTTTTTAATTCGGGCAGGAGAACGTCTGTCGGGTTGAGTGGGTCCCTGGATGGTTTAGATTCACAATTGGACCCGATACAATCGAGTACTAGGATTTTTTTTTTCATTTCGGACAGGACAACGTTTGGATTGCTTTTTTTTCGAAATCGGTTTTTCTAAAGAGAACTTTTTTAAATTGTCTAGGGTCTGGGTGTACTGGGAGACGCACCCAGTAATCGTCGTCTGGTTCTTATAGTACACGGAACGTCCTACTTTGAGATTAGATGATTGGTGTGTATTGTCTGGCGCATTAAGTTATTGTCTTGTATGTAAGTATGGTGTCCAAGTAAAAAGGGTCCAGTGGTCGGCATTTTGTTTCCGAGATATACGCAGTTTTGTAGTATGGCTTTTCGCTATTTTAATTAATTATTAATTATGTTCAATTATCTACAAGTTCATATAGTAAATGACTTTATATGATGTTTCTAAGTAGAAATAAACAAGTAGAAGTGTATTTTTCTTTCAATCGAACTTTAAAAATGCTTTTTCTTAAAAAAAAGTTTTGCAGTTTCAACTTTAAATGTCTGATAAAAAAAAAATTATGCCAGTTTGTGAATATTTTTTTAACCCTTATTATCAATTGACTATTCTAAATTCCGAATCTAGTCTTAACTCAATACCCCACAACTGGACCCATTTTGCTTGGACGTCCACATGTATTTATTTACTAAATCTATATTGTAACTAAGTCGTTATGAAGTAAGTGATGTAGCGTGTGTGATGTGGGTATGTCGGTTGAGGCGCACCTGAGCCGTTGGCGAGCGCGGCGAGGAAGGCCCCCTGCGCGTGCGCATACACGTAGGCGTAGCGCAGGCGCTCGGGCGGCGCGGCGGGCGGGGAGCCGCGGGCCAGCCGCCGCAGCGCCGCGCGCGCGCGCCCCGCGCTGCCCTCGGCGCCCGCGCTCACTAGCACGCCGCACAGCCGCCGCCGCGCCGCGCGCCACTCCACGGGGCACACTCGCTCCAGCACACTCTACACCACAAACTTACTATATGGTACGCTGCCGTATATACGAACATACAACTACGGACTTTTTGGCGAGAACAGGAGAAGTGAGGTTGTCATTTTATTCGGATTTTCTATTTTTTACATTTTTGGGAGTTTTAAAGTACAAAAGTGATAGTATATTGTGTTTTAAAGTTCTGTGTAAGTGAAAAGAATGGAGGAGATCTAAATAAACATGTGTAGATGAAGTTTTCGCGCTCTTCCAAGAACTCCTTTTTAACTTCAGTAAAGCCTACTATCACTTTACTGGAAGAGTGTTGGAACTTAGTGTTTCTCCAGAGTTACGTCATTAGGCTGATGGTCTTGTTACCAATGCCTTAAGAAAAACAAAAATAAAAATCATTTTAATTTGACAATGTCACCTATGACATTGACGATTCCCTTGATTATTGCGATATGTAATACCACAATCACATACAGAACACGTAACCATTATTGACAAATACAGTACGTCTTTTAATTAAAACAAGAATCAGAATAACACAAAATAATAAAATAAGTCAACAGCGTCCTCCATAGCGTGAAATTTGTGACGTTCTGTCACTCAAAAAGGGTTACAATAGTGTCTCATTTGCTGTCCGTTTCCTACTCATGTCACTATCATAAAAGATTACATTCTCACTCGGCCTCCTTGTACGTCAGTACACCAGTATATACTAAGTTTATACTCTACGGATGTTATACCACGAACGGTCAGGGATATTCAGTAACTCAATGTGGCAGAATCATGCTGCATTGCAGCACGAATTGGGCCGGCTCGTCCGGTGAAATACTACCGTCTCACAGAATATTGACGTGAAATTACAGCATCTATTGCTGTTGTTTCGTTCGGTGAGCGAAGAGTGCCGTGGCCTATCTCCCCCCTCCCCCTCCTTTCTTTAAAGACCGACAACGGACCCATGATTTCTCGAACGTTGCAGGTGTCTGAGGACGGCTGTGATTACTTTTCATCAGTTGACTCGTTTGCTCGCTTGCCCCCTCATATAAAAAAATTTGATAACGTTGTTGGGATTCAATTTTATCACGTCAGGGTCACCAATGTAAATGTGTGTGTTTGTGTGTGTACATATAATGCTACGGAATCATGTTATCATAGAGCTATTAATTGAAAGTCACACATATAACAACTCATAAACTACTTAAAGTACATCATTGCCTTGTAATATGCACGCGAGGTTGTAAGATCGAAATAAGGTTGAAATGAGGTTTTGAGGGTAAACTTTTCAGCTATCCCAGAGCAAAACAAAGTAACTCATTTTTTTTCCTTGAATAAGTATAACTAAAAAGTAAAAATAAATTTGACTTAACACTATTGCTTGAATTTATTACTTGGTTAAGTTATGAATTATATCTGTTTTTAATTATAATATTTATAGTTTATCATAAAAATAAGTTGATCTGTATAGAAACAGAATTATTTTTATCAAATGATTTACTTTGTTTTGTCAAGTAAGGCAGCCATGCTGTGATCCTCCCGTTTTCCCAAAATACCTGCGAAGACAGTCTCGGCAGCGTGAGCAGCTGATTGGCATCGATAAGCTCGTGCAGTGTATGCGTCGGTATCTCGGCGGTACTGACGGCAGCAGCGGGCTCTGTGCTGTCCTCCTTCAACAAGATCATAGTGTCGACGCTGCGCTGAACCTTGTACCGCGCCGTCACGTTTTGGGTGCCTCGCGACGATGTATCCACGAAGCTATACATGACAGTAAACATTCAAAATTTCAATTCATTAATTACATTTTATACACTAACAGCATTAAATAGAAGGCATATACACTATATGAGTCTAGACTAAATAATCGAACACTTTTGTAAGTATGAAATTAAAAACCAATCGAAGTCAAAGTCAAATCAATTTATTCAAGTAAACCCAATTGTAAGGTATTTTTGAACATCAAATCTACTTTAGTTTGGTTCGAAAAGAAAACCTGAACACTGAGAAGAACCGACAAGAAACTGTCAGGCATCATTTTTTCAACATCATTCTACAATAGTTATTTAATTATACAATATTCATAAAGCCATTAAATGTGTGTGCAGAGAAGTTTATTTCCAAACTATTGTTTTTTCTTCAATAAAATCGCTAGCTTTGCAGTACGCTTTTCCAATCAGTGCGCGTTTAATAACAAGTTTAAATTGCTTTACCGTTAATTGAACAATTTCTTGAAGAATTTTATTATAAAAACGAACACAGTTGCCCAAAAATGACATACTTGACTTTTTTAATTTAAATTTAGCAGTAACTAGCTGATCATGACCACGAGTTTCCATACCATTAATAACACCTTTCCTTTGAAATAGATCTATATTTTTTCAAGTATACATTATGTTTTTGTAAATGTATAACGAGGGTAAGGTGAGTACATCAATGTCTTTAAAACGGTCTCTCAGAGACTCGTGCATTTATACTGTAGATTGTAGATGGTAGATATTGACCTCTTTTGTAAAATAAAGATAGATTTCATATGCGCAATGTGTCTGGGATTCAGTTGTATCATCTATTTGGTGTGTAATTAGTGGCAGTTTGACATGACGAGAATGGCAACACTGGTCACTCTGGATCGCTGAACAGTAAGATGGCTCCCATGGATGGATTAACGTGTTTGACAGAACGCCATAATCATAATTTAATTCTCTATGTCTAATCTCTTGTTTTAATTGTTGCATTACATATTAGAACTTCATTATCAAATCGTTACCAATCGCTACATCAATGAGATCTAAAACCCAGACTAGATGAATAGCTGTTACGTATAAACAATTGTACCTATAAATGTAATTATTTGTAAAGTTAATCTTAGATGTTTTGTAAATTATAATTCCATTGACATAAAACTTTTATGGTCTCATAACTCAGCATGAAACAACTCACACCGCAATACGCACGTTAAATAGATTACTATTAAAACAAAAATGCACTTTATGGTGCTAAGCATAAGGTTTCTTTTATATATACCAATCTGTGTGTTCATGATTTAATTTTAATTTAATTTAATTTTAATTTTAAGAATGGCTGAAATAGAATGAATAAATGATTCTGAAGCAGGTCGTTTTTGGTTATTCCTGCTACACATTGTATACTATTAATTTTAAATGGAAATTATTCAATCCAATGAATCTAATTATTCCGATGATAGGGCCTAACAATTGCTATGCAAAATCTAGTTTGTAGACTTCGCAATTTGTGCCGTGCATTAATATGGCAAGAAGTAAGTCGGTCGATCAGTTTATCTATACATATTACAAAACACAACATCTCTGTGTCTGTCTGTCTGTGTATGTTCTTTTCACGCAACAAACTACTTATCCCATTTACATGGTTTTTTTTTATATCATAGCTATGTTATCTGGCAGGTTACAGAATATATATATTTATATGAATGATAATGGGGAATCAAGTCGGAAAAAGACGCTTTTGAGCGCTTAAATGGCTTATGCTGAGTACAACATAAGAGATACATTAAATTAATTGTACATCTTAACAAGATCCACAAAAAGGTCCGCATATTATGTCTACCTTCTAAGGATCATCCGCAACAAGCATTTTTGTCTTTAAAATAACCGGTAGGAGACTTTATGAAAAAACCTAAACAATAAATCTGTACTCCACGCGAACGAAACCGCGGGCATAGCTTATTTTTTTAAATAGAGAAGTTAAACAAGTATAACTACAACTTACTGAAGGTAAAATAACACTCACCCAAAAGCAACCCTATCTCTATAGTGGAATGCAGTTATGAGGTATCGAAGGCGAATAGTCGGCCTCTGTTCGAAGATCAGCGCTTTCACTTTGTTATCCTCAAAATCGGTCACAAACGAGTCCACATTGCCGTCATTTATGCTAGCAACCAGTTTATATGGGAACTTCCATCGCATAAACTCTGAAAATCATTAATATATCTTAACCAGTCTGCACGAAGTCTGTGTGTTGGATGGTGGCATATTTACTACTCTTGGTAATACTCTGATACAGAAGATGCTGTGCAAACGTTGACCCTTTCATATTGTGTGGGATACAGGTAATTGACAAATAGCTGTGAAGTACTTCATTTGCATATAATTAACATGATGAAATGCATAGCTTAATGTGCAAATAATTGCACCAATTGCAGTTGTGTGACCCCTAAGTATTAGATTTATATGGGTACCACACAACGAACCAGGGGAGCTCCCGGCAACACCCAGACTCCAAGGCAATTGCAAAAATTCATTAAATTGACCTGAGCGGGGACCGAATTCGGGACCTTGACTTGGAAAACAGTCTTGACTTGGAAACGGGCCAGTCGTAGCTAATACAACTGTTATTAGGAAGACATAAGCCACAAGAAAGTAATTCTATATAAAATAGAACAAAGCAACTAATAGGTAGGTATTCCAATAGCAACTGACGACTTTATCCAGTTGCCACACTGCAATTAGAGCCTTGTAATTGTTTGTTTCCAGTGTTTTAAACTCACCTAATATCTTCGGCAGCTGGGCCAAACCCTCCTTGTATACATAGACATGTTTGTCCAGCACCATAGTAAGGCAGGGAACACCGTGGACACCCACTCTTCTGGCCAAACTCGCCTCAAGGGCCGCGTGGACCGTAGCAACTGTCACACCCAAGGGCCGTAACGCCTCCACCAACTTCCGCCAAGCGCCCGCACTCCTCACACACTCGAAACACCAATCGGTGTAGAACAGAACTAAAGCTGGCGTGTTAGCACTCTTCTCCAAAATATTATTCTCGAAATAACTGCAAAGTATGGAGACGCAAAAATATATAAAAAAAAATTAATCAACAAAGTACTTAACATATGACAGTATGAAGAGTTTATTGGAACAAATTTTTTTTATTTATTTTTCCGTCTTATTGATTACAAAATTAATAAACATTGTTGCCAATAGAATAGTCTATGTCTATACTGATATTATTAAGAGAGAAAAAAAGAGACTTTTTGGCGGGAACGGGAGAAGTGAGGTTGTCATTTTATTTAAATTTTCTATTTTTTACACTTTTGGGAGTTTTAAAGTACAAAAGTGATAGTATATTGTGTTTTAAAGTTCTGTGTAAGTGAATAAAATAGAGTACATCTAAATAAACATGTGTAGCAGAAGTTCTTGCGCTCTTCCAAGAAGTCCTATGAAACTTCAGTAAAGTCAACTATCATTTTACTGGAGGAGTTTTACGATAACGATTCTGCTTATTAAACAATACGTGACATTGGCAAATGCGCTAATCTGTGCGCCATGCCATGAAGAAAGAAAAAAATAGAAAACTATAGAAAAAAATGTGATAGATGATAGTTGTTTGTATGTAATGGATAAACTCAAAAACCAATCAATCAATTTCAAAAATTCTTTCACCTATAGAAAGCTACATTATCAGCGAGTAACATGGATTGTATTTTATTTTCAAAAAAAAATTCTACTCGAGTGAATCCGGGGCGGGTCGTTATAATAAATAAAATTGTCAATACATTTACTTCATCTCCATACTGTATTTTACAGCTGAGGTTATTACTTAGATTAAATACACATATATGAGAATACTAATTGTATTATTATGTAAAGATATCTCAAACCTCTAGTTGGTATTTTGTGATCATGACTAAAGAATCAAGCACAATACAGCGACACCACACACACATCGTTATATTGTGTGTAATGTATATCATAATACACTGTGTACCATACTAGCAGGGAATGAGAATAAATACAGTGTATTGAGAGCAAGAGATGATATTGTTAGTTTTGGCCATTAATCAAGGATGCATCAAATTATTATATGTCCTTTAGACTCCATTTAATCTATGCACAAAGAGTTCGTTATTTACTCATTTGTTTATTAATAAGTAGGCAATGACAATGTTTCAAAAGAAAAGGGCTCAAAAGAAATGGTTGTTTTGAACCTCTGAGTTTAATTTTTTGTTTCTCATTAGTCATTACTCGTTTTGAGTTACCAATTTGAATCTAAGTATTAAGGGAGGTGGATAAAGGTTATCCTTTATTTGGGCTATTATAAAAATAGAAAAATATAATTTACATTTTGCATTCAATATGCCAAAACAAATAAATGATAGTTTATAAGCTTATTAATTCTTACGCTAGTAACTAATTATTGTATTTTAGAGACAACTTGCTTAGAGCACCTAACAGATGATATTTTTCAAAATTGAAAAAGCATTTAAAATTATAAAAATTCAACGGACATGCAAGTCGATGGACATTACATATGACTTGCTATTTTTTTTCAATCTCAAAGTAAATACCTGAACTTCATACAAATATAATAAAAAGACTAATCAAAACTTTTAATTGTCATGACTATAACAAGCGAAGAAAGGCTGATCTTTACCCGTCTCCTTTGCTCAATAAATGTAAACACGAGTTCCATTTTGCCTATTAACTTATATTAGTACTGGAATATTAGAGTATCTACTTACCGAGATGTGACTGACAATTTATGGAAGAGAGTGATATCTTGATCTTGGGCCCGGAAGCGAGCACCAAAGAATTCCTCAAAAGGATCATTACTGGAATAAAATTAACAAAATTGAGTGACTATAAAATAAGAAAACTTATATTTCATTTATATTATACTGAAATAAAGTTGAAAATCCTGTAACTTTTATTCAATTGAACCATGTTTTATAAATTGTTTTTGTAAGTCTTATCTGTCATCGCTCTGCATCAGCTATCAGCATCGCATCGAACTGGCAGGAAACTCAGTCAGGTATAATTTTTTCTACTTTAACAATGAAATGCTACAGGGCTGACGGCCCTGGGCCTATGTTGCCACAGCCTCGGTGTCGTTGTGTTCGACTGGGATCGCCCCTCTCTCATTCCACGAACGAATGAGGCTAGACGCCCTACCCTAACGCCGCTACTGACAGAGAAGATCACTCGTAAACTATATTCCTAACTTCATGTACATAATATTGCTGAAATATAACATTATATACATATCCTCACGCTGTATCCCTAATGGGGTAGTCAGAGAGGATGGAGTGACAAGCATCGCGGTCCATACATACTTCTATCGCCTCCTTAAATCTCGTAACAATCCTCACGTACTTTCGCCTCGTTATGCTTAACATTTAAGTCAGCTAATACTCTGGCTATTTGATCTTTATTAGTCAGTCCAGAGCAGCTAGACAAGTGGCAAAAAGTTAAGTTGTTATTTATTACACCATACTATGGGTGCAGTCAAAAGAAGGCAGGAACTTCGTCACCTCTATAACGTTTAGATAAACGTAGTGATTACTTACTCAGTGGTTTACATACCTGAGCGGTTAGACGAGTGGCTAACGTTTCGTTAAATAGAAACGCTTGCTGACGTATTGCTTGTCAAAAGTAAAATTTGGCTACGTTTTATACCAGCCATTCCCAAAGTGGGCGATAACGCCCCCTTGTGGGCGCTGCAGGCCTAAAGGGGGGCGGTAAGAGACCCAGAAAAAAAATGGGGGCGTTGTGTAGAGGCCTGGGGGGTGATTTGAAATTTCATTTAGCTAGGAGGCATCTTAGACAACGACTGCATGAGCTCTCGACTCAGTAGACAAAATAAGTTTGGGAACCAGTGTTTTATACTGTGATTTTCATACGACTACTTTTTGTTTAATTTAATGTAACGTTAATAACGTTTGACTACCAATTTAAAATTCGTTGCGCTAGATCACAGGATATTTGTCATTCTATTCTACTAGCGTTTACGACAATGAAGTCACTTGTCTAGGCCCCCTGGTCTAGCTTGGCTTCTCCTACCACTTACTTTTCCTCTGTGGATTTTCTTTATCAATCTTTCATCACTCATTCTTTCTATGCGGCCGAACCTAAGCATTAACGTTTTCTTCATTTTTAAAATAACACTGTCATCCATCTTTGTCACATTGAGTATGTCTTCATTCAAGGTCAAAGTCAATCCAATTTAGTCAAGTAAACCCACTTACAAGGTGTTTTTAAACGATATTGCTTATTAATATAATATTAACCTACCTAAATCTAGCATACTGGCTGTAGTCGTGCCTCTGCTTGTACAAATGGTCGTCTTCGTTCGTAATACCATATAAATCGTAAGCTTGCCTCCGGTCTGTGTCTAACAACAGCTCGTAAGCTTGCTTGATCTCTACAAAGCGGGATTCTGCGTTTGGATCCTCATTTTTATCTGGGTGCCTATAAAAATTTTAAATTAATCATATATTCCAAATTAATCACATAAGTAGTATATGTAATATATATTACATAACTGGCTGTCATGTAAAAATAGTGTATCCGCCTTTCAAGCCAAGGGTCTCGGGTTCGATTCCTAGCTAGCAGCGCCGACCTGAGCTTACTCGGCAGCATAGGCGTACGACTTGAATTTTGCAATAAAACACTAATGTATAATGTAACTATAATGTATGTAATTTTCAATCAAATAATTTCCTTGAATTAAGTACATAAGAAAAACAGACAAGTAGATAATAGATTTACATAAGTCGAAGACTGAACGCAAAATTCTCTAAAGTCAATTTTCTTCCTCCATTAAATGCGAAGTTGTAGAAATGAATTTTTCATCAATTGAAAATTTTACATCGACCTGCCTTATAAACTTAATGACAATTACTTATTTCAATATAATTTTTATTGTGCAAAAATAAATATACCAAAAAACGTTATCAAAACCTCAAAATGGTGAATAAATTCGTCAAAAGACCCATTAATGACATTTTTTCGATCGAACGAAATAACACTGACCATGTTACCTAAAAAAGGTATAACAAATCAATACAGGTGAGGAATTTAATAACAATAACATACATTTTTTTATTACTTCTTATTGTTTAATAAAAAAACTGAAGAGTCCGATAACTATACATATATAGGAGCCAATAACTGTGGTCTTTTCCCTAGTTATGTTTTAACTTTAGTTTATTACTTTTTTTTTAAATTACAAATTAACAATTTTCAACAGTTAGAAGATTTTTCAAAGTAGTTCTGATGAATGGTGAATAAAAATCAAATAACGTAATGAAAAACCAAATTAAGATTTCTCTTTATTATCTAATCTTTAAGTAGCCAATTTGTTAAGTTTTCTTTTTTTCTATCCTATTGAAAATGTCTGCATGTCACTATGTTCATAATTACACAAAATATACATATCCTCAAGGTGTATCCCTAACCAGCCCCTGCAGTCTCGACATAGCGATCGCTTAACGACGGATTTCGGTTGATAAGTCATAACAATTAATTTTGAACGATTTTTGGAAGTTTACAATAAAACTATCGATTGTGATACAGCTCGCAAAGTGTTCGTGCTTATCGTTACGGTAAGCGATTTTTTTCGTTATTTTTATCGATCGGTAGTTTACGAAAATAATCGCTATGTCGGGACTGCAGCCCCAGGTAGCTAGAGGACCGAGCGAGCGTCAGTATCGTGGATTTTACAAATGAGTACTTATTTCGCGTTCTCAAATCTCATCATTCTCCTTATACACTGTCGCCTAGTTGTGCGAGTGCTTTTGACATTTCCGTCAGCTAAAACTGGCTATTTGATCTTCGTAAGTCATCCTTGGTTTTCTTTGGCTTCTACTATCACTCACTTTCGCTCTGTAAATATCATACAGGTAAAAAATATGTGTCCCTTGTGTGTGTGTGTAACCCTAAAAACCAGTTTAGATTTGTAGGACACCTATTAACTTAAATATTAACTGTGTTGCAAATAGAGGACAAAGCAGAAATTAAATTAAAAAAATTAGGTGTTTTAAATAAACATTTTATTTATTTCTGATTTTGTTTTACTAATTCACATCTCTGAACCAAACAGTAGTAGGTCGCCTACTACTGAGCTGTACACATTGACATAATGTGGTGTAATACAATGTCTGTGACAGGCACGATAAACACTCAGAACATAACACAAACTTAAGACCGAACTTAACTTAAGGTTCTCTTTTCGTCATAGTTTATATTATTTTAATGATATCATATTGTTGTAATCACCTAGATATTATTTCCTAATCATAGGTACAATCATTGTACTACACAAAAGTTATTTATTTTATATTTGCATACATATGCACAGAATACATACAGGCATAGTTAGGCATACAGGAAACAGAAGCTAGGCCTAAATATTCATGTAAGTATGCATAACTAGTGTTACTATTATTTTAGTTTCCTATTGAATTGAATGAAGCATCTGAGTCAATATTTGTACACTAAATTGTTTGCCTGTTTCACTATGTCCAAATTAGTTCCGGAACGTATGTGCATAGCTAATATCTTTATAGAAAAATTGTTCTATTTTCAAACTTTCATTTGGATAACGTTTATTTGGAAACTGTGAAATCTGACACAATTGGTCAAATGGTGGGTTACTTAGAAGTCTTACCAATGCAAGAAATTCATTTAATAGAAGTCTGTCCTGCTGTTTTACTGGAATAGGCGGGGTTGTTAATAATCTATGGGCGGGTGTGACAAGTGTGGCTAGAGCGCAATGTAACGCTAGGTGAGGCTGAGCTTAGACATGCGAGCTGTAAAGCTGTCATTCACGTATACATTACAATTTCCTAACATTTTGTGCAAATGCATTAATATTGTGAAATTTTAGTACATAATAATAAAAAAAATTATGGTTCCCTACCAAAATGGTACAAAAGGAACCCATATTGTGAGAAGAGCCAAAAGAGGGGCCAACACTTTAAAATGGGGTTACCATGTAAAAGGCCTTCATTTGCACATTATAATTATTTTTTTTTCATGCTACACAGTTTTAGCTTTTAGACTTATAATGTATAATGTTTAAAAAAATACTATAACCCCTTACTCTGTAGTTCAAAAAGCAAAATTAGATATAACAGGTTTACTTACATATAAGAAAAATAGAAGAATATCTTTAACATAGCTTTTTAGAAATCAGCAAAAGTCCTTCACCAACAAACTTATTATGCGGTCCTATTCAAGGGTGCTCAATATTTTATGTAAATGTGCATTGACTCTTTCAGAGTAGATTCACTCTCAAATGAAACATCATTTAAATTTTCCCTCTATCTTGTTTTCTTCCAAGGTTTGGGAATTCTCAGTGTGTAAGTTAATCCATTCGTCGTCACTCTTATAAAATGCGTAATGTAACGTAATTACGAGCATAATTAACGTAATTATGAGCGTAAATGAAAATTTTGTACCTAGTATTAGATTTTTGTTTGAAAAATTGTGAAGGGTCTATGGAATTCAAAAAATAAACCATCTACTAACGATTCAAATATGTTTAGTAGTTTTCATGTGATTGAAGGACAAAAAATTATTTTCATTATAATTTATTTATTATCAACTAATTGATTTAGTTTATATTTTTATTTTCTAACTGTTTTTTTATTTTTTATTTCAAACCAGTTGACCCAAGACATTATCCTGTCTAAAATAAAGTTTATTAGAAAAAAAGCACTTCAGATTTTCCTGAATTTTCCAAGCAACTTTTCGAATTTTTCATTCCTAAAAACCTTATTCGGACTGTTACGAACCTTTTCAAAGAGAGAGACCTAAATCATTCAACTCCTGCATTTACCAATATATACTATTATTTCTATTTATATTGATTGCCTGATTTTTAGGTAATGAATACCATGTATATGATTACTATTCAACTTGATATTACATAATAAATAATTGTTAAATTTGATTTTGCAACCTTCCAGCTGTGGATTTCACATGTGGTGTGCAAGCACTGTCTGCCAGTCATTCCTTGGCTGTAATCATAAGCAACTTGTAAGGTCTATGTGCTAATGATGAACAACCAACCAATGGGAGAGTACTAGTTATTTATTTTATGTATGTGTACCGAGTACAGCCATACAATTCTGTAAAAGCTCATATCGCCCAAGGAAGACTTGCTTGACAATTCACCGCACTGCTTTTGAACTCACTTGGATTTCAAATGGAATTCTCTAAAAAACCAAACATATTAGTGATCTTTGATGTGAGTTTGTCGGAGATTGCTTTAAGAGTAAACACCTCAGTCGATATTTCGTCTTAGAGTGGCTTGCACCAACTATTTAAACTTGATTTAAGGATTTGACATCTCGCTTGCACCAATAATTTAATACCTTGTGCAAGTGAGATGTTGAATCCTTAAATCGAGTTTAAATGGTGCAAGCCACCCTTCGTGTATTTTAACTTCTTCTGAGATAATTATATTAAACAAAACTTATATTATTTAGATTGTTATGTATCAAAACGTCAAAAAATTCATTTAGGATAGTATGACTCGCAGCCACACTCATCATAGAGGTGCTAATCTCTCTATCGACTTAAGAGATTACCAATTCACAGTAGACAATTTCACCATTCAGAAGTGAATTCAACTAATTTGCAATAACCATATTGCTGTTATACAGATTTCATTATAAATTATATTTCCTGGTACTTAATTATATTCCTAGTCAACTGACCCCTTTTAAACTTTTTGTCAGAATTTCTTAAAAATATAATTATTGTAGCACTATTTTAAATGACTTCTTTTCTGGAAAAATACAATAATATTCACACACCTTGTCTTTTGGAGCGGACAGAGCATCATGATAAATTAAAAATGAAGATTGACACCTCATTTTCTTTAAATCATTTAGTTTTCAGGTAGATTAGCTTCTCCAACTCAGAATTTTTATCAATTGTAAAAAGAGAAATTATTTTATATTTTTTCTTATATCCTTGAATAAGTGTTACGTCGAATTTAATCTAATTCAAAAGTACATCTTTTTAAAAGAAATTGGTTAGAAAGAAGTGGTTGGAAGCTGCGAAAGACCAAAGTTGACTTTTGAAGATCAAATAGCCAGTGTTAGCCGATGGAAATGTCTAAATAAATCTAGCATAGCTACACGAGACAGATGATGAGATTTGAGGAGGCGAAAGAAGTATATAAGGACCATGATGCTTTGCACTACATCCCCTTTGAATACCTCGTTAGGGATACAGTGTCGATATATATATGTAAATCTTTCCTAAGATTTTCATCTATGGAGTACATGTCTCAATACTTGATCACAGATAGTTTTAAATGTAATCATAAAGCAAAATTATGCCCTTGAAGCCAGTGTTCAGTATTATTGAAATTTCAAAAGCAAATTTCAATTTAATGAAGTCTTTTCTACTCAAAAAAAATTACAGATAGTCAGTGGTAGATTTTTTTAACTAGTCTTTTGTCTATAACAAATTCTGTCATTGATACCTCTTTAAATATAGTATGTAAATGGAAGTTAGTCTGAATAACATCCTACAATGTGACTAGTGTTTTTATAAAATAAAGAATATAAAAAAGGATCAATCGGCCCACTATAGTAGAAATAGATACACATACAAAAAGCATAGGTCGATTTAGTAGGTAGTTAAATGAAGTTGTTCAAGTTATGATAATTTATTAAACATACAAACAGCTCACCATTCCTTCGCAAGTTGTTTATAAGCCTTGCGTATTTCAGGTAGGGTCGCGCGACGATGTATACCCAGAATTTTATAGGGGTCACCTATCTTCTGTGCCAGGATTAATGGGCAGAGAACAATAGCCGCCAGCATCCACAACCATCGCCCTTTCCAACCCTTATGTTCCCATAGCATATTCTCCGCCAAAATACTCTTGAACCTTTCTTAGCAAACCTCGTAGCACTATTCATAGAACGAATTTCATACTGACGCCTTGAACTCGCTGACTAAACACATGACTGACGACGAGAAAATAAAACGAAAACTCTTATCAGTCATTCGTCTTAAAATAGAACCAGATGGGTGAAAATCTGAGAAATAGCAAAGAAAAACTGGAAAATAAGAAATGTCAACCGGGAATAGTCATAGACAAAATCGATTTTTCTTCATTCGAAAAATTCGAATTGAATGATGATTGATGAAATAATGGTGAATGATCCGGATATTTAATTCCTTTTTTAAAGATGCGCATATATCATGAGACGAAGATCAAGACGTTTTTTTAAACTGAATGTTCATGTCAAAACATACGATGCGAACATTTCGACGAATTCAGAATTTGACGACATCGCAGACGCGAAGTACTCTTTGGAAGTTTGAACTGGAGGCAGAGGACCGAGGGGGCACACCAAATTTTACAATAAATTTTCATAGAACACCAGCGCTAGTGGTGATGAAGAATAAACTACATTATATGTATTATCTATGAATAAACTAAAAATATCTCTCAAATGTCACATTGTCAAATGTCAAAAAATGTCAATTCCAAAAGTCTGTGTCAATTCTTTTCATACGCACAGATTAAGTAATTTCTACGGTTTTTCGTTGTTTTCATTTAAATTAATTATTGTTGTTGTTGTTCCTCTAAAATATAAAAAAAATTTAAAATAAAGTTTTGTTGACACAAGTGTTAATGTTAATGTGTTAATAAAAATAATTACATTTCTAGCTGGTGCCATCAATAAAGAGAATACTCGAAGGTAAAATTACGTACAACAGTGAAAATATTACGAAAAGGCAGCTCAGATTTACTTTAATACACATAAATCATTTAAGTATTATGTTAAAATCCTATCGCGTACGTCTTTGCTAACTAACTTAGCAACTTTGACCTTTGTGTAAACTAAGTACCTACTACTACTAAGGGTTATTACCTAAAAATTTGCAGACAGCGAGAGCCATGCGATCACTGCGCGACCGGTAATAAACTGTAATAAAAATTAGTATCATTTATGACGATTGCGTATCCTTTATTCTATGATCATAAAATGCACTTTTCGCAGTAGATTTATACAAATTACATTACACAAATTCTCGTTTTGACAGCAAATATCGGGCGATATTGGCTGTCGCATGCTGTCTGCAAGTTACGTAATAAGCATGCGGTTAGTGTGCCTAGTGTTCCGCGTGTCAGTTTTAAATGTGGCTAAAGGTCCGCGTGTGTGTGTGCTACATGGTCGAGCTTCTAAACGTGAGACCCTACGGATGCCGCGAAGGACATACTCGCCTCCGCCGGTGGAGGCGGTTCGGTCGTAGTGTGTAAGTGGGCATGTTCGAGTTTGAAAGTGTAATGTCGTCGTCGTTATCGCCTAACACATGTTTAGGCCTTCGATAGCGTTTGCGGACGTGGGGCGCGGCGATGTACGATGACGCCCTGACCATTAGGGGGCTTGGGTGTAAAGAGGAACGGAGAAAGAAGCGTCGGGAGGCCTCTTTTAGATACTGGGTTATTCACATCTATAACTATATGTATATGTATAACTTCAATTTAGTTCTGTTGTCGAACTCCACGTGGAATCACTTCCCATACATGCGGATTTAAGTAATTAGTTGTCAGAAGGGAAAAGAATAGCAAGTTGCCATTCTTTTCCCTTCTGACATTTTAAATAATTATCTTATTCTTTGCGTCAACACCAAATTATTATATGTGTATTAAGGTCAATGGAATTTAGCTACGTCTATACGGAATAACCAAGTAATGAAGTGTGAAGCTAAAGTGTGAACAACGAACAGTGTGAACAGTAGTCGAATAGTTTCCACATAGAACATTGTTACTCTACAAACTGCCGCATATGAAAGCATCGTACAATAAATGTATACAAATCAATGTGAATCACTGATTGTTCAAGTCTTTGAATTCTTGGTTCATCAAAATTTTCGACAAAACTTGATGCACATTCATTTCGTCGTTTACATAATGTCCGTACGCCTCGTGCCATAGACTAGGTAAGGGAACCTCATCCTGAGCTAAGTAAACTTTACTTTGCTCTGTGAGCTGAGTCGCGCTTCGTCTAGCGGTCAGTGCACATTTGTAATCGCAACGTCAATCCAATCATTGGAGAAGAGATATTACGTTATATTCATCGGTTTTGGTTTAGTTGATACTTGAGAACGTTCTGTTTTCTGGTTATGGTGTTATTGGCATAGTTCTTGCCATTGATAATACATATAATATAATTTCGCCGTTCTTTCTTCTTGGCAAACAAAGTTCTTGATTACGATCATCAGAGTGGAATACTTATTTACAACTCGAAAGTAATTGGGCCAAAGATTCGCCGAACCCAAACGATTTCCAGTCAAACCACGGTGTATTCCCTTCCATACTTTAATTTTTTATATGAAATTTTTTAACTTGTCACATGACCAATAGAGAGCGTTTTTTATTTATTGTTATTACATTTATGTCAATATTTATTATGTATTATACATATTTATTGCTTATTTATTATATATTGCATATTTTATATTCTATAAACATATTTAAATATTGTTTATTTATTATTTTCATATTTCTAATTACCATTTAACCTTCTTAGAATGGAACTCATTTGACATGGCAACCATGGCGGCTAATGGCGGCTATGTTTGAAAATTAAAAATATTCAGAATTTTTTTTGAAAATTGCTTGAAGAAAAGTTACAGGTTGAAAACATTTTGTGCAAAAGAAAAACAATTTGGAGAAATTCAAGAAATTGCATTCTGCAAACTTTGTTTCGGAAACAAATAGCGATTTTTTTCTCTGAGCTTCGGAATTGAAAATGTTCTTTGTGCTCATTTGCGTTTATTGGCCCTTGTTTTAAGTACTAGCTGGACTCCGATTACTCCTGCTACCACATTTGATATTGGCTTGTACCTACTTTTGAATTGGATCACGCCGCTTACATATCAACCATTGCACTATTGCACTCGTATTTGGACCTTGATTTTCTCATCGATTTGCATATGGACGCTGTTGAAATGCTGTGATAGGAAGTGTTGTGTACCTAATTGCAACAGAATTGATAGGCATTCTTAAAGTAAGTAACAAACTCAAATCGCCAACCAGTTTAGTTTCTTTATGTACCATCGTGTTATTGTGTTACAAGGTAACATTGACATAAATAGTTCATGCTTAAATTTTAGGTGACGCCAGTACTATACCGCACGTTTTTCATGTTTTAGAAAAAAAATCATGGCCTTGTTAATTTAGTGTGCTTCTTACAAAATAAAAATCCGTGACAGCTTAGTAGTTTCTATGGCTGTACAATAGGTTGGTATTCATTGGACACTATTGGTGTGTATCGTCTGGCGCAATAATAATGCGCCAGATGATACACACCAATGATCTGATCTCAAACTAGGGTATTCACTGTGCTATGAGAACCAGACGACGACTACTGGAAGCGTCTCCCAGTACACCCAGATCCGAGACAATCTAGAAAAGTTCATTTCCTAAATTGACCTGACTGGTAATCGAACCCGGAACCTTCTGCGCTTGGTGCAACGTCTAAACCACTGCGCTATCGAGGTCATCAATGTTTACTTAGCTTTACTGATTAAACTAATTACTTAGCTTACTAAATACTTAGCTTTACTAATTACTAATTTTAAATACCTAAAAGAAAACAAACTAGTCTTCGAATAACAGATGTCTCCTTTACTTCCGTACATTTGTATATGATAATGAGTTCATTGTAGTTTCATAACATGCATTCAGTCTAGCAGTTATTAATATCGTTTTCTTTTTATTACAGCAATTACAACGGAGCGGCGCTATAAAGTATATCTGAGAGGATAATATATAGGCAGATGGAAGAAATTAGTCTCTTGACGCCATCTTAGATTTGCGGACATTTATCTTTTTGCTGGACAAGTAAAAAACTAGAAGCAATGATATTCTAATGGAAAAAAGTGAAAAAGTAGGTCGTATAATGAATTAGAATAAAACCAAATAAGTGACCTGTACTAAAACAAAAACTATCATCTTAAATGGAAGACCTTTGGAATATTATGTGAGTAGGTACATTTAGCTGTGAATGAAATATCATAAGACGACAAAAATGCGAAGAAGTAGAATGTCGCGCAGCCTTGAACTGGAAAAAATCTAAGCTAAAAGATATCCTAAAAAAAAGATTGTAGTGGACTCCTCCTGTATTCTACCGACCCTTACATACGAATGTCAAACATAGATCTAGTACTAAGACAAAATCCAAGTTGGTCACATACCAGAGAGCAATGGAAAGAAGCATACTGAAAATAAGAAAAATACACAAAGTAAAAAGTGAACTTAAAAGACATAAGACAGAGAACAAAGCTAACAGGCGCTTTAGAAAGAGATGATTTTATATGTACAAACATAAAACTATGTGAAAAATAAAAAGTGTTTTATTTATTACTTCCCTGTTGTTTTAACAGGCTTTGTTCATCTACGAAGCGTAGGCGATCTTGCGCTTTGTAGACGAACAAAGCTTTGATTATTTTTAGTTTAAAATGTTAGTATAGGAGGGTATGCGTACGTTTGTACAGGGTAATCAAATGGATAATAGATGGCTCTCATCGTTTAAAAAGACTGATTACTCTATTCTCAGTATATGTAATTTTCTCTATGAGTCAAACTGACAAAGAAAATGTTTTAAGGCACAGAGTACCTTTTTATTGACAATACGGAGTATATTCAATCCAGTTCTGTGACAGTTTTAGTTCCGAACGAGTTGTATTAGCGCTGTAATCGCTTCTGCCGTCTTGACTATCCGCCTTAAAAGTCAATTGCTTGTCAGTGTGCTGGTAGTCTGACTCATACTCAGACTCTGGCTATTTTTCTATTTCGATTTAAGTTTTGGTTTACCTTGTGTTTTCTTCGATTTCATGCTTGAGTTGAGAACCTTGAAATGCCTATTCTCCTCTGTTGCTTGATGTAAATAATTCCCTAAGCTACTGCGTTGGTGCTCTTTCGGAATCACAAGAATATACCCAGTAGCAGATTTGGGGGGGGGGGGGGGCTAAGGGGCTTGATCCCCCCCCCCCCCCCCCCCCCCAAAAGCATCTGAGTCCCTCCATGAAAAATTTTAGAGGTCCGGAACGCCCTACCCTTGTTGAGTTTAAGTCCCTCCCAAACCAAAATCCTGGATCCGCCACTGGATATACCTACATAAAGATATATAAAAATTATTGGTACATACGCATAGTACGATCACAGTACAAGAAAGTGAACAGTATTCTATCTTCAAACAAACGCTCCCAAACGACGCGCCTCGGAATATCAGCATTTCTCGGCATACAACAGTCGCGAGTGCGCCGCAGTTGTTGTCGGACGGTGTGAGACGCTCCCGCGCATTTACTACCGAAATATTATGTAAATCAAGTGATCGAGCATATAATTCAGTGTATAGATGTTTGAATACATCTATATCGAAACCGGAAATATTTCTTTGTTGCTCATTTATAGGAAATATATTATCATAACGATGTAGATATTTTGTTGCTGATTTTTAATTATATCGCACACAAAAAAACACAAAATGCATTTTTTTGTCCATTTCCACCACATCATTTCACAAACTTTTAAAACTAGAAATAAAATACTAGTAGAATTATATAAATAAAAACTTATGAAATTTGCAATAATATAAAATGAAAAGATAATATGACAATTTAATATGGTAGCCATTATCAAATACGTAACCCAAGAAAAACAGTCAGTCCCAGTCGGCAGCCCTATTGCGTGTTTACGTACCAAGCGACCGTAGGTAATTATCTCAAATTCACTGCCGAGATGGAATACTGCTTGCTTACTTGTACTGTGGTACGGTTGTCAAAACAGTAGGCGAAAGTAGCGCCAAAACGAAATACATAGTAATTACTGCAAAGTGACAGTCGCATCTATAGCATGCTACAAATACTTAATCTGTGCTTTCATCTATGTCTATGGTATCTTCTTAGTCTGTGTGTAACTGTGTATGGCATTTCGTGATTAGTTACAAATTTTGATAGTATATGTTTTCTAAGAATTTTTAATTAATATTTGTACTAAGTCTTATCTATGTGCTATAAAGTACCAAGAAATATTACTTTTATAAATATTTAGTTATCATTGCCTGTCTACTTATTTGATATTTTGAATTTCATAGGGTAAGTTTTTTTTTATATTTATGAGGTTATTAATTTTTTGTGCCATAGCAAAAATAGATATTTTATTACAATCTTGTTCATAAGTAAGTACCTATGTTATTAGAATTCATGTGGAATTGGTTGTACCTTAATAAAAATTCACGTTTTGCGATGTCATAATAATATTATTTGATTATATTTTAATGTACACACAGTACCTATACTTAAACAGTGGTTACTAAAACTTGTTTTGATAAAATATTAATTAAATTCAAGTATTACTCATTCTTCACAGGAAAATATTCTGATTAATGTTGCTTTAGCTTTTTAGATTTCAGTTTCAACACCTGTTCAATAACACCTGAAGGTCACTAATCATTATTAACCTTGATTCAAGTTAAATTAAATTTCATAGATATAACTATTTTATAATCAGGGTTCCTTAGCCACAATGATAAAAACGGTAATATAAAGTATTGCCATGTCTATCTGTCCGTATATCATAACCGACATATTCCGCAGTCTTTTTACATGAGCTTAATATTGGTATTAAGGGCGCTGCGGGGCTTTCATATAACACGAATTTCATCGCGCGCTGATCGCGTAAGAACAGCCTTTGAATCGCATACGCGTCGTGCACGCATCGCGTCCGCTCAAAACCAAAACCGCTCCGTCGGGTGACCAAATAATTCAATAGTCGTAAATTTTTGCCGTGACTTACACACGCACATTATGTCTATGTCTACATTGAATAAAAAAAGAAAGTAATAGTGGCTTTACAAAAATAACAAAAAGAAAATAAAAGTGAGATATAAGTATTAAGAAATATAGTTTGAGGAAATATTGGATTATCTTATTTTCAAAGTCAAATTCAAATCAATTTATTCTAGTAAACCCATGCAAACCAATTGCAAGGTATTTTTGAATGTCCAATCACTTTAATTCGGTTCGAAAATAAAACCTGGACACAGAAGAACCGACAAGAAACTCAGTCAGGTATAATTAATTAGTCATAAAGCCATTTAATGCATGTGCAGAGAGGATTATTTCCAGTGTTCTTATATTTTACTTCGAATAGTATGGAGAACTCATTTCATACTCTATAAAACGGCAAATTATAAAAAGCAATTTTAATTGTTATTAAAAATTGTTCGTTATCTGTAGTATCCATTGTAACAACCAGCAAAAAAACATCCAATGTCCCGAGCAGTCGGGCCATAAGTTAGATCCTCACGTCCATCGCGGAGACGAGGGACGCGGAAACAGTACGGCGGGGATATTACCTAAAAATTGGCAAACAGCGACAGCGATCACTGCGCGACCGGTGACTGATTGTAATAAAAAATTGGTATTGTGTATGATGATGCGTGTCTATTGCTCCAAGACCGTGAAATGCACTTTTCGCAGTAGATTTATCATCACTATACAAATTATAATACACAAATTCTCTATTTAATAGCAGATATCGCGCGATAATTGGCCGTCGCATACTATCTGCGAGTTAGGTAATAAACGTGCGGGCGTTGTGCGATTGCGACGCGTGTGCGCCGCGGTTGCTATTGGAATGCTAAGCGTGCGTAGCGTGCTCGATCATTAACAATATACGGGACACTGTACGTTATGAAAAGAGGCACAAAGTATGAATTGTAGACTCTAAAAAGCGGCGCGTGTACGAAGCGTTCGCGGTGTCGCGCCAAGAAAATTTATACTCCTGTAAACGCGGCTTCTCAAAACCAGAAATGAAATTAGAAAAAATAATAACTGTATTTTGGACCCAAAATTAACTTTTGCTTTGTCTGAAATATCTACGAACATACATACATATACATATCATCACGATCTACCCCTGATAGGGTAGTCAGAGACGACAGAGCGCCAAGCATTGCGATCTTTACATAGGTACCTACTTTTTTTGCCTCCTCAAATCTCATTATTGTCCTATCACAATTTCGCCTAGGTATCCGAGTGCTTTTGATATTTCAGTCAGCTAACACTCTGACTACTCGTCACTTCATCAGTCAGTCTTATGTAACCTTATGTGCGTTTCCGCCACACTCTTGGTACTGACCAAAGAGCATGTCGGAAACCTGTTAACATAAGGTTAATTTTTTACTAAGAAAGTCTTTACTAAAAGGATGTACGCAATATGACTTACTTGTTCCGTAGCCAAAGTGGCGAAAATGAAACCCTTACCCTGTTACTAATAAAAAGTACAGGGTTAAGCCTAGTTAGGTACAGGCACTAAGAAGGTACAATATTTTATCCTTATTCAGCGTTTTCCTTTGATTATAAGCTTGACTGTGGCAGGCTGTCGTAACTATTCCAAGTTTACGCCGCGTTTATTAGTAGGTCCCTTAAAATTTCATCATGTCCTTCTGTCTGTCTATCCGTAGGTCACAGATTAATTATTCCGTCATTTTATACCTAGTGGGCTGAAATTTTACACACAGACATATAGGTAACCTAAGGTAACAAAATACGTAGATAGAGCAAGATAACCCCAAAAGCTTCTCAAAAGCGAAGTACACATACTAAGTCTGTGAACTCACCTACATGTTACGTATTTAAACGACGCTTTAAACGTAAGATACTTATTGGTTCAATATGACTACTTAAATTAAGAAGGCATATATTTCGAACTTATAAATAAATCTAATAATAAAATGTCTAGAACAAGTGAACGAAATTGTATACCTAGGGAGTGCGTTTTCGAGGGATGGAAGATGTGAGTTGGATGTGGAGAGACGGGAGCTGCTGGCAATAAAATGAACGGTGTCCTGTCCATGAAGGAATGGATTAAAAATAAGATAAATACAGTAGAAATGCGTTCTCTTAGGAATAAGTGCGGTGTCACACTTGCGGACAAAACAAGCAATGAAGAGATATGCAGTATGACAAGGTTGCACGACGGTGTTATTATAAAAATGAAGATAGGAATGCTTAGATGGTTCGGGCACATAGAAAGACTGAGTAATGAAATACTGACGAAAAATTCTACAGAGCGAAAGCGAGTGGTAAAAGAAGCCAAGGAAAACTAAGTCTGACTTATGAAGATCAAATAGCCAATGCTAGCCGATGGAAATGTTAAAAGCACTCACATACCTAGGCGAAAATGTGTGAGGAGAATGATGAGATTTGAAGAAGCGAAAGAAGTATGTAAAAACCGCGATGCTGGCGCTCCTTCCTTTCTGACTACCCCGTTAGGGATACAGCGTGAGGATATGTATGTATGTATACTAATAATAGCCTAGAAAAAGATTTTATTCTAAAATTGACTTCCACCAAGTCTTCGTTTAAAAACGATTTATAAACATTACAGTGATGTAATGCTCTATTTGTGGCGCACGACATCCCTCCCGTGACGTCGTTAGTAAATAAACCACTAATGGGTGTGTATGTGACGCACTATATCAATTTCAATTTAAGACTATTAGCCGCAATGAAGCACGAGGATGTGATTGTCGAGTAATAACGTTGTAAGGCTAAGCGTCCACTAGTCACAGCAAAAATCAGCTGTTGTAATGTTCTTACCTTCTAATAGTAGCATACTGCTATTTCTAAAGCGAAACTTAATTATTTTCAATTTTGTAACATTTGTTTATCATTTTCGACACTCTTTTGTACCTCCTAGGGATTGATTTTTCAAAATCGGTCAAATCCATGTTTTATTATTTATTCGATAGATTCTTACCACAAAATTTTTTTAGTTTTTTTCTAAACTTTAACCTCTTTTGAAACTCCTAAGTTGAATTTCCTTTTAGTTATATTTATAAACAATTTCTTCTTAGTGTTTGCCTATATTCATGTAGATATAAGAAAACTGTATACAATTGTACGTTTTAAGACCTAGTTTGATCTGTGCGTTGATATCAGTTAATAAGATTACTTATCGAGATTTCCTGAATATACTGCAATCTCATCCGCGTCCTACAAAAATATTCATATAGCCTATTAAAATTTGCTTATTGACATTCTTTATTATATTGCACAATCACATGTTTTTACTAAATACCTATTTTCATCCAGATCGATCGAGCCGTTTTTGAGTTATAAATAGATATACCGACAGACAGAAAGACAAAAATTTAAAAAATGTTAGAATCGAAATCAGTGAGTCATAAAATGACTATCACAAAATTTGACAGTAAAATAGTAATTACCGACAGACGCTAAAGATTTATATAGTAGTATACACAAGCTGTGCTCGGCCGCGCTTTGCTATAGCTCAGTAGGTATTAAGCCGGCTATCAGGTTCAATGACATTTACCGTGATTTACCTACTCTAACTAAAAAGGTAGTGTAATGAAATAACGTACCTAATTTGTGCGTTTCTGGTTACCGGACAGAAATAAACTGACAGACAAAAACAATTTAATAATGCTTTGGATTCAGAGAAGTCTAAAAAAGCATATTCAAACGATTCTGTTACAATTTTATAGTAGAAGTGGTGTATATTGATAATTAAAGAATGACGCTAATAAGAATTTTTGCATACCATACATTGTAGCTGAACTCATGAAACGATGAAACACAGAAATTCACGATGTTAGTGGAAGCTTAGCCTAAAGTTAAATAGACTGAATATTGGGCAGCTTCTGATTACAGACACCTTTGTAATTTATAAATTCATATTACATATGATTGTATATTAGATAAATATCTATGTATCATTGCTAGCAATCATATTAAGTATATCATTACCTAATTACGGTGTAAAAACCAAACAACAAAAAATAGGTAGTCATCATTTGCGTAACAACATGTAAACGGTAGAATAATCCGTAAACTGTAAGATCGTAAACATATTACATATGTATTACGAAATGTTGAGGTAATATGATATCATAATTAATCTAGATTTGTATTTCGATGAGAATAACATAAAAATACTTCTCAGTGTAAAAATGTATGTCTAAATCTAAAAACTACTGATTTATCTACTATTGTACTATTTCGTTTAAATACTACTTAATTTTGATAATTAATTAAAGTAAAAGTACTAATACTAATTGATCTACGTAAATCGATTAATTATGTGTTTTAAAAGAAATAAAACGCTTATTATTATTATACCAATAGAAAATATTAAAGCCTCAAAACTTCGACGTAAATAATTTGCTGAATTATCAGCCAAAAATACAGTAGGTAGGCACTAGGCAGTAACGGTATGGTTTAGCGAACAACGGAACTTTGCTGTTGAACCGAACTTATCAGCTGGGGCTGCAGTCCCGACATAGCGATTATTTTCGTAAACTAGCGATCGATAAATATAACGAAAAATATCGCTTGCCGTAATGATAAACACGAACACTTTGCGAGCTGTCAAATTTGATCGTGGAAACATTCTCAGCAATCGTAAAGTTGACGTTAGATTCGATATGATTCCAATCACAATCGATACTTTTAATGTAGACTTTCAAAAATCGTTAAAAATTAATCGTTATGACTTATCAACCGAAATCGGTCGTAAGGCGATTGCTATCTCTGTCGAGACTGCTGGGGCTGGCCATTTTTAACAACAGCGCGAAAAGAAAAGTGGTGGGTAAAGATCAGCAGGCTTTTTTCACTTATCATAGTCAGGAAAATTCAAAGTTTATTTTTATTAAAGCCATTTAGATAGTCTCATTTCTGTTGTTGTAAATTTTTATTTTTTATAATTTTACAAAAACTAATCAATATAATAGGTACATCAAATCTTTTTATACCTACTAATTAGTAATGTCCCTGTGTTCTGGTACGATAAAGACCACCAGACGACTGTAATGGATAGGCTAGGTGGTTTGCAAAGAACCGCCTCTCGTAGAAGACGGAGCCATATCGACTTCTACCGCGTGCGGCGTTAAATGCTTTACTAAGGCTACAGCCCCTTCGTTTGCTTAATTTTAACACATTAAAGGAGGCGAAGAGCATTTACAAATTATCCACCCAGGGCGGAACGAAATGGCTAACGCAGAAACTGAGATCTTTTCGAAATACAGTAACGAATATTCAGATTTTGAATATGCCAACTGTCGACATGCTCCCGCGGTGTACCTTTGAAAAACACTTTATAGTGGAGATGACTGGCTCCAAGAAAAAATGTTCTGGATCCTTTGTGCTTAAATAAGGTATTAGCAACAAAAAGATCCTTTTCCATACACAGTCCTAACACAATCCTACCAGCGTCATTCACTCTCTTATCTCCATACTTGCCTAAGACAGACTCAAATCCTGTTCGAGCTGTTCCAACCTATCCATTCATGTCTCCACACACTATAATTCTCTCATTCTCTTCAACCGTCTCTAGAACTTCCCTAACATTCTCGCAAAACTGCTCTAGCTCCCCCAAGCCGACAGAGGACACTGGGGCATACACCACTAAAACAAATAACCTCGTCAACCGTGTCTTGAGACGCACCCAGAGCAATCTCGGATTTACACACTTATACTCAGGTTAACCAAACGAGAGGACAGTAAGACGCCTACGCCCTGGCATCTCCTTTCTTCTTGTGGTACTCCTGACCACAAAGCGATGCCCCCTCCAGGAAAGTCGACAAGTTCACTGCCCTTTCACTTGGTTTCACTCAAACATAACACATCCAATCTTCTTTCTTCCATAATATCAATCACTTCATTCATCTTCTCTTCAATCCCACCTCTCACATTCCACGCAGCTATTCTGCACTCCTCCCTCCACTCCCGCCGCTAGGTGCACAGCGTGTTGGGTGGCGGTCCCTAACGCCGAACTGCACTCTGCTTACACAAACCGGTGTACGTCGCTTTCGGGGGACGCTCTAGCATTCATATTTACACTGTCCCGCATGGTGTGCACTGAAAATGGCTGGCAGGGGTCGCGACGAGCACACTTCCTCAGTTGACCCCCTAGGTCCAGAACCTAATCGTGGAATTCCCAAAAGCTAGGCTCAACTGACTTTGTGGAACCCGGTTTCAAAGCGTCTTGCGAACATTGACCGAATATTCCAGGGCAAGAGCATTCGAAAGCTCTAATATAGTCATATAATCTCAGGGTAGCTTATAGTGTTATGGCAATAAACCGGAGTACTTGTGCATCTTGGTTAGAGAAAATGAAATGAAAGCCACATCTCTAACACGTGGCTTTCATTTTGAATGTCATCGTCTTGATAATGCGACACAGTTTTCTTCGTTTCTGAGAAGGGAAAACATCCCCACGGACACTCAGCCGGACTTTACGCCGACAGAGAATGTCGGACTCGTACCGACTAAAAATCTCTCCTCTTCGCCGTTAGCCTCAAGTGCCTTGTTCACGGTGCAATCTGACTAGCAATTTTTTACTGCAATTTGTTGCAGTCGCAGTTGCTTTTGCTCTAGTAACTTTAGCAACCGCGATTGCAATATTTCATTCTGTGAACAAGCGCCACAACGTGTACCTATGTGTAATAATGGCACCAATCAACCAATGCTGTCTAAATTTCAAAAAGCGAGCCTTGTGATTGCCGTTGCTGCATCAATTGAACCACCTAAAAAAGATAAGAAAAGATTTCGGGTATCTTTTTTGGTAAATGTGGCGAACTTTTGTATAATTCTAAAATTTTTGTCCATACGGATTATTCTTTGCTGTTCATTTTTGTGGCGCTAACGGTGAAATAGATAAGTAGTCTGTATAGTATCATTCCGTGGACGGTACGACCGCGACTGAGCCCAAATTGCATGCAACCACACTATACACATTGGAACTTGTTGCAGCAATTGGTTGTGGGCGCGGGCGATTTGCGATAAATTGCATTCGACCTGCAACCTGCCTATTTGTTGCCTTGCAACAGATTGCAGCAACAAATTGCTAGTCAGATTCCACCACATGAGTAAAGCCTTTTAGTGGTTTCTACAACGTCACCGCTCGCGTTGCTACGATAGATGAAAATTGTACTAAGATTGCGCAATACAATACCAATATCAACCCTATCAACAAATGGGCTAAACAGTATGCCATGCCATAAAGCAAGAAAAAAAAACGCAACTGGCAAAATGAAGTCCATAAAATGACGAATCAGATTACTAAATACCACTTTCATATGTTTTTTAATTACTTAGAAATATTGAGATCCCTGCCGTTAAAATTTCCAATTCGTCGCTTTAAAATATCGATTAAAAATATCGTATCCTAAACTTAACTTTAATCTGATTATCACTTTCGTAAAAATATTGTAAAACATTTCAAGTCATCGTGATGTTGGCATACGTAATCAGAAGCACTTTATGTTATCGAGTAGAATAGATTATGTATCTGGGGATTTTTGTCATGAATTACTTCATCATACTGGACTAAGAGCTTGCAAGGGCCAGACACAACAGTTCAAGACTTCTTGTTGGCTATACAGACTAAAGTAGGTAAGTAAGAACGGTACTAAAAATACACCGGAAGTAGGTACATAAAAAAATTATACATACAGTTACGCGCTGACATACCATAAAGTATTTACTAAGATTTTAAATCCATTTTAACCTGTTACGTGACAATCTAGTATTACTACGGTGAAGTCTTGCTCCATAAGTATTAGTCATTTTATATTGTTATAGTTTTTTTAAAGTTCTTCCTTCCTTCATGGCATGGCGCACAAATTAGCGCATTTGCCAATGTCACGTATTGTAGTAGTTTAAGTAGAATCGTTATATAAAACGTTAAAACTTCTCCAATAAAGTGATAGTAGACTTTACTGAAGTTTTACAGGACTTCTTGAAAGAGCGTGAAAACTCAGCTACACATGTTTATTTAGACCTACTCCATTCTTTTCACTTGCACAGAACTTTAAAACACAATATACTATCACTGTTGTGCTTTAAAACTAAAAATTTTAAAAATAGAAAATCTAAATAAAATGTCAACCTCACTTCTACCGTTCCCGCCAAAAAGTCCTATTTTTTTTTATAGTTTAATAGTGTTTGTTTTAATATCAGTCAATGCTTCCGTTTTTTTTAAATCGTTTACATAAAAAAAATCGGTCCAATGCGAGTTTTACTCTGGTTCTGTACGATATTTATAAAATGATTTTGTAAAAATAATGTTTGGAAGTCTTTAAGAGCTAGTACTGTTACTACTACCACTACTACCTAGTAATGTTACATTTCTTTTGTAAACTTTAAGTAAAGCTTTATATTCCTCTTAAGTTTTATAATTTTAGGGTGGCTTGCACCAACTTTTTAAAATCGATTTAAGGATTTGACATGTCGCTGCACTTAAATCGTTGATGCAATTGTGATGTCAAATCTTTAAATCGAGCTTAAATAGTTGGTGGAAGCTACCCTTAGGTCCAGTAGTTTTGAAAATAAGGGACGAGAGAATGGTCGAGTTCAAATACCCAATTTGCTCCTTCAATTCCTTTATGAATGTTTTCAAATGTCGACTATTGCAAAATATGTGAGTTAACAAGACGTAACACTATCCCTTTCAAGTTTATACGTAACAGTTAAGAATATCGATCCTTTTAAGATACCTGATATGGTGCCAAAAAAGATATAAATTCAAAAAAAGTGCGCGTGTGCTTATGTAAATACGCACGTAAGAAATAATAATTCTTTGGAGTAAATAGAAAATTAAAATTGGACGTTTGAAATGAATGAAATAAAAGTAAGAACTGGTCACACATACAGAAAATTTAAACTGGCTCTTCGATCACGAATAAAGAACTGACCGCTTGAAATGAATGTAATAAAAATTTAATAAAAAAAAATAAACCATCTTTGTTGGACATTTTGGCGGGAACGGCAGAAGTGAAGTTCGCATTTTATTTAAATTTTCAATTTTTTGCATTTTTGGGAGTTTTAAGGTACAAAGGTGATAGTAAAAGTTCTGCACAAGTGTTAAGAATTAAATAAATACTTAATTGCAACTGAAGTTTTCGCGTTTTTCCAAGAAGTGCTTTTTAACTCCAATAAAGCCTACTATCAATTTACTGGAGAGTGTTAGGGACTTAGTAATAAGGAAACGGACATTTTACGTTAGAGATAAACCTATTTTTTTACATGAGAACGAAAGAAATGTTTCTAATAAATATGAAATGAGTTGAATATAAGAGAAGAAGAACCATTTTCGTTGCTAACTTCATGTTGTATTAGATCGATGCTCGCAACTTTCTTTGCTAACTTTGATGACGTAACTTCCGTTGCCCGCTGAAATTACACTGTCTTTTCCACAAAAAGTATAACTTCAAAGATATATTTCGTTTGTCGCCAGGAATCAGAAACATGGAGGCTTTATCGAACATCTTACAGCCATACAAAGAAATTGTGGGCAACTTGGCCGCAATAGTGACTATAGGGCAGATGTTTTCTGGAGTCTTCGTGTGCAAAGACATCGTAAAACAAGGGAACACGAGAGGTATCCCGTTCACGATATTCGTCGGGGGCTTAGTCATGTAAGTAACATTGATTTTGTTTGGAAATAATAAAAAAAAACAAACATATAATATGTATAATAATGATACTCCAGACTATTACATAGATTGTGTGACCCCAAACTAACCAGTAAGCTTGTACTATGGGTAGCACACAACGAACTCTGGGGGAGTTCCCAGTAACACCCAGACTCCAAGTCAATTTAGAAAAGTTCCTAAATTGACCTGACCGGGGATCGAACCCGGGACCCTAGCTTGGTTGGCTTGGCTAGATAAAGGAGCGTCAACCTTTATTAATAAAATGAAACTGCGAAATGACATTTCAGTATTAGATTGTGGCCTCACCTCTCTACTATTGCTGTATTTATGCATAATTATAGCCTCACCTGTCTACTGTCCTACTGCCTTATTTATAATCAGTTATAGATAATAGATACGATTAACGTCAGTGCCGTCATGCCGGCTTTTTGATAGCAAAATAATCGATAAATATGTATAATATTATATTGTTGATAATATTTCTACGGGCAGTAATTCATCGTTTCGCTTTATGGTCTGTTGTATATTAGATTTTAACTATTATCTTGGATTATTTAAGATTATCTGCAGGTGTATTTCAATTTAATAATCACATAGTAACTATCAATTTGTATCAAATGAAACGTTTATGCTCACGACACAGACCAATAACACCCAAATGAACGCTTCTGAGGACACCACAATTGCCCATAGATTAGTAATATACTACTTAAACGAAGACCACGCCCACAGCTCTCCGCCTATCCGCTCACGTATATTAAACGTCCGTTCTTGATGTAACCAATGAGATCACAGCACACCCTTCCGCGCCTCGCAACATTTTCATATATTTCCTTTAATTATTTGACACAAAGCGTCATCTTTCGGGTCTTAGCTCCCACCTAGTGAATATACTGATGGGGCAATGGGAAAATTCCAATGGAAATAGAAAACAAAAGTGGAAATATATCGGTAAAATTACCACAGTCGAAGTCGATTTATTTAATTATGTTTAGAACAACTGAGCGGAAATTTGGTATCTTATCTACTGAGAAGTAAAATGGCATTTCAAACCCAGAAACAAAAAACAAAAAATTTAATAGTGGGTGTTTTGCTCTTTTTGTCAGTATCTCGTACTTGTCTGAAACTGTTACGGAAAGCCAATGTTGATGTTAATGCGTCTTTGACACACTCTTAGCCGTTTTTTTTTTAATTTTCAGGAGTATACTCAACTTAAAATTCGGATATATCCTTCGAGATGACAAAATGATCCAAGTGAACTTCTTCGGTATAGCCCTTAACTTAATCTACATACTGATATTCTTTCACTATTCACTGGACAAAGTAAAAGTGTGGGCGCAGATAGGTCTATGGGGAGCTTTAACAGTGGCCTTGGTGGGATATGCTGAAATGGAAGACCCAAAATTGGTGGAAACCAGATTTGGTCTCATAATCACCGCATTCATGTTCTATTTGATCGCGTCGCCCCTATTGGGTTTGGTAAGTTAAAACTATATGCATGAGTTTATTGTATTAATTTAAATCTTAAGGTATATTTAGGGAAATTCATCTCATGTAGCCACAGTATTAGCTGACGAAAATGTCAAAAGCACTTGCATACTTAGGTGAAAGTGTTGTGAGAAGAACTTAGAGCGTGGATTAATGCTCTAAGAAGGAGAATGATAAGATTTGAGGAGGCGAAAAAAGTATGTAGACTATGATACTTGACGCTTCGTCCTCTGACTATCCTGCTGGGGATACAGCGTATGTATGTATGTATTAATTTCTATATATTTTTAGTTATATTCCACAAAATTCAAAGTTTTAATGGACATGCATTTAACTTTTCAACAACTACGAAGCATCACTTCAGGAAAGTTTAAACTCGTTCAGTTAGTTACCTCTAGGCTATATTTGATAAATATGATTACGAATTTAATAAAAAAGAGCTATGCGACTTTATTATTATAACGAAATAATGAACACGTAACTAAAGTTATTAAATGCCGAAAATGAGAATCTCCGTCTTTTTTAGCGTTCTAGACGTTGTTTTTACAATTTTTTTTTAAATCCCTTTGACACGTTCGCTGTTAGATTTTTCAAATAATACTAAAACAAAAGTACAATCAATTTCTCATTTGATTTCATATTTGGTTCGGACGTTTTTGGATCGTTGATCGTGTATCTTGTTTTTTATATGTGATCGAAGACCTTAATGTAAGTGTCCATATACATAGCCGCGGAAGAGAAGAGAATGAAAGCGAAGCGAATTTTTCGTGCCTGACATTTTGAACCTTATTTCCATGAAGTAACGTATTAATTAGATGAGACCAAAAGACGACTTCGACGAGACGACGACGAGAATTCTCGAGAAGACGCGTTACTCGTTTTTGATATCATATCTAATTTATACGTTACTATTTGAAGATATGGTAAGAGTAAAAATATTATGCACGCAAACTGTTCTTCGCTTTCCTTCCCTTCTCTTCACAACTTGGGTTTAGAGTGAACAAAGCGGAACTATTATAAGTATTGTCGGCTTGCTACTAGGCTTGCTAGCTCATCGATTGTACAAATTCTCTGTTATAAGCCCTATCTCTTAACGACCCTTAAGACCTGCTAGAATATAAGCAACTGGCACATTATAATTTTTTTCTTTTTCTCTCAAACTTGCATTTTACCAAAACATGAAGATATCTTTTTTATTTGTTATTTCAGAACGAGATAATAAAAAATAAGAGCACAGAAGGCCTTCCGTTCCCGTTCATACTGTCTGGTACCGTGGTAACGTTTATGTGGCTTTTGTATGGAATTATTTTGAACAACTCCTTTATTGTGGTAAGTATTCTCACATGATTCTCGATATCTAAGAAAACAGAGTTAGATATTTGACTACATATAACTTTGAGAAAAAAATCTCAATAAAAAAAATCTGGAAAAACCCTGTTTTGCACAAAGATCAAGTTTCATATCGGAAATTCTACAGAATTTTAAAATGATTTTTATTAAATGGATAAATATTTATAATATTTCAAACCTCCAAAACCAGTTTTTTAATTGGAATGTAGTTTTCTTGCAAATTACAATTATGCGCAAAAACAAATGTTTTGATTACTCCGCGCTAAATCAACTCAACTTTATGGTTATCGCCATAAGGCGCGGGAGTAATGGACGAATTCGGTTACACGGGCTGATAGGCTGACTCTTGTATCAATAAAGAATTATATACTTCAAACAATTACACTCATTCTGTGACTTCGAGCATAGGCTTTTAATTGGGTACCCACATAACCCCACCCACCCCACACCCACGCATTTGACCCACACCCATAGCGTTGAGGGAGCACCCCATAACACATAGACTTCAAGACAATTAAAAATATTTATTCCCTGTATTGATTACATATATGTCAAGATTGCGTGTTCTAAACTTATTTTCGGGTAATCTATTATATTTAAGATAACTTTTTTAAATTATATGTCTAGTAGTTTTGGATTTGGGGGAAATGGTCAAGTCATGTTTGAATACCCAATTTGCACTTTATCTAAATTTTAAAATGTTAACTTAAACAGTATGAGGAAAAAAAGAGAACCGTCTTGTATATGCTGACGATGTTGTGCTTATGCTGCATCAGAAGCAGAATTGCAGACTAGTCAGGTGCATGAAAGAAGAATATGAAGTGAAACGATTGAATATGAATGTGAATAAAACCACAGATTAATTAGTTTACTAACGTAAAATAAAACTAAGGTTCTGGTGTTTTAAAGTGGTGTACAGACGAGGTGTGAAATATAGGTAAATGGAAAATGTCTAGAACAAGTGAATTAAATTGTATATCTGCAGAGTGAGTTTTCGAGGGATAGAAGATGTCAGGTTTATGTGGAGAGACGGGTAGCAGCTGGTAATAAAATGAACGGTACTCTGCTGCATTAGTAAGCAGTGTAATTACGAGTATATCTAACTCAGTCAAAATGGTCATCCGCAATGCGATGTTGGTGCCAACTTTAATGTACGGTAGTGATGCCTGGATATGCCCGAAATCGAGTGAAAGTAACATAAATGCAGTAGGTACACGATCTATTAGAAATATATGCGGTGGCGTCCTCGCGGACAAGATAAACAATGAGGAGATACGCAGTGTGGCAAGGTTGGATGACAGTGTTATTGTAAAAATGAAGAAAGGAATGCTTATATGGTTCGGCCACGTAGAAAGAATGGGTGATGAAAGAAAATCTACCGAATGAAAATGAGTGGTAGCAGTAACAAAGGAAGACCAAGGCTGACTTGGCTGACGGATTTGAGGAGGCGAAAGAAGTATGTAAGGATCGCGACGCTTGGCACCCTATCCTCTGACTACCCCAATAGGGATACGGCGTAAAGATGTTAACGAGTGCTTGATATGTGAGTTAGTTTGATTAGTTAGTTACTAGCATAAAAAACTACATCGTGCAGTAATGTTAAGTTGGTTTAACCCACAGATTAACTATTTATAGCAAGCTACAGATGCAAAAGTCACTTTGCGGTAATTGCTATGTATTTCGTTTTGACGCTACTATCTCCTACTTTTTTGACAACCGTCTGAAAGCTATTCGTTCTTTTAGGATGTCGACATAGATGGAAACGTAGGATGTCGAAGAATAATTAAAAGACGTGCTTTCGCTAGCTCGTGTATTTCTGGACTGCCTTATTTTTTGATATTCGAAAATACCATGTTATTGTTAAAGTAGCAACATCCTCAAATAACGGTGTTGTCGTTTGTTAACGATTATGATTAAAACGATTGATCGAGAATATTGACAATAGCTAACAATACTATTACGTGGGTACCTATTTTGTATGTATATCTAAGTAATTCCGAAAAACTAGGGGATTATTTACATCAAACAACTGAGGAGAAAAGGCCTTTTAAGATGCTCAACTCAAGCATAAAAGCGAAGAAAACACAAGGTAAACCAAAACTCAACTCGAAAAGTAGCCATAGTCAGAGTATGAGTCAGACTGACAGCACACTGACGAGCAATTTGCTTTTAAGGCGGATAGTCAAGACGGCAGAAGCGATTTCTGCGCTAATACAATTCGTTCGGAACTAAAACTGTCACAGGACTGGATTGAATATACTCCATATTGTCAATAAAAAGGTACTCTGTGCCTTAAAACATTTTCTTTGTTTGACTGGAAATCGTTCGGGTCACAGGCCTGGTTTATCCTCGCAGTTTCTCAGCAAATCGAATGTGATAGACTACAGGTGGATAAGCAACTTTATAAAGGTTGAGTATAAGAAGCCAAGGAAGACCAAGGCTGACTTATGAAGATCAAATAGCCAGGATGTTAGCAGACGGAAAAGTCAATAGCATTCGCATACCCAGGCGAAAATGTGTGAGGAGAATGATGAGATTTAAGGAAGCGAAAGAGGTATGTAAACAGCGCGATTCCTGGCGCTCCGTCCTCTCTTGACTACCCCTTTAGGGATACAGCGTGAAGATATGTATGTATAAAGGTTCCTTTTTTTTTGAGATACGGAATCGTAATAAAAAGATTAAATATAATAAATGTTATCATTTTTCATATTATGTTATGAATAAACAATCTAAAATAGCTAGATAAAATTATGCCGTTATCAAATTGTACTCATTGTACATTGTATTGTCTGCGAATATATTTAGACAATGAAGACGCTTCATAATATTTCTCGCAATATAAATGTAATTTGAGAGAAAACTAATCAATCATTGAAATTTTGTGAGTGCTCCGGTCGTAATGAGTAATGACAACTAAAAAACTTGTTAGGTTTTATAGTTTTATTTTTTTTTGGGTGCTGTGCCTAATGTTAGCTAATAGCCATTGTCAATATTCGTCATTAAACGTAACAATTGTAATCTATATATACTATATAAACTTTTAAACTCGCGCTGCATTATAAAATATCTAAAAACACGAGAAATTAACGCGATTACCTTTTATTTTCCCTTGACGTTTCGGCCGAGTTTTATCGGCAGTTTACTTGAGACCACGGCCGATGAAACTCGGCCTAAACTCGGTAAAAAACGAAACGTCAAGGGAAAATAAAAGGTAATCGCGTTAATTTCCCGTGTTTTTAGATATACTAGCTGTACTCGCGACTCCGCCTGCGCGGAGAATTATTCGTGGCTTTCCCGGATTAGGTTAGATTATATGTACTTGTAAGATTAAAATTAAGTATTATGTAAGATTGTTTTTGAAAAAAGTCTATGTCTAGCCTCCGTCTGTCTCCGGGCACATACTGTCTCTGTACTAAACTTCATAATTGGTTCGACGGGTCAGCATTTCCCATTCAAAGTTTCATCCCCCTTTTCACCCCTTTAGGGGTAGTTTAGCCTACGTCCGTTTCCAGGTGTCAAACTATATCAATGTTATTTCATAATTAGTTTAACGGTTTAGCAGTTTCCGCTTTCGTCCCCCTCCCTCCCGTCTCCCTCCCTCCCGTCTCCCTTTTCACAGTTTTTTGATAAAAAAGTAGCCTATGTATTTTTGATAAAAAAAATCTTATCACCGCATCTTATCATTACTTAGATTTAGCGTGACCCATGCAAAGTTTATCTCCCTTTTTACCCTCTTAGTGGTAAATTTTGGATAAAAAAAAGTAGGCTTTGTCCGTTTTTTGATGTCAAACTATCTTCCTGCCAGATTTCATCATGATCGGTTCAGCGGTTTACCATTTCTCATACAAAGTTTCATCCCCCTTTTCATCCCTTTAGGGGTAGATTTTCTAAAAAATAAGTAGCCTATCATGAGCGCAATCACATGTTCTTAGTCCAATATTCATACCACCACCACCACGTACCAATATTCATCAAAATCGGTCAAGCCATTTTTTACACCAAGTAACGCGAACTGGTTATAACATTTATACATATATACATAGATATCCTCACGCTGTATCCCCAACGGGGTAGTCAGAGAGGACGGAGCACCAAGCGCCGCGGTTCTTACATACTTCTTTCGCTTCCTCAAATCTCATCGTTCTCCTCACACCTTTTTGACTAGGTATGCGAGAGCTTTTGACATTTCCATCCGCTAACAATCTAGCTATTTGATCTTTATAAGTCAGCCTTGGTCTTCCTTAGCTTCTTTTACCACTCACTTTCGCTTCGCATATTTTCTTCGTCAGTCTTTCATCACTCATTCTTTCTATGTGCCCGAACCATCTCGGCAACCCTGCGACCCTGTCATATTGCATATCTCTTCATTGCTTATCCTGTCCGCAAGGGTGACACCGCACATCTTTCTAAGAGATCGCATTTCTACTGCATTTATCATACTTTCACTCAATTTAGGGCATATCCAGGCCTCACTACCGTACAATAAAGTTGACACCAACACTGCATTGTGGATCGCCATTTTGGCAGTATTAGATATATTCACACTATTTACTAATGCGGACAGCGCACCGTTCAGTTTATTGCCAGCTGTTACCCGTCTCTCCACATCCAACATATCTTCCATCCCTCGAAAACACACTCCCCAGATACACAATTTCTTCACTTGTTCTAGACACTTTCCATTTATCCAAACCTCACATTTCATTTGTAACGCTTCCCTTTCAAACACCAAAACCTTAGTTTTCTTCACTTTCATATTCAATCCTTTCACTTCACATTCTTCACATGCTTCTTAAGTCTGCTATCCACCAGGAATAAATCGATCATACTTCTGGCACCCTTTCTTTCCCACGTGTGTTCCCACTGTTGGATCCTTTTGTACTTAAATATGGTATTAGCTACAAAAAGATCCTTTTCCATACACAGTCATAACACAATCCTACCGGCATCATTCACTCTCTTATCTCCATATTTGCCTAGGACAGACTCAAATACTGTTCGTGCTGTCCCGACCCATCCATTTATGTCTCCACACACTATAATTCTCTCATTCTCTTCAACCGTCGCTAGAACTTCCCTATCATTCTCCCAAAACTGCTCTAGCTCACCCAAACCGACAGAGGACACTGGGGCATACACTGCCAAAATAAAAATTCTCGTCAACCCTGCCTTGAGACGCACCCAGAGCAGTCTCGAGTTTACACACTTATACTCAGTTACACAGTTAACCAAACGAGAGGACAGTAAGACGCCTACGCCTTGGCATCTCCTTTCTTCTTGTGGTACTCCTGACCACAAAACGATGCCCCCTCCGGGCAAGTCGGCAAGTTCACTGCCCCTTCGCTTGGTTTCACTCAAACATAACACATCCAATCTTTTCTCTTCTATAATATCCATCACTTCATTCATCTTCTCTTCAATCCCACCTCTCACATTCCACGCAAGTATTCTGCACTCCTCCCTACACTTCCCGCCGCTAGGTGCACAGCGTGTTGGGTAGCGGTCCCCAACGCCGAATTGCACATGCTTACACCAGCGGGGACATACTGGTGTCCGTCGCTTTCGGGGGACGCCATAGCTCTCAAATCTGCGTTGTCCCGCATGGTAAGCACAGTAGAGGAATTGCAGCCCTGAAAAGGGCTGGCAGGGGTCGCGACGAGCACGCTTCTTCAGTTGACCCCCGTTTATTTGTTTATATTGATGATTCTCTTGTATGTCATTGCGCTCCAAAATTAGGAAAGAAGTTAATTGTAGACCTGCCCTAGATATTTATTTAGGCCAGGGTCACTCAAGAGGGAGAAATACAAAAGTTTTTATAAAAGAATAAACAGATTTATAGAAAATCACTGAAAAGTATGAAATAATTACCCTTTACTAATCCAAACTTAAGTACAAAAATAACTTTGTAAATACGATAGAAATACCCATATAATTAAATTGGACAGTTATTGAAGGCGGTGCCAAATCAATGTGCAACAACAGAAAGTCTATTAGTTTAGTAGGTTTGGCACCGACTTCAGTAATTGTCAAATTTAATTACATGGGTATTTATATCGTATTTATAAAATTATTTTTGTACTTAAGTTTCGATTAGTAAAGAATAATTACTTCATAGTTTTCAGTATTTTTTTTGAAGTCGGTTTAATTTTTTTATTATTCATAAAATTAAAATGTGAGCTTGTCTTGTCCTTTCGGAGCGGCGCGATAGTAATGTCTCACTTTTACTTCGGCGAAGCGGCAGTTTGATTCTAGTGTAACGTATAATTCAATGGTTGATTAGGATTGATAATCGCTTAGGAAGAGTTACAATGAAATAAATTTTAGGAGGTACGAAGTTCACCGGGTCATCTAGTCATTCATTGACAGCAAGCCCACTTCTGAGATGTAAGGAATCTCAGATTCCAGATGTTTTTCGGCGACAGGCGACTAAACTGCTTCTTATATTTAGTGTGTCATTATTGTCCGAGCTGTATTTGTGTATGTGTAAATAATAATTTACGAAATAAGTAATTGTAAGTTTTAATCTTATGACATGCGTACGAAGCGCTTATATATAACGGCAAAGTGCACGCGAAATGCCAGGGATTCGTCAAATATTTCGACAAAGTGAATTTTAGCCCCAGTTATGGTAAAACACGTATCGCGAATATTATTTCGTCGAATAGTTCCACAAACAGACTTTCGCACTTTTAAAATGTATATTATAAGATATACATAGATGATCTTAAGATGTATATGGGTAACGACAGCAATAAAAGTGCCTCTACCATGAGTTTGTGCCTCGGACTAGGCGATAAAATGGACGAAGCTTTTGCTCTAAGAGCGTTTCCGTTTTTTGGTTAACCTAGTTTTTAAACTCACTTTCACTAATGTGCGTGACTAGGGAAAGATCACAGTACAACGATACACAGCTTAATATGACATATTTTTATTTTCGTGAATACTAGTAACCAAAACACTTAACATTTACGAGTATTTTGCAAAAAAATTATTTCTGTACTGTAATATTTTGTATGTCAAGTCGGTCATGAGCCGACGCGAATTACAACGACAATACGAAGTTGTCAGTATAATCAATAAGATAATACGAGAAACAAGAAAATTCGTTCGACACGATGGTAAGAGCGACAACTCATTATGGCTCCCTCCATTTTGACTTTTGGTCCGAGGTTTATGTCATAGTAGCAAACACGTCAAAGTTTCTTATAACAATTCTTAGTTTCTAGGGGTGATGTTCAATTTTCATATAATTTTTCATACTGTCGATAGCGAGTATCAATGCTATTGATTTATAGTAGAGCTCCAGTGGTTTCTGTGAAGCACATACCTATCACATTCTAACAGACACAGAGACATGCATAGAACAGACTGTACATACAAAGACTGTGTAAGATAATAACTACCGTTTTACATATATATTATACTCAAAAGAAAAGATTGAAACTTGTTTTGCTGTTGATAAATATTAAATAACACTTTTTAATAATAATTCATCGTTATTATTGTTAGGGAACTCGCATTGTGGGATTTACTCTGTAAATTACTGTGCAGTTATTTAAAAAAACATTACTGATCACAATCATTCGTAATCATTCTCAGCATGCCCCAGTAAATTGAATTTATAATATACCTAATATTAATCATTTCAAAATGGTTCTGCAATAATAATGTAATTATTTACGTGATTTCTTTCATATCCGCCTATTACAATTATATTATTACACAGCTACATATTAACATAAATTTCTGCGCTTTGTTCAAATGTTTTAAAAAAAACTGGCCAAAGGCATGTCGTACAACGTTTAGTGAAGGGTTCCGTAGTCGAGATGCACAAAACGGCATCGCTCAGCGAGCGCAGAAAAAGAAACGCTATGTATTACGAACATTAATAGTTTAAATACTTACTTGTGTTACGGCTTGACACCTTGCGATGTCTGTATAACAAATACATTTCATATATTTACTGAATAAACCCTGTATTCTATTATTATTTTATTTTATCTGTATGAACATGTACCTACGTACCAAAGAGAATGTAACCGCTTACGCTGTATACGTACGTGTGTAAAGTGGGAGAGAGAATGTAATGGCGATGGCTGTGTTGCCACTACTGAATATCTGCTGGTGTTGCCAACAACTTGCACTAAAATTTAATTTGCAGAGTAAATCCCGCAGTGAGGTTTCTATATATTTAATAACTATGAATTAAGAAGTGTTATTTATTCTTTATCAACCGCAAAGCAAGATCCAATCTTTTTTTAAATTATGAATATGCTTATTCAAAGACACAGACGTTTCGAATATCATACATTAATATAGGAAGGTATTAAGTGCGGCAGTGTGTTCGTGGAACTATTCGACGAAATAATATTCGCGGTAACTCTGTAATTTATATAATATGGGGTATTTCACGTGATGCGGACAGGAGAAAGGGGGTTCAATTTGCCGATTTCAGGTATATATTTGAGTATGTTATACCTGTACATGTTCTCGACACAAGTACAAAATATTTTTGCAGTGGCAAGTGTGGTTCACAAAATATGGGTCTTTAACATTTTGAGAAAGAGTGAGGTACTCGTATGTACTACTTCGGATACCATTATTCAGTTCAAAAATGGTGTAGGAAAATAAATTTACCATTGGATTGTGTACTTCATTTTATGATCTTTTTGAACTCATAATTGGATTTTAAAAATTAAATTAAATTCACTGAAATAAGTTGAAAAACATTTTATCAGCGTTTTTTACAAGTGCATCATGCGTTTTGTACTAAAATCGTGATGGAAAATTGAAGTGGATTTCAATCACGATTTTGGCACAAAGCAGGAATCCATTTTCATGTTTCTTTTCATGGAAAAGCACCATATATTATGGTGATCTTGTGTGGTACACAATTAAACGATTACTTCACCCAAGCCTTTGTAGGAATGGGCTAATTGGGCAATAAGGGGCTAATGCATCGTTGCCTCATACCACAATTTATTATTCTGATAAAAATGAAATTGAGCAACTAGAATACATCTCAAGAACTGTTTCGAATCTGCGATAATCAAATCTTATCACGAAAAAATTTCGCACTCATTCCGGCCACTACATCATCATTCATCATATCATCATCAAACAAACAAGTGACTGTATAGCTCATAAAACTGAATATCTTTAAATGTGTCTTAAGTTATAATGTCCTGTATTATTAAGATCTACCACAAAACCTCTATTAAAGAAAAAAAATCGGATGCAACATTATTTACCTGTTTCCTAGCCTGTTGTCCACATGTAAGTATGTTTATGAGTCGCGCCAACTGACTAGACGCGAGAACGGGGGTAGCCGCCGCCGCACTTAGGCATTAAAATACATAATAACTCCTAAACGCCTGCGCGGCTTATGAAACTTGGCATGGAGTATGTTATATAAGCCTGTTTCTCATGAATTAAAAAAGAAATAAAAAAATGTTATGAGGTTAAAAATGAAGTGTAAAATCCAGTGGTAAATTTATTTTACTATACTAGACCCATGTTTTGTAAACCAGGCTTGCCACTGCAAAAAAAAAATATTTTTTATTTCTCCTGTGAAGTTGCTAACCATAAGCCCCTCAAAGACCTCTGTATACGCTAAAGTAGACGCGCGCTATGCACCAAATTGTGAAGCGTTAAATAGAAGACAATTAAAAAAATATTATTATACAATATGGGTATTGGAATCGGAGTCCGCACTCTAATAGATAGATCTCTATATCCTTCCATTTCTTTCATCTTTTGCTGTTGATATATGTATATATAGCAACCTTATATATACTAGTAGGTATATTTCAGTTATTTCCAGGAGTTAGGAAGAGACGTCGCGCAATTGCACCATCTCCATTCACTGCGCCGGATGTGTCGGCATTGTCAAGTTGACAGCTTGTCAAATTTATTTATTTAGTTTATAGAAAATGTTATTATTCATAGCACAATCTTTTATTTTAAATAATTATTTTATAGTGTCTTAAAATTTTTTAAAGGTAATGTCTTTAATGAAGGAGTAACATTTTATTATATAGCATTATATTTTTTAATAGCAATTCATAGCAATTTCGTATATATTATCACCAATTTTGCAGTGCCATTAAATGCATCCCAAAAATAAATAACCTAAATATGCTCTTAAAACTGGTTATGTTATAACATAACATAACATTGTATTAAAATAACTAGAGGTCGCTCTGTGGTCGAAATTCGACCATAAATATAAACTTATAAACTCTTTGGCGACGATCTACTTTGTGCGACTGTTTGATCCAAGGAGGTTACATTATAGAGTTAGTCTTGGACTCTGGATGTTACCAACTGTTGCTCCTATAATGCACTGTTGTCTGTGTAGTACCCATATTAAAAACCTAGTGCTTAATTTGGTCTCACACAATTAGTATAGTATTTATAAATGAAATAAATACCTACATACATATCCTTACACTATATTCAGTGTCACACCGTATTCAAATTTCTTTCATCTTATGACTTTCTTTGACTCATTTTTGAGTGGCCCGTTGGCGCAGTGGCATATGCATCTGCTTTCCAAGCTAGGGTCCCGGGTTCGATCCCCGGTCAGCGGGTTATTCACAAACGTCGGAAACTCGACTTTCCGTATCCGACAGCAAACTTTCCGATGATTTTGTCTCACGCAATTCACAAATCCGAAACCTTTCCGAAACGAAATGATTTGACAGTTCATTTCGGGACGAAACCTTCGGATGCTTCCGACGACTTTCTAGTGTCGAAAACGTTTCCGAGACAATTAAATTAATAATTTTGGCAAACAATTATTGTCGATTACTACTTAGATTGCGTTTAAATTATAAGGAAAGGATAACGCTAATAATTTATACCATGTTGGGGCACTTGCATCACCAAGACGTCGGTTCTCATATATTTATATAGTGTATAATCAATGACGTCTGTCGTCAAAAATCTAAACAAATTGCGTGCGAGTATATAAACTAGACTTCTAGACAAATTTTGTGCCCTTTGCCCTTTTTAAATACGTGCCTAAGGATTAATTTGCTTTATATTTTATAACATATTTTATTAGCTACGCAATCCATAGCTAAACGGTCTTTGAGGTATTTGAGGTAGTTTTAGAAACAACAACAATCAAAAATAAAAACGCTATTGTACTTTCTATTGTAGTTATTATTAATTTTTACTAAGCGACATCTAGTATAATTTATTTGAACTTGTTGAACGCACAGATGATAAGCACAGACAGTACAATTCGTATTTATAAAGTCCGTTTAGTTCTTCGAATCGAAGTAAAATATTTACAAAAACTGTTTAATCTTCAAAAATACTAAGTCATTTCTGTTTCATAATTATTATTTATGATATATTATCGAATACATTGTGATTGTCAAAATGTGATACGTTTAAACCATACTAATATTTTCTACCAAAACGAAAACGATTTCTACCATATTGTAACATGATTCATAAATGCATTTTCTTTCGGATTCGTAGTCCTTTCCGATGAGATTCCGATAGAGTTTGTGAATAGCATTTTCCAATCCGTCGGATTGAATTTATGCTTTCCGACGATCGGCTCTTTCCGCCACGGAAAGTTTTCGAAGCGTTGTGAATAAGGGGGCAGGTCAATTTAGGAAACGAACTTTTCTAAATTGGCTTGAAGTCTGGTTGTTACTGGGAACTCCCCCAGAGTTCGTTGTGTGGTACCTATAGTACAAGCTTACTGCTTAGTTTAGGGCCACACAATCTGTGTAATTGTCTGGAGTATTATTATTATAAGTGAACCATCGAAGCAAAGCATTCCTTTATTATCCAAATTCCTTATTAGACATTAGAAAAAAGGTATAATTATCTAATAAATAATTAATTGTGTGGTTTACTTTTGTTTTAGATGCAGAACCTCGTCGCGTGTACACTCTGCTCCGTACAGCTCTCCTTGTTTGCCATTTACCCCTCTAAGCCTAAAGGCAAAGAGAGAGTCAAAGCGAAGAAAGATAACTAGAATAAGAGATAGATAATAAAAATTCCATGCATTTTATAAGTCATTTTTAGTTTTGTATTTCATGTGTGAGCGTACAGTGTTCAGTGTACAAATTGCAATATAGCGGAATAGAATATTGATGGATAAACAAGCGGCTCAATTGTCGTAAACGCTAGTAGAATAGAGTGACGAATACCACGCAATCTAGCGCAACGAATTTTAAATTGGTATTCAAGCGTTATTAACTTTCTTATAATATATATTGTTACGGTTGGACCTTATGTGTAAGGAATAAGGTCGATTTTTAATGGAACTATAGATGTAACTTTTAGTGCTTGTATCTTGAGACCTAGACTTTGCAGAGTTATGACCTAAAAACGCATTGCTAGGTTTAAGGTCTACTATCCAATGATATAAGTAAAATTAAGAAAGAAGAATAAAGTTGCACCTCGAAAATTCTGGAGCGAGACGTGTCATATACCTATGACTCGTGCAAACAGGCAGCGTCGAGAACAATGTCGAATTATTGTTAGCGAGCCTAATTTATTTTCCACCCTCTTTATTTCTATGCGTTATTATTATTACCATTCGGGTTTACACTAGAATTTTCCACCTTGATTTTTATCGGACTATAAATAGAGCTCCATGTCCGCCGCCGAGTTAGTGTTTCTCAACTATCGAACGAGGCGACATCAAGGCTAATTACATAGACCACTATGACGACTACTGCGACGACCTTGGATAGAAGAACTCAACTCTGCGATTCGGGAACGTTGTTATTGAGTGAAGCGTGTACCTTCAGTGACTACTACGCGAGTACTTAGGTACTTCGAGGGCGACTACGAAGACTAGGAACTGCCGTAATTAAGTTAAAACAAGTTAAACCGCCTCCGTATGAAACGTAGCCAGTGTCACTTTTGACAAGTAATAACGTCAGCCAGCATTTCGAATTACGTGAAGCGTTTCCACTAATTTAAAATTCGTTACGCTATGTTACGTGGTATTTGTCATATTCTACTAGCGTGAGACACTTGACTAGGCCTGCCCAGCCCGACCGCTACAGTCAAGTACAGTCGCTAACGTATCAATAAGCGAGCGACGAGATACATCCATTTTTCGACGAGAAGTAGGTACTAGGTTTCCCTTCTCGGGCTTTTATTTTCATATGCAGAAAAAAATAATAACCGTCTCAACAATGTGAGCGACGAGGCTAGTGTCGGCTCGGCTGGCGAAAACCTGTATTACGTGTCGCATTAGACTTCGCCCCTATCCGAAATTATTGGAAACTTTTGTATCAGATTCGGTTACGGTTTCGGGTAGACTTTAATTTCGGATATCTGATACTTTAGCTCCATAACATCCCTAGTAGTAAAGAATATCGCTAAATCCAACTTATCTACAAAAAATCGATGTCAAAGTCAAAATCAAATCAATTTATTCAAGTAAACCCAATTACAAGGTGTTTTTGAACGTCAAATCTACTTTAGTTCGGTACGAAAAGAAAACCTAGGGCTGCAGTCCCGACATAGCGATTATTTTCGTAAACTACCGATCGATAAAAATAACAAAAAAAATCGATTGCCATAACGATAAGCACGAACATTTGCAAGCTGTCAAATTTTATCGTAAAAACATTACCAGCAATCGTAAAGTTTACAGTTAGATTCGATATGATTCCAAGCACAATCGATAGTTTTAATGTAGACTTTCAAAAATCGTTAAAAATTATTCGTTATGACTTATCGACCGAAATCGGTCGTAAAGCGATCGCTATCTATGTCGAGACTGCATAGGGGCTGGACACTGAGAAGAACCGACAAGAAACTCGGTCAGGTATCAATTTTTCAACATCATTTTATATTGTAGTATCGATATCACGTCCTTATTGAAAGCATTGTTATACTTGTGTATGAATGCGTTACATTAATTTATTAGTATATCACAATCCAGGCATTTGACAAGGCTAGTGGTAGTGATACGTCTTCCTATAGGGGATTGTTATTATGTGACAATCACATATACTGTTAGCTGAATTAACAAAGTGGGTTGCCGGATTATACCTATTAAAAATCTTATATGCTTAGTTTACTTAGGTATGTGAAAATAAAACTTGTAATTAAACACATTTATTGAATTTTAATCATGAGTTTAACCATTAGTTACAATTGAGTTGAAAATGTAGAAAAAATTAATGAACCTTGTCCGATCTGGAAGAGGACAGTGGAAAACAAAACCTTTACTCTACCAAATTTTTTGGGCTACATAGTCAAAATAGCAGAAATAGAAGCCTTATGATTACGTCATATCTCTCTATCCTGTCTGTATGTTACAACTCACAGCAGAATTATTCCGAAAAAGAAAATTTGGACTCATTCTTTAACATTTTTCCATTTTTTTTAATATCAGACCATCCTCTTTCGGATTAAATAGGTTATTTATTATTTATTAATTAAACGCTATAATAAGATAGTTCAGTTTCTGTGTAAAGAAACTGAGCTGTTTTATTAGGCTGTTTTTGTTTGCCACAATGTCAAAGGTGTTTGTAAGTTTGTAAGGTGGTAAAGGTGATGTTTGTATGATATACTTATATTGTGTGGTTAAGAACATTCCATGTGTAGGTAAAAATGTGATTAATAAATGTAATATTTTTTAAATTAAATCATTGTTGTTCAATTATTATTTTGTATACAAAACGAGAGTACATTTTATAGCTATTTACATTGTGTTTTATTTACACTTCTTTGCTACTTAAAATATTGAAGTAAACGCCAACTCAAACTAGACGGAAATCTGGAGGTTATTCACAAACGTCGGAAACTGTCTGTGGCGGAAAGGCCGGTCGTCGGAAAGCATAAATTGAATCCGACAGCTTGGATTTGTGAATACGACTATATATAATATGATATACTCGTATATATAATATAAATATTATACGATTTCGGATTTGTGATTCGCGTATAGACAAAATCATCGAAAAGTTTCCTGGCAGATACGGAAAGTTGAGTTTCCGACGTTTGTGAATAACCCGCCTGTTCTCGCATTTCCAGCTGATAATAATTATTAGAATGTTCTTAATTTAATTCAAATAGAGTTGAAAATACCATGTCGGAGATGTTCGTATCATATCATCGAAAAAGTGTTAGATAAGAAACAAGGGCGTTATTAACTTCATAACAATAATCCAAGCTTAACCCTTCTTTGTTTTTTTATTTGCCTTGAACAGGACATATATATAAGCACTGCCCATACTTTCACCGGTCTCAGTCATATTGAAGTCCATATCGACGCGCGCCTTCTCAAATGGCCACACATTAGGGAAGGTCTGGGACGCCACCGTCATGTTCATGAGGTGGTATGTATTCTATAAACAATTATAAAATGATACACGACAATTTATTAGACACATAATGAGCTAACCCTACTATATTATAAAGTATTGCACTACTTATACAGGGTGTATATGAAAACGGGACAGTTACTTTATTGGATGAAAGGGCATAACTTTAGTATGTAGTTACAAAAAGAATTATTGAAAAAAAAACGTATCCGTTTAAGAGTTATGACCGTTTTAATTTTCAAGTGTTATGGTGGGGACCATTTCTCGTAAAATTGGGTTGATCGTGTACAGTTACAGATTTTAAATCTTACGTTTTTTTTTATTTTGTAATAATTTCATCCGTTACTGAAATACAGCCTGAAAACCCCCATTGGGGTATACGCATTATTTTCGAAAATGGTTTACACACCATATACACCCTGTATAATAATATGTTTTATTTTTAGTTAACGCTTTTTAAGTACACCTTGTGTATGTCAAATTACAGGTTTAATGGATAAATATATAAAGTTATAAAACTACGCAGAAAATAAAAAAATATATGCACTACAACTTTTCCACAGTAGGTATTTTGTGACAATACATGTGACCACAAGAGTGTTGTTTAAGGTAAGTATTCACTATGCATTTAGTTAAAAGCAAATATGACATCCAAGTGACAAAAATGCGTAAACTTTGGTTGTATGTACAACTACACATAGGATTTTTTGGCGGGAACGGGAGAAGTGAGGTTGTCATTTTATTTAGATTTTTTGTCTTTTACATTTTTGGGAATTTTAAAGTATAAAAGTGATAGTATATTGTGTTTGAAAGTTCTAAGTGAAAGCAATGGAGTAGGTCTAAATAAACATCTGTAGCTGAAGTTCTCGCGCTCTTCCAAGAAGTCCTTTAGAACTACACTAAAGCTTACTATCACTTTACTGGAGGAGTTTTATGGTAACGATTCTACTCATTAAAACACAATACGTGACATTGGCAAATGCGCTAATCTGTGCGCCGCCATGAAGTAAGAAAAAAAAACTACACCGAAGGTACTAGCAAATAATTGTTATTTACGCGCAAGTAATTGCACATGTTGCATAGTTTGATAACTTGCGAATTGTCACGAAATCTTCAAGTCGATGCCATGTCGATGTATATAAATGTGTAGGGACATTGTAAGTGTGATAGAAAAGACGGATCAGCAGTTTTGTGTGGAAGCGTGATGTATGCGAGCGTTGACGGCAGTTACTGCACACTGCCCGATCGGAACGAACGCGACCTAAATTGGGGTTCAGTTGAGGCAATAAAATTGTACGGAACTATATAAATTTACATCTTTATTTCTGCCAGTGACTCCCAGTACAACTCACATAAATAGGTATATCCTAAAAATGCATAGTCGAATATGAAACATTTACTTTAGTCAGCGTCAGACTTTAGTCTAACGTTTAGTTGTTTAGACTTTAATTTAACATGTCAATCAATCAATCAATCTTTTCAGTGATGGCTTCTAATGTGACAATCACATATTTAACATGTCAGTGATACGCACATTACAAATAGCATGAAATCTCATAAATGTCATTGCTCAATTTCATTTGTCTAATTCTTGTAAAAAAATAAATTTCCCTTTATTTCGTCTGTGTAGTAGGGCTGTATAAAAGTCTGACTTCAGTCTTATAGGAGATCAAGGCGGCTAGACAAGTGGCAAACGTTTCTTAAAATCGAAACGCTTGCTGGAGCTATTGTTAGTCAAAAGTGGCATTTGGCTACGTTTTATACGACGGTTTTCACACGAATTTACATTTCATTTGATTTAATAAAAAGTTAATAACGTTTGATTACCAATTTAAAATTTGTTATGCTAGATCACGTGGGCGTGGCGATCGCGATTGCAATAGATCGTAACAACAAATCGCTAGTCAGATAGCATAGTAAGTAAGGCCTTTAAGAATTCGCCACGCATTCGCGGCCCATGGTGCTGCTCTGCGGGTGCTTCGTTCTTTTCGTTTACCTTATTGCTATACGGCGTAAATATAATACTACTCTGTCAAGAAAGTACCGGGAAAAGATCAATAATACACGAAATGTTAGTTATTCATCCAAATTTATTTTATCACCTTCAAAGTATGCTCCTTCAGAAACGATACACTTACACCAACGAATAATCCAATCATCAAAACATTTTTTAAACGCTTTTTTCGGAATTGAGTTCAGTGCTCGCCGCGAATTCTCCTTTATGTCTTTTACCGAATGAAACCTAAACTCAAATTGCCACGAAGTGGTAATTTGAGTTTAGGAAAAAGAAAGAAGTCGGCTGGAGCCATATCTGGTGAATAAGGTGGTTGCTCGATGGTATTTGTTGAGTTTTTGCTCAAAAATTCGTTCACAATGATGGCCTTGTGCGAAGGCGCATTATCGTGGTGCAAAATCCAACAATTTTCTTTCCACAAATCTGGCCTTTTTCGTCGAATTTACTCTCTTAAACGCCGCATAACGCCCAAATAATATTCTTTATATACCGTTTGACCTTCCGGCAAGAATACCGAGTGTACAACACCGCGATAGTCAAAGAAAACAGTCAACATGACTTGACTTTTGATCGACTTTGGCGTGGTTTTTTCGGTTTCGGTTCAGTTGGAAGGCGCCACTCCGAAGCTTGTTGACTAGTTTACACGTCAAACTCGTAAACCCACGTCTCGTCGCCAGTAACAATGTGTTTCATAAATGTTGGGTCGGAATTGACTCGTTCTAGCATGTCCTCAGCGACTCTTATGCGATTGTGTTTTTGAAGAAAATTCAGGTCTTTTGGGACTAGCCGAGCGGCAACATGTTTCATACCCAAGTGATTATTGAAAATGGTACGGATCGACTCGTGAGACACAGAATGTTCGGCGGCTATCTCTCTCAAACTTGAATGAGCATTTTCAGTCACTATTTCCTTCACTTTTGCTTTGCAACGTCTGCAACTTCAGTTGCAGACGTTGATGGCCTACCAGAGTGAGGCAAATCTTCCATCACATCTCGACTGCTTTTGAACGTTTTGTACCACTCATAAGCACGTGTTTTTGATTAAGTCGATTCACCGTAAGCCTTCTGTAACATTTTCAGTGACTCCGAACACGAAATTCCATTGGCGATGCAAAATTTAAGACAAACTCTTTGTTCGATGTTTATGTCCATTATGAAATTCGCAATGTACACTAGAATGATATAATTAAAAACAGCACTGTATTTAATCTAAATAACAGATGCAACTCAAACTCCGCGCCAAAATGGAAAACAGTTGTGCCAATCTAACAACAAAAAAAAACAAAAAATTGAATTTGGAACCATAAACAAATCATCCATTCCCGATACTTACTTGACTGAATGTATTTTGTCACTCTATTCTACTAGCGTTTGCGTTCAGCGTTCTACGACAATTGAGCCACTTGTCTAGGCCTCCAGTTGTCGAGCAGCTGTCGTATAGCCAAGTAGGGAAAGTCCGGGCAAAGTGAATATTTTAAGATATTCAAGGCTATATCAGAAAAGTTATAAGAGATAATAACAAGATAAATATTTCAAATCAGCCTTTATTTATTGCTTTTTCATATGTTATAATCATTTAAATTCAAAAGTAAAACAATTACTAACTAAAAATAAAATTCAAAAAGATGTGATAGTGTACACTTTGTCCAGACCCTCGCGTAAAGTGGGTATGGTGCTGGGCAAAGTGAATAAGTGAATTCTAATTTTAGAAAATATGAAGTTACACTTAATAATTAAATTTAAAAAACTAAAAAAACAACTTCGCATTGTAGGAAATATCTTAAGAATTAAGACTGGCAGTTATCACAAATACATACAATCTCCGATGCCTTCGAAAGCGGAACATTCTTCGTGACACTGTTTGTAAAAGACACCATATCGAATCCAATTTTCAATTGGATTATCATCTTCGCCGCAAAAAAAAATCATAAAATATATTCTTTCTTAACTTTCGTTAAGTTTTTCGTTAACCTTTTTTAATGCATTTTTTAGCAGTTTTTCCAGGATTTTTTTTGATTCTATATTTAGTTTAACTTTATTTTTTTCAAATTTTCTCTTTTGCTCTTCCTTGATAGGTGTTCTAGTTAAAAATTCTGACGTATTGCTCTTAAAATGCTTCTCGGCATGTCTGTACGACATCTTTACCCCAAGAGCCTTGATTAGTGTATTACACGATTTGCCGCTCTGCGGACAACGCGCGACATGAGCTAAGATGGCCGAACATCGCCATGGCCAAGTGGTTCATGGCAAACGAATAGCTTGGGAATAGTGGAGATTATTCTCTTTGCCTGGGATGTTCACTTTGCCCGGGCTTCCCCTACATAATAATTGTGTTGAAGAATTGATAGTGTGTTCATAGTGATCACTGATCAGTGCTTCTGTTACATTTCATCTTGAACATATCAGAAATGTTTTTTTATCACGTGCCTAATGAGCGGTTATTCTGCTTATCATCATATTGTTTAAAGTATGGTTTAAAGTGACAATGGTGGTAAAGGTATATCAGTGTAAGAAAAGAAAAAACAGATGGTATTTAGCGTTATTGTAATTATTTGTATTGTTCAAAGTTCAAATTCATTTATATACCATTGTACAAAATCGCCCTTGACTAAAATCTCAGACTAGCGTAAAATAAAACCACTAAATCTGGGAGACGAATCTTCTTGTATTATTAAAAGTTTTTAAGCTAACATATCACATTAACATGGATACACAAATGCATTGCACCATCTATAATTATAACTAAATTGAACATTCCGTTGCAGTTTTAGCAACAATGTTACTCTCAACTGATGACACTTTTGAAGCGGCATCACCAGTTGGATTCGGCGATGTCTTAAGATGAAGCAACGAATGATGCTTCTTTTTGCAGATTCTACATTTGGTTGGTACACGACATGAATACACCGCGTGGTTAGAGCCTAAACAATTAAAAACAAGCCCTGAGACTGTACAAAACCACGACGTGTGTCAGACTCTTCCTTTGCGAATTTCTTACAGTTTCCTAATTTATGATTATCGGAACAAAACGGACATTTTACAGATTGCGTTACGTGAAGTGCTTTAGCCTTAACGACATTCTTTGATACTTTGTTATCAAGGAATTCAAGAGATCTGAATCTCTGATGTAAAAATTCAGCAAATTGTGTATAAGTGGGCAGGTCTTCTTGACATTTCAATTTTGCCTCCCATAATTTCCTAGATTCTGTGTCAATTTTTAAAGATAAAATGTAAATAACAATGATGTCCCATGTACTTATCTGAAAACCTTGATTTTTTAATGCAATAATACATTCATTACTGGTGTCTAATAGTTCCTTTATGGCACTTGCAGACTCAGATGTAACATTTCGCTGACTCATAAATCTTTTTAAAACTGAGTTTGCAATATAATGTTTGTTATTGTACCTGTTCTCCAATTGATTCCAAAGCAAACAAGATAATTATCACTGGTTATAGAAACATGACGTAATAATTGCTCAGCTTCGCCCGATATGTGTGATTTTAAATAGTGTAATTTTTGTACGTTATCAAGTGAACTATTACTATGAATCAGCGAAATAAACAAGTCTCTGAAACTTCTCCACTACGAGTAACTGCCAGAAAATGTGGGAATAGTGATCTTAGGCAATCTAACATTGTTATGCGGTTGATCATTTGAATTATTGCTGCCCAAATTACACACATTTGACGAACTAGTTTTAGTTTGATTCAATTTTTCTTTAAGTTCAGACTTATAATCAAAATACAATTCTTCGGTAGCCTGGTAAACATCAATTTCATAATACTTAGTATTTTCTAAATCCTCATCATTAAAATCACCAATGAGTTTATTATGAGTTTGCACAAACATAGACCATTGTGACTCTAAAGCTTCTAATCTTGTTTCGATATAAGAAAAACTTAAGCGTTCCTTAGGTGACTTTTTAAAATTGCTTTTAGCCTTACTGATTGTTTTACTGATATTAATTTGAACTTTAATTAAAGAATCCATTGTAAATAATTATTGTAAATAAAATAGAAAAAACTGAAAATCTAAAAACAGTTAATAAATATTTAGATCCAAAAATGCCTTATTCTAAAATGTGAACAATTTCAATTTAAAATACAATAAAACAATATAAGTGAAATGCTGACTAAAATTAAAACAATACACTTTCAAAATATATTCTAAGTTCTGCCACAGTCCATAAATATCACAAGTTCTTAAAATTCAAATTCTTCTAAGTCACCGTTTGTGTTGTAGAATTCACCATAGGAAAATTTACAAGTCCAAGAAATTTTATCCTAAAAATTGTACAAGTCCGAAAAAATATTTTTTTAAATTTTACAAGTGTTTAAAATGTCTTTCGATCCGAAATCGGGCATGGATTCCCCGTCTTGTCACTTTTTTTAAATTTATTCTAAGTCCATGCATTAACTTTAAAGATTTTTGCAAAGTAATATTTTTACAAAGTTAACTTGTACTCACAGTTTGTTCCGCACTTCAACTCACAATCACATAGTTTATCTTCCGTGTTCAGATGTTTGCTCTCCGTCCGCTGCTGTGAAGAGGCGCCACTGTCAACGTCACAACGTCGCTGCATCCAGTTGCTTCTACCGCTAGAGGGCACCCCTGTCGTAGTGATTTCTGTGTGCACGCAGCACTCTTCGCCCTTGACAGCAATCCACTGCCCGTAGGTGCGAACAAGAGGGCTGTATCGTATAGTTCAACCAACTCAACGTATCCGGCTCGAAGGACTATGTACAAAATCGCCCTTGACTAAAATCTCAGACTAGCGCAAAATAAAACCACTAAATCTGGGAGACGAATCTTCTTGTATTATTAAAAGTTTTTAAGCTAACATATCACCATAACATGTATAAATCGACATTATGGACAACATCGTAATACACAAATGCATTGCACCATCTATAAATAATTATAACTAAATTGAACAACCATTGTGTTATTAAAATTTCATAGACAGCTCACAGCAGTCTCACAGCTACAACCAACCTAAATTAATTGTTTAAAAAATTAAACCGCTTTCAAAAAAACACTGCAAAGTATAAAATAACTATCCTTTACTAATCAAACCTCAAGTACAATTAAAATAACTTTATAAATACGATACACATACCTATATAATTAATTTTGACAGTTACTGAAGTCGGTGCCAAGCCCACCAAACTAATAGACTTTATGTTGTTGCACATTGATTTGGCACCGACTTCAATATCTGTCAAATTTATTATATATAGGTATGTGTATCGTATTTATAAAGTTATTTTAATTGTACTTGAGTTTTGATTAGTAAAGGATAGTTATTTTATACTTTTCAGTGTTGTTTTGAAGGCGGTTCATTTTTTTTAATAAAAATTTTTTATTTCTCCCTTTTGAGTGGTCTTGACCTATATAAATATCTAGGGCAGGTCTACAATTAACTTCATTCTAATTCCGGAGCGCAACGATATACAAGAGAATTTTCACTATAAATGAAAGTTATAACCAGGTCGGGTTATCTAGTGTATCTTTAAAGTCCAAGCTCCATTATAGGTGAAATTTTAATGGGACTACCTCTGAAGTATTACCTACCAAACGAAAAAAGAATTTTCGAAATCGGTTCATAAATGATGGAGTAATGAGGTAACAAACATACAAAAAAAAAACAACATACAGACGAATTGAGAACCTCCTTCTTTTTTTGAAGTCTATTAAAAAGTGACATTTGTCTGGATTTCTCGTCAATTCTTCTCAGATTGACTTTCCAAACTATTGGTGAATTAACTGATGTTGATTACCTTGGATGGATTGGATTTCTCGAATAAATTTTGACCATGAAAACATAACGGTGTGTCTCAAAAGAGAAAACCGTGTAGTGGGGCTGTAAAAAAGTCTGGTTTTAGTCTTATCTCAGTTGTCGAGCAGCCGTCGAAAAGTCAAGTACATAGTAGTTGTGTGAACAATTTAGTGTGTTCATAGTGATCAGTGCTTCTGTTACATTTCATATTTAACAACATTTTTTTTAACTACTACAAAAATTAAAAAATACTACAACATATAACGTATACCTATCTCCCAAATTTAGTAGGCAGCCCAAAATACAAAAGAAAGAAGAATAAAATTAAAAATGGTGATTGATTCATTTGCCTTTGGTGAATGGTGACGTACTGTGCGCACAACTTTGTGACCTGTGAATACCAGAGGCATGAAATAGTCGTATAATCATGCGTATAACGAATGCTCGACCAGGATGGTGAGGTTATAATATGGTTCGTTCTGTGTGGGAAATGTCACACAAGAGTAATCCATTTCAACTTACTGGTAATAAGGGACATCGGATTGCTTGTGCGGCGATCATTGTACCAATATAAGGCTCCTTGTTGATCAAATCACATAATTTGTAGTGCATCTCCACAAACGTACGTTTATATTCGTTGTGAAGAAATTCGTTAAATAACAAATGAATCTGCAACAGTTTTATATAGATACTTATTAGCACAGACGAAATAAAACGATAGACTCCGCGTCGCATGCTTCATCCATCCTCGCACTACCCTTCGCCTTATTTGATGTAAATGTGTCTTCTTCACTTTATGAGTACACCTTAGCGTTTGACGTTTGAGTTGATCTTTTGTTATATTTATATTTGTGGAAATACAAAAGAGATAATATACGTCATCAGACTATTTCTTTAACATGAAGGTCGGCCCCGGGTTCGATCCCGGTCTCGTGTAAACTCCATTGACTAAAAATGAAAATCACAAATATCATCACGTCATTTCACATCAAAGTGAACAGGTACCAAGTTGCCACAAATTCACGCCTTAACCCCACTTTTTGAAATAAGCAGTTAAACTCATGATGGCAAAGCAGAACTAGTGAGTGCCTTATATTATTAGTTATTACACTAGCGATTTGCGAGAGTTTCCAGCGATGCGACTAGTGAACAACTGAATATGCGCAACAACTCGCCGGCATAACACGACGCAGACGTTGTGTGATATCAACGCGATCGTATACCGTGCAACAAGCTGTGTGTGCAACGAATTCACGGCGTGTGCGCAACGAACTCGTACACAATCGCTCGAACTCGCTGTTCTATATTAGTAAACTGATATGGCAACTCAGTAGAGTATCGATTATCTATGTACATTCGCTATGTACAAGTGGCGAACTTGTTGCGCATACGTAGCGATCTCATTGATCATAGGTAGCGAACTTGTTGTACACACATAACGAACTCGTTGCACACATGCAGCGAGATCGTCGCAATTGCGAATTCTCATTGAAGCGGTTATTCTCTATATTGTGAGTATAAAATATACGAGTAGAATAATTTAAACAAATATTCACCGACACATTGTTGCCCCAAGTGTGTCTGAGTTGTGCCTCAATGTTTAAATAATACCCACTCTTTCTCCCGTAGCGTTTGACGCTTGCGTTGCCCCAAACCAAATACTTATCATTCAAGTAGCGGACGTCAATTCTTTCAAACACCACTTCGAGATTCTGAAGCAGTACATGAAATTTGATTAAATAAGTAATAAAAATCAAAAGCCATTCCCCTATTAGGAAAACCGCTCAAGTGTAAAGCATAAGTACTTTACTTACGTAACTAGTAACTGTTTAATAATAATCTGATGAACCGATTTGCATGCAGTTTTTTATATGCTTTTTTCAGTGTTCTTAGCTGTGTTTGGTGGAAATCGGTTCAGCCACTATCAGAATATACATCTTTGAAACTTATGTGAAGGAATCTTAAGCATTAAGAATGCTAAAAACTTCGAGTAAGTTCTGATGATAACCAGCGTAAGGTACTAAAAATATTTACTACTACACTACTAGTACTAAATATTACTTTTCTTTTATCTAACATTATAAAGTATCAAATAAAAAAAACTGTTGATACAAATAATAACAAACAATAAACCTTTGCAAGTGCCAAAAAGAGAGTTAAAGACACAAAATACATACAATAGTAAAAAATATAATCGGTCTGGGGACGATGCACAAACATGTTTATGTACGTACGGTGCGAAGATGTCCTTCTCCTTACACCTTCCGAAGGATAAACACAAACACAAGCATACGATTTCGCTAATAAAAAACAATCTTAAGACTTCGAATTTAAATAATTTGGGTTTGCAACACGCTTCGTTGCAAGCGCAGGGGTACAACATTTTTCTGTCAGTATAACATCACAGTGACAAAGCGATTGAGAAGAGGCATTTACTAATTAAATAAAACTGTACCTGTTTTGTTCATAATTATTTCATATGCACATATATCATACATACGTTATAATAAATGAGCGATAAATAATTGTATTTCACTACTTTATCTGTTCCCAAGAAGACAATTTTTTATACATTTACGGGGTACTTATTATTTAAAGTAGGAATGGCTTTTTAAATTTTAAATTAAACTTTTTAATTTGCAACCAATTCTCATAATTCATTATGATTTTTTGGGAATTTTTTAGCACGGTTTTGGAGATACTAACACTACAATTTTAAATGACTTCTTCATAAGTTTTCAAAAAATCAAAGTACTAACGTATACATACTGTTTATTTACATGTTTTTAACGCTTGCAACATTCAGGGTCTAAACTCAATACTCGCTGTGGGATATCTAGATAGCCGACCTTTTTTATACTTTCCTCAGTGCTCAGTCCGCTTTGTAGAGAAAATAACACTCGTTGATTGAATGGTTTGAAGTTTTCTCGAAATTTAACCAACAACATATATTAAGTTAAATACAAATAATAAATAAGATGTATATTTTTGAATTAGTCATTATTAGAATATTTACATATAATATGACACGATTACGACCTATCGATGTTTGTGCTTACAAGCGGCCGTGATTGTCGTGGTTACTTCTTATTCACTTTTGAATTACGCTACGCAGAGTCTATAATTATATTTCTTGTTTGTTAAACTAATAATAAAATATAAAAAAAAAACAGATTGGTAGTAATTTTTATAAACTTACCTGAGCTAATGTTAAGATGTATATTAGAAAAAGATTGATAATACTTTTCCAATACATTTTCTATTTTTTAAAAATGCTTTGTTAATGAACAAAGACAAGCATTCGAGTGCAGATGAATTTGTATATTAAACATTTATTGTATTTCAGTTACGCATAAAATTATGCTTTGTTGTTATAGATAATATCAGTACTTACAATACTTAGTTGTAGGTATATACCTACCTATTGTAGTACTGATATAATACATATAAATTGGTTGGTACAATTTAGTTTACTTAACTCCAATGCAATGTTAAATGAAAATTTGTATCATTTTTATTTAGGCCAAATTTTCATCTGGTTCTAGAAAAACCTACTGAGAAAAAAAATTTTTATTAAAAAAAATTAAACCGCCTTCAAAAAAAACACTGAAAAGTATAAAATAACTATCCTTTACTAATCAAAACTAAAGTACAATTAAAATCACTTTATAAATACAATACACATACCTATATAATTAAATTTGTCAGTTACTGAAGTCGGTGCCAAGCCCACCAAACTAATAGACTATGTTGTTGCACATTGATTTGGCACCGACTTCAATAACTGTCAAATTTAATTATATAGTTATGTGTATCGTATTTATAAAGTTATTTTAATTGTACTTTAGTTTTGATTAGTAAAGGATAGTTATTTTATACTTTTCAGTGTTTTTTTTTAAGGCGGTTTGCAATATACAAGAGAATCGTCAATATAAATAAAGGTTATAACCAGGTTGTGTTATCTAGTGTATTTTCGAAGTCCAAGCTCCAATATCGGTGAAATTTAAATGAGACCACCTCTGAAGTATTAGCTACCAAACGGAAAAAGAATTTTCGAAATCGGTTCATAAATGACAAAAAAAATAAATAAAATAACATACAGACGAATTGAGAACCTTCTTTTTTTGAAGTCGGTTAAAAAACCGGCAAGAAACTCAATTACTACAAATAATTTACGTACTAAAGAACAGTGAACATAAACGCATAGGATCACTAACAGATCATATTTATGTTCAAACGATCTTTTAATAAAAGTTTCTAAATATTGTTCGTTCAAAAAAGTTTTTTTTATCCCCAAGAGAGGTGAAAAAAAGGTTTTATAAGTTTGACTCCGTAACGTTCGTTCGCAGGTGGTACCACCATTGTACTAACATCATGGGTAACACTATCCGGCGGGGTTATTACCTAAAAATTTGCAGACAGCGACAGTCACGCGATCACTGCGCGACTGTGCCTAATTGTAATAAAAAATTGGTATCATGTATGACGATTGCGACGATTCGCGGTAGATTTAGCGCTACTTTATAAATTATATTATGCGAATTCTCATTTTGACAGCAGACATCGCGTGATATTTGGTTGTCGCATGCTGACTGCAAGTTAGGTATTAAGCGTGCGGATCGCTACCACTATCTTACTCGCTAATCCTGCCGCCAAATAGTAGTGTTTGGCAAAGAGAATATAATCACTACGTTGTGTTTGGCTTGTACTGTTGCACTGTCGTGTTCCGGTGAGGACGGTAAGACAGCCGGCCCGCTTATTACTTAACTTGCAGACAGTATGCGACAGCCAATATCGCGCGATATCTGCTGTCAATACGAGAATTTGTGTAATGTAACTTGTATAGTGGCGCTAAATCTACAGCGAAAAGTGCATTTTATGGTCATAGAATAAAAGATACGCAATCGTCATACATGACACCAATTTTTTATTACAATTAGTCACCAGTCGCGCAGTAACAGCTTTGTGATAAGTTTTGTTAATTGTATAACCCATATTTCTAATAACCTTTGTAAATTTGCTATTTATCAATGACATCTGTGCTCCAGAATCTAATAATGCTTTTAATGTCTTGTCGTTAATGTTCAATTCAATAAACATTCTATTATCTAAACTTTTTGAAAATATCACAGGGGAGAGGATTTTTTCGACACTCCGTTGGACATCTAGTTTTTTTGATCTTGATTAGAAGAATTAGGATTACAACTTGGACAATCACGGGTGATATAACCTAGCCTACGGCATCGAAAACACACATACCTGGTAAATTTCTACATTTCCTATAAGTATGACCTAATTTATTACAGGACATTTAAATTCCAGTCCTTGTCTATTTTGAAAATGACTTCTTGAACTATTATGAGGCCCCGAATTACCGAATTTACCTATTGTCTATTGCGAACTACCCGCTCCATAAAAATTCTTTGATTTCTTCTGAATCTGTGGACTATATCCAAACGTCCTATTCCTCCTGACAAAAGGTTTATCCGTAAAGTTTTCCTGGTTCGGAATACAAAAGTTTTCATAATTTTTTCCAAGCTCTAAAAGCGTAGTGATATCAATTATTCTATTTGTTGCTAAACATGGTGCGTAACATGGCAAAAAATTATATTTTATTACATCTAATAATTGATTATCAGGTATCAAGGTCTTACTAATTTATTGTTTAAATCTTTAATTGTTATAATAAAATCTCTCATTGATTAATCAGGTTTTTGTTTTAAATTGCGCAAATTCTTTCTGTTTTAAAATCATAATCGGATGTATCGAATATAAAAAAGAATTCATCCTTCAAATCCTTATCCTTAAAAGTCTTAATAGAACCTCTAATACTCCTAAAATATTTCAATGCAGAATCAGAAAATAGTTCGTGAAATCTACGCAATATCACCTCTTCGCTAATTTGCCACTATATTTTCTTCGAGACTTATGAACAATTCTCGGACACACTCTTGGCCAGAGAATTTTAAACCCCATTTAGAAAGACTAACATCCTTTGAGCAACATACATTGGGGTGTCTAGTAGTCATATTTTCCTCAGCTACGTGCAACCACTCACCTGGAATATTATTCTTCTGTCTCACAGGATGTTGCTGTCCTCCTATAATTGGAGTACCGTGGGCTTGTACAGTATCTCCCGCTTCTAAATTATCCTCACTTCCCTTCGACATCTTCAAAAAATATCGAATCAAAAATAATATATTCTGAAATAATAGTTGTGACAAGCCTAATAAAATTTGTAATAACTCCCTAAGAAAACCTTTATACTCGGATATTATATCAACTTTTTTATTTAAAAATTATAAATAGACTGACATGACAAGACAAGCCAGTTGTCAATTATATAAATAATATTTTATTATGCTGAAATCAATGGTGTTATAATACAAAAGAGGTAGATAGCCAATTAGCCAACCCGGACTTGGGTCAAAGAATATTGTATCGGCGCGTTTTAGAAGGTACTTATTTCCATTAAAACGACCAGGAGTTCGAAATAATAACTATTTTAATAGCTATAATCAAATGAACAAAAAATGTGTGCGCGCCGTGTCAATCGTATCGTAGAATGCGTGAGGTCGCCGCTGCCGCTGCCGCTGGTCACGTACGCCACCGTCCGCAGCCGTCCGCTTTCCCCGCACACCGCTCCCGATAATATATGTGTGTAACAAATATGAAAAGTATTGTTACAGAACCAACAATGTCATGTATTGCCTATTGCGCATTCAAAATTCTAAAATCTATTAATAATCTTAACGTTTTATATAATATACACGATCATGTGATGACGCAGCCACCCAGTTTTAATCATCGTTTACACCAGCCATTCCCAAAGTGGGCGATAACGCCCCCTTGTGAGCGCTGCAGGCCTAAAGGGGGGCGGTAAGAGACCCAGAAAAAAAATGGGGGCGTTGTGTAGAGGCCTGGGGGGTGATTTGTAATTTCATTTAGCTAGGAGGCATCTTAGACAACGACTGCATGAGCTCTCGACTCAGTAGACAAAATAAGTTTGGGAACCAGTGGTTTACACCTTATTAAAAGCAATAATATATAATTCATCATTTTCAAATTGATAATTAAAAAATGTTGGCGATCTTTTTAAATAAATATGTTCTCATGTACATGATTCAAGAAAAACGAAATTCGAAAAAGCAAACATTATTTTTTACTGTCTAATCCCATTAGGTATCAATCATATTTTTTTTTAAATGTCTGTTCTGTAGCATTAATTACCAATATTCTATGAATTAGTCACGGATTCGCTTAAAATGTAGTAAGAAGAAATTGAAATTGACCAATCACAATGATTTAGAGAGTTATATGATTTATTAGTTTGAAATGCAATTATGTTTTACAATGCATAGCGGCGCAGTGCAATGTAGATTTGTCTCATTTGGTAACGTTGTAACTGGGACAATATTTTACTTGGATTAGTACTAAGGTACCCTATCTACCTCTTTTGTATTATAATATCATTGGCTAAAATTATATAATCTATTTGCTGTATTTACAAATATTTTAATTTGTTAATACTACATAAAACTAAACGTATTTTTAAAATAAAATGTTCAATCCTACGTGTCACAGAACTACGCTGAGGACCTACTTCACTAATTTATTACTAAAAGATTTGAAGAACTAAGTATAACAAGTTATACATACATCGTTACGATTATACAATTTACGGTGTTTTCTACTTGAAAAATTTGTTAAATATTAATCAAACATCTATTACACTATATGTAAATAAATTGTGTGTCTAATTTATTTCTTTAACCTCCGTCTTTTACGGTTAGTCAAAAGAAGAAACCTCTCTTTTTAGCTAACTGTAGCTCAATTATAGTAATAAATCCTTCAATAGTTATAGCCTAGCTATAATTCATCGTTATGACTCATCTCCTCCTTGTTGAAAAAAATTATTATGTAGTATATAATAGATAATGACAATGATAACTGCCTAAAAAGTGGTAAGTTGTGATATGTAATTTTTAAGGAAAAGAATCATTATTAGAACAATTTTATAATCGGGCCCCAATTTATAATCCACTCTCGAACGATTCTTCAAATTTTAGTCAAACTTTTCATAATTCTTTAATTTTTCACATAAACCTCAACATTATTATTAGATATGTCTCGGCGAGGTGGCGAAATAAACATAGGTATATACTGTTTCAATAGTAAATATTATACTATTCTTGGTTATGGAATTTTTGCGTTGATTATTTCTTTCACATCATGTTAATTTTTCCGAATTTTACTGAACTATATCTGTTCGTTACATCGTCTTTGTTTTTATAATGAAATAGAATATAATCTTTCTTTCTTCATAGCATGGCGCGTAGACCAGCGCATTTGCCAATATCACGTATCAATAAGTAGAATCACAAATAAATTCGTGTTTTCCTATAGTAAAACCCCTCCAGTAAAGTGATAGTAAGCTTTACTGAAGTTTCAAAGGACTTCTTGAAAGAGCGCGAGAACTTCAGCTACACATGTTTATTTAGATCTTCTCCATTCCTTCCACTTACACGGAAATTTAAAACACAATATACTATCACTGTTGTACTTTAAAACTAAAAATGTAAAAAATAGAAAATCTAAATAAAATGACAACCTCACTTCTCCCGTTCCCGCCAAAAAGTCAGAATATAATCTAGAGGAAAAAAAACTTGTCCTCACTCCATCACATCCTTCCTTCAAATCCTCCTAGGCTTTTGTTTTTTTTCATTCTTCAAAAATTCTCTTCTATTCTTCCAAAAAACATATTTAAATTTTTAACTTGCCAGTTCTACAATTAATTTCTCTGACAACCTCTAAGCTCATAAAAAAGGTAGAATAGGAAAAAAAAATGTTACAATAAGCACCCGCGCGTTTACTTAACATATATGCTCCAGAGAATATACGCGCAGTTATCTGCCTAGCGTGTTTCACGGCTGAGAGTATGCTCAAGCAAGCGTGGGTTGTTTTATGTCTAATCTGAATTGACCCTAAGGGAGATTTAAAATAACAAGAAGTAAAATAATGATTAAAATTTTATTAAAAAGAAATATGAACTTAACAGCGACGATGCTAAATGGGACCCAGTTTTAAAGGATTATCATAGTCATTTATAAATTATAATTTTTAATTCGTAAATGATTAAGACACTAGAACTTCAAGGGATTTCTTAGATAAAATGAACATCTCATCGAAAAAGTGTTAGACTATAAGAAATAGGGGCGTTATTAACTTCATCACTTCGATCACAAATAAAGAACCTTCATAATCCAAGCTTATCCCTTCTTTGTTTTTTTATTTGCCTTGAACAGGGCATATACATAAGCAGTGGCTACACTTTCACCGGTCTCAGTTATACTGAGCTCCAAATCGATGCGCGCCTTCTCAAATGGCCACACGTTAGGGAAAGTCTGGGACGGCACAGTCATGTTCATGAGGCTGTATGTATTCTATAAACAAATATAAAATGATACACGACAATTTATTAGATAGCTAATGAGCTAACTCTACTATATTATAAAGTACTAGCAAACTCGGCCCGTTTCACTGGGCGTTAGTTTCACTGGGCGTAAAAAACAAAAATTCTACTGATCCGATCGCTACCAAACTTTACGGGATCACCCGATGGCCCTGGCGCAGATGGGCTGGCACAGATGCATAAAATTTAGATTGGCAAAAAAAAAAAATTTGATTTGTTTTTTTTTTACCCATTAATCAAAAATTTGCTGTCTAATGGATCAGCATACCCTCCGATTTAAATAGTTTTCTCTTTTGAGAAATACCGTTTTATTTTCATGGTCAAATAAATTATTTCGAGAAACCCAATTACAAAATATTCTGAACGTCAGCCAATTCACCAATACTGTGGAAAGTTAATCTGAGAACAACTGACGAGAAATCCAGACAAGTATCACTTTCAAACAATTAATTTAGGTTGATGTAGCTGTGAAACACGTTTTATTGTCACTATAAGACACTTATTTTTGTTCCGGGACATACTCTTTTAGTTGAGGGACACACCCTTTTATTTGCGGGATCACATCTTCTTTTGGCGCTATCTTCTATCGAAGATCGGCGATCATAATGGCGATTTGAACTTTGGACACGGCAGCTCTGAACAGGGATCTTGTGCTTCTGTTGTATCATTGGCGCAGGTTCTTAAGCCACGATATCCTTCTGCGACCAACACTTCTTTTCCTTTGTATCTTTCCTTGTATTATTAGTTGTAGCAGTTCGTACTTAGGATTTCTCATAATGTGCCCAAGATATTCTAATTTCCTCTTTTGACGGTACAGAGAACCTCACGCTTTCTTCCAATCTGCTTCAACACTATTTCGCTGCGCACTTTATCCCTCCATGATATTCTTAACATTCTCCTGTACATCTCAAATGCTTCAACTTTTTTACACAAAGCACCTGTGAACGTTCATGCTTCAACGCCATACAAGAGAATAGAGAAAAACTTTCTTGTCGCAAAGTAGGTGTTTCATTTTAAAGAAAGCAGCACGAGCTTGTTCAATTTGGCACCATATTTCAAGGCCGTGGTCATTCTGGTCATCAACACAGCATCCCAATTATTTAAATTTATTTACGCGCTCAAGTTTATTTCCATTGCAAAGTAAATCTATAGTATCTGTAGATGTTTTTGTTACTGTCATGTACTTGGTTTTCTTAAGGTTGATGTTGAGACTGTACGCTGCAGTCATTGACTGAATTTTATCCAGCAACTTCTGTAGATCCTCTGTGAGTTTATTTTCGACGCGTACATTTGCCAGTTGGTTCCAGTATAAGTTTTTTATGAATCTTATGTCCTACGAGTTGAGTCGAAGTCGACACTCACATAGTAATGCTCATGTATGGCCATTGGCACAAACCCAGGTCACAACTAAAACACTTTTTTTTTTCTTACACTGATAAACCTTCGTCATTATTGTCAGTAAACAATGTGATGACGAGCAGAATAACCGCTCATTAGGCACATGGTAAAAATCCCACTTCTGATATGTTAAATATGAAATGTAACGGGAGCACTGATCACTATGAACATGTTATCAATTCTTCATCACAACTATTATGTACTTGACTATTCGACGGCTTCTCAACAACTGAACTCTTACAATACCAAAATCAGGCTTTTATGCAGCCCCACTACACGCAGGATATCCATTCTACCGTCGTTCTTGTTACTAAAATGTTACAAAATATCACACGTGGGTACTTTATGTGATTAAAATTAATGTGGAACTAACACTATGTTAACAAGTCAGTGAGGCGCACATTGCAAATAGCATGAAATCTCATAAATCTCATTGTTCATTCTCATTTGTCTAGTTCTTGTAAAAAATAAATTTCCCTTTATTTCCTCCGTGTAGTGGAACTGTATAAAAGTTTGATTTTAGTCTTATAAGAGATCAAGGCGACTAGACAAGTGGCAAACGTTTCTTAAAATCGTAACGCTTGCTGGAGCTATTGTTAGTCAAAAGTGCCATTTGGCTACGTTTAATACGTGGGTTTTCACACGAATTTACATTTCGTTTGATTTAATAGAAACTATTAAACGCGACACGTAACTTTACGCCGACGTTTTTTAATATATATATATATATTATAATTACAATAAACATATAAGAATTAATGGAAATATTAAAAAATAAAATTTACAATATTTCTTAAGATACTAATATAAATCTATATATATACTAGAACAATGAACCTAAAATTTTATTAATAAAAAGTACATACATATGTTAATATTTACAAACTTAAAACTACACATTATCTTAAATAATAAACTTCCTCAAAGTTGCCGCTTAGAAAGCTGTCATTGCTCAAGGTACCTAGCAGACTGGCAGCATTGCCTCTTTGAATAGCCAAACTGATTCGTTGGCGGAAGAAGCTGCCAGCCCGGCGGTCTCCCGAAGCCTCGACCAGTCTCTTACAAATATCAGAAACCAGTCGATGGGCTTCGGGGCCCCAGGGACCCAAAGTTTCGACTGCAAAGGGCGTAAATATGAAACTCTCAGAGAGAGTCGCATACTTACGCCGCTTCAAGTTCTCGACAGTGCCGGCCGCGGCACCTGCTGACTTGGAAGTCGCCGGCACATGGGAAACAGCAAGTGTATCGACACAAGTGGCATCCCACACCAGCGATCTTCCAAGCGTCCTAAAACTAAAAACCTTAGAAAATATAATATAATAACTAAAATATATTTTTAAAAGGAGTCCCTTTAGGCAAGGTTCCAAAGATACTGACAGCGTTCCCCCTTTGAATAACTAGACTAATTCTTTGTCCGAGGTAACTGCCAGCTTTTCGATCTCCCGTGAAAGACTAACCTTTTTGCTTTCCTTAAAAAGCCTCATGGCGCTAGGAGCCCACTAACTATATATATATATATATATATATAGTTAATTAAGTTTGATTACCAATTTAAAATTCGTTACGCTAGATCACATGGAATTTTGTCACTCTATTCTGCTGGCGTTTACGTTCAGCGTTCTACGACAATTGAGCCACTTGTCTAGGCTCCCAGTTGTCGGGCAGCCGTCGAATAGTCAAGTATGAGAAGTCCGGGCAAAGTGAATATCTTAAGATATTCAAGGCTATATCAGAAAAGTTATAAGAGATAATAACAAGATAAATATCTCAAATCAACCTTTATTAATTGCTTTTTCATATGTTATATTCATTTAAATTTAAAAGTAAAACAATTACTAACTAAAAATAAAATTCAAAAAGATGTGATAGTGTACACTTTGTCCAGACCCTCGCGTAAAGTGGGTATGGTGCTGGGCAAAGTGAATAACTGTCTTCTAATTTTAGAAAACATGAAGTTACACTTAATAATTAAATTTAAAAAACTGAAAAAACAACTTTGCATTATCGGAAATATCTTAAGAATTAAGATTGGCAGTTGTCACAAATATAATCTCCAATGCCTTCGAAAGCGGAACAAACTTCATGACACTATTTGTGACAGACACCATATCGAATTCAATTTTCAATTGGATTATCATCTTCACCGCAAAAAAAACATAAAATATATTCTTTCTTAACTATCTTCGGTTGTTTACCTTTTTTAATACATTTTTAGCACTTTTTCCAGGAACTTTTTGATTCTACTGTTACGGTTGGACCTTATACGTAAGGTCCAACCGTAACAGTCACGTAAACCGTAACAGGTTGGGCAGTCTAATTAATAATAATGTCAGTCAGTGCATCACTAATTACTGTTATCCAGATGCACCTATCTCACAGATATTTAAATTATTTGTAAACAAAAAGTTTAATGTGAACACTACCATAGTACTTATATTAGGAAATTCTATAAACATATCAGAACAGGAATTAACTGATAATATAGATTCTTTGGCTAAATTAGCAAACGTGAACAAAATTATATTATGTGCGTTCCCTTATTCGTCATGGTTGCCAAAGAATAGCAATAATCATATTAAAAATTTAAATAATGTAATGAGTAGGGTGACACTTTGTCATAGCAATTTTATATTTTTGGACACCAATAGGTATATTAGTAATATTTTACTCAAATTTAGACTGACAAGAAGTACTTTGTACTTGTCTAAAAAAAAACAAAAAGTAAACTCGCTACGTTAGTAGCTAAATGTATTAACTCAGTTATAGGTACTATAACTAATGACATAATTAGAGACGACGCAAGTTTTAGTAGTAATACTAATAGTAATGCGGATAATATTTTTTTAAATTAAGTAATACGACAACAGAGAAACAACATTGTAATTTTATTATGTTAGCACACCAAAATATTAATAGTTTCTCTGGCAAAATATTAGATACCGAATTATTAGTAGACAAATATAATATAGACATCTTGTGCCTCACCGAGACGTGGTTGAGGGCTGATAAGATGTCTTTTAATGTAAATAATTTTAAGGTGGCCAGTGTGTTCAATCGAGCGTCGACAGATGGCGGCGGTAGTATGATTTTGGTTAAAAATTCTCTGAAAATAAAAAATCGCAAAGACATAGTTGCTCGCTCGGTTGAACGTGTATGTGAAATGTCGTGTGCGGAGACGGATCATTACATATTCTTATGTGTTTACAGACCTCCCTCGTCCGATTATTCTCAATTTTTAATTTCTGTAGAGGAGAGTCTTACCATGCTTAGCAAATGTAACAAATCAATCATAGCATGTGGTGACTTCAATGTGGACATAAGAAATAGCTCTAAGGAAAGGGAGATGCTAATCTCACTCTTTCTTTCATTTGATCTTGTGCACATTTTTGATGAACCGACCAGGGTTACATACCATTCGGCGACGTGCATTGATAATGTTTTTATGAATAAGAGCAGGATTAGAGAGCACAAAATTATTAGTGGTATTCGATCAGATCATCAAGCTCAATTAATTAAAATAAATTGCATGAAAAATAAATTAGAAAGAATAATTGAGTTTAGACCATTAGGCGGGAATCAGTTAAAACGTTTTACCAACGAAGTAACAAAATTAACAAATCGTTCCCTCTGTTGGCGATCCAAATATCATGTATAAGAGTTTTTTGAAAAATTTAACCTACATATTTAATAAAAACTGCCCAAAGAAGAAAAAAATAATTACTGACAACAAGTTACATTTCTCTGATTGGGCGACAAAAGGTATCAGAAAAAGTAGGGACAGACTTTATGAGTTGTATGACGAAAAATCATACACATCGGATGAAAACTTTCATAGCTATGTCCGCAATTACTCAAAAATATTTAAAAAGGTATCAAAGCACGTGAAATCAATTCATATCGCCAATAAAATTAGTAAGGCAGATAACACAGTAAAAGCGATATGGAACACTATTAACACAGAAGTAGGGAAACAAAATAAGAAAAACGAAGACCTCTCAATATACATTAATAATAAAATCGCTACTAATAAAAAACAGGTTGCTGATGGTTTTGCTAAATTTTTTTTAAATGCACCTGTACACATTACTAGTGGTCTAGCATCCTCTGCACGTACAGCACGGGCACTATTAAGCCAAAATATAGGAAAGTGGTTCCCTAGTTTTCAGTTCAGGCACACGTTTTCATTTGAGATAGAGAAAACTTTCAAAGAATTAAAAAAAAAGAAAAGTGAAGATTTGTGGGGATTATCTGTTCATGTACTGGCTAATATAATGCCAATAGTAACATCGATTTTAGTAAATATATTTAATAAATGTGTCGATCAAGGTGTGTCTCCCGATTTGATGAAGCATAGTAAAATTATACCAATATTTAAATCGGGTTGTAAGTCAGATCCTACAAACTACCGCCCAGTGTCGATATTGCCAGCGTTGAGTAAAATATTCGAAAAAATAATGCTCAACCAAATGCTGGCACATTTTAACATTTGCAGGATTTTTCATGGTCAACAGTACGGTTTCACGAGAGGGCGGTCAACAACACATGCGGGAGCAAGCTTGGTCAAAAATATACTAGAGGCTTGGGAAGGGTCACGAGATGCCATTGGCGTGTTTTGTGATCTTTCCAAGGCTTTTGATTGTGTTTGTCACAAAACTTTAATTTACAAGCTGAAATACTATGGAATACATGATAAAGCTCTCGATCTCGTGATTTCATATCTGGCTGACCGAGAACAAAAAGTGAATGTAAATGGGGTTACATCTGTCGGTTCTAAATTAATGATGGGCGTTCCTCAAGGATCAATTTTGGAACCGTTCCTATTTTTGGTTTACATTAATGATCTTCCATTTATGCTTAAAGACCTTTGTGAAATAATATTATTTGCTGATGACACATCATTATTATTTAAAGTTAACGGAAAAGACATAGATATTAGCGGACAGAATAGGACCTTGGCGGATGTCTCGAGATGGTTCGCTGCCAATAATTTACTACTGAATGCACAAAAAACCAATTGTGTTAAGTTTTCCCTATCCAATGTACCCAAAATTCATAATGGACTGAAACTGGATGGGAAAGAATTAGAATTAATGAAATCAGCTACTTTTCTTGGTTTAACAGTAGACAATAAGTTACAGTGGGCGGACCATATCGGGACTTTATCTAATAAGCTCAGTTCGGCAATATATGCTATTAGGCGCATTAGACAGTTGACAGATGTAGCTACGGCTAGGCTGGTGTATTTTGCATATTTCCATAGCCTTATGTCTTATGGTCTGCTACTGTGGGGATCAGCGGCGCATATGAAATCTATCTTTATTTTACAAAAGAGGGCAATACGTACCATCTACAGTATGAACGCACGTGAGTCGCTGAGAGATCATTTTAAAGACATTGATGTACTCACCTTACCCTCGTTATGCATCTATGAAAACATAATGTACACTAAAAAAAATTTAGATCTATTTCAAAAGAAAGGCGTTGTTAGTGGTGTGGAAACTCGTGGTCGTGATCAGCTAGTTATTCCTAAATTTAAATTACAAAAGTCAAGTGGTTCGTTTTTGGGTAACTGTGTTCGTTTTTATAATAAAATTCCTCAAGAAATTACTCAATTAACGGAAAACAGATTTAAACTTGTCATTAAACGCACACTGATTGGAAAAGCATACTACAAAATTAGCGATTTCATTGAAGACACAACAATAAACTGGAAGTGATTCTCTCTGCGTATGCATTTACTGGCTTTATAGATATTGTATTTTTAAATAACTATTGTACAATGATGGTGAAAAAATGATACCTGACTGAGTTTCTTGTCGGTTCTTCTCAGTATTCAGGTTTTCTTTTCGAACCGAACTAAAGTAGATTTGACGTTCAAAAATACTTTGCATTTGGGTTTACTTGAATAAATTGATTTGACTTTGACTTTGACTTTGAAATATGTAAGGTCGATTTTTAATGGAGCTCGAAACATAACTTTTAGTGCTTATATCTCGAGACCTAGGCTTTATCGAGTTATGACCTAAAAACGCATTGTTAGGTTTAAGGCCTACTATCGAATGGTATAAGTCAAATTAAGAAAGAAGAACCAAGTTGCACCTCGAATATTCCCGAGCGATGACGTGTCATGTACCTATGACTCATGCAAACAGGCGGCGTCGAGAACAATGTCGAATTACCGTTAGCGAGCGTAATTCACTAGAAAGTTCCACCCTCGTTTTAGCCGACTATAAATAGAGCTCCGTGTCCGCCGCCGAGAGAGTGTTTCTCAACTATCGTTCGAAGCGACATATCGAGGCGACATCAAGGCGAATTACGAAGACCACTACGACGACTACTGCGACGACCTTGGATAGAAGAACTTTGCGATTCGGGAACGTTGTTATTGAGTGAAGCGTGTACCTTCGGTGACTACTACGCGAGTACCTACTTCGAGGGCAACTACGAAGACTAGGGACCGCCGTAATTAAGTTCGCGTGTTCTTGACATCTACTTGTACGAAGGAAAATAAAATATTTGCGCCCTTAACCGGCATCTTATTACCCTCAGCTCGTAACACTACATTTAGTTTCTTTATTTTTTTCAAATTTTCTCTTTTGCTCTTCCTTGATAAAAAGTCAAAAATTCCAACTTGCAATTTCCGTTTACGAGTTGTCATTGGTTTATCACAGTTTGGTATTGCTCTTAATATGTATCACTGCATGTCTGCACGACATCTTTATCCCAAGAGCCTTGATTAGTTTCTTTTTGTATTTATAACAAAATATGGTCTTTATAAAATTTAAACTAAATATCGCAAAAGGCGGGCAGAACGGATACCATATATCCGCTTTGCCCCTTTAACAAAAACTACTGATTTCAACTCCCTGTTCAAAATATTGTAAAAAGGCACTATGACGCGTAATAGAACTATAGTATGATAAATAAATAATGTAGATCATATCATCAAAACACTTACCTCGAAATATTTAAATTTTTTTTTCGTAAACACAATTTGCCGCTCTGCGAACACCACGCGATCCAGCCTCTCGCTTAAGTATTTACCACTTACTGATCTAAGATTTCCGAACATTGCTATGGCCAAGTGGTTAATGGCAAACAAATAGTTTGGGAATAGTGGAGATTATTCGCTTTGCCTAGTTTGTTCACTTTGCCCGGGCTTCCCTACATAATCGTTGTGATGAAGAATTTACAGTGTGTTCATAGTGATCAGTGCTTCTGTTACATTTCATATTTAACATATTAGAAGTGTTTTTTTACCACGTGCCTAATGAGCGATTATTCTGCTTGTTATCATATTGTTTAAAGTGACAATGGTGATAAAGGTTTATCAGTGTAAGAAAAGAAAAAACAGATGGTTTTAATGTTATTGTAATTATTAATATTGTTCAATGTTCAAATTCATTTATGTACCATTATGTGTTATTAAAATTTCATAGACAGTCTGTCAGTAACAATAATATGAATTTATTAATTATAAACCATAATATCTTAAATTGTAGTTTCAATGTAATGTCAATGCACGGTCAATATAAAGTAGCTGCATAATAATATCAAAGTCCAATTATTCTATATCTGATATATATATTATATCTGATAAATTCTGATTGTATGATGACTTGATGACATATTTCTGCTTATAGTGCCACTGCAATGTTTTAATTGTGACCTTGGTTTGTGCCAATGGCATACATGAACATTAATTACTAGGTGGGTGTATTCTATCTACAGATAAAAGAGTGTGTCCCGTTAATAAAGGGGTGTGTCCCGCTAATGAAAAGGTATGTCCCGCTAATAAAGGGGTGTGTCTCGCTAGTAAATGGGTGTGTCCCGCTAATAAAAAGATGTGGCCCGCTAATAAAAGGGTGTTTCCCGCTAATAAAAGGATGTGTTCTGCTCATAAAAGGGTGTGTCCCGCTAATAAAAGGGTATCCCGCTAATAAAAGGGTATTTCGCTAATAAAATGGTGTCCCACTGATAAAAAAGTGTGTCCCGCAAATAAAAAAGTGACAAGTGTCTGGATTTCTCGTCAATTCTTCTAAGATTGACTTTCCAAACTATTGGTGAATTAACTGACGTTAAATATCTTGGATGGATTGGATTTCTCGAAAAAATTTCGACCATGAATGTGTCTCAAAAGAGAAAACCGTAGAGTGGGGCTGTATAAAAGTCTGATTTTAGTCTTGTAAGAGCTCAGTTGTGGAGCAGCCGTCGAATAGTCAAATACATAGTAGTTGTGATGAAGAATTGATAGTGTGTTCATAGTGATCAGTGCTTCTGTTTCAATACATCTTTAACAACATACATACATATCCTCACGCTGTATCCCTAACGGGGTAGTCAGAGAGGACGGAGCGCCAAGCGTCGCGGTTCTTACATACTTCTTCTGCTTACTCAAATCTCATCATTCTCCTCACATATTTTCGCCAAGGTATGCGAGAGCCTTGACATTTCCATCCACTAACACTCTGGCTATTTGATCTTCATGAGTCAGCCTTGGTCTTCCTTGGTTTCTTTTAACACTCACTTTCGCTCTGTATATTTTCTTCGTCAGTCTTTCATCACTCATTCTTTCTATGTGCTCGAACCATCTAAGCATTCTTTTTTCATTTTCACAATAACACTGTCGTTCGACCCTGTCATACTGCGTATCTCTTCATTGCTTATCCTGTCCGCAATGGTGACACCGCACATCTTAACAAGAGATCGCATTTCTTTTCGGGCATATCGAGGCCTCACTACCGTACAATAAAGTTGGCACGACTGAGTGTGCGCAACAGCTCGCCGCCATAACACGACGCGGACGCTGTGTGATATCAACGCGATCGTATACCGTGCAACAAGCTGTGTGTGCAACGAATTCACTGCGAGTGCGCAACGAGCTCGCACGCAATCGCTCGAACTCGCTGTTCTATATTAGTAAACTGATATGGCAACACAGTAGAGTATCAATTATATATGTACTCTCGCTATGTACAAGTGGCGAACTTGTTGCACATACGTAGCGATCTCATTGCTCATAGGTAGCGAACTTGTTGTAAACACATAACGAACTCGTTGCACACATGCAGCGAGATCGTCACAATTGCGCATTCCCATTGAGGCGGTTACTCTATATTGTGAGTATAAAATATACGAGTAGAATCATTTAAACAAATATTCACCGACACATTGTTGGCCCAAGTGTGTCTGATTTGTCCCTCAATATTTAAATAATACCCACTCTTTCTCCCGTAGCGTTTGATGCTTGCGTTGGCCCAAACCAAATACTTATCATTCAAGTAGTGGACGTCAATTCTTTCAAACACCACTTCGAGATTCTGAAGCAGTACATGAAATTTGATTAAATAAGTAATAAAAATCAAAAGCCATTCCCCTATTAGGAAAACCGCTCAAGTGTAAAGCATAAGTACTTTACTTACGTAACTAGTAACTATTTAATAATAATCTGATGAACCGATTTGCATGCAGTTTTTTATATGGAACACTACAACTTTTTTCAGTGTTCTTAGCTGTGTTTGGTGGAAATCGGTTCAGCCACTCTCAGAATATTAATCTTTGAAACTTATGTGAAGGAATCTTAAGCATGCTTATCTTATTATCTTAGCTTAGCTTATCTTAAGAATGCTAAGAACTTCGAGTAAGTTCTGATGATAACCAGCGTAAGATACTAAAAATATTTACTACTATACTACTAGTACTAAATATTACTTTTCTTTTACGTAACATTAACTGTTGATACAAATAATAATAAACAAATACCCTTTCCAAGTGCCAAAAAGAGACTTAAAGACACAAAATACATACAATAGTAGAAAATATAATCGGTCTGGGGACGATGCACAAACATGTACGTACGGTGCGAAGATGGTCCTCCTTACGCCTTCCGAAGGATAAACACAAACACAAGCACACGATTTCGCTAATAAAAAACAATCTTAAGACTTCGAATTTCAATAATTTGGGTTTGCAACACGCTTCGTCGCACGCGCAGGGGTACAACACTTTTCTGTTAGTATAACATCACAGTGACAAAGCGATTGAGAAGAGGCATTTACTAATTAAATAAAACTGTGCTTGTTTTGTTCATAATTATTTCATATGCACATATATCATACAAACGTTATAATAAACGAGCGATAAATAATTGTATTTCACTATTTTATTTGTTCCCAAGAAGACAATTATTTATACCTTTACGGGGTACTTATTATTTAAAGTATGAATGGCTTTTTAAATTTGAAATTAAACTTTTTAATTTGCAACCTATTCTCATAATTCATTTTGATTTTTTGGGAATTTTTTTAGCACGGTTTTGGAGATACTAACACTACAATTTTAAATGACTTCGTCATAAGTTTTCAAAAAATCAAAGTTCTAACGTATAAATACTGTTTATTTACATGTTTTTAACGCTCGCAACATTCAGGGTCTAAACTCAATACTCGCTGTGGGATATCTAGATAGCCGACCTTTTTTATACTTTCCTCAGTCCTCAGTGCTCAGTCCGGTTTGTAGAGAAAATAACACTCGTTGATTGAATGGTTTGAAGTTTTCTCGAAATTTAACCAACAACATATATTAAGTTAAATACAAATAATAAATAAGATGTATGTTTTTGAATTAGTCATTATTAGAATATTTACATATAATATGACACGATTACGACCTATCGATGTTTGTGCTTACAAGCGGCCGTGATTGTCGTGGTTACTTCTTATTCACTTTTGAATTACGCTACGCAGAGTCTATAATTATATTTCTTCTTTGTTAAACTAATAATAAAATATAAAAAAAAAAACAGATTGGTAGTAATTTTTATGAACTTACGTGAGCTAATGTTAAGATGTATATTAGAAAAAGATTGATAATACTTTTCCAATACATTTTCTATTTTTTAAAAATGCTTTGTTAATGAACAAAGACAAGCATTCGAGTGCAGATGAATTTGTATATTAAACATTTATTGTATTTCAGTTACGCATAAAATTATGCTTTGTTGTTATAGATAATATCAGTACTTACAATACTTAGTTGTAGGTATATACCTACCTATTGTAGTACTGATATAATACATATAAATTGGTTGGTACAATTTAGTTTACTTAACTCCAATGCAATGTTAAATGAAAATTTGTATCATTTTTATTTAGGCCAAATTTTCATCTGGTTCTAGAAAAACCTACTGAGAAAAAAAATTTTTATTAAAAAAAATTAAACCGCCTTCAAAAAAAACACTGAAAAGTATAAAATAACTATCCTTTACTAATCAAAACTAAAGTACAATTAAAATCACTTTATAAATACAATACACATACCTATATAATTAAATTTGTCAGTTACTGAAGTCGGTGCCAAGCCCACCAAACTAATAGACTATGTTGTTGCACATTGATTTGGCACCGACTTCAATAACTGTCAAATTTAATTATATAGTTATGTGTATCGTATTTATAAAGTTATTTTAATTGTACTTTAGTTTTGATTAGTAAAGGATAGTTATTTTATACTTTTCAGTGTTTTTTTTTAAGGCGGTTTGCAATATACAAGAGAATCGTCAATATAAATAAAGGTTATAACCAGGTTGTGTTATCTAGTGTATTTTCGAAGTCCAAGCTCCAATATCGGTGAAATTTAAATGAGACCACCTCTGAAGTATTAGCTACCAAACGGAAAAAGAATTTTCGAAATCGGTTCATAAATGACAAAAAAAATAAATAAAATAACATACAGACGAATTGAGAACCTTCTTTTTTTGAAGTCGGTTAAAAAACCGGCAAGAAACTCAATTACTACAAATAATTTACGTACTAAAGAACAGTGAACATAAACGCATAGGATCACTAACAGATCATATTTATGTTCAAACGATCTTTTAATAAAAGTTTCTAAATATTGTTCGTTCAAAAAAGTTTTTTTTATCCCCAAGAGAGGTGAAAAAAAGGTTTTATAAGTTTGACTCCGTAACGTTCGTTCGCAGGTGGTACCACCATTGTACTAACATCATGGGTAACACTATCCGGCGGGGTTATTACCTAAAAATTTGCAGACAGCGACAGTCACGCGATCACTGCGCGACTGTGCCTAATTGTAATAAAAAATTGGTATCATGTATGACGATTGCGACGATTCGCGGTAGATTTAGCGCTACTTTATAAATTATATTATGCGAATTCTCATTTTGACAGCAGACATCGCGTGATATTTGGTTGTCGCATGCTCATTTCACATCAAAGTGAACAGGTACCAAGTTGCCACAAATTCACGCCTTAACCCCACTTTTTGAAATAAGCAGTTAAACTCATGATGGCAAAGCAGAACTAGTGAGTGCCTTATATTATTAGTTATTACACTAGCGATTTGCGAGAGTTTCCAGCGATGCGACTAGTGAACAACTGAATATGCGCAACAACTCGCCGGCATAACACGACGCAGACGTTGTGTGATATCAACGCGATCGTATACCGTGCAACAAGCTGTGTGTGCAACGAATTCACGGCGTGTGCGCAACGAACTCGTACACAATCGCTCGAACTCGCTGTTCTATATTAGTAAACTGATATGGCAACTCAGTAGAGTATCGATTATCTATGTACATTCGCTATGTACAAGTGGCGAACTTGTTGCGCATACGTAGCGATCTCATTGATCATAGGTAGCGAACTTGTTGTACACACATAACGAACTCGTTGCACACATGCAGCGAGATCGTCGCAATTGCGAATTCTCATTGAAGCGGTTATTCTCTATATTGTGAGTATAAAATATACGAGTAGAATAATTTAAACAAATATTCACCGACACATTGTTGCCCCAAGTGTGTCTGAGTTGTGCCTCAATGTTTAAATAATACCCACTCTTTCTCCCGTAGCGTTTGACGCTTGCGTTGCCCCAAACCAAATACTTATCATTCAAGTAGCGGACGTCAATTCTTTCAAACACCACTTCGAGATTCTGAAGCAGTACATGAAATTTGATTAAATAAGTAATAAAAATCAAAAGCCATTCCCCTATTAGGAAAACCGCTCAAGTGTAAAGCATAAGTACTTTACTTACGTAACTAGTAACTGTTTAATAATAATCTGATGAACCGATTTGCATGCAGTTTTTTATATGCTTTTTTCAGTGTTCTTAGCTGTGTTTGGTGGAAATCGGTTCAGCCACTATCAGAATATACATCTTTGAAACTTATGTGAAGGAATCTTAAGCATTAAGAATGCTAAAAACTTCGAGTAAGTTCTGATGATAACCAGCGTAAGGTACTAAAAATATTTACTACTACACTACTAGTACTAAATATTACTTTTCTTTTATCTAACATTATAAAGTATCAAATAAAAAAAACTGTTGATACAAATAATAACAAACAATAAACCTTTGCAAGTGCCAAAAAGAGAGTTAAAGACACAAAATACATACAATAGTAAAAAATATAATCGGTCTGGGGACGATGCACAAACATGTTTATGTACGTACGGTGCGAAGATGTCCTTCTCCTTACACCTTCCGAAGGATAAACACAAACACAAGCATACGATTTCGCTAATAAAAAACAATCTTAAGACTTCGAATTTAAATAATTTGGGTTTGCAACACGCTTCGTTGCAAGCGCAGGGGTACAACATTTTTCTGTCAGTATAACATCACAGTGACAAAGCGATTGAGAAGAGGCATTTACTAATTAAATAAAACTGTACCTGTTTTGTTCATAATTATTTCATATGCACATATATCATACATACGTTATAATAAATGAGCGATAAATAATTGTATTTCACTACTTTATCTGTTCCCAAGAAGACAATTTTTTATACATTTACGGGGTACTTATTATTTAAAGTAGGAATGGCTTTTTAAATTTTAAATTAAACTTTTTAATTTGCAACCAATTCTCATAATTCATTATGATTTTTTGGGAATTTTTTAGCACGGTTTTGGAGATACTAACACTACAATTTTAAATGACTTCTTCATAAGTTTTCAAAAAATCAAAGTACTAACGTATACATACTGTTTATTTACATGTTTTTAACGCTTGCAACATTCAGGGTCTAAACTCAATACTCGCTGTGGGATATCTAGATAGCCGACCTTTTTTATACTTTCCTCAGTGCTCAGTCCGCTTTGTAGAGAAAATAACACTCGTTGATTGAATGGTTTGAAGTTTTCTCGAAATTTAACCAACAACATATATTAAGTTAAATACAAATAATAAATAAGATGTATATTTTTGAATTAGTCATTATTAGAATATTTACATATAATATGACACGATTACGACCTATCGATGTTTGTGCTTACAAGCGGCCGTGATTGTCGTGGTTACTTCTTATTCACTTTTGAATTACGCTACGCAGAGTCTATAATTATATTTCTTGTTTGTTAAACTAATAATAAAATATAAAAAAAAAACAGATTGGTAGTAATTTTTATAAACTTACCTGAGCTAATGTTAAGATGTATATTAGAAAAAGATTGATAATACTTTTCCAATACATTTTCTATTTTTTAAAAATGCTTTGTTAATGAACAAAGACAAGCATTCGAGTGCAGATGAATTTGTATATTAAACATTTATTGTATTTCAGTTACGCATAAAATTATGCTTTGTTGTTATAGATAATATCAGTACTTACAATACTTAGTTGTAGGTATATACCTACCTATTGTAGTACTGATATAATACATATAAATTGGTTGGTACAATTTAGTTTACTTAACTCCAATGCAATGTTAAATGAAAATTTGTATCATTTTTATTTAGGCCAAATTTTCATCTGGTTCTAGAAAAACCTACTGAGAAAAAAAATTTTTATTAAAAAAAATTAAACCGCCTTCAAAAAAAACACTGAAAAGTATAAAATAACTATCCTTTACTAATCAAAACTAAAGTACAATTAAAATCACTTTATAAATACAATACACATACCTATATAATTAAATTTGTCAGTTACTGAAGTCGGTGCCAAGCCCACCAAACTAATAGACTATGTTGTTGCACATTGATTTGGCACCGACTTCAATAACTGTCAAATTTAATTATATAGTTATGTGTATCGTATTTATAAAGTTATTTTAATTGTACTTTAGTTTTGATTAGTAAAGGATAGTTATTTTATACTTTTCAGTGTTTTTTTTTAAGGCGGTTTGCAATATACAAGAGAATCGTCAATATAAATAAAGGTTATAACCAGGTTGTGTTATCTAGTGTATTTTCGAAGTCCAAGCTCCAATATCGGTGAAATTTAAATGAGACCACCTCTGAAGTATTAGCTACCAAACGGAAAAAGAATTTTCGAAATCGGTTCATAAATGACAAAAAAAATAAATAAAATAACATACAGACGAATTGAGAACCTTCTTTTTTTGAAGTCGGTTAAAAAACCGGCAAGAAACTCAATTACTACAAATAATTTACGTACTAAAGAACAGTGAACATAAACGCATAGGATCACTAACAGATCATATTTATGTTCAAACGATCTTTTAATAAAAGTTTCTAAATATTGTTCGTTCAAAAAAGTTTTTTTTATCCCCAAGAGAGGTGAAAAAAAGGTTTTATAAGTTTGACTCCGTAACGTTCGTTCGCAGGTGGTACCACCATTGTACTAACATCATGGGTAACACTATCCGGCGGGGTTATTACCTAAAAATTTGCAGACAGCGACAGTCACGCGATCACTGCGCGACTGTGCCTAATTGTAATAAAAAATTGGTATCATGTATGACGATTGCGACGATTCGCGGTAGATTTAGCGCTACTTTATAAATTATATTATGCGAATTCTCATTTTGACAGCAGACATCGCGTGATATTTGGTTGTCGCATGCTGACTGCAAGTTAGGTATTAAGCGTGCGGATCGCTACCACTATCTTACTCGCTAATCCTGCCGCCAAATAGTAGTGTTTGGCAAAGAGAATATAATCACTACGTTGTGTTTGGCTTGTACTGTTGCACTGTCGTGTTCCGGTGAGGACGGTAAGACAGCCGGCCCGCTTATTACTTAACTTGCAGACAGTATGCGACAGCCAATATCGCGCGATATCTGCTGTCAATACGAGAATTTGTGTAATGTAACTTGTATAGTGGCGCTAAATCTACAGCGAAAAGTGCATTTTATGGTCATAGAATAAAAGATACGCAATCGTCATACATGACACCAATTTTTTATTACAATTAGTCACCAGTCGCGCAGTAACAGCTTTGTGATAAGTTTTGTTAATTGTATAACCCATATTTCTAATAACCTTTGTAAATTTGCTATTTATCAATGACATCTGTGCTCCAGAATCTAATAATGCTTTTAATGTCTTGTCGTTAATGTTCAATTCAATAAACATTCTATTATCTAAACTTTTTGAAAATATCACAGGGGAGAGGATTTTTTCGACACTCCGTTGGACATCTAGTTTTTTTGATCTTGATTAGAAGAATTAGGATTACAACTTGGACAATCACGGGTGATATAACCTAGCCTACGGCATCGAAAACACACATACCTGGTAAATTTCTACATTTCCTATAAGTATGACCTAATTTATTACAGGACATTTAAATTCCAGTCCTTGTCTATTTTGAAAATGACTTCTTGAACTATTATGAGGCCCCGAATTACCGAATTTACCTATTGTCTATTGCGAACTACCCGCTCCATAAAAATTCTTTGATTTCTTCTGAATCTGTGGACTATATCCAAACGTCCTATTCCTCCTGACAAAAGGTTTATCCGTAAAGTTTTCCTGGTTCGGAATACAAAAGTTTTCATAATTTTTTCCAAGCTCTAAAAGCGTAGTGATATCAATTATTCTATTTGTTGCTAAACATGGTGCGTAACATGGCAAAAAATTATATTTTATTACATCTAATAATTGATTATCAGGTATCAAGGTCTTACTAATTTATTGTTTAAATCTTTAATTGTTATAATAAAATCTCTCATTGATTAATCAGGTTTTTGTTTTAAATTGCGCAAATTCTTTCTGTTTTAAAATCATAATCGGATGTATCGAATATAAAAAAGAATTCATCCTTCAAATCCTTATCCTTAAAAGTCTTAATAGAACCTCTAATACTCCTAAAATATTTCAATGCAGAATCAGAAAATAGTTCGTGAAATCTACGCAATATCACCTCTTCGCTAATTTGCCACTATATTTTCTTCGAGACTTATGAACAATTCTCGGACACACTCTTGGCCAGAGAATTTTAAACCCCATTTAGAAAGACTAACATCCTTTGAGCAACATACATTGGGGTGTCTAGTAGTCATATTTTCCTCAGCTACGTGCAACCACTCACCTGGAATATTATTCTTCTGTCTCACAGGATGTTGCTGTCCTCCTATAATTGGAGTACCGTGGGCTTGTACAGTATCTCCCGCTTCTAAATTATCCTCACTTCCCTTCGACATCTTCAAAAAATATCGAATCAAAAATAATATATTCTGAAATAATAGTTGTGACAAGCCTAATAAAATTTGTAATAACTCCCTAAGAAAACCTTTATACTCGGATATTATATCAACTTTTTTATTTAAAAATTATAAATAGACTGACATGACAAGACAAGCCAGTTGTCAATTATATAAATAATATTTTATTATGCTGAAATCAATGGTGTTATAATACAAAAGAGGTAGATAGCCAATTAGCCAACCCGGACTTGGGTCAAAGAATATTGTATCGGCGCGTTTTAGAAGGTACTTATTTCCATTAAAACGACCAGGAGTTCGAAATAATAACTATTTTAATAGCTATAATCAAATGAACAAAAAATGTGTGCGCGCCGTGTCAATCGTATCGTAGAATGCGTGAGGTCGCCGCTGCCGCTGCCGCTGGTCACGTACGCCACCGTCCGCAGCCGTCCGCTTTCCCCGCACACCGCTCCCGATAATATATGTGTGTAACAAATATGAAAAGTATTGTTACAGAACCAACAATGTCATGTATTGCCTATTGCGCATTCAAAATTCTAAAATCTATTAATAATCTTAACGTTTTATATAATATACACGATCATGTGATGACGCAGCCACCCAGTTTTAATCATCGTTTACACCAGCCATTCCCAAAGTGGGCGATAACGCCCCCTTGTGAGCGCTGCAGGCCTAAAGGGGGGCGGTAAGAGACCCAGAAAAAAAATGGGGGCGTTGTGTAGAGGCCTGGGGGGTGATTTGTAATTTCATTTAGCTAGGAGGCATCTTAGACAACGACTGCATGAGCTCTCGACTCAGTAGACAAAATAAGTTTGGGAACCAGTGGTTTACACCTTATTAAAAGCAATAATATATAATTCATCATTTTCAAATTGATAATTAAAAAATGTTGGCGATCTTTTTAAATAAATATGTTCTCATGTACATGATTCAAGAAAAACGAAATTCGAAAAAGCAAACATTATTTTTTACTGTCTAATCCCATTAGGTATCAATCATATTTTTTTTTAAATGTCTGTTCTGTAGCATTAATTACCAATATTCTATGAATTAGTCACGGATTCGCTTAAAATGTAGTAAGAAGAAATTGAAATTGACCAATCACAATGATTTAGAGAGTTATATGATTTATTAGTTTGAAATGCAATTATGTTTTACAATGCATAGCGGCGCAGTGCAATGTAGATTTGTCTCATTTGGTAACGTTGTAACTGGGACAATATTTTACTTGGATTAGTACTAAGGTACCCTATCTACCTCTTTTGTATTATAATATCATTGGCTAAAATTATATAATCTATTTGCTGTATTTACAAATATTTTAATTTGTTAATACTACATAAAACTAAACGTATTTTTAAAATAAAATGTTCAATCCTACGTGTCACAGAACTACGCTGACGACCTACTTCACTAATTTATTACTAAAAGATTTGAAGAACTAAGTATAACAAGTTATACATACATCGTTACGATTATACAATTTACGGTGTTTTCTACTTGAAAAATTTGTTAAATATTAATCAAACATCTATTACACTATATGTAAATAAATTGTGTGTCTAATTTATTTCTTTAACCTCCGTCTTTTACGGTTAGTCAAAAGAAGAAACCTCTCTTTTTAGCTAACTGTAGCTCAATTATAGTAATAAATCCTTCAATAGTTATAGCCTAGCTATAATTCATCGTTATGACTCATCTCCTCCTTGTTGAAAAAAATTATTATGTAGTATATAATAGATAATGACAATGATAACTGCCTAAAAAGTGGTAAGTTGTGATATGTAATTTTTAAGGAAAAGAATCATTATTAGAACAATTTTATAATCGGGCCCCAATTTATAATCCACTCTCGAACGATTCTTCAAATTTTAGTCAAACTTTTCATAATTCTTTAATTTTTCACATAAACCTCAACATTATTATTAGATATGTCTCGGCGAGGTGGCGAAATAAACATAGGTATATACTGTTTCAATAGTAAATATTATACTATTCTTGGTTATGGAATTTTTGCGTTGATTATTTCTTTCACATCATGTTAATTTTTCCGAATTTTACTGAACTATATCTGTTCGTTACATCGTCTTTGTTTTTATAATGAAATAGAATATAATCTTTCTTTCTTCATAGCATGGCGCGTAGACCAGCGCATTTGCCAATATCACGTATCAATAAGTAGAATCACAAATAAATTCGTGTTTTCCTATAGTAAAACCCCTCCAGTAAAGTGATAGTAAGCTTTACTGAAGTTTCAAAGGACTTCTTGAAAGAGCGCGAGAACTTCAGCTACACATGTTTATTTAGATCTTCTCCATTCCTTCCACTTACACGGAAATTTAAAACACAATATACTATCACTGTTGTACTTTAAAACTAAAAATGTAAAAAATAGAAAATCTAAATAAAATGACAACCTCACTTCTCCCGTTCCCGCCAAAAAGTCAGAATATAATCTAGAGGAAAAAAAAACTTGTCCTCACTCCATCACATCCTTCCTTCAAATCCTCCTAGGCTTTTGTTTTTTTTCATTCTTCAAAAATTCTCTTCTATTCTTCCAAAAAACATATTTAAATTTTTAACTTGCCAGTTCTACAATTAATTTCTCTGACAACCTCTAAGCTCATAAAAAAGGTAGAATAGGAAAAAAAAATGTTACAATAAGCACCCGCGCGTTTACTTAACATATATGCTCCAGAGAATATACGCGCAGTTATCTGCCTAGCGTGTTTCACGGCTGAGAGTATGCTCAAGCAAGCGTGGGTTGTTTTATGTCTAATCTGAATTGACCCTAAGGGAGATTTAAAATAACAAGAAGTAAAATAATGATTAAAATTTTATTAAAAAGAAATATGAACTTAACAGCGACGATGCTAAATGGGACCCAGTTTTAAAGGATTATCATAGTCATTTATAAATTATAATTTTTAATTCGTAAATGATTAAGACACTAGAACTTCAAGGGATTTCTTAGATAAAATGAACATCTCATCGAAAAAGTGTTAGACTATAAGAAATAGGGGCGTTATTAACTTCATCACTTCGATCACAAATAAAGAACCTTCATAATCCAAGCTTATCCCTTCTTTGTTTTTTTATTTGCCTTGAACAGGGCATATACATAAGCAGTGGCTACACTTTCACCGGTCTCAGTTATACTGAGCTCCAAATCGATGCGCGCCTTCTCAAATGGCCACACGTTAGGGAAAGTCTGGGACGGCACAGTCATGTTCATGAGGCTGTATGTATTCTATAAACAAATATAAAATGATACACGACAATTTATTAGATAGCTAATGAGCTAACTCTACTATATTATAAAGTACTAGCAAACTCGGCCCGTTTCACTGGGCGTTAGTTTCACTGGGCGTAAAAAACAAAAATTCTACTGATCCGATCGCTACCAAACTTTACGGGATCACCCGATGGCCCTGGCGCAGATGGGCTGGCACAGATGCATAAAATTTAGATTGGCAAAAAAAAAAAATTTGATTTGTTTTTTTTTTACCCATTAATCAAAAATTTGCTGTCTAATGGATCAGCATACCCTCCGATTTAAATAGTTTTCTCTTTTGAGAAATACCGTTTTATTTTCATGGTCAAATAAATTATTTCGAGAAACCCAATTACAAAATATTCTGAACGTCAGCCAATTCACCAATACTGTGGAAAGTTAATCTGAGAACAACTGACGAGAAATCCAGACAAGTATCACTTTCAAACAATTAATTTAGGTTGATGTAGCTGTGAAACACGTTTTATTGTCACTATAAGACACTTATTTTTGTTCCGGGACATACTCTTTTAGTTGAGGGACACACCCTTTTATTTGCGGGATCACATCTTCTTTTGGCGCTATCTTCTATCGAAGATCGGCGATCATAATGGCGATTTGAACTTTGGACACGGCAGCTCTGAACAGGGATCTTGTGCTTCTGTTGTATCATTGGCGCAGGTTCTTAAGCCACGATATCCTTCTGCGACCAACACTTCTTTTCCTTTGTATCTTTCCTTGTATTATTAGTTGTAGCAGTTCGTACTTAGGATTTCTCATAATGTGCCCAAGATATTCTAATTTCCTCTTTTGACGGTACAGAGAACCTCACGCTTTCTTCCAATCTGCTTCAACACTATTTCGCTGCGCACTTTATCCCTCCATGATATTCTTAACATTCTCCTGTACATCTCAAATGCTTCAACTTTTTTACACAAAGCACCTGTGAACGTTCATGCTTCAACGCCATACAAGAGAATAGAGAAAAACTTTCTTGTCGCAAAGTAGGTGTTTCATTTTAAAGAAAGCAGCACGAGCTTGTTCAATTTGGCACCATATTTCAAGGCCGTGGTCATTCTGGTCATCAACACAGCATCCCAATTATTTAAATTTATTTACGCGCTCAAGTTTATTTCCATTGCAAAGTAAATCTATAGTATCTGTAGATGTTTTTGTTACTGTCATGTACTTGGTTTTCTTAAGGTTGATGTTGAGACTGTACGCTGCAGTCATTGACTGAATTTTATCCAGCAACTTCTGTAGATCCTCTGTGAGTTTATTTTCGACGCGTACATTTGCCAGTTGGTTCCAGTATAAGTTTTTTATGAATCTTATGTCCTACGAGTTGAGTCGAAGTCGACACTCACATAGTAATGCTCATGTATGGCCATTGGCACAAACCCAGGTCACAACTAAAACACTTTTTTTTTTCTTACACTGATAAACCTTCGTCATTATTGTCAGTAAACAATGTGATGACGAGCAGAATAACCGCTCATTAGGCACATGGTAAAAATCCCACTTCTGATATGTTAAATATGAAATGTAACGGGAGCACTGATCACTATGAACATGTTATCAATTCTTCATCACAACTATTATGTACTTGACTATTCGACGGCTTCTCAACAACTGAACTCTTACAATACCAAAATCAGGCTTTTATGCAGCCCCACTACACGCAGGATATCCATTCTACCGTCGTTCTTGTTACTAAAATGTTACAAAATATCACACGTGGGTACTTTATGTGATTAAAATTAATGTGGAACTAACACTATGTTAACAAGTCAGTGAGGCGCACATTGCAAATAGCATGAAATCTCATAAATCTCATTGTTCATTCTCATTTGTCTAGTTCTTGTAAAAAATAAATTTCCCTTTATTTCCTCCGTGTAGTGGAACTGTATAAAAGTTTGATTTTAGTCTTATAAGAGATCAAGGCGACTAGACAAGTGGCAAACGTTTCTTAAAATCGTAACGCTTGCTGGAGCTATTGTTAGTCAAAAGTGCCATTTGGCTACGTTTAATACGTGGGTTTTCACACGAATTTACATTTCGTTTGATTTAATAGAAACTATTAAACGCGACACGTAACTTTACGCCGACGTTTTTTAATATATATATATATATTATAATTACAATAAACATATAAGAATTAATGGAAATATTAAAAAATAAAATTTACAATATTTCTTAAGATACTAATATAAATCTATATATATACTAGAACAATGAACCTAAAATTTTATTAATAAAAAGTACATACATATGTTAATATTTACAAACTTAAAACTACACATTATCTTAAATAATAAACTTCCTCAAAGTTGCCGCTTAGAAAGCTGTCATTGCTCAAGGTACCTAGCAGACTGGCAGCATTGCCTCTTTGAATAGCCAAACTGATTCGTTGGCGGAAGAAGCTGCCAGCCCGGCGGTCTCCCGAAGCCTCGACCAGTCTCTTACAAATATCAGAAACCAGTCGATGGGCTTCGGGGCCCCAGGGACCCAAAGTTTCGACTGCAAAGGGCGTAAATATGAAACTCTCAGAGAGAGTCGCATACTTACGCCGCTTCAAGTTCTCGACAGTGCCGGCCGCGGCACCTGCTGACTTGGAAGTCGCCGGCACATGGGAAACAGCAAGTGTATCGACACAAGTGGCATCCCACACCAGCGATCTTCCAAGCGTCCTAAAACTAAAAACCTTAGAAAATATAATATAATAACTAAAATATATTTTTAAAAGGAGTCCCTTTAGGCAAGGTTCCAAAGATACTGACAGCGTTCCCCCTTTGAATAACTAGACTAATTCTTTGTCCGAGGTAACTGCCAGCTTTTCGATCTCCCGTGAAAGACTAACCTTTTTGCTTTCCTTAAAAAGCCTCATGGCGCTAGGAGCCCACTAACTATATATATATATATATATATATAGTTAATTAAGTTTGATTACCAATTTAAAATTCGTTACGCTAGATCACATGGAATTTTGTCACTCTATTCTGCTGGCGTTTACGTTCAGCGTTCTACGACAATTGAGCCACTTGTCTAGGCTCCCAGTTGTCGGGCAGCCGTCGAATAGTCAAGTATGAGAAGTCCGGGCAAAGTGAATATCTTAAGATATTCAAGGCTATATCAGAAAAGTTATAAGAGATAATAACAAGATAAATATCTCAAATCAACCTTTATTAATTGCTTTTTCATATGTTATATTCATTTAAATTTAAAAGTAAAACAATTACTAACTAAAAATAAAATTCAAAAAGATGTGATAGTGTACACTTTGTCCAGACCCTCGCGTAAAGTGGGTATGGTGCTGGGCAAAGTGAATAACTGTCTTCTAATTTTAGAAAACATGAAGTTACACTTAATAATTAAATTTAAAAAACTGAAAAAACAACTTTGCATTATCGGAAATATCTTAAGAATTAAGATTGGCAGTTGTCACAAATATAATCTCCAATGCCTTCGAAAGCGGAACAAACTTCATGACACTATTTGTGACAGACACCATATCGAATTCAATTTTCAATTGGATTATCATCTTCACCGCAAAAAAAACATAAAATATATTCTTTCTTAACTATCTTCGGTTGTTTACCTTTTTTAATACATTTTTAGCACTTTTTCCAGGAACTTTTTGATTCTACTGTTACGGTTGGACCTTATACGTAAGGTCCAACCGTAACAGTCACGTAAACCGTAACAGGTTGGGCAGTCTAATTAATAATAATGTCAGTCAGTGCATCACTAATTACTGTTATCCAGATGCACCTATCTCACAGATATTTAAATTATTTGTAAACAAAAAGTTTAATGTGAACACTACCATAGTACTTATATTAGGAAATTCTATAAACATATCAGAACAGGAATTAACTGATAATATAGATTCTTTGGCTAAATTAGCAAACGTGAACAAAATTATATTATGTGCGTTCCCTTATTCGTCATGGTTGCCAAAGAATAGCAATAATCATATTAAAAATTTAAATAATGTAATGAGTAGGGTGACACTTTGTCATAGCAATTTTATATTTTTGGACACCAATAGGTATATTAGTAATATTTTACTCAAATTTAGACTGACAAGAAGTACTTTGTACTTGTCTAAAAAAAAACAAAAAGTAAACTCGCTACGTTAGTAGCTAAATGTATTAACTCAGTTATAGGTACTATAACTAATGACATAATTAGAGACGACGCAAGTTTTAGTAGTAATACTAATAGTAATGCGGATAATATTTTTTTAAATTAAGTAATACGACAACAGAGAAACAACATTGTAATTTTATTATGTTAGCACACCAAAATATTAATAGTTTCTCTGGCAAAATATTAGATACCGAATTATTAGTAGACAAATATAATATAGACATCTTGTGCCTCACCGAGACGTGGTTGAGGGCTGATAAGATGTCTTTTAATGTAAATAATTTTAAGGTGGCCAGTGTGTTCAATCGAGCGTCGACAGATGGCGGCGGTAGTATGATTTTGGTTAAAAATTCTCTGAAAATAAAAAATCGCAAAGACATAGTTGCTCGCTCGGTTGAACGTGTATGTGAAATGTCGTGTGCGGAGACGGATCATTACATATTCTTATGTGTTTACAGACCTCCCTCGTCCGATTATTCTCAATTTTTAATTTCTGTAGAGGAGAGTCTTACCATGCTTAGCAAATGTAACAAATCAATCATAGCATGTGGTGACTTCAATGTGGACATAAGAAATAGCTCTAAGGAAAGGGAGATGCTAATCTCACTCTTTCTTTCATTTGATCTTGTGCACATTTTTGATGAACCGACCAGGGTTACATACCATTCGGCGACGTGCATTGATAATGTTTTTATGAATAAGAGCAGGATTAGAGAGCACAAAATTATTAGTGGTATTCGATCAGATCATCAAGCTCAATTAATTAAAATAAATTGCATGAAAAATAAATTAGAAAGAATAATTGAGTTTAGACCATTAGGCGGGAATCAGTTAAAACGTTTTACCAACGAAGTAACAAAATTAACAAATCGTTCCCTCTGTTGGCGATCCAAATATCATGTATAAGAGTTTTTTGAAAAATTTAACCTACATATTTAATAAAAACTGCCCAAAGAAGAAAAAAATAATTACTGACAACAAGTTACATTTCTCTGATTGGGCGACAAAAGGTATCAGAAAAAGTAGGGACAGACTTTATGAGTTGTATGACGAAAAATCATACACATCGGATGAAAACTTTCATAGCTATGTCCGCAATTACTCAAAAATATTTAAAAAGGTATCAAAGCACGTGAAATCAATTCATATCGCCAATAAAATTAGTAAGGCAGATAACACAGTAAAAGCGATATGGAACACTATTAACACAGAAGTAGGGAAACAAAATAAGAAAAACGAAGACCTCTCAATATACATTAATAATAAAATCGCTACTAATAAAAAACAGGTTGCTGATGGTTTTGCTAAATTTTTTTTAAATGCACCTGTACACATTACTAGTGGTCTAGCATCCTCTGCACGTACAGCACGGGCACTATTAAGCCAAAATATAGGAAAGTGGTTCCCTAGTTTTCAGTTCAGGCACACGTTTTCATTTGAGATAGAGAAAACTTTCAAAGAATTAAAAAAAAAGAAAAGTGAAGATTTGTGGGGATTATCTGTTCATGTACTGGCTAATATAATGCCAATAGTAACATCGATTTTAGTAAATATATTTAATAAATGTGTCGATCAAGGTGTGTCTCCCGATTTGATGAAGCATAGTAAAATTATACCAATATTTAAATCAGGTTGTAAGTCAGATCCTACAAACTACCGCCCAGTGTCGATATTGCCAGCGTTGAGTAAAATATTCGAAAAAATAATGCTCAACCAAATGCTGGCACATTTTAACATTTGCAGGATTTTTCATGGTCAACAGTACGGTTTCACGAGAGGGCGGTCAACAACACATGCGGGAGCAAGCTTGGTCAAAAATATACTAGAGGCTTGGGAAGGGTCACGAGATGCCATTGGCGTGTTTTGTGATCTTTCCAAGGCTTTTGATTGTGTTTGTCACAAAACTTTAATTTACAAGCTGAAATACTATGGAATACATGATAAAGCTCTCGATCTCGTGATTTCATATCTGGCTGACCGAGAACAAAAAGTGAATGTAAATGGGGTTACATCTGTCGGTTCTAAATTAATGATGGGCGTTCCTCAAGGATCAATTTTGGAACCGTTCCTATTTTTGGTTTACATTAATGATCTTCCATTTATGCTTAAAGACCTTTGTGAAATAATATTATTTGCTGATGACACATCATTATTATTTAAAGTTAACGGAAAAGACATAGATATTAGCGGACAGAATAGGACCTTGGCGGATGTCTCGAGATGGTTCGCTGCCAATAATTTACTACTGAATGCACAAAAAACCAATTGTGTTAAGTTTTCCCTATCCAATGTACCCAAAATTCATAATGGACTGAAACTGGATGGGAAAGAATTAGAATTAATGAAATCAGCTACTTTTCTTGGTTTAACAGTAGACAATAAGTTACAGTGGGCGGACCATATCGGGACTTTATCTAATAAGCTCAGTTCGGCAATATATGCTATTAGGCGCATTAGACAGTTGACAGATGTAGCTACGGCTAGGCTGGTGTATTTTGCATATTTCCATAGCCTTATGTCTTATGGTCTGCTACTGTGGGGATCAGCGGCGCATATGAAATCTATCTTTATTTTACAAAAGAGGGCAATACGTACCATCTACAGTATGAACGCACGTGAGTCGCTGAGAGATCATTTTAAAGACATTGATGTACTCACCTTACCCTCGTTATGCATCTATGAAAACATAATGTACACTAAAAAAAATTTAGATCTATTTCAAAAGAAAGGCGTTGTTAGTGGTGTGGAAACTCGTGGTCGTGATCAGCTAGTTATTCCTAAATTTAAATTACAAAAGTCAAGTGGTTCGTTTTTGGGTAACTGTGTTCGTTTTTATAATAAAATTCCTCAAGAAATTACTCAATTAACGGAAAACAGATTTAAACTTGTCATTAAACGCACACTGATTGGAAAAGCATACTACAAAATTAGCGATTTCATTGAAGACACAACAATAAACTGGAAGTGATTCTCTCTGCGTATGCATTTACTGGCTTTATAGATATTGTATTTTTAAATAACTATTGTACAATGATGGTGAAAAAATGATACCTGACTGAGTTTCTTGTCGGTTCTTCTCAGTATTCAGGTTTTCTTTTCGAACCGAACTAAAGTAGATTTGACGTTCAAAAATACTTTGCATTTGGGTTTACTTGAATAAATTGATTTGGCTTTGACTTTGACTTTGAAATATGTAAGGTCGATTTTTAATGGAGCTCGAAACATAACTTTTAGTGCTTATATCTCGAGACCTAGGCTTTATCGAGTTATGACCTAAAAACGCATTGTTAGGTTTAAGGCCTACTATCGAATGGTATAAGTCAAATTAAGAAAGAAGAACCAAGTTGCACCTCGAATATTCCCGAGCGATGACGTGTCATGTACCTATGACTCATGCAAACAGGCGGCGTCGAGAACAATGTCGAATTACCGTTAGCGAGCGTAATTCACTAGAAAGTTCCACCCTCGTTTTAGCCGACTATAAATAGAGCTCCGTGTCCGCCGCCGAGAGAGTGTTTCTCAACTATCGTTCGAAGCGACATATCGAGGCGACATCAAGGCGAATTACGAAGACCACTACGACGACTACTGCGACGACCTTGGATAGAAGAACTTTGCGATTCGGGAACGTTGTTATTGAGTGAAGCGTGTACCTTCGGTGACTACTACGCGAGTACCTACTTCGAGGGCAACTACGAAGACTAGGGACCGCCGTAATTAAGTTCGCGTGTTCTTGACATCTACTTGTACGAAGGAAAATAAAATATTTGCGCCCTTAACCGGCATCTTATTACCCTCAGCTCGTAACACTACATTTAGTTTCTTTATTTTTTTCAAATTTTCTCTTTTGCTCTTCCTTGATAAAAAGTCAAAAATTCCAACTTGCAATTTCCGTTTACGAGTTGTCATTGGTTTATCACAGTTTGGTATTGCTCTTAATATGTATCACTGCATGTCTGCACGACATCTTTATCCCAAGAGCCTTGATTAGTTTCTTTTTGTATTTATAACAAAATATGGTCTTTATAAAATTTAAACTAAATATCGCAAAAGGCGGGCAGAACGGATACCATATATCCGCTTTGCCCCTTTAACAAAAACTACTGATTTCAACTCCCTGTTCAAAATATTGTAAAAAGGCACTATGACGCGTAATAGAACTATAGTATGATAAATAAATAATGTAGATCATATCATCAAAACACTTACCTCGAAATATTTAAATTTTTTTTTCGTAAACACAATTTGCCGCTCTGCGAACACCACGCGATCCAGCCTCTCGCTTAAGTATTTACCACTTACTGATCTAAGATTTCCGAACATTGCTATGGCCAAGTGGTTAATGGCAAACAAATAGTTTGGGAATAGTGGAGATTATTCGCTTTGCCTAGTTTGTTCACTTTGCCCGGGCTTCCCTACATAATCGTTGTGATGAAGAATTTACAGTGTGTTCATAGTGATCAGTGCTTCTGTTACATTTCATATTTAACATATTAGAAGTGTTTTTTTACCACGTGCCTAATGAGCGATTATTCTGCTTGTTATCATATTGTTTAAAGTGACAATGGTGATAAAGGTTTATCAGTGTAAGAAAAGAAAAAACAGATGGTTTTAATGTTATTGTAATTATTAATATTGTTCAATGTTCAAATTCATTTATGTACCATTATGTGTTATTAAAATTTCATAGACAGTCTGTCAGTAACAATAATATGAATTTATTAATTATAAACCATAATATCTTAAATTGTAGTTTCAATGTAATGTCAATGCACGGTCAATATAAAGTAGCTGCATAATAATATCAAAGTCCAATTATTCTATATCTGATATATATATTATATCTGATAAATTCTGATTGTATGATGACTTGATGACATATTTCTGCTTATAGTGCCACTGCAATGTTTTAATTGTGACCTTGGTTTGTGCCAATGGCATACATGAACATTAATTACTAGGTGGGTGTATTCTATCTACAGATAAAAGAGTGTGTCCCGTTAATAAAGGGGTGTGTCCCGCTAATGAAAAGGTATGTCCCGCTAATAAAGGGGTGTGTCTCGCTAGTAAATGGGTGTGTCCCGCTAATAAAAAGATGTGGCCCGCTAATAAAAGGGTGTTTCCCGCTAATAAAAGGATGTGTTCTGCTCATAAAAGGGTGTGTCCCGCTAATAAAAGGGTATCCCGCTAATAAAAGGGTATTTCGCTAATAAAATGGTGTCCCACTGATAAAAAAGTGTGTCCCGCAAATAAAAAAGTGACAAGTGTCTGGATTTCTCGTCAATTCTTCTAAGATTGACTTTCCAAACTATTGGTGAATTAACTGACGTTAAATATCTTGGATGGATTGGATTTCTCGAAAAAATTTCGACCATGAATGTGTCTCAAAAGAGAAAACCGTAGAGTGGGGCTGTATAAAAGTCTGATTTTAGTCTTGTAAGAGCTCAGTTGTGGAGCAGCCGTCGAATAGTCAAATACATAGTAGTTGTGATGAAGAATTGATAGTGTGTTCATAGTGATCAGTGCTTCTGTTTCAATACATCTTTAACAACATACATACATATCCTCACGCTGTATCCCTAACGGGGTAGTCAGAGAGGACGGAGCGCCAAGCGTCGCGGTTCTTACATACTTCTTCTGCTTACTCAAATCTCATCATTCTCCTCACATATTTTCGCCAAGGTATGCGAGAGCCTTGACATTTCCATCCACTAACACTCTGGCTATTTGATCTTCATGAGTCAGCCTTGGTCTTCCTTGGTTTCTTTTAACACTCACTTTCGCTCTGTATATTTTCTTCGTCAGTCTTTCATCACTCATTCTTTCTATGTGCTCGAACCATCTAAGCATTCTTTTTTCATTTTCACAATAACACTGTCGTTCGACCCTGTCATACTGCGTATCTCTTCATTGCTTATCCTGTCCGCAATGGTGACACCGCACATCTTAACAAGAGATCGCATTTCTTTTCGGGCATATCGAGGCCTCACTACCGTACAATAAAGTTGGCACGACTGAGTGTGCGCAACAGCTCGCCGCCATAACACGACGCGGACGCTGTGTGATATCAACGCGATCGTATACCGTGCAACAAGCTGTGTGTGCAACGAATTCACTGCGAGTGCGCAACGAGCTCGCACGCAATCGCTCGAACTCGCTGTTCTATATTAGTAAACTGATATGGCAACACAGTAGAGTATCAATTATATATGTACTCTCGCTATGTACAAGTGGCGAACTTGTTGCACATACGTAGCGATCTCATTGCTCATAGGTAGCGAACTTGTTGTAAACACATAACGAACTCGTTGCACACATGCAGCGAGATCGTCACAATTGCGCATTCCCATTGAGGCGGTTACTCTATATTGTGAGTATAAAATATACGAGTAGAATCATTTAAACAAATATTCACCGACACATTGTTGGCCCAAGTGTGTCTGATTTGTCCCTCAATATTTAAATAATACCCACTCTTTCTCCCGTAGCGTTTGATGCTTGCGTTGGCCCAAACCAAATACTTATCATTCAAGTAGTGGACGTCAATTCTTTCAAACACCACTTCGAGATTCTGAAGCAGTACATGAAATTTGATTAAATAAGTAATAAAAATCAAAAGCCATTCCCCTATTAGGAAAACCGCTCAAGTGTAAAGCATAAGTACTTTACTTACGTAACTAGTAACTATTTAATAATAATCTGATGAACCGATTTGCATGCAGTTTTTTATATGGAACACTACAACTTTTTTCAGTGTTCTTAGCTGTGTTTGGTGGAAATCGGTTCAGCCACTCTCAGAATATTAATCTTTGAAACTTATGTGAAGGAATCTTAAGCATGCTTATCTTATTATCTTAGCTTAGCTTATCTTAAGAATGCTAAGAACTTCGAGTAAGTTCTGATGATAACCAGCGTAAGATACTAAAAATATTTACTACTATACTACTAGTACTAAATATTACTTTTCTTTTACGTAACATTAACTGTTGATACAAATAATAATAAACAAATACCCTTTCCAAGTGCCAAAAAGAGACTTAAAGACACAAAATACATACAATAGTAGAAAATATAATCGGTCTGGGGACGATGCACAAACATGTACGTACGGTGCGAAGATGGTCCTCCTTACGCCTTCCGAAGGATAAACACAAACACAAGCACACGATTTCGCTAATAAAAAACAATCTTAAGACTTCGAATTTCAATAATTTGGGTTTGCAACACGCTTCGTCGCACGCGCAGGGGTACAACACTTTTCTGTTAGTATAACATCACAGTGACAAAGCGATTGAGAAGAGGCATTTACTAATTAAATAAAACTGTGCTTGTTTTGTTCATAATTATTTCATATGCACATATATCATACAAACGTTATAATAAACGAGCGATAAATAATTGTATTTCACTATTTTATTTGTTCCCAAGAAGACAATTATTTATACCTTTACGGGGTACTTATTATTTAAAGTATGAATGGCTTTTTAAATTTGAAATTAAACTTTTTAATTTGCAACCTATTCTCATAATTCATTTTGATTTTTTGGGAATTTTTTTAGCACGGTTTTGGAGATACTAACACTACAATTTTAAATGACTTCGTCATAAGTTTTCAAAAAATCAAAGTTCTAACGTATAAATACTGTTTATTTACATGTTTTTAACGCTCGCAACATTCAGGGTCTAAACTCAATACTCGCTGTGGGATATCTAGATAGCCGACCTTTTTTATACTTTCCTCAGTCCTCAGTGCTCAGTCCGGTTTGTAGAGAAAATAACACTCGTTGATTGAATGGTTTGAAGTTTTCTCGAAATTTAACCAACAACATATATTAAGTTAAATACAAATAATAAATAAGATGTATGTTTTTGAATTAGTCATTATTAGAATATTTACATATAATATGACACGATTACGACCTATCGATGTTTGTGCTTACAAGCGGCCGTGATTGTCGTGGTTACTTCTTATTCACTTTTGAATTACGCTACGCAGAGTCTATAATTATATTTCTTCTTTGTTAAACTAATAATAAAATATAAAAAAAAAAACAGATTGGTAGTAATTTTTATGAACTTACGTGAGCTAATGTTAAGATGTATATTAGAAAAAGATTGATAATACTTTTCCAATACATTTTCTATTTTTTAAAAATGCTTTGTTAATGAACAAAGACAAGCATTCGAGTGCAGATGAATTTGTATATTAAACATTTATTGTATTTCAGTTACGCATAAAATTATGCTTTGTTGTTATAGATAATATCAGTACTTACAATACTTAGTTGTAGGTATATACCTACCTATTGTAGTACTGATATAATACATATAAATTGGTTGGTACAATTTAGTTTACTTAACTCCAATGCAATGTTAAATGAAAATTTGTATCATTTTTATTTAGGCCAAATTTTCATCTGGTTCTAGAAAAACCTACTGAGAAAAAAAATTTTTATTAAAAAAAATTAAACCGCCTTCAAAAAAAACACTGAAAAGTATAAAATAACTATCCTTTACTAATCAAAACTAAAGTACAATTAAAATCACTTTATAAATACAATACACATACCTATATAATTAAATTTGTCAGTTACTGAAGTCGGTGCCAAGCCCACCAAACTAATAGACTATGTTGTTGCACATTGATTTGGCACCGACTTCAATAACTGTCAAATTTAATTATATAGTTATGTGTATCGTATTTATAAAGTTATTTTAATTGTACTTTAGTTTTGATTAGTAAAGGATAGTTATTTTATACTTTTCAGTGTTTTTTTTTAAGGCGGTTTGCAATATACAAGAGAATCGTCAATATAAATAAAGGTTATAACCAGGTTGTGTTATCTAGTGTATTTTCGAAGTCCAAGCTCCAATATCGGTGAAATTTAAATGAGACCACCTCTGAAGTATTAGCTACCAAACGGAAAAAGAATTTTCGAAATCGGTTCATAAATGACAAAAAAAATAAATAAAATAACATACAGACGAATTGAGAACCTTCTTTTTTTGAAGTCGGTTAAAAAACCGGCAAGAAACTCAATTACTACAAATAATTTACGTACTAAAGAACAGTGAACATAAACGCATAGGATCACTAACAGATCATATTTATGTTCAAACGATCTTTTAATAAAAGTTTCTAAATATTGTTCGTTCAAAAAAGTTTTTTTTATCCCCAAGAGAGGTGAAAAAAAGGTTTTATAAGTTTGACTCCGTAACGTTCGTTCGCAGGTGGTACCACCATTGTACTAACATCATGGGTAACACTATCCGGCGGGGTTATTACCTAAAAATTTGCAGACAGCGACAGTCACGCGATCACTGCGCGACTGTGCCTAATTGTAATAAAAAATTGGTATCATGTATGACGATTGCGACGATTCGCGGTAGATTTAGCGCTACTTTATAAATTATATTATGCGAATTCTCATTTTGACAGCAGACATCGCGTGATATTTGGTTGTCGCATGCTCATTTCACATCAAAGTGAACAGGTACCAAGTTGCCACAAATTCACGCCTTAACCCCACTTTTTGAAATAAGCAGTTAAACTCATGATGGCAAAGCAGAACTAGTGAGTGCCTTATATTATTAGTTATTACACTAGCGATTTGCGAGAGTTTCCAGCGATGCGACTAGTGAACAACTGAATATGCGCAACAACTCGCCGGCATAACACGACGCAGACGTTGTGTGATATCAACGCGATCGTATACCGTGCAACAAGCTGTGTGTGCAACGAATTCACGGCGTGTGCGCAACGAACTCGTACACAATCGCTCGAACTCGCTGTTCTATATTAGTAAACTGATATGGCAACTCAGTAGAGTATCGATTATCTATGTACATTCGCTATGTACAAGTGGCGAACTTGTTGCGCATACGTAGCGATCTCATTGATCATAGGTAGCGAACTTGTTGTACACACATAACGAACTCGTTGCACACATGCAGCGAGATCGTCGCAATTGCGAATTCTCATTGAAGCGGTTATTCTCTATATTGTGAGTATAAAATATACGAGTAGAATAATTTAAACAAATATTCACCGACACATTGTTGCCCCAAGTGTGTCTGAGTTGTGCCTCAATGTTTAAATAATACCCACTCTTTCTCCCGTAGCGTTTGACGCTTGCGTTGCCCCAAACCAAATACTTATCATTCAAGTAGCGGACGTCAATTCTTTCAAACACCACTTCGAGATTCTGAAGCAGTACATGAAATTTGATTAAATAAGTAATAAAAATCAAAAGCCATTCCCCTATTAGGAAAACCGCTCAAGTGTAAAGCATAAGTACTTTACTTACGTAACTAGTAACTGTTTAATAATAATCTGATGAACCGATTTGCATGCAGTTTTTTATATGCTTTTTTCAGTGTTCTTAGCTGTGTTTGGTGGAAATCGGTTCAGCCACTATCAGAATATACATCTTTGAAACTTATGTGAAGGAATCTTAAGCATTAAGAATGCTAAAAACTTCGAGTAAGTTCTGATGATAACCAGCGTAAGGTACTAAAAATATTTACTACTACACTACTAGTACTAAATATTACTTTTCTTTTATCTAACATTATAAAGTATCAAATAAAAAAAACTGTTGATACAAATAATAACAAACAATAAACCTTTGCAAGTGCCAAAAAGAGAGTTAAAGACACAAAATACATACAATAGTAAAAAATATAATCGGTCTGGGGACGATGCACAAACATGTTTATGTACGTACGGTGCGAAGATGTCCTTCTCCTTACACCTTCCGAAGGATAAACACAAACACAAGCATACGATTTCGCTAATAAAAAACAATCTTAAGACTTCGAATTTAAATAATTTGGGTTTGCAACACGCTTCGTTGCAAGCGCAGGGGTACAACATTTTTCTGTCAGTATAACATCACAGTGACAAAGCGATTGAGAAGAGGCATTTACTAATTAAATAAAACTGTACCTGTTTTGTTCATAATTATTTCATATGCACATATATCATACATACGTTATAATAAATGAGCGATAAATAATTGTATTTCACTACTTTATCTGTTCCCAAGAAGACAATTTTTTATACATTTACGGGGTACTTATTATTTAAAGTAGGAATGGCTTTTTAAATTTTAAATTAAACTTTTTAATTTGCAACCAATTCTCATAATTCATTATGATTTTTTGGGAATTTTTTAGCACGGTTTTGGAGATACTAACACTACAATTTTAAATGACTTCTTCATAAGTTTTCAAAAAATCAAAGTACTAACGTATACATACTGTTTATTTACATGTTTTTAACGCTTGCAACATTCAGGGTCTAAACTCAATACTCGCTGTGGGATATCTAGATAGCCGACCTTTTTTATACTTTCCTCAGTGCTCAGTCCGCTTTGTAGAGAAAATAACACTCGTTGATTGAATGGTTTGAAGTTTTCTCGAAATTTAACCAACAACATATATTAAGTTAAATACAAATAATAAATAAGATGTATATTTTTGAATTAGTCATTATTAGAATATTTACATATAATATGACACGATTACGACCTATCGATGTTTGTGCTTACAAGCGGCCGTGATTGTCGTGGTTACTTCTTATTCACTTTTGAATTACGCTACGCAGAGTCTATAATTATATTTCTTGTTTGTTAAACTAATAATAAAATATAAAAAAAAAACAGATTGGTAGTAATTTTTATAAACTTACCTGAGCTAATGTTAAGATGTATATTAGAAAAAGATTGATAATACTTTTCCAATACATTTTCTATTTTTTAAAAATGCTTTGTTAATGAACAAAGACAAGCATTCGAGTGCAGATGAATTTGTATATTAAACATTTATTGTATTTCAGTTACGCATAAAATTATGCTTTGTTGTTATAGATAATATCAGTACTTACAATACTTAGTTGTAGGTATATACCTACCTATTGTAGTACTGATATAATACATATAAATTGGTTGGTACAATTTAGTTTACTTAACTCCAATGCAATGTTAAATGAAAATTTGTATCATTTTTATTTAGGCCAAATTTTCATCTGGTTCTAGAAAAACCTACTGAGAAAAAAAATTTTTATTAAAAAAAATTAAACCGCCTTCAAAAAAAACACTGAAAAGTATAAAATAACTATCCTTTACTAATCAAAACTAAAGTACAATTAAAATCACTTTATAAATACAATACACATACCTATATAATTAAATTTGTCAGTTACTGAAGTCGGTGCCAAGCCCACCAAACTAATAGACTATGTTGTTGCACATTGATTTGGCACCGACTTCAATAACTGTCAAATTTAATTATATAGTTATGTGTATCGTATTTATAAAGTTATTTTAATTGTACTTTAGTTTTGATTAGTAAAGGATAGTTATTTTATACTTTTCAGTGTTTTTTTTTAAGGCGGTTTGCAATATACAAGAGAATCGTCAATATAAATAAAGGTTATAACCAGGTTGTGTTATCTAGTGTATTTTCGAAGTCCAAGCTCCAATATCGGTGAAATTTAAATGAGACCACCTCTGAAGTATTAGCTACCAAACGGAAAAAGAATTTTCGAAATCGGTTCATAAATGACAAAAAAAATAAATAAAATAACATACAGACGAATTGAGAACCTTCTTTTTTTGAAGTCGGTTAAAAAACCGGCAAGAAACTCAATTACTACAAATAATTTACGTACTAAAGAACAGTGAACATAAACGCATAGGATCACTAACAGATCATATTTATGTTCAAACGATCTTTTAATAAAAGTTTCTAAATATTGTTCGTTCAAAAAAGTTTTTTTTATCCCCAAGAGAGGTGAAAAAAAGGTTTTATAAGTTTGACTCCGTAACGTTCGTTCGCAGGTGGTACCACCATTGTACTAACATCATGGGTAACACTATCCGGCGGGGTTATTACCTAAAAATTTGCAGACAGCGACAGTCACGCGATCACTGCGCGACTGTGCCTAATTGTAATAAAAAATTGGTATCATGTATGACGATTGCGACGATTCGCGGTAGATTTAGCGCTACTTTATAAATTATATTATGCGAATTCTCATTTTGACAGCAGACATCGCGTGATATTTGGTTGTCGCATGCTGACTGCAAGTTAGGTATGAAGCGTGCGGATCGCTACCACTATCTTACTCGCTAATCCTGCCGCCAAATAGTAGTGTTTGGCAAAGAGAATATAATCGCTACGTTGTGCTTGGCTTGTACTGTTGCACTGTCGTGTTCCGGTGAGGACGGTAAGACAGCCGGCCCGCTTATTACGTAACTTGCAGACAGTATGCGACAGCCAATATCGCGCGATATCTGCTGTCAATACGAGAATTTGTGTAATGTAACTTGTATAGTGGCGCTAAATCTACAGCGAAAAGTGCATTTTATGGTCATAGAATAAAAGATACGCAATCGTCATACATGACACCAATTTTTTATTACAATTAGTCACCAGTCGCGCAGTAACAGCTTTGTGATAAGTTTTGTTAATTGTATAACCCATATTTCTAATAACCTTTGTAAATTTGCTATTTATCAATGACATCTGTGCTCCAGAATCTAATAATGCTTTTAATGTCTTGTCGTTAATGTTCAATTCAATAAACATTCTATTATCTAAACTTTTTGAAAATATCACAGGGGAGAGGATTTTTTCGACACTCCGGTGGACATCTAGTTTTTTGATCTTGATTAGAAGAATTAGGATTACAACTTGGACAATCACGGGTGATATAACCTGGCCTACGGCATCGAAAACACACATACCTGGTAAATTTCTACATTTCCTATAAGTATGACCTAATTTATTACAGGACATTTAAATTCCTGTCCTTGTCTATTTTGCAAATGACTTCTTGAACTATTATGAGGCCCCGAATTACCGAATTTACCTATTGTCTGTTGCGAACTACCCGCTCCATAAAAATTCTTTGATTTCTTCTGAATCTGTGGACTATATCCAAACGTCCTATTCCTCCTGACAAAAGGTTTATCCGTAAAGTTTTCCTGGTTCGGAATACAAAAGTTTTCATAATTTTTTCCAAGCTCTAAAAGCGTAGTGATATCAATTATTCTATTTGTTGCTAAACATGGTGCGTAACATGGCAACAAATTATATTTTATTACATCTAATAATTGATTATCAGGTATCAAGGTCTTACTAATTTATTGTTTAAATTTTTAATTGTTATAATAAAATCTCTCATTGATTAATCAGGTTTTTGTTTTAAATTGCGCAAATTCTTTCTGTTTTAAAATCATAATCGGATGTATCGAATATAGAAAAGAATTCATCCTTCAAATCCTTATCCTTAAAAGTCTTAATAGAACCTCTAATACTCCTAAAATATTTCAATGCAGAATCAGAAAATAGTTCGTGAAATCTACGCAATATCACCTCTTCGCTAATTTGCCACTATATTTTCTTCGAGACTTATGAACAATTCTCGGACACACTCTTGGCCAGAGAATTTTAAACCCCATTTAGAAAGACTAACATCCTTTGAGCAACATACATTGGGATGTCTAGTAGTCATATTTTCCTCAGCTACGTGCAACCACTCACCTGGAATATTATTCTTCTGTCTCACAGGATGTTGCTGTCCTCCTATAATTGGACTACCGTGGGCTTGTACAGTATCTCCCGCTTCTAAATTATCCTCACTTCCCTTCGACATCTTCAAAAAATATCGAATCAAAAATAATATATTCTGAAATAATAGTTGTGACAAGCCTAATAGAATTTGTAATAACTCCCTAAGAAAACCTTTATACTCGGAAATTATATCAACTTTTTTATTTAAAAATTATAAATAGACTGACATGTCAAGACAAGCTAGTTGTCAATTATATAAATAATATTTTATTATGCTAAAATCAATGGTGTTATAATACAAAAGAGGTAGATAGCCAATTAGCCAACCCGGACTTGGGTCAAAGAATATTGTATCGGCGCGTTTTAGAAGGTACTTATTTCCATTAAAACGACAGGAGTTCGAAATAATAACTATTTTAATAGCTATAATCAAATGAACAAAAAATGTGTGCGCGCCGTGTCAATCGTATCGTAGAATGCGTGAGGTCGCCGCTGCCGCTGCCGCTGGTCACGTACGCCACCGTCCGCAGCCGTCCGCTTTCCCCGCACACCGCTCCCGATAATACATGTGTGTAACAAATATGAAAAGTATTGTTACAGAACCAACAATGTCATGTATTGCCTATTGCGCATTCAAAATTCTAAAATCTATTAATAATCTTAACGTTTTATATAATATACACGATCATGTGATGACGCAGCCACCCAGTTTTAATCATCGTTTACACCAGCTATTCCCAAAGTGGGCGATAACGCCCCCTTGTGAGCGCTGCAGGCCTAAAGGGGGGCGGTAAGAGACCCAGAAAAAAAATGGGGGCGTTGTGTAGAGGCCTGGGGGGGTGATTTGTAATTTCATTTAGCTAGGAGGCATCTTAGACAACGACTGCATGAGCTCTCGACTCAGTAGACAAAATAAGTTTGGGAACCAGTGGTTTACACCTTATTAAAAGCAATAATATATAATTCATCATTTTCAAATTGATAATTAAAAAATGTTGGCGATCTTTTTAAATAAATATGTTCTCATGTACATGATTCAAGAAAAACGAAATTCGAAAAAGCAAACATTATTTTTTACTGTCTAATCCCATTAGGTATCAATCATATTTTTTTTTAAATGTCTGTTCTGTAGCATTAATTACCAATATTCTATGAATTAGTCACGGATTCGCTGTAAATGTAGTAAGAAGAAATTGAAATTGACCAATCACAATGATTTAGAGAGTTATATAATTTATTAGTTTGAAATGCAATTATGTTTTACAATGCATAGCGGCGCAGTGCAATGTAGATTTGTCTCATTTGGTAACGTTGTAACTGGGACAATATTTTACTTGGATTAGTACTAAGGTACCCTATCTACCTCTTTTGTATTATAATATCATTGGCTAAAATTATATAATCTACTTACTGTATTTACAAATATTTTAATTTGTTAATACTGCACAAAACTAAACGTATTTTTAAAATAAAATGTTCAATCCTACGTGTCACAGAACTACGCTGACGACCTACTTCACTAATTTGTTACTAAAAGATTTGAAGAACTAAGTATAACAAGTTATACATACATCGTTACGATTATACAATTTACGGTGTTTTCTACTTGAAAAATTTGTTAAATATTAATCAAACATCTATTACACTATATGTAAATAAATTGTGTGTCTAATTTATTTCTTTAACCTCCGTCTTTTACGGTTAGTCAAAAGAAGAAACCTCTCTTTCTAGCTAACTGTAGCTCAATTATAGTAATAAATCCTTCAATAGTTATAGCCTAGCTATAATTCATCGTTATGACTCATCTCCTTCTTGTTGAAAAAAAATTATTATGTATAGTATATAATAGGTAATGACAATGATAACTGCCTAAAAAGTGGTAAGTTGTGATATGTAATTTTTAAGGAAAAGAATCATTATTAGAACAATTTTATAATCGGGCGCCAATTTTATAATCCACTCTCGAACGATTCTTCAAATTTTAGGAAAACTTTTCATAATTCTTTAATTTTTCACATAAACCTCAACACTATTAGGCGAGGTGGCGAAATAAACATAGGTATATACTGTTTTAATAGTAAATATTATACAATTCTTGGTTATGGAATTTTTGCATTGATTATATTTTCTTCACATCATGTTAATTTTTCCGAATTTTACTGAACTATATCTGTTCGTTACATCATCTTTGTTTTTATAATGAAATAGAATATAATCTAGAGGAAAAAAATCTTGTCCTCACTCCATCACATCCTTCCTTCTAATCCTCCTAGGCTTTTGTTTTTTTTTTCATTCTTCAAAAACTCTCATCTATTCTTCCAAAAAACATATTCAAATTTTTAACTTGCCAGTTCTACAATTAATTTCTCTGACAACCTCTAAGCTCATAAAAAAGGTAGAATAGGAAAACAAAATGTTACAAATATTCCCCTTTCTTACAAAAAACATATTTAAATTTTTAACTTGCCAGTTCTACAATGAATTTCTCTGACAACCTCTAAGCTCATAAAGAAGGTAGAATAGGAAAAAAAAATGTTACAATAAGCACCCGCGCATTTACTCAAGGCTTGAGCACGTAACGTTAGCATATATGCTCCAGAGAATATACGCGCAGTTATCTGCCTAGCGTGTTTCACGGCTGAGAGTATGCTCAAGCAAGCGTGGGTAGTTTTATGTCTAATCTGAATTGACCCTAAGGGAGATTTAAAATAACAAGAAGTAAAATAATGATTAAAATTTTATTAAAAAGAAATATGAACTTAACAGCGACGATGCTAAATGGGACCCAGTTTTAAAGGATTATCATAGTCATTTATAAATTATAATTTTTAGTTCATAAATGATTAAGACACTAGAACTTCAAGGGATTTCTTAGATAAAATGAACATCTCATCTAAAAAGTGTTAGACTATAAGAAATAGGGGCGTTATTAACTATATCACTTCTATCACAAATAAAGAACCTTCATAATCCAAGCTTATCCCTTCTTTGTTTTTTTTATTGCCTTGAACAGGGCATATACATAAGCAGTGGCTACACTTTCACCGGTCTCAGTTATACTGAGCTCCAAATCGATGCGCGCCTTCTCAAATGGCCACACGTTAGGGAAAGTCTGGGACGGCACAGTCATGTTCATGAGGCTGTATGTATTCTATAAACAAATATAAAATGATACACGACAATTTATTAGACAGATAATGAGCAAACTCTACTATATTATAAAGTACTAGTAAAACTCGGCCCGTTTCACTGGGCGTTAGTTTCACTGGGCGTAAAAAACAAAAATTCTACTGATCCCATCGCTACCAAACACTACGGGATCACCCGATGGCCCTGGCGCAGATGGGCTGGCACAGATGCATAAAATTTAGATTGGTAAAAAAAAAATTTTTTTGTTTTATTTTACCCATTAATCAAAAATTTGCTGTCTAATGGATCAGCATACCCTCCGATTTAAATAGTTTTATTTTTTGAGAAATACCGTTTTATTTTCATGGTCAAATAAATTATTTCGAGAAACCCAATTACAAAATATTCTGAACGTCAGCCAATTCACAAATACTGTGGAAAGTTAATCTGAGAACAATTGACGAGAAATCCAGACAAGTATCACTTTCAAACAATTAATTTAGGTTGATGTAGCTGTGAAACACGTTTTATTGTCACTGTAAGACACTTATTTTTGTTCCGGGACATACTCTTTTAGTTGAGGGACACACCCTTTTATTTGCGGGATCACATCTTCTTTTGGCGCTATCTTCTATCGAAGATCGGCGATCATAATGGCGATTTGAACTTTGGACACGGCAGCTCTGAACAGGGATCTTGTGCTTCTGTTGTATCATTGGCGCAGGTTCTTAAGCCACGATATCCTTCTGCGACCAACACTTTTTTCCTTTGTATCTTTCCTTGTATTATTAGTTGTAGCAGTTCGTACTTAGGATTTCTCATAATGTGCCCAAGATATTCTAATTTCCTCTTTTGACGGTACAGAGAACCTCACGCTTTCTTCCAATCTGCTCCAACACTAGTTCGCTGCGCACTTTATCCCTCCATGATATTCTTAATTCTCCGGTACATCTCAAATGCTTCAACTTTTTTACACAAAGCACCTGTGAATGTCCATGCTTCAACGCCATACAAGAGAATAGAGAAAATGTAACAGCGCACGAGGCGGGCACGAATTTTGATGTCGAGCTTCTTGTCGCAAAGTAGGTGTTTCATTTTAAAGAAAGCAGCACGAGCTTGTTCAATTTGGCACCATATTTCAAGGCCGTGGTCATTCTGGTCATCAACACAGCATCCCAATTATTTAAATTTATTTACGCGCTCAAGTTTATTTCCATTGCAAAGTAAATCTATAGTATCTGTAGATGTTTTTGTTACTGTCATGTACTTGGTTTTCTTAAGGTTGATGTTGAGACTGTACGCTGCAGTCATTGACTGAATTTTATCCAGCAACTTCTGTAGATCCTCTGTGAGTTTATTTTCGACGCGTACATTTGCCAGTTGGTTCCAGTATAAGTTTTTTATGAATCTTATGTCCTACGAGTTGAGTCGAAGTCGACACTCACATAGTAATGCTCATGTATGGCCATTGGCACAAACCCAGGTCACAACTAAAACACTTTTTTTTTTCTTACACTGATAAACCTTCGGCATTATTGTCACTAAACAATGTGATGACAAGCAGAATAACCGCTCATTAGGCACATGGTAAAAATCCCACTTCTGATATGTTAAATATGAAATGTAACGGGAGCACTGATCACTATGAACATGTTATCAATTCTTCATCACAACTATTATGTACTTTACTATTCGACGGCTTCTCAACAACTGAACTCTTACAATACCAAAATCAGGCTTTTATGCAGCTCCACTACACGCAGGATATCCATTCTACCGTCGTTCTTGTTACTAAAATGTTACAAAATATCACACGTGGGTACTTTATGTGATTAAAATTAATGTGGAACTAACACTATGTTAACGAGTCAGTGAGGCGCACATTGCAAATAGCATGAAATCTCATAAATCTCATTGCTCATTCTCATTTGTCTAGTTCTTGTAAAAAATAAATTTCCCTTTATTTCCTCCGTGTAGTGGAACTGTATAAAAGTTTGATTTTAGTCTTATAAGAGATCAAGGCGGCTAGACAAGTGGCAAACGTTTCTTAAAATCGTAACGCTTGCTGGAGCTATTGTTAGTCAAAAGTGCCATTTGGCTACGTTTAATACGACGGTTTTCACACGAATTTACATTTCGTTTGATTTAATAGAAATTATTAAACGCGACACGTAACTTTCTTTGGTTGTTTACCAAACGCGTCGCGTTCACGCCGACGTTTTTTAATATATATATATATATATATATATTATAATTACAATAAACATATATAAGAATTAATGGAAATATTAAAAAATAAAATTTACAATATTTCTTAAGATACTAATATAAATCTATATATATACTAGAACAATGAACCTAAAACTTTATTAATAAAAAGTACATACATATGTTAATATTTACAAACTTAAAACTACACATTTTCTTAAATAATAAACTTCCTCAAAGTTGCCGCTTAGAAAGCTGTCATTGCTCAAGGTACCTAGCAGACTGGCAGCATTGCCTCTTTGAATAGCCAAACTGATTCGTTGGCGGAAGAAGCTGCCAGCCCGGCGGTCTCCCGAAGCCTCGACCAGTCTCTTACAAATATCAGAAACCAGTCGATGGGCTTCGGGGCCCCAGGGACCCAAAGTTTCGACTGCAAAGGGCGTAAATATGAAACTCTCAGAGAGAGTCGCATACTTACGCCGCTTCAAGTTCTCGGCAGTGCTGGCCGCGGCACCTGCTGACTTGGAAGTCGCCGGCACATGGGAAACAGCAAGTGTATCGACACAAGTGGCATCCCACACCAGCGATCTTCCAAGCGTCCTAAAACTAAAAACCTTAGAAAATATAATATAATAACTAAAATATATTTTTAAAAGGAGTCCCTTTAGGCAAGGTTCCAAAGATACTGACAGCGTTCCCCCTTTGAATAACTAGACTAATTCTTTGTCCGAGGTAACTGCCAGCTTTTCGATCTCCCGTGAAAGACTAACCTTTTTGCTTTCCTTAAAAAGCCTCATGGCGCTAGGAGCCCACTAACTATATATATATATAGTTAATTAAGTTTGATTACCAATTTAAAATTCGTTACGCTAGATCACATGGAATTTTGTCACTCTATTCTGCTGGCGTTTACGTTCAGCGTTCTACGACAATTGAGCCACTTGTCTAGGCTCCCAGTTGTCGGGCAGCCGTCGAATAGTCAATAGTATGAGAAGTCCGGGCAAAGTGAATAGCTTAAGATATTCAAGGCTATATCAGAAAAGTTATAAGAGATAATAACAAGAGAAATATCTCAAATCAACCTTTATTAATTGCTTTTTCATATGTTATATTCATTTAAATTTAAAAGTAAAACAATTACTAACTAAAAATAAAATTCAAAAAGATGTGATAGTGTACACTTTGTCCAGACCCTCGCGTAAAGTGGGTATGGTGCTGGGCAAAGTGAATAACTGTCTTCTAATTTTAGAAAACATGAAGTTACACTTAATAATTAAATTTAAAAAACTGAAAAAACAACTTTGCATTATCGGAAATATCTTAAGAATTAAGATTGGCAGTTGTCACAAATATAATCTCCAATGCCTTCGAAAGCGGAACAAACTTCATGACACTATTTGTGACAGACACCATATCGAATTCAATTTTCAATTGGATTATCATCTTCACCGCAAAAAAAACATAAAATATATTCTTTCTTAACTATCTTCGGTTGTTTACCTTTTTTAATACATTTTTAGCACTTTTTCCAGGAACTTTTTGATTCTACTCTTACGGTTGGACCTTATACGTAAGGTCCAACCGTAACAGTCACGTAAACCGTAACAGGTTGGCAGTCTAATTAATAATAATGTCAGTCAGTGCATCACTAATTACTGTTATCCAGATGCACCCATCTCACAGATATTTAAATTATTTGTAAACAAAAAGTTTAATGTGAACACTACCATAGTACTTATATTAGGAAATTCTATAAACATATCAGAACAGGAATTAAGGCTCTTTGGACCGGTAAAGTACGAGGATATGGGATTTTGCTGAGTTTTGGGTAGAGTTTTTGGGTTAATTAAGTAAATTATACAAAAACCGCAAGTTGAAATAAGTAGGCCATTCTTTCATCTATAATCGTATGGTTTTAAATTTTTAAAATTCATTGTAGAACATACTGAAATTTTTTTTTTCTCAAAGAAGATTTTTCGCATTTACGCAGTACGCGAATTTATTGATTTTCAAGGAGTCCGCAAGGGCTTTTTAATCAAATTACACACAAAATTTAAGTTGAAATATATAGTTCGTTCTTTCGACTACAATCTGATAAGAAAAATTTTTTAAAATTAATAGAAAAACATAGTGAAATAAATTTTTTTCTCTGAGATGAATCACCAAAGAACAAGAAATTACTAACTTTTGAGTGTTATGTTCGGGCTTAATAAGCAAAGTATACACAAACTAAAAATTACAGTAAATAGATCATTCTTTCGTCTATAGCCAGATATGTAGGAAGTTTTAAAATTCATAGCAGAACATAATGAAATTATTTTTTTTTCTGACAAGAATCGCTACAGTACGATAATTAGCTGAATTTTGGGTACTACTTACGGGCTAACTAAGCAAATTACACCCAATCTGTAAGTCAAAATAAATTGTTCAGTCTTTTGTCTACAATCGTATGGATTTCAAATATTGAATATCATAGCGGAACATACGAATTTATTTTTTTTCTGAGAAGTATCGCCCGGTCAGGGTAATTTTACTCGTAACTTTGGAGGACAAGCCAGTTATAATGAAAGAACAGAAAAGTTTTCTATTATCACTAAAAATAAGTTTATTGTTATAACAACCATAAAAAAAATATATATTTTTCACATTCGATAAGAAAAGTAAAAAAAACAGGATTCATTGACTCGAATACTTTATGTAAAAGTTGATGTCACCGATGTGGCGCTTCAGTCGGGCTACGAGCCCTGTAGGTAGTGGACTTATACACCAATTTTATTCATAAAAAGTATTGCCAGTGAAAAAAATAAATGTAATATCGATATATTACTTCATGTGTCCAAAATTTTAATAATCGGTTAGTATTCAATTTAAGTATGACATAATGTAACTCATTTACTGTAATATAACGTAAATTGTCATAATTATGTTATTTAGAAAGAAAACGAATGCCTAAAAGTATATTAAAGTTAATGTAATGGCAATATGCCAATTTATGTCAGTAAGTGTCAGTAAGTACCTAGTTATAATTATATCTATAATTTATATTTTTACCAAATTTTTGGCGGGAGTTTATGGGAGCGGTTGGGCGTTTATTTTAATTATTTGCAAATTGTTTACTAGTAAATATCGTGATGTAAAATTGATATAGTTTTGCGTCCCAAGTATCTACGCTATTATGCATTATGCGAAATTGTTGAAATAAGTGCTTATTCTGTAGCGTGATGTTGGGATTTTTTTAGTGGTTTAGTCTGCTAAAGTCGATCCTACTATAAAGACTGCTTCGATATATTTGTCGCCAGAGAATGTAATAAACATTAAAATGTATTATGTCGACATTTGATATTTTAAGAAGAATATTTCATTTCATACTAAAGACGTCGGCTGTTATGTGCATAGATTCCTTTGCCTTCCCTCTCAAGGCATAATTGTACAAAAAATATATTTTCACCGCGTTTTCAAAATTTTTTTATCAATTTTATAATTTTCTCAACTGCAAATACATCGTTATCATAATTTTTTCACTAATCGCTATTTATCATTAATTATACAAATAAAAAATCTCTTTATTTATGTTCAATTATTCTTCTGTAAAGATAGTATTCGTAAAAGTGATTGTTTAAAAACAATAACTTTGTATATTTCAGATGGGGAAAGTAAGGCAATTTAACAAAATTACCAAAAAGAGGCGTTTGCATTTACAAATCTGTATAGAAAATACACGCAATACAACACGAAAACACCATTCAGAAAGGTAGGTAATTATTATGTTACAGAAAAAATAGTATGCTAGTTACTAGTTAGGTATGAAACTGTTATAGTAAGTTTGAACCCATTGAACGTTTATAATGTATACTTGCCTATTTGAACTAACGAGAGCATCGATTATAACTTGTATAACAAAGTGATATTTAATTAATATTCATTTCAGACATTTCTCATAAGTCACAATTTAAACTTTAATTAATAGTTCCTAATGCATTAATGGTATTTTAGTGATTTTGTAAATGTCTCAGATCACCACTTATGTTACCACTGATTTATACTTATACCATTTGTGTGACCCCAAAATAAGCATACTTCATACTATGATGATGCACTCAGGCTACAAACTGGTAACTGGTAGTCTGGATGTTACTAAATACTCTTCCAGTAAGTAGACTCACAGTTTAACTCGTTTCATGAACAGAATTAATCTGAGCAGGACATTGAAAGAACAAATTAAGTGATCAGACTGGGAATCAAATAACTCGGATCCTAGGACCTCGGAATGAACACAGCTTTATATTCATGTATATTATATTAAGAATCATAAAAAACGCATAAGGCCTATTTATAGAAAAACTAATACATCCGAGAATCTGGTAGTAAACTAGTATCAGTAACAAATAATTATAACGTAGAACTGTTGTTCTATGAAATTTCTATGTAGGTACTTCATTAAAAATCACATCTATGACTTCACAAGTAAAGTTAACTGTCCCTAATTTATAATATGTAAACTAGGTGCCTAAATGAGAATTTATCAGAAATTGAATGCGAAGAGGACACAAAGTATAGTTTTAAATTTAAAAAATAGTAATCAAATCAATTAAATTTTTAAAAAATTGACAAATTTATATTATGTAAGTGAAAATTGTAACAAATATATTAATTTTATGTAACAATAACAAATAATTATAATGAAAAACTTGTTCCATGAGATATTTCTATGGAGGTATTTAATTAACAAATCACATTTGTTATAAATGAAATTAACTATTCCTAATTTATAATTTGTAAAGTAAGTACTTAAGTGAGAATTTATAAGATATTGTATGCGGAGAGGATATAAAGTATAAAGTTTTAAATTATAAAAATAGTTAATTATTATTAATGATTCAATTTTTAATAAATTGTTAAATTTATGTTATGTAAGTGAAAATTGTAATAAAGCCCATATATTAATTTTATGTATTGCAGTTCTATCAACCAGCATCTAACAAGTGGAATTGATCATTTCGAGTGCAACAGATTGAGACTGTATCTACAGTAAGTACTTACTACTTTATGTAATGTGTAGGATTTTGAAAATTTAGTACCTATGCCTACCCTAATATGATGCTTACCTATATGACAGTATTTGCCTAATACTTACCTAATATTTTTAATATTACAATAATGGATTTTTTTAACAAAAATATTGCAATTAGTTTGCAATGTAAAGAAATGTAGTCTATTCTAGGACGATGTAACCCAGTCTATTACATGAGTAATGGTAACCATTGTCCACTGTTACTATTACTACATGATATGTGAAAGATGTAATAAAAAATAATTATGTTTACATAGTCATGTTATCTGTAGTAAATACAATTAATATGAATAAATATATTATATAGTAGGTATGTATAAAAGAGCAATAAATAATGTGAAATTGCTTGCTTGTTTGAAGCCAATTGGCAGCAACTCATTTAGTCAATCACCAGCAAATGACATAACACGTCTGATTCGTAAAGTACATTTCAAAATCTTATGAAATTTTAAATAAAACATATTTATAATTTAATTGATGATGATACTAGATAATTAATAGTTTTTCTGGCCAGTATTTAGGATTAAACACTTTTAGTAGCTAGTGCCCGTGGAAAAAACTGGACATGAAAAGTGGTATGTGACATTCGCAAATGAATTGATCTCGGATTTCATTCACTTCAATGATGATATTCACTGCTAGTTGGCAACATTTGCATTGCAATTTCGATATGAGATTATAGATACGTTCCGTAAAAAATTTCATAATTATTTCTTCCAATTGGAAAAAACATATAACGTTTGATTTTAAATGACGGTCACAGTCACACTTGACTGAAAAGTAACAATTGAACTATGAAGTCAGCATTATTCTTGTGTACAAAAAAGTTATGATTGAAACTCATTTGAACTAGATTTATCTATACCATTCCAATGTTCCAAATAAAATTACCATATTTAGTAAGTGATGTAGGGTGACCAACGTACAATGATAAATAATGGAAACTTTCTCTAATGTTATTACTGAAAGCAATAAATACTAATTTGTGTCGTTTTCCATATGGTAGTTACGGGAAAAATTTCTAAGCTTGTTTCTTATTGTTACAACTAATGTAAATTCTTTCTTAATGATCCGTTTCGAATCCATAACTTATTCAGAAATATATTTTATAGTAATAACAAATAGAATTGGTGTTTCCATTACATTAATCCGTCTATTAATGAAATAACGTGAGCGCATCTTTCATAAGTATTTAACTGTTAGTATCCATAACAAAACTTTTATCTTGAAAATACTGAATATTGCATCAATTTGTCTCACAGTTACATATTTCGAATAGTCAGATATATTTGTTTTTTAATTTCAGTTTGCCAGTAAGCAAAAACAAATGCTTGCTAAAAGGCAAAAAGAATTGTAGACAGATTATTTTTTTCAACAAATTCAGGAAATTGCAGATTATGAATCTCTTCATGACTGTAAGCTTTCTTATTTAAATATTAATAGAGAAGTTAAATTTGGTCTTTACTCAAAATTTTATGTTAATTGTAAATTGTGCAACAAGGAGTTTAATTTGGAGACGTCTCGTAATTTAAAAGAAAAAGCGACTATTAACCATGAAGCAGTAGCTGGAATAATTTCTATTGGATGTGGTTTCTCTCATTTAAGATATTTTCTGGCAACCTTGAACATACCATTTTTCACTGTGAAATTATATCGTTCTCACCATGACACCATGTTCACCTGGTGGGAACAGACAACTGCACACAGCATGGCTCAAGCTGCTCGTGAGGAAGCTGAGTACGAGCACCGAAATTAATTGGCAATGTGTAAATTCAGTGTGGCGTAAATTAAGGCCGGAGGAATGGGATCTGCGTGTCATGAAGCGTTACTATCAATAACGCTGTACTGTTATTAAAAAGGTATTCGTAATTTATAATGCGTAACTTTTATCATTTATTTTTGCTTTTATCTTCCCTAAAATTTCTACAATGTTCATTTCGTTAAATGATTATAATGTTCATTAGTATTGGTTTTTATTTTATAATAAACTTTTATGATTTTCTGATCTTCCTTTATACCATGTATTTCCAGCATATAGCAGACACCAGACTTCCCCGATGACAATTTGGTGGTGGTTTGAATGATATGTACATTGTATTAATAGGGAGTAAATGTTATAAATAAATGAATATTATCTCTTCATACTATGTTTTATCTCATAGTAATATGTAGTATAGAACAAGTAAAGAGACAAATGGAAGAAGGAGTACCTTCATGCCAGGGGATTATAATGTTCGTTATTACATCTTTTTATTTTATATTATATTAACTTTTATCTTTTATAATTTTTGATCTTCCTTTATTTTTTCCAGTATGTTGTGTCCCTTCAAACTATGTTTCATCTTCTACTAGCATGTAGTATGGAACTAGCGAAGAGAAGAAGAGGGAAGAAAGAAGAGGGAGTACATTAAAGTCAGAGGAGAGGAAGAGGATGTGAGGGTCATGAAGCATTATCATCAATAACGCTTGTTATTATATACATATATCATCAATACTTATGAATAATGGCAAACGGTATTATTATTATATGATGTATTAACTTTTATCTTTAATGATTTTTAAATCTTTCTTTATATTTTTCCACCATATTATGTCCCTTCACTCTGTTTTTATCTTCTTAATACACAGTTTTGGAGAAGAGGTGATGTATTTAGTCTCTTCAGAAGAGAGAAAGAAAATCGGTGGGTCATGAAATCTTGGTAATGAACGGGTCATTAGCAAGACTAATAACGTTAAACTGTGTAAATACTTGTATAATAAGATGCTAGTCGATGTTAGTATTATATATCAACTATCTCTTATTGTTTCCTATATTTTTAATCCCAACCCAAAAAGAGGGGTGTTATAAGTTTGAAGTGTGTCTGTTTGTGGCATCGTAGGGCCTAAACGGATGAACCGATTTTGATTTAATTTTTTTTGTTTGAAAGGTGACGTGATCGAGTGTCCTTGGCTATGATTTAAGAAAATCGCGAGCATCTTCTACTAGTCTGTTCGATACGAAATTTAGTATCTTATGACTTCAATAATGTCACAATGACATGGTAAACTTGACCTGATGCTGCAGCATCGTCTGAAGTCAGCAGGATACCCAACTCCTCGCCACTTATAGTAGAGATATCATGTTTAAGCTCATTGAAATGGTCTCTATGAATAGGGTATAGATAGATAGATGGTGATCAGGGTCTGATGATAGATCACACAACTATTGTCAGAATATTCAGATTTTGGCGAGGCACGATCCCATGTCGCAATTTCGTGTATCGTCCCGGGAAGTATTTGCGTGAATGTAGATCGTAGTATTAGTGTAGATTGTAGTGTTTAAAAATCATGAAATAAAACAAATTTAAAATTTAAAAACCCCTTATTCAATAAAGAAACTCCAAAAAGTAAAATAATAATGTGTATCTCATGGGCCTTATAATTTGTGATAAGTTTCGATATAAATAGTAGTAGTAATATATCCAAGCGTTGTCGCGTCGGGGGACCACTAAATAAATAAAGTAAAAACTTAGCAGTCCTCAGACTTGAAGACGCTTGGACATATTACTACTTCTATTTATATCGAAACTTATCATTAACCTAAAGGGCATTGAGGTACATATTATTTTCTTACTTTTTAAAGGTTTATTTTTGTCGGGAGCTTTTTATGTTTTTGATTTTCTTGTCCTTCATACAGTATAGTGTGTTGCAAAGGACAGATACATTATAGACTAAATAGGAGTGGAAATAACTTGTAACTCTTCGATATTATCAATACTTTATTTTGTTTTGTTAAGTTTATTGTTTTTGATATAGACAGAGTGAAGAGACGAAAAATGGAAGCAGAATTATCTTCGATTACAGTGAAGAAGTCCTGCAAGATGCGAAACGCCACTAACAGTAGAAACTTGGAATAAAATACAGAAGAATCCGTAATGAGTAAAATAATAATGGACACCCTACTATTGTTAATGTATAGTTTAGTCAAAAGTGTACTAAGTTTTAACAAAATATTTTAAATAAAAACTAAGTTATAAACGTTATATTATTTGCGTTACATGTAATTATATAAGTGCAGTTTCCTCTTTACTTGTACATACAATTGTCATACATACTTTCCTGTATTTATTACCTAAATTTTAAAAAATATAAGAAACCGATTATAATCTAGTATTTTTTTCTCAAATTAAATTAATAGTAATAGATCCGACTGAGGTTGACCTTCCCTAATCAAGTTTCCTAATAAAATAAATATTTTATACAATATAATGTATAATAAACAAAACGAGCTAGGGTTGCCACCCCACATCCCTGCATTTTGAATTAAAAATTATTGAATTAATTTTTTTCAATAATTATTTATTGTTATGCAGTTTCTAACGAGTAAAAGATGGAAATAAAACTCCAAAGTAGGGTTGCAAACAAAGATAACCCTATACCATCGTGTTCCTAATATTATTATCTACATTTTCACATATAATTTTCATAGAGAGTAAATTACTAATACACACTTACCTATTTACACTTATCAACCTTTGATTATTGCTTAGAAAAAGGTAGGCAACCCTACTTTAGCGTTTTATTTACATCTTTTACTCGTTAGAAACTGCATAACAATAATTATTGAAAAAAATTAATTAAACAATTTTTAATTCAAAATAGCTATGCAGGTATGTGGGGTGGCAACCCTTGCACGTTTTGTTTAATTATACATTATATTGTATGAAATATTTATTTATAAGGAAACTCGATTAGGGAAGGTCAACCTCAGTCGGATCTTGGACTAATTGAATAATGATTACAGAATTAGAAATTACCGTATAAGTGACCTTTTTTTACTAGGAAGTCTGATTTTAACTAGCTGCAAGTGTATACAGTTGAAATCAACCTTGGTGCACGTCTACTTCAAGTTTAAATTACTAGCTAGCTTACATAGATCCGCATGGATGGATGACCGAAGCCTCACTCCGTTCGCTCGCGACCCCAAAGGCCGGCCTCTTGTCCTTAGAATACCGTAGCCAAATTCTCTGGCCCAAGCCACAGGGTAGGTGTTCTTGTTATTGCCGATGACTCCAAAACCATACTCTTACTCATACTAATAGAAACCTTGGTATTCACCATTATACCTACATGTCAATACCAAATAAGCCGAAGTCGAAATGGTCTGTAGGTACTAGACGGCGAATTGTTAACTCCACGGTATCATTAGGCTGTTGGTTATCATCCATTACCAAAGAACTTGTCGAAGTCAGTAGAATGAGTTGCATTTCAATGGGTTTATTATGAGTCGTCTGACTAGGAGTACTTGGGTTTCGTTATCTACTGCATCACACTCAGATCTCTGAATCACATCATCAAGTACAGTACAGTACATAGAATATAATATAAGTATATCCTTGCGCATCATCTGATCCTGGACCTAGTCTCGTGACAGCAAACAGGTCAAAAAATCTTTACGATATAAGTAGGTATAACGCATTATTTTTTATTTTATTATATACAAATGAACACCTAATATAATATATGAGAATATGTGTAATATTTTTCAAACTACGTTTAATATGTTGGTTTCTAAACTAAATACGATTTCATCTCATAAATATTTCTGAACGTAATGCTTACGAAACATTCAATAGTATTATAACTTTATTTGCATGTGTGGCCTACGGGAATGGCGCGTGTGTGTGTGGGAGAAATCTGTGAAATTAGGTACTATGAACACGTTCGATAAGCAAACGCCATCTAGCGTACGAATGTTTCCCCTAAAAGGAGAGCCACAAGGCCTTAACTGATAATATAGATTCTTTGGCTAAATTAGCAAACGTGAACAAAATTATATTATGTGCGTTCCCTTATTCGTCATGGTTGCCAAAGAATAGCAATAATCATATTAAAAATTTAAATAATGTAATGAGTAGGGTGACACTTTGTCATAGGAATTTTTTTTTTTTTTGGACACCAATAGGTATATTAGTAATATTTTACTCAAATTTAGACTGACAAGAAGTACTTTGTACTTGTCTAAAAAAAAACAAAAAGTAAACTCGCTACGTTAGTAACTAAATGTATTAACTCAGTTATAGGTACTATAACTAATGACATAATTAGAGACGACGCAAGTTTTAGTAGTAATACTAATAGTAATGCGGATAATATTTTTTTAAATTAAGTAATACGACAACAGAGAAACAACATTGTAATTTTATTATGTTAGCACACCAAAATATTAATAGTTTCTCTGGCAAAATATTAGATACCGAATTATTAGTAGACAAATATAATATAGACATCTTGTGCCTCACCGAGACGTGGTTGAGGGCTGATAAGATGTCTTTTAATGTAAATAATTTTAAGGTGGCCAGTGTGTTCAATGGAGCGTCGACAGATGGCGGCGGTAGTATGATTTTGGTTAAAAATTCTCTGAAAATAAAAAATCGCAAAGACATAGTTGCTCGCTCGGTTGAACGTGTATGTGAAATGTCGTGTGCGGAGACGGATCATTACATATTCTTATGTGTTTACAGACCTCCCTCGTCCGATTATTCTCAATTTTTAATTTCTGTAGAGGAGAGTCTTACCATGCTTAGCAAATGTAACAAATCAATCATAGCATGTGGTGACTTCAATGTGGACATAAGAAATAGCTCTAAGGAAAGGGAGATGCTAATCTCACTCTTTCTTTCATTTGATCTTGTGCACATTTTTGATGAACCGACCAGGGTTACATACCATTCGGCGACGTGCATTGATAATGTTTTTATGAATAAGAGCAGGATTAGAGAGCACAAAATTATTAGTGGTATTCGATCAGATCATCAAGCTCAATTAATTAAAATAAATTGCATGAAAAATAAATTAGAAAGAATAATTGAGTTTAGACCATTAGGCGGGAATCAGTTAAAACGTTTTACCAACGAAGTAACAAAATTAACAAATCGTTCCCTCTGTTGGCGATCCAAATATCATGTATAAGAGTTTTTTGAAAAATTTAACCTACATATTTAATAAAAACTGCCCAAAGAAGAAAAAAATAATTACTGACAACAAGTTACATTTCTCTGATTGGGCGACAAAAGGTATCAGAAAAAGTAGGGACAGACTTTATGAGTTGTATGACGAAAAATCATACACATCGGATGAAAACTTTCATAGCTATGTCCGCAATTACTCAAAAATATTTAAAAAGGTATCAAAGCACGTGAAATCAATTCATATCGCCAATAAAATTAGTAAGGCAGATAACACAGTAAAAGCGATATGGAACACTATTAACACAGAAGTAGGGAAACAAAATAAGAAAAACGAAGACCTCTCAATATACATTAATAATAAAATCGCTACTAATAAAAAACAGGTTGCTGATGGTTTTGCTAAATTTTTTTTAAATGCACCTGTACACATTACTAGTGGTCTAGCATCCTCTGCACGTACAGCACGGGCACTATTAAGCCAAAATATAGGAAAGTGGTTCCCTAGTTTTCAGTTCAGGCACACGTTTTCATTTGAGATAGAGAAAACTTTCAAAGAATTAAAAAAAAAGAAAAGTGAAGATTTGTGGGGATTATCTGTTCATGTACTGGCTAATATAATGCCAATAGTAACATCGATTTTAGTAAATATATTTAATAAATGTGTCGATCAAGGTGTGTCTCCCGATTTGATGAAGCATAGTAAAATTATACCAATATTTAAATCGGGTTGTAAGTCAGATCCTACAAACTACCGCCCAGTGTCGATATTGCCAGCGTTGAGTAAAATATTCGAAAAAATAATGCTCAACCAAATGCTGGCACATTTTAACATTTGCAGGATTTTTCATGGTCAACAGTACGGTTTCACGAGAGGGCGGTCAACAACACATGCGGGAGCAAGCTTGGTCAAAAATATACTAGAGGCTTGGGAAGGGTCACGAGATGCCATTGGCGTGTTTTGTGATCTTTCCAAGGCTTTTGATTGTGTTTGTCACAAAACTTTAATTTACAAGCTGAAATACTATGGAATACATGATAAAGCTCTCGATCTCGTGATTTCATATCTGGCTGACCGAGAACAAAAAGTGAATGTAAATGGGGTTACATCTGTCGGTTCTAAATTAATGATGGGCGTTCCTCAAGGATCAATTTTGGAACCGTTCCTATTTTTGGTTTACATTAATGATCTTCCATTTATGCTTAAAGACCTTTGTGAAATAATATTATTTGCTGATGACACATCATTATTATTTAAAGTTAACGGAAAAGACATAGATATTAGCGGACAGAATAGGACCTTGGCGGATGTCTCGAGATGGTTCGCTGCCAATAATTTACTACTGAATGCACAAAAAACCAATTGTGTTAAGTTTTCCCTATCCAATGTACCCAAAATTCATAATGGACTGAAACTGGATGGGAAAGAATTAGAATTAATGAAATCAGCTACTTTTCTTGGTTTAACAGTAGACAATAAGTTACAGTGGGCGGACCATATCGGGACTTTATCTAATAAGCTCAGTTCGGCAATATATGCTATTAGGCGCATTAGACAGTTGACAGATGTAGCTACGGCTAGGCTGGTGTATTTTGCATATTTCCATAGCCTTATGTCTTATGGTCTGCTACTGTGGGGATCAGCGGCGCATATGAAATCTATCTTTATTTTACAAAAGAGGGCAATACGTACCATCTACAGTATGAACGCACGTGAGTCGCTGAGAGATCATTTTAAAGACATTGATGTACTCACCTTACCCTCGTGATGCATCTATGAAAACATAATGTACACTAAAAAAAATTTAGATCTATTTCAAAAGAAAGGCGTTGTTAGTGGTGTGGAAACTCGTGGTCGTGATCAGCTAGTTATTCCTAAATTTAAATTACAAAAGTCAAGTGGTTCATTTTTGGGTAACTGTGTTCGTTTTTATAATAAAATTCCTCAAGAAATTACTCAATTAACGGAAAACAGATTTAAACTTGTCATTAAACGCACACTGATTGGAAAAGCATACTACAAAATTAGCGATTTCATTGAAGACACAACAATAAACTGGATGTGATCCTCTCTGCGTATGCATTTACTGGCTTTATAGATATTGTATTTTTAAATAACTATTGTACAATGATGGTGAAAAAATGATACCTGACTGAGTTTCTTGTCGGTTCTTCTCAGTATTCAGGTTTTCTTTTCGAACCGAACTAAAGTAGTTTTGACGTTCAAAAATACCTTGCATTTGGGTTTACTTGAATAAATTGATTTGACTTTGACTTTGACTTTGAAATATGTAAGGTCGATTTTTAATGGAGCTCGAAACATAACTTTTAGTGCTTATATCTCGAGACCTAGGCTTTATCGAGTTATGACCTAAAAACGCATTGTTAGGTTTAAGGCCTACTATCGAATGGTATAAGTCAAATTAAGAAAGAAGAACCAAGTTGCACCTCGAATATTCCCGAGCGATGACGTGTCATGTACCTATGACTCATGCAAACAGGCGGCGTCGAGAACAATGTCGAATTACCGTTAGCGAGCGTAATTCACTAGAAAGTTCCACCCTCGTTTTAGCCGACTATAAATAGAGCTCCGTGTCCGCCGCCGAGAGAGTGTTTCTCAACTATCGTTCGAAGCGACATATCCAGGCGACATCAAGGCGAATTACGAAGACCACTACGACGACTACTGCGACGACCTTGGATAGAAGAACTTTGCGATTCGGGAACGTTGTTATTGAGTGAAGCGTGTACCTTCGGTGACTACTACGCGAGTACCTACTTCGAGGGCAACTACGAAGACTAGGGACCGCCGTAATTAAGTTCGCGTGTTCTTGACATCTACTTGTACGAAGGAAAATAAAATATTTGCGCCCTTAACAGGCATCTTATTACCCTCAGCTCGTAACACTACATTTAGTTTCTTTATTTTTTTCAAATTTTCTCTTTTGCTCTTCCTTGATAAAAAGTCAAAATTCCAACTTGCAATTTCCGTTTACGAGTTGTCATTGGTTTATCACAGTTTGGTATTGCTCTTAATATGTATCACTGCATGTCTGCACGACATCTTTATCCCAAGAGCCTTGATTAGTTTCTTTTTGTATTTATAACAAAATATGGTCTTTATAAAATTTAAACTAAATATCGCAAAAGGCGGGCAGAACGGATACCATATATCCGCTTTGCCCCTTTAACAAAAACTACTGATTTCAACTCCCTGTTCAAAATATTGTAAAAAGGCACTATGACGCGTAATAGAACTATAGTATGATAAATAAATAATGTAGATCATATCATCAAAACACTTACCTCGAAATATTTAAATTTTTTTTTCGTAAACACAATTTGCCGCTCTGCGGACACCACGCGATCCAGCCTCTCGCTTAAGTGTTTACCACTTACTGATCTAAGATGACCGAACATTGATATGGCCAAGTGGTTAATGGCAAACGAAAAGTTTGGGAATAGTGGAGATTATTCGCTTTGCCTAGCATGTTCACTTTGCCCGGGCTTCCCTACATAATCGTTATGATGAAGAATTTATAGTGTGTTCATAGTGATCAGTGCTTCTGTTACATTTCATATTTAACATATTAGAAGTGTTTTTTTTACCACGTGCCTAATGAGCGATTATTCTGCTTGTTATCATATTGTTTAAAGTGACAATGGTGATAAAGGTTTATCAGTGTAAGAAAAGAAAAAACAGATGGTATTTAATGTTATTGTAATTATTAATATTGTTCAATGTTCAAATTCATTTATGTACCATTATGTGTTATTAAAATTTCATAGACGTTAGTCCGTCAATAACAATAATATGAATTTATTAATCATAAACCATAATATCTTAAATTGTAGTTTCAATGTAATGTCAATGCACGGTCAATATAAAGTAGCTGCATAATAATATCAAAGTCCAATTATTCTATATCTGATATACGAGGTCTGTTCAAAAGAAAAGGTGAATTTTGAATTTTCGCGGGCTGTGTACATTCGATTATCGAAATTTTTTTTTTGTTATGTTGGTACACATATGTTTATCATATGTTGGCATTATCAGCCAATTTGGATTAGTAGTTTGTTGTTGACAACTGAAAAGGTTAGTCATGTTTTTGTGTGTTTTTCGATTTTTTACCTTTGAAAAAAATGGATCAAAGAATATGTATTAAATTTTGCGTTAAAAATGGAATATAGTGCTCCAAGGCACTTAAAATGGCATTCGGCGAGTCCACTTTGTCTCAAAAAAGTATTTATAAGTGGTATAAGCGCTTTACAGAAGGCCGAGAAGATGTTGATGACGATGAGCGTCCTGGAGTTGAAACCACGTCGACAAGCGAAGAAAACATCGAAACAGTGAAGAAAATGGTTTTGGAAAATCGTCGAATCAATATTAGGAAAGTTGCAGAGAATGTTGGCATATCAATCGGCTCATGCCATGCAATTTTCTCGAATGTTTTGGGCATGAAACGTGTGGCAGCGAAATTTGTTCCGAAATTACTAAATTTTGAGCAAAAGCAACGTCGCATTAGTATCGCTCAGGAATTGTTGAATGACGTCAACGACGATCCAGATTTGCTCAAAAGGGTCATAACTGGTGACGAAACGTGGGTATATGGTTATGACGTCGAAACCAAGGCCCAATCATCCCAATGGAAGCGGCCAGAAGAGCCAAGACCGAAAAAAGCACGCCAAGTTCGATCAAATGTGAAGGTTTTGCTCACTGTTTTCTTCGATTACAATGGCGTGGTGCATCATGAGTTCTTGCCTACAGGTCGTACGGTTAATAAGGAATACTACAAGGAAGTTATGCAACGTTTGCGTGAATCAATACGGCTCAAACGATCGGAATTGTGGAAAAACAAATCATGGATTCTGCATCACGATAATGCACCAGCTCACACATCAATGCTTGTTCGTGATTTTTTGGCCAAAAACAACACCGTAATCATGCCTCAACCACCGTATTCACCAGATTTGGCTCCCTGCGACTTTTTCCTATTTCCAAAACTGAAGAGACCAATGAAAGGAAAGCGTTTTGCCACAATTGATGAGATAAAGTCAGAATCGAAGAACGAGCTGATGGCCATACCGAAGAGCGCATTTCAGAAGTGCTTCGAGGATTGGAAGAAGCGCTGGCATAAGTGCATTATATGTGAGGGGGATTACTTTGAAGGGGACAAAATGGATATTGATGAATAAATAAATACTTTTCAAAAAAATTCAAAATTCACCTTTTCTTTTGAACAGACAGTGTATATATTATATCTGATAAATTCTGATTGTATGATGACTTGATGACATAGTTCTGCTTGTAGTGCCACTGCAATGTTTTAATTGTGACCTTGGTTTGTGCCAATGCATACATGAACATTAATTACTAGGTGGGTGTATTCTATCTACAGATAAAAGAGTGTGTCCCGTTAATGCTAATAAAAAGATGTGCCCCGCTAATAAAAGGGTGTGTCCCGCTAATAAAAGGATGTGTTCCGCTCATAAAAGGGTGTCCCGCTAATAAAATGGTGTCCCACTGAGAAAAAGGTGTGTCCCGCAAATAAAAATGTGTATCCTGCAAACAAAAAGGTATGTCCCGCAACGAAAATACGCGTGTCTTACAGTGACACTAAAAGTATATGTATCACGGTTAAAATAAAAGATGAGTCTCACAGCTACAACCAACCTAAATTAATTGTTTAAAAGTGACAAGTGTCTGGATCTCTAGTCAATTCTTCTAAGATTGACTTTCCAAATTATTGGTGAATTAACTGACGTTAAATACCTTGGATGGATTGGATTTCTCGAAAAAATTTCGACCATGAATGTGACTCAAAAGACAAAATTGTAGAGTGGGGCTGTATAAAAGTCTGATTTTAGTCTTGGAAGAGCTCAGTTGTGGAGCAGCCGTCGAATAGTCAAATACATAGTAGTTGTGATGAAGAATTGATAGTGTGTTCATAGTGATCAGTGCTTCTGTTTCAATACATCTTTAACAACATACATACATATCCTCACGCTGTATCCCTAACGGGGTAGTCAGAGAGGACGGAGCGCCAAGCGTCGCGGTTCTTACATTCTTCTTTTGCTTACTCAAATCTCATCATTCTCCTCACATATTTTCGCCAAGGTATGCGAGAGCCTTGACATTTCCATCCACTAACACTGGCTATTTGATCTTCATGAGTCAGCCTTGGTCTTCCTTGGTTTCTTTTAACACTCACTTTCGCTCTGTATATTTTCTTGGTCAGTCTTTCATCACTCATTCTTTCTATGTGCTCAAACCATCTAAGCATTCTTTTTTCATTTTTACAATAACACTGTCGTTCGACCCTGTCATACTGCGTATCTCTTCATTGCTTATCCTGTCCGCAATGGTGACACCGCACATCTTAACAAGAGATCGCATTTCTTTTCGGGCATATCCAGGCCTCACTACCGTACAATAAAGTTGGCACCAACACCGCATTGTGGATGGCCATTTTAGCAGTATTAGATATATTCACACTATCTAATAATGCGGACAGAACACCATTCACTTTATTGCCAGCTGTTACCCGTTTCTCCACATCCAACTCACATCTTCCATCCCTCGAAAATTCACTCCCCAGATACACAATTTCATTCATTTGTTCTAGACATTTTCCATTTACCCAAACCTCACATTGCGTTTGTACCTCTTCCCTTTCAAACACCAGAATCGTAGTTTTGTTCATATTCATATTCAATCCTATCACTTCACATTCTTCTTTCATGCATGTGACTAGTGTCTACAACTCTGCTTCTGATGGTGCTATAAGCACAGCGGACAATAGGCAGTTTACCACTGTGTCAACACATATCATACCACTCATACTACCTTTCATTCTCTGGAGGCAACTGTCCAAATACCGCACGAACAGCCAGGCAGACATCACGCAGCCCTGCCTGACGCCTGAACAGACATCGAACTAGGGCGACGTGTCACCTTCTATCCTTACACAGGTTCTGTGGCCGCTTTATAATGACCTCACAGCCTGCAGTAAGGAGACCCCACGCCATACACAGGCAGAGAACTCCACAATTTCTTTCGCACTACTCTATCGAATGCTTTCTCTAGATCCACGAAAGCGCAGACATTTTCTGAACTATAGCCAGAAACGTCCCCACGATAACGCGAAGCGAGAAAATCTGATCCATACAACCTCTACCGTTCCTAAAACCACCTTGCACCTCCCACAAATATCTTTCTGAAACGCTTTTCATACGTTGAGTCAATACCTTAGTATGGACTTTACCTTTCCCTTTATAGAGAGGTACTACGACTGCGGTACGCCAGTCCTCCCTCTGGAACCTCTCCCTTCTGCAAACAAAGGTTGCAGAGTGTACAGAACGTATCCCAGACCCTAGAACCACCATACTTGATCATCTCAGCAGTCACCTCATCAATTCCCGCAGCCTTTCCACATTTCAAACTTCTTATCACTTTCTCAATCTCTTTCATAATAATGGCATCCTCCAGTTCCTGACGCGAGTGTGGCAATTCATTAGAATCGCTCTCAGTATCAGAGACGGAGTCGTCACTCTTATACAATACTCCATAGTATTCACTCCATCGCTGCTCCATCTTTAACAAAAATGTTTTTAAACTACTACAAATAAAAAGTACTACAACGTATAACGTATACCTATCTCCCGAATTTAGTTGGCAACCCAAAATACAAAAGAAAGAAGAATAAAATTAAAAATGGTGATTAATTCATTTACCTTTGGTGAATGCCAGAGGCATGAAATAGTCGTATAATCATGCTTTTAGCGAATGCTCGACCACGATGGTGTGGTTCACGTACAATCATATTATAAATAATATGGTTCGTTCTGTGTGGGAAATGTCACGCAAAAGTAATCCATTTCAACTTACTGGTAATGCGGGACATCGTATTCCCTGTGTGGCGATCATTGTACCAATATAAGGCTCCTTGTTGATCAAATCACATAATTTGTAGTGCATCTCCACAAACGTACGTTTATATTCGTTGTGAAGAAATTCGTTAAATAACAAATGAAGCTGCAACAATTTTATATAGGTACTTATTAGCACAGACGAAATAAAATGATGGACTCCGCGTCGAACGCGTCATCCACCCTCGTACTACCGTTCGCCTTATTTGATGTAATTGTGTCTTCTTCACTTTATGAGTACACCTTAGCGTTTGACGTTTGAGTTGATCTTTTATTATATTTATATTTGTGGAAATACAAAAGAGATAATATACGTCATCAGACTATTTCTTTAAAATGTAGGTCAGCCCCGGGTTCGATCCTGGTCTCGTGTAAACTCCATTGACTAAAAATGAAAATCACAAATAACATCACGCCATTTCACATCAAAGTGAACAGGGTACCAAGTTGCCACAAATTCACGCCTTAACCCCACTTTTTGAAATAAGCAGTTAGACTCATGATGGCAAAGCAGAACTAGTGAGTGCCTTATATTATTAGTTATTACACTAGCGATTTGCGAGAGTTTCCAGCGATGCGACTAGTGAACAACTGAATATGCGTAACAACTCGCCGGCATAACACGACGCAGACGTTGTGTGATATCAACGCGATCGTATACCGTGCAACAAGCTGTGTGTGCAACGAATTCACTGCGTGTGCGCAACGAACTCGTACACAATCGCTCGAACTCGCTGTTCTATATTAGTAAACTGATATGGCAACTCAGTAGAGTATCGATTATCTATGTACATTCGCTATGTACAAGTGGCGAACTTGTTGCGCATACGTAGCAATCTCATTGATCATAGGTAGCGAACTTGTTGTACACACATAACGAACTCGTTGCACACATGCAGCGAGATCGTCGCAATTGCGAATTCTCATTGAAGCGGTTATTCTCTATATTGTGAGTATAAAATATACGAGTAGAATAATTTAAACAAATATTCACCGACACATTGTTGCCCCAAGTGTGTCTGAGTTGTGCCTCAATGTTTAAATAATACCCACTCTTTCTCCCGTAGCGTTTGACGCTTGCGTTGCCCCAAACCAAATACTTATCATTCAAGTAGCGGACGTCAATTCTTTCAAACACCACTTCGAGATTCTGAAGCAGTACATGAAATTTGATTAAATAAGTAATAAAAATCAAAAGCCATTCCCCTATTAGGAAAACCGCTCAAGTGTAAAGCATAAGTACTTTACTTACGTAACTAGTAACTGTTTAATAATAATCTGATGAACCGATTTGCATGCAGTTTTTTATATGCTTTTTTCAGTGTTCTTAGCTGTGTTTGGTGGAAATCGGTTCAGCCACTATCAGAATATACATCTTTGAAACTTATGTGAAGGAATCTTAAGCATTAAGAATGCTAAAAACTTCGAGTAAGTTCTGATGATAACCAGCGTAAGGTACTAAAAATATTTACTACTACACTACTAGTACTAAATATTACTTTTCTTTTATCTAACATTATAAAGTATCAAATAAAAAAAACTGTTGATACAAATAATAACAAACAATAAACCTTTGCAAGTGCCAAAAAGAGAGTTAAAGACACAAAATACATACAATAGTAAAAAATATAATCGGTCTGGGGACGATGCACAAACATGTTTATGTACGTACGGTGCGAAGATGTCCTTCTCCTTACACCTTCCGAAGGATAAACACAAACACAAGCATACGATTTCGCTAATAAAAAACAATCTTAAGACTTCGAATTTAAATAATTTGGGTTTGCAACACGCTTCGTTGCAAGCGCAGGGGTACAACATTTTTCTGTCAGTATAACATCACAGTGACAAAGCGATTGAGAAGAGGCATTTACTAATTAAATAAAACTGTACCTGTTTTGTTCATAATTATTTCATATGCACATATATCATACATACGTTATAATAAATGAGCGATAAATAATTGTATTTCACTACTTTATCTGTTCCCAAGAAGACAATTTTTTATACATTTACGGGGTACTTATTATTTAAAGTAGGAATGGCTTTTTAAATTTTAAACTAAACTTTTTAATTTGCAACCAATTCTCATAATTCATTATGATTTTTTGGGAATTTTTTAGCACGGTTTTGGAGATACTAACACTACAATTTTAAATGACTTCTTCATAAGTTTTCAAAAAATCAAAGTACTAACGTATACATACTGTTTATTTACATGTTTTTAACGCTTGCAACATTCAGGGTCTAAACTCAATACTCGCTGTGGGATATCTAGATAGCCGACCTTTTTTATACTTTCCTCAGTGCTCAGTCCGCTTTGTAGAGAAAATAACACTCGTTGATTGAATGGTTTGAAGTTTTCTCGAAATTTAACCAACAACATATATTAAGTTAAATACAAATAATAAATAAGATGTATATTTTTGAATTAGTCATTATTAGAATATTTACATATAATATGACACGATTACGACCTATCGATGTTTGTGCTTACAAGCGGCCGTGATTGTCGTGGTTACTTCTTATTCACTTTTGAATTACGCTACGCAGAGTCTATAATTATATTTCTTGTTTGTTAAACTAATAATAAAATATAAAAAAAAAACAGATTGGTAGTAATTTTTATAAACTTACCTGAGCTAATGTTAAGATGTATATTAGAAAAAGATTGATAATACTTTTCCAATACATTTTCTATTTTTTAAAAATGCTTTGTTAATGAACAAAGACAAGCATTCGAGTGCAGATGAATTTGTATATTAAACATTTATTGTATTTCAGTTACGCATAAAATTATGCTTTGTTGTTATAGATAATATCAGTACTTACAATACTTAGTTGTAGGTATATACCTACTTATTGTAGTACTGATATAATACATATGAATTGTTTGGTACAATTTAGTTTACTTAACTCCAATGCAATGTTAAATGAAAATTTGTATCATTTTTATTTAGGGCAAATTTTCATCTGGTTCTAGAAAAACCTACTGAGAAAAAAATTTTTATTAAAAAAAATTAAACCGCCTTCAAAAAAAACACTGAAAAGTATAAAATAACTATCCTTTACTAATCAAAACTAAAGTACAATTAAAATAACTTTATAAATACGATACACATACCTATAAAATTAAATTTGTCAGTTACTGAAGTCGGTACCAAGCCCACCAAACTAATAGGCTTTATGTTGTTGCACATTGATTTGGCACCGACTTCAATAACTGTCAAATTTAATTATATAGTTATGTGTATCGTATTTATAAAGTTATTTTAATTGTACTTTAGTTTTGATTAGTAAAGGATAGTTATTTTATACTTTTCAGTGTTTTTTTTGAAGGCGGTTTAATTTTTTTTTTTAAATTTTTTATTTCTCCCTTTTGAGTGGTCTTGACCTAAATAAATATCTAGGGCAGGTCTGCAATTAACTTCATTCTAATTCCGGAGCGCAACGATATACAAGAGAATCGTCAATATAAATAAAGGTTATAACCAGGTCGTGTTATCTAGTGTATTTTCGAAGTCCAAGCTCCAATATCGGTGAAATTTAAATGAGACCACCTCTGAAGTATTAGCTACCAAACGGAAAAAGAATTTTCGAAATCGGTTCATAAATGACAAAAAAAATAAATAAAATAACATACAGACGAATTGAGAACCTTCTTTTTTTGAAGTCGGTTAAAAAACCGGCAAGAAACTCAATTACTACAAATAATTTACGTACTAAAGAACAGTGAACATAAACGCATAGGATCACTAACAGATCATATTTATGTTCAAACGATCTTTTAATAAAAGTTTCTAAATATTGTTCGTTTAAAAAAGTTTTTTTTATCCCCAAGAGAGGTGAAAAAAAGGTTTTATAAGTTTGACTCCGTAACGTTCGTTCGCAGGTGGTAACACCATTGTACTAACATCATGGGTAACACTATCCGGCGGGGTTATTACCTAAAAATTTGCAGACAGCGACAGTCACGCGATCACTGCGCGACTGTGCCTAATTGTAATAAAAAATTGGTATCATGTATGACGATTGCGACGATTCGCGGTAGATTTAGCGCTACTTTATAAATTATATTATGCGAATTCTCATTTCTCAGCAGACATCGCGTGATATTTGGTTGTCGCATGCTGACTGCAAGTTAGGTATTAAGCGTGCGGATCGCTACCACTATCTTACTCGCTAATCCTGCCGCCAAATAGTAGTGTTTGACAAAGAGAATATAATCACTACGTTGTGTTTGGCTTGTACTGTTGCACTGTCGTGTTCCGGTGAGGACGGTAAGACAGCCGGCCCGCTTATTACTTAACTTGCAGACAGTATGCGACAGCCAATATCGCGCGATATCTGCTGTCAATACGAGAATTTGTGTAATGTAACTTGTATAGTGGCGCTAAATCTACAGCGAAAAGTGCATTTTATGGTCATAGAATAAAAGATACGCAATCGTCATACATGACACCAATTTTTTATTACAATTAGTCACCAGTCGCGCAGTAACAGCTTTGTGATAAGTTTTGTTAATTGTATAACCCATATTTCTAATAACCTTTGTAAATTTGCTATTTATCAATGACATCTGTGCTCCAGAATCTAATAATGCTTTTAATGTCTTGTCGTTAATGTTCAATTCAATAAACATTCTATTATCTAAACTTTTTGAAAATATCACAGGGGAGAGGATTTTTTCGACACTCCGTTGGACATCTAGTTTTTTTGATCTTGATTAGAAGAATTAGGATTACAACTTGGACAATCACGGGTGATATAACCTAGCCTACGGCATCGAAAACACACATACCTGGTAAATTTCTACATTTCCTATAAGTATGACCTAATTTATTACAGGACATTTAAATTCCTGTCCTTGTCTATTTTGAAAATGACTTCTAGAACTATTATGAGGCCCCGAATTACCGAATTTACCTATTGTCTATTGCGAACTACCCGCTCCATAAAAATTCTTTGATTTCTTCTGAATCTGTGGACTATATCCAAACGTCCTATTCCTCCTGACAAAAGGTTTATCCGTAAAGTTTTCCTGGTTCGGAATACAAAAGTTTTCATAATTTTTTCCAAGCTCTAAAAGCGTAGTGATATCAATTATTCTATTTGTTGCTAAACATGGTGCGTAACATGGCAACAAATTATATTTTATTACATCTAATAATTGATTATCAGGTTTCAAGGTCTTACTAATTTATTGTTTAAATCTTTAATTGTTATAATAAAATCTCTCATTGATTAATCAGGTTTTTGTTTTAAATTGCGCAAATTCTTTCTGTTTTAAAATCATAATCGGATGTATCGAATATAAAAAAGAATTCATCCTTCAAATCCTTATCCTTAAAAGTCTTAATAGAACCTCTAATACTCCTAAAATATTTCAATGCAGAATCAGAAAATAGTTCGTGAAATCTACGCAATATCACCTCTTCGCTAATTTGCCACTATATTTTCTTCGAGACTTATGAACAATTCTCGGACACACTCTTGGCCAGAGAATTTTAAACCCCATTTAGAAAGACTAACATCCTTTGAGCAACATACATTGGGATGTCTAGTAGTCATATTTTCCTCAGCTACGTGCAACCACTCACCTGGAATATTATTCTTCTGTCTCACAGGATGTTGCTGTCCTCCTATAATTGGACTACCGTGGGCTTGTACAGTATCTCCCGCTTCTAAATTATCCTCACTTCCCTTCGACATCTTCAAAAAATATCGAATCAAAAATAATATATTCTGAAATAATAGTTGTGACAAGCCTAATAAAATTTGTAATAACTCCCTAAGAAAACCTTTATACTCGGAAATTATATCAACTTTTTTATTTAAAAATTATAAATAGACTGACATGACAAGACAAGCTAGTTGTCAATTATATAAATAATATTTTATTATGCTGAAATCAATGGTGTTATAATACAAAAGAGGTAGATAGCCAATTAGCCAACCCGGACTTGGGTCAAAGAATATTGTATCGGCGCGTTTTAGAAGGTACTTATTTCCATTAAAACGACCAGGAGTTCGAAATAATAACTATTTTAATAGCTATAATCAAATGAACAAAAAATGTGTGCGCGCCGTGTCAATCGTATCGTAGAATGCGTGAGGTCGCCGCTGCCGCTGCCGCTGGTCACGTACGCCACCGTCCGCAGCCGTCCGCTTTCCCCGCACACCGCTCCCGATAATACATGTGTGTAACAAATATGAAAAGTATTGTTACAGAACCAACAATGTCATGTATTGCCTATTGCGCATTCAAAATTCTAAAATCTATTAATAATCTTAACGTTTTATATAATATACACGATCATGTGATGACGCAGCCACCCAGTTTTAATCATCGTTTACACCAGCCATTCCCAAAGTGGGCGATAACGCCCCCTTGTGAGCGCTGCAGGCCTAAAGGGGGGCGGTAAGAGACCCAGAAAAAAAATGGGGGCGTTGTGTAGAGGCCTGGGGGGGTGATTTGTAATTTCATTTAGCTAGGAGGCATCTTAGACAACGACTGCATGAGCTCTCGACTCAGTAGACAAAATAAGTTTGGGAACCAGTGGTTTACACCTTATTAAAAGCAATAATATATAATTCATCATTTTCAAATTGATAATTAAAAAATGTTGGCGATCTTTTTAAATAAATATGTTCTCATGTACATGATTCAAGAAAAACGAAATTCGAAAAAGCAAACATTATTTTTTACTGTCTAATCCCATTAGGTATCAATCATATTTTTTTTTAAATGTCTGTTCTGTAGCATTAATTACCAATATTCTATGAATTAGTCACGGATTCGCTTAAAATGTAGTAAGAGGAAATTGAAATTGACCAATCACATGATTTAGAGAGTTATATAATTTATTAGTTTGAAATGCAATTATGTTGTAACTGGGACAATATTTTACTTGGATTAGTACTAAGGTACCCTATCTACCTCTTTTGTATTATAATATCATTGGCTAAAATTATATAATCTATTTACTGTATTTACAAATATTGTAATTTGTTAATACTGCACAAAACTAAACGTATTTTTAAAATAAAATGTTCAATCCTACGTGTCGCAGAACTACGCTGACGACCTACTTCACTAATTTATTACTAAAAGATTTGAAGAACTAAGTATAACAAGTTATACATACATCGTTACGATTATACAATTTACGGTGTTTTCTACTTGAAAAATTTGTTAAATATTAATCAAACATCTATTACACTATATGTAAATAAATTGTGTGTCTAATTTATTTCTTTAACCTCCGTCTTTTACGGTTAGTCAAAAGAAGAAACCTCTCTTTCTAGCTAACTGTAGCTCAATTATAGTAATAAATCCTTCAATAGTTATAGCCTAGCTATAATTCATCGTTATGACTCATCTCCTTCTTGTTGAAAAAAAATTATTATGTATAGTATATAATAGGTAATGACAATGATAACTGCCTAAAAAGTGGTAAGTTGTGATATGTAATTTTTAAGGAAAAGAATCATTATTAGAACAATTTTATAATCGGGCGCCAATTTTATAATCCACTCTCGAACGATTCTTCAAATTTTAGGCAAACTTTTCATAATTCTTTAATTTTTCACATAAACCTCAACACTATTAGGCGAGGTGGCGAAATAAACATAGGTATATACTGTTTTAATAGTAAATATTATACAATTCTTGGTTATGGAATTTTTGCATTGATTATATTTTCTTCACATCATGTTAATTTTTCCGAATTTTACTGTACTATATCTGTTCGTTACATCGTCTTTGTTTTTATAATGAAATAGAATATAATTTTTTTTATTCTTCAAAAACTCTCATCTATTCTTCCAAAAAACATATTCAAATTTTTCACTTGCCAGTTCTACAATTAATTTCTCTGACAACCTCTAAGCTCATAAAAAAGGTAGAATAGGAAAACAAAATGTTACAAATATTCCCCTTTCTTACAAAAAACATATTCAAATTTTTAACTTGCCAGTTCTACAATTAATTTCTCTGACAACCTCTAAGCTCATAAAAAAGGTAGAATAGGAAAAAAAAATTTTACAAAAAGCACCCGCGCATTTTTACTCAAGGCTTGAGCACGTAACGTTAGCATATATGCTCCAGAGAATATACGCGCAGTTATCTGCCTAGCGTGTTTCACGGCTGAGAGTATGCTCAAGCAAGCGTGGGTAGTTTTATGTCTAATCTGAATTGACCCTAAGGGAGATTTAAAATAACAAGAAGTAAAATAATGATTAAAATTTTATTAAAAAGAAATATGAACTTAACAGCGACGATGCTAAATGGGACCCAGTTTTAAAGGATTATCATAGTCATTTATAAATTATAATTTTTAATTCGTAAATGATTAAGACACTAGAACTTCAAGGGATTTCTTAGATAAAATGAACATCTCGTCGAAAAAGTGTTAGACTATAAGAAATAGGGGCGTTATTAACTTCATCACTTCGATCACAAATAAAGAACCTTCATAATCCAAGCTTATCCCTTCTTTGTTTTTTTATTTGCCTTGAACAGGGCATATACATAAGCAGTGACTACACTTTCACCGGTCTCAGTTATACTGAGCTCCAAATCGATGCGCGCCTTCTCAAATGGCCACACGTTAGGGAAAGTCTGGGACGGCACAGTCATGTTCATGAGGCGGTATGTATTCTATAAACAAATATAAAATGATACACGACAATTTATTAGATAGCTAATGAGCTAACTCTACTATATTATAAAGTACTAGCAAACTCGGCCCGTTTCACTGGGCGTTAGTTTCACTGGGCGTAAAAAACAAAAATTCTACTGATCCGATCGCTACCAAACTTTACGGGATCACCCGATGGCCCTGGCGCAGATGGGCTGGCACAGATGCATAAAATTTAGATTGGCAAAAAAAAAAAATTGATTTGTTTTTTTTTTACCCATTAATCAAAAATTTGATGTCTAATGGATCAGCATACCCTCCGATTTAAATAGTTTTCTCTTTTGAGAAATACCGTTTTATTTTCATAGTCAAATAAATTATTTCGAGAAACCCAATTACAAAATATTCTGGACGTCAGCCAATTCACCAATACTGTGGAAAGTTAATCTGAGAACAACTGACGAGAAATCCAGACAAGTATCACTTTCAAACAATTAATTTAGGTTGATGTAGCTGTGAAACACGTTTTATTGTCACTGTAAGACACTTATTTTTGTTCCGGGACATACACTTTTAGTTGAGGGACACACCCTTTTATTTGCGGGATCACATCTTCTTCTTTTGGCGCTATCTTCTATCGAAGATCGGCGATCATAATGGCGATTTGAACTTTGGACACGGCAGCTCTGAACAGGGATCTTGTGCTTCTGTTATATCATTGGCGCAGGTTCTTAAGCCACGATATCCTTCTGCGACCAACACTTCTTTTCCCTTGTATCTTTCCTTGTATTATTAGTTGTGGCAGTTCGTACTTAGGATTTGATAAGAACATGTAAACACTTTGCCCGGGCAAAGTGAACATGTTCACTTTGCCCGGGCTTCCCTACATAATCGTTGTGATGAAGAATTTATAGTGTGTTCATAGTGATCAGTGCTTCTGTTACATTTCATATTTAACATATTAGAAGTGTTTTTTTACCACGTGCCTAATGAGCGATTATTCTGCTTGTTATCATATTGTTTATAGTGACAATGGTGATAAAGGTTTATCAGTGTAAGAAAAGAAAAAACACATGGTATTTAATGTTATTGTAATTATTAATATTGTTCAATGTTCAAATTCATTTATGTACCATTATGTGTTATTAAAATTTCATAGACGTTAATCTGTCAGTAACAATAATATGAATTTATTAATCATAAACCATAATATCTTAAAATGTAGTTTCAATATAATGTCAATGCACGGTCAATATAAAGTAGCTGCATAATAATATCAAAGTCCAATTATTCTATATCTGATATATATATTATATCTGATAAATTCTGATTGTATGATGACTTGATGACATATTTCTGCTTATAGTGCCACTGCAATGTTTTAATTGTGACCTTGGTTTGTGCCAATGGCATACATGAACATTAATAACTAGGTGGATGTATTCTATCTACAGATAAAAGAGTGTGTCCCGTTAATAAAGGGGTGTGTCCCGCTAATGAAAAGGTATGTCCCGCTAATAAAGGGGTGTGTCTCCCTAGTAAATGGGTGTGTCCCGCTAATAAAAAGATGTAGCCCGCTAATAAAAGGGTGTTTCCCGGTAATAAAAGGATGTGTTCTGCTCATAAAAGGGTGTGTCCCGCTAATAAAAGGGTATCCCGCTAATAAAAGGGTGTCTCGCTAATAAAATGCTGTCCCACTGATAAAAAAGTGTGTCCCGCAAATAAAAATGTGTATCCTGCAAATAAAAGGGCATGTCCCGCAACGAAAATAAGCGTGTCTTACAGTGACAATAAAAGGATATGTATCACGGTTAAAATAAAAGATGAGTCTCACAGCTACAACCAACCTAAATTAATTGTTTAAAAGTGACAAGTGTCTGGATTTCTCGTCAATTCTTCTAAGATTGACTTTCCAAACTATTGGTGAATTAACTGACGTTAAATATCTTGGATGGATTGGATTTCTCGAAAAAATTTCGACCATGAATGTCTCAAAAGAGAAAACCGTAGAGTGGGGCTGTATAAAAGTCTGATTTTAGTCTTGTAAGAGCTCAGTTGTGGAGCAGCCGTCGAATAGTCAAATACATAGTAGTTGTGATGAAGAATTGATAGTGTGTTCATAGTGATCAGTGCTTCTGTTTCAATACATCTTTAACAACATACATACATATCCTCACGCTGTATCCCTAACGGGGTAGTCAGAGAGGACGGAGCGCCAAGCGTCGCGGTTCTTACATACTTCTTCTGCTTACTCAAATCTCATCATTCTCCTCACATATTTTCGCCAAGGTATGCGAGAGCCTTGACATTTCCATCCACTAACACTCTGGCTATTTGATCTTCATGAGTCAGCCTTGGTCTTCCTTGGTTTCTTTTAACACTCACTTTCGCTCTGTATATTTTCTTCGTCAGTCTTTCATCACTCATTCTTTCTATGTGCTCGAACCATCTAAGCATTCTTTTTTCATTTTTACAATAACACTGTCGTTCGACCCTGTCATACTGCGTATCTCTTCATTGCTTATCCTGTCCGCAATGGTGACACCGCACATCTTAACAAGAGATCGCATTTCTTTTCGGGCATATCCAGGCCTCACTACCGTACAATAAAGTTGGCACCAACACCGCATTGTGGATGGCCATTTTAGCAGTGTTAGATATATTCACACTATCTAATAATGCGGACAGAACACCATTCACTTTATTGCCAGCTGCTACCCGTTTCTCCACATCCAACTCACATCTTCCATCCCTCGAAAATTCACTCCCCAGATACACAATTTCATTCATTTGTTCTAGACATTTTCCATTTACCCAAACCTCACATTGCGTTTGTACCTCTTCCCTTTCAAACACCAGAATCGTAGTTTTGTTCATATTCATATTCAATCCTATCACTTCACATTCTTCTTTCATGCATGTGACTAGTGTCTACAACTCTGCTTCTGATGGTTTACCACTGTGTCAACACATATCATACCACTCATACTACCTTTCATTCTCTGGAGGCAACTGTCCAAATACCGCACGAACAGCCAGGCAGACATCACGCAGCCCTGCCTGACGCCTGAACAGACATCGAACTAGGGCGACGTGTCACCTTCTATCCTTACACAGGTTCTGTGGCCGCTTTATAATGACCTCACAGCCTGCAGTAAGGAGCCCCCCACGCCATACACAGGCAGAGAACTCCACAATTTCTTTCGCACTACTCTATCGAATGCTTTCTCTAGATCCACGAAAGCGCAGACATTTTCTGAACTATAGCCAGAAACGTCCCCACGATAACGCGAAGCGAGAAAATCTGATCCATACAACCTCTACCGTTCCTAAAACCACCTTGCACCTCCCACAAATATCTTTCTGAAACGCTTTTCATACGTTGAGTCAATAACTTAGTATAGACTTTACCTTTCCCTTTATAGGGAGGTACTACGACTGCGGTGCGCCAGTCCTCCCTCTGGAACCTCCCCCTTCTGCAAACAAAGGTTGCAGAGTGTACAGAAGGTATCCCAGACCCTAGGACCACCATACTTGATCATCTCAGCAGTCACCTCATCAATTCCGCAGCCTTTACACATTTCAAACTTCTTATCACTTTCTCAATCTCTTTCATACTAATGGCATCCTCTAGTTTCTGACGCGAGTGTGGCAATTCATTAGAATCGCTCTCAGTATCAGAGACGGAGTCGCCACTCTCATACAGTTCTCCATAGTATTCACTCCATCGCTGCTCCATCTTTAACAACATTTTTTTAAACTACTACAAATAAAAAGTACTACACCGTATAACGCATACCTATCTCCCGAATTTAGTTGGCAACCCAAAATACAAAAGAAAGAAGAATAAAATTTAAAAGTGATGATTGATTCATTTGCCTTTGGTGAATGCCAGAGGCATGAAATAGTCGTATGATCATGTGTATAACGAATGCTCGACCATGATGGTGTGGTTCACATACAATCATATTATAAATAATATGGTTGGTTCTGTGTGGGAAATGTCACGCAAAAGAAATCCATTTCAACTTACTGGTAATATGGGACATCGTATTCCTTGTGTGGCGATCATTGTACCAATATAAGGCTCCTTGTTGATCAAATCACATAATTTGTAGTGCATCTCTACAAACGTACGTTTATATTCGTTGTGAAGAAATTCGTTAAATAACAAATGAAGCTGCAACAGTTTTATATAGATACTTATTAGCACAGACGAAATAAAACGATAGACTCCGCGTCGCATGCTTCATCCATCCTCGTACTACCCTTCGCCTTATTTGATGTAAATGTGTCTTCTTCACTTTATGAGTACACCTTAGCGTTTTACGTTTGAGTTGATCTTTTATTATATTTATATTTGTGGAAATACAAAAGAGATAATATACGTCATCAGACTATTTCTTTAACATAAAGGTCAGCCCCGGGTCCGATCCAGGTCTCGTGTAAACTCCATTGACTAAAAATGAAAATCACAAATAACATCACGCCATTTCAGATCAAAGTGAACAGAGTACCAAGTTGCCACTAATTCACGCCTTAACCTCACTTTTTGAAATAAGCAGTTAGACTTATGATGGCAAAGCAGAATTAGTGAGTGCCTTATTACACTAACGATTTGCGAGCGTTTCCAGCGATGCGACTAGTGAACGACTGAGTGTGCGCAACAGCTCGCCGCCATAACACGATGCGGACGCTGTGTGATATCAACGCGATCGTATACCGTGCAACAAGCTGTGTGTGCAAAGAATTCACTGCGTGTGCGCAACGAGCTCGCACACAATCGCTCGAACTCGCTGTTCTATATTAGTAAACTGATATGGCAACACAGTAGAGTATCAATTATACAGGGTGTATATGAAAACGGGACAGTTACTTTAATGGATGAAAGGGCATAACTTAGTATAGTATATAACTAAGCATAGTATGTAGTTACAAAAAGAATTATTGAAGAAAACGTATCCGTTTAAGAGATGACCGTTTTAATTTTCAAGTGTTATCCCCACCATTTCTCGTAAAATTGGGTTGATCGTGTACAGTTACAGATTTTAAATCTTACGTATTTTTTTATTTTGTAATAATTTCATCCGTTACTGAAATACAGCCTGAAAACCATTTTCGAAAATAATGCGTATACCCCTCGTATACCCCTTAACAATGTTTACAAATCGCTAAGGTCATGAACTGTCAGCTGTTCAATATGGCGGATTGGCAGTGTTACATCAAAGAAAGCCACCGTAAATCACACGTCGGCAAAGATGCCGACAAAATGTAAAGGTGTGTACATACGAAGTACGAATTGATTTTTTAATGAATGAATATTTTTGAAAGTTTCTATGAAAGTGGACAAAGAGAATGAATTGATGAGGTAAGAGCATTGTTTCAAGGAAGCTCGGCTTCTCAAGATGAATTTCAGTAAGATAAAATGTTATCAAAATGTACCAAAGTAGTTCGACGGATGTAAGACACAACGACATTATCATAACAAGCCAGTAAATAACGGTTAGTAATAATGGTTATTGTTTTACATTGATGAAACATCTACTAGAAAGTTGTTTTTTTAAGAAGAGCTTCGTATATTGGTACTTACCTACAATAATTACCTATTTTCTTATTAATAAAAAGCTAATTTAATATTAATAAGTTAATAAGTAATTTTAAGCAGATAAAATAATGAAATCACTAAAAAGAGTACCTAAATCGATCGAATGTTACAAAGAAATAAAAATGGTTCATGATTGTTTATCCCTAGCTATTGTGATCCGACCTTTATCTACCTATGAATAATAAGGATTTTTTTCAAAAATTATTAAATTTTTTCAGTTGCATTTAACCTTCCGGCCGACCTTGTACTATCATCGCGATGTTCATAAAAATGATTAAACATGAGATCGCGGATGCCTTGGTTAGCATAGCCGCCGGCATCTGTATTCGCGGTGTAAAGCTGCCATAATCCCTTAACCGTTGCACCACTCGCGTCAGTATTCTACCACTCGAAGGTACGTGCTCATCATTACGATGTCCAAAATGGTCCAAATACAAACACAAAGCTTCACTAGAATTACCACTAGTCATACCATAAGCCAAAACCATATCGGCGTATTGCAGATTGCTATACAGATTCATATTCATATACTCATTCTTAATCATTTTGATGAACATCCCGATGATAGTACAAGGTCGGCCGGAAGGTTACTACAGGTGCCCCACAGTACGGTCCATAAAGTGCTGAAGGAAGACCTGCGCCATCCTTTTAACCTAATCTGATACAGAAGAGGTCATGAAGCACAAAATCATCAATGCCTTTAATGAATTACAACGAGAAACGTCAAACGTATTGCATCAAGTGCATAGTGAGTTAGCGCGGCGTGCACGTGCATGCATAGAAGCGCAAGGCCGCAATTTTGAACATTTACGTTTGTGAACTTGTGAATGTGTAATTACTACGGACCTCAATACATATGGAAAAAAAGTGATGTGAAAAAGTATCAAATTGTAGCAGTGAAAAATTATCGTACGACATTTTGTGATTTACCCACATTGGTAATTTGCAGCCTGAATACAAGGTCAGAGTCTATCTTTTGTTTTTTTATCGATTTCTTTCATAACCATTTGTACGTCCGCAGTGAGAGGTCAGAATCATTGCGACGAGAACGTGGCGACAAAGGCACACTACCTACCTATCATTCTATTCTAATATAAAAATACGTTTTTTCCACATACACAGGAATATCAACCTTATTGTTACATAAATAAAAAAGGTTCTATGGATTTGTGAAATTAGGTAAAAATTAAATTTCGGTGTCTTTTACTTGTGTTAAGGGGAAGCACAAGTGAAATAAATTGTGTTTTAACCTGTATCTTTGTTATTATCGCATAATAATACTTTATTAAATCGTAATCAAGATGAATTCTCGATATACTATAGCATATTCAAAAATATGTCCCGTTTGTATGTACTCCCTGTATATGTACTCTCGCTATGTACAAGTGGCGAACTTGTTGCACATACGTAGCGATCTCATTGCTCATAGGTAGCGAACTTGTTGTAAACACATAACGAACTCGTTGCACACATGCAGCGAGATCGTCACAATTGCGCATTCTCATTGAGGCGGTTACTCTATATTGTGAGTATAAAATATACGAGTAGAATAATTAAACAAATATTCACCGACACATTGTTGGCCCAAGTGTCTCTGATTTGACCCTCAATGTTTAAATAATACCCACTCTTTCTCCCGTAGCGTTTGATGCTTGAGTTGGCCCAAACCAAATATTTATCATTCAAGTAGTGGACGTCAACTCTTTCAAACATCACTTCGAGATTCTGAAGCAGTACATGAAATTTGATTAAATAAGTAATAAAAATCAAAAGCCATTCCCCTATTAGGAAAACCGCTCAAGTGTAAAGCATAATTACTTTACTTACGTAACTAGTAACTATTTAATAATAATCTGATTAACCGATTTGCATGCAGTTTTTATATGGAACACTACAGCTTTTTTCAGTGTTCTTAGCTGTGTTTGGTGGAAATCGGTTCAGCCACTCTCAGGATATTTATCTTTGAAACTTATGTGAAGGAATCTTAAGCATGCTTATCTTATTATCTTAGCTTAGCTTATCTTAAGAATGCTAAGAACTTCGAGTAAGTTCTGATGATAACCAGCGTAAGATACTAAAAATATTTACTACTATACTACTAGTACTAAATATTAGTTTTCTTTTACGTAACATTAACTGTTGATACAAATAATAATAAACAAATACCCTTTGCAAGTGCCGAAAAGAGAGTTAAAGACACAAAATACATACAATAGTAAAAAATATAATCGGTCTGGCGACGATGTTCAAACATGTAGGTACGTACGGTGCGAAGATGGTCCTCCTTACGCCTTCCGAAGGATAAACACAAACACAAGCACACGATTTCGCTAATAAAAAACAATCTTAAGACTTCGAATTTCAATAATTTGGGTTTGCAACACGCTTCGTCGCACGCGCAGGGGTACAACATTTTTCTGTCAGTATAACATCACAGTGACAAAGCGATTGAGAAGAGGCATTTACTAATTAAATAAAACTGTGCTTGTTTTGTTCATAATTATTTCATATGCACATATATCATATATATGTTATAATAAATGAGCGACAAATAATTGTATTTCACTATTTTATCTGTTCCCAAGAAGACAATTTTTTATACATTTACGGGGTACTTATTATTTAAAGTAGGAATGGCTTTTTAAATTTTAAATTAAACTTTTTAATTTGCAACCTATTCTCATAATTCATTTTGATTTTTTGGGAATTTTTTTAGCACGGTTTTGGAGATACTAACACTACAATTTTAAATGACTTCTTCATAAGTTTTCAAAAAATCAAAGTACTAACGTATACATACTGTTTATTTACATGTTTTTAAAGCTCGCAACATTCGAGGTCTAAACTCAATACTCGCTGTGGAGATATCCAGATAGCCTACCTTTTTTATACTTTCCTCAGTGCTCAGCACAAAGTACTTGGGCTCAGTCCGCTTTGTAGAGAAAATAACACTCATTGAATGGTTTGAAGTTTTCTCGGAATTTAACCAACAACAACCTTGAGCAATGATAGCTTTCTAAGCGGCAACTTTGAGGAAGTTTATTATTTAAGATAATGTGTAGTTATAAGTTTGTAAATATTAACATATGTATGTACTTTTTGTTAATGTAAATAAAGATATTGTCGACCAACAACATATAATTAAGTTAAATACAAATAATAAATTAGATGTGTTGTATATTTTTGAATTGGTCATTATTAGAAGTTTTACATATGATATGACACGATTACGACCTATCGATGTTTGTAAGCGGCCGTGATTGTCGTGGTTAGGTACTTCTTATTCACTTTTGAATTACACTACGCAGTCTATAACTATATTTCTTGTTTGTTAAACTAATAATAAAATATAAAAAAAAAACAGATTGGTAGTAATTTTTATGAACTTACGTGAGCTAATGTTAAGATGTATATTAGAAAAAGATTGATAATTCTTTTCCAATACATTTTCATTACTATTTTTAAAAAATGCTTTGTTAATGAACAAAGACAAGCATTCGAGTGCAGATGAATTTATATTTTAAACATTTATTGTATTTCAGTTACGCATAAAATTATACTTCGTTGTTATAGATAATATCAGTACTTATAATACTTAGTTGTATGTACCTATTGTAGTACTGATATAATACACATGAATTGGTTGGTGCAATTTAGTTTACTTAACTCCAATGCAATTTTAAATGAAAATTTATATCATTTTTATTTAGGCCAAATTTTCATCTGGTTCTAAAAGAACCTACTGAGAAAAATCGGCAAGAAACTCAATTAGTACAAATAATTTACGTACTAAAGAACAGTGAACATCAACGCATAAGATCACTAACAGATCATATTTATGTTCAAACGATCTTTTAATAAAAATTTCTAAATATTGTTCGTTCAAAAAAATTTTTTTTTTATCCCCAAGAGAGGTGAAAAAAGGGTTTTATAAGTTTGACTCCGTAACGTTCGTTCGCAGGTGGTAACACCATTATACTAACATCATGGGTAACACTTAAAGTGACCATTTATTTTTTTTGTCAGAGCGGGACGCTTGCAAAATTTAGAAAAAAAAAATTACTTTACTATTTATTTAAATAAAAACAATGAGAATAATGTATTAATAATTATGTAATTTGAAATAATCAATATTAGATTCAGTTGCAGACGCTTTTGTTTTATATTTGTTGGAGGAGCAAATCTGTTTCAAAATGTCGAGTCTAGTTTTCAAGTAGGAATAGAGCTTATCACATGATTTGAATATAGGTAGGTAAGAGTACCCGCAAAAGCGGGACAACGGGACAGGCAACCTGAAAACGGGACTGGTCACGTTAGTAACACTATCCCGCGGGGTTATTACCTAAAAATTTGCAGACAGCGACAGCCACGCGATCACTGCGCGACTGTGTCTAATTGTAATAAAAAATTGGTATCATGTATGACGATTGCGTGTCTATTGGGCCATGACCGTAAAATGCACTTTTCGCGGTAGATTTAGCGCTACTTTACAAATTATATTATACGAATTCTCGTTTTGACAGCAGACATCGCGTGATATTTGGTTGTCGCATGCTGACTGCAAGTTAGGTAATAAGTACTGTTTGGCAAAGAGAATATAATCACTACGTTGTGTTTGGATTGTACTGTTGCACTGTCGTGTTCCGGTGAGGACGGTAAGACAGCCAGCCCGCTTATTACGTAACTTGCAGACAGTATGCAACAGCCAATATCGCGCGATATCTGCTGTCAAAACGAGAATTTGTGTAATGTAACTTGTATTTATTACAATTAGTCACCCGCGGGGTTATACCAGTTTTTTATTACAATTAGTCATCGGTCTCGTAGTGATCGCGTTGCTGTCTCTTTCTGCAAATTTTTAGGTAATAAACCAGCGGTAAAACTTCTGGCGCAAGAGGCACAACTTTTAAGTCATCAGGGTTGCCTATACGTATTTGCAATAAGTGTACTCTTAGCCTTGGTATAGTAAATGTCCATGGGCCACTCAGTGCACCTACTATCAAGTGGATTATTGTTTGTTCGTTCGTCTTCCTAGTAGTGTAAAAAAATCTATCTATGTGTCTGCGCTTTGTGTGTATGTCTGTACGTCGGATGATATGGATATGAAATTTGGGATTTGTACGTAATGTACGATGGTACATTACGTACATCTGTAGCAACGGATGAATCGATTTGCACGCGTATGCGTGTATATACATATAACAACTTTCCTTCAATATACTTATACCTTATTCTTAATTGTCCTGACTTCTTCAAACTTTTTTAGTGAATCTCGGCATGTATTGGCGAAAAAACACTAAGCGAAGATTGAACGAAAGGCAAAAGGAACAGGGAACAGACCGTCTTATGTCATTTTATCTGATATCTGGGACACATAGACACGCAAATCTAGTCATCCGTTCGGGAACTACGATACTTACTAGACAGACAGACACATAATTAAAGGTGTCAAACTTATAACAGCCCTTTGTCATCCCTCTTAGGGTCTTATTTATTATTTAACATATTTTAAACGAACAATTAAACGAACTCATTGCCAGCAGGAAGCTACGAGTGATAGAGAGAACTGCCTTTCGACTCGCAACATAAATATTTATCCAATCACAACAAAATTATTAATTGAGGTAAGTTATTCGTAATTATAATATTAAGTAATTCGTTGGCGCGTAATATTTCACGGCTATATATAAATAAATATAACGACGGTTAAGAATCAATAGCGTCTATTTCAGTTTTTGCAATTTTCACTTTTTGACGCAGATAGATTTCTAACTCGCTATAAATTGTCTAAATCTAAAAATTGTCATTTTTGAGAACTTAAAGAAAGTCGACTGAATAAGCAAACTAAATTAAATTTTAAATCTATCCACATATAAAAGTGAAAAATGCAACTGTGTATACACCGATCATCTGGGCAGGGCATTCCCAGTGCTACGAGACTTCTCATTCCCAATGCAGTGACGACTACTTGGGGCATCACCCAGATCACTCAGTACACCCAGACCCGAGACAATCTAAAAAAGTTCGTTTACTGAATGGACTCAAACGGGAATTCCATGTTTGAATGGTCACTATGCCATCGAGGTCGTCATAATTTAAATATAGCCGTGAAGGTACCTACATAATATAGTAGGTAAGCAGATAACAATCTGTACTTAATATAGACTATTCAAAATGATTATATTCGATTTTATCCATCCCGTGTAACTAACATACATAATTGTACTTAGCCCTTTACATTTGTCCTTTATTTGTTGTTTTGATTGACTCTCGGTAGTATTATTACAATAAACATGGCCACTGTAACATACGTATATGTTATGATATTATGCATTTCGCCTGTCGCATTTTCTGTTGTTTCTGTGAGTATTCACCGAAAATTTTATTTACCTATAATCTTAGATTTTAATCTAAGCCTACAATATAATCATTATAATACTGAAGGGACTTGGAGGCTTGGAAGCTATAAAATAATAAGTAATTAGGAAGGGCTGCGTTCAGAAATCTTTCTGTGGACATAAAAGTTCATAAGATGATATATCGCCACCAATGATGTTACATTTAAAAGAGGTAGATGAGTTATCGCGCTCGAAAACTTACACCCCAAAACTTTGCTAATTAGCCAATCTGGAGCTCATTCGTGTAACAACGTGACAGTGTCAACTCGTATGTGCGTTCCTAATATTAATATTAAAATGACGTCCTATTATTAGATACTGCAGAAACTATACTAGCAAAACTTCCAAAGGTTCATGAATCACGTATCATGCATAAGTATATTTATTTAATTCATTTGTGTCACCATTTTTTCCAAAATCTAAAATATCAGTAAAATATTAAATCCAAAAAAATTAAATGCGATAGGTAATACTCCAGTTACCAAGTGCGACAGAGGGCAATATATTATATTTGGTCAAAGAATATAAAAAGTTATGTTAAAGAACCGTAAATGACATGCAGTGCCTATTAAACATTTGATTATGTTTATTTAGTTGGTATATAAGTTATAATATACGTATTTTTTAAAACGAATCAGAAGCTTTAGCAGTGAGTCGAATATTCCAATAATCCCACAAAATAAAAAATATTTTAAATGAATTACCTAGTGTTTTATTTTTATCATTTTCAAATTTATAACAAAATTATTTTACAAATGTATGTACTTAAATAGTTCTGTTTCCAAATGTACATGACTCAAGTAAAATTAATTTTAAAAATCAAACATAAATCCTTTTTTACTGCCTTACCATTAGGCATCAATCATATTTTTCGAAAATGTCTGTTCTGTGGCATTAATTACTAATATTCTATGAATTAGTCACGGATTCGCTTAAAATGCAGTAGGAAAGTGAAATTGACTAGCCACAATGGTTTTAGAGAGCCGTGTGATTTGTTAGTTTATCGACGCAGTACAATGTATATTTGTCTCACTTTGCTTATGGTAATTGTCATGCTATCTTATTATTTACACTTCATCATTTTATTAGTGTGAAATTGTCTATAAACAAACGTGTGGCTTATGTGTGTGCGTAACCGGGACAATATTTTACAAGCATTAGTACTAACGTAACCTATCTACCTCTTTTTTAAATATAACATCATTGATCGCCACTATACAAATTAGGTAGCAGATATCGCGCGATATTTCGCTGTCGCATCTGATTGCAAGTAAGGCAATAAGCGTGCAGATCTACACAGAGCGGTGTCTGCTCATCAACGATGCAATGAAGAAAATTCATTGCGGACAAAATTAGTAGAAATTAAGGGTGGCTGATACCATGCGGCCCGTAGGGCGGCCAAGACTGCTAGTCCACACCCTGGTTATGAAGAAGTTTCGTAGGAATTTTTCTTGTTTCGATTTAGAAGACGTAGTTTTCGGCTGAACGCTAAATGTCATTACAATTTTACTATTATACTATAATCAAAAATGAAGATTCGATTCGGTAAAAACCTGTTTCAATTGGACACTAAACCTAACAATTATTTATTTACCACAGTGTTTGCAAGTTATACCTCAAAGAGCAAATATTACCTATTTAAACAAGAAATATGCAGAATATGGTATTATAAGTGTCGTACGATATGGGAGAAAAAGCCCTTACTACATCAACGTCGAAGGCATCACCAAACAAACTTGGAACAACAATGTTACGGTAAAGTTTTGATAACAATATTCATTTCAATATAATACAATTCCGATAGACAATTATCTTCAATCTTAACGCTATTCTCGATGTTCATATTCTTTTTAAATTTTTAAGCCATATTTTTGGATATAATTTCTAAACGATTTTTCGGTTATGGATATTTCCATTTGTGATCTAAAGAGCTTTCGTTTGATACCCCACACCAATGATGTTATATTACAAAAGAGGTAGATAGGTTACCTTAGTACTAATCCAAGTAAAATATTGTCCCAGTTACAACGTTAAAAAGTGAGACAAATATACATTGCACTACTTCGCTATGCAATGTAAAACATAATTGCATTTCAAACTAACAAATTACAGAGCTCTCTAAATCATTGTGATTGGTCAATTTCAATGTCTTACTACATTTTAAGCGAATCCGTGACTAATTCATAGAATATTAATAATTAATTCCACAGAACAGACATTTAAAAAAAATATGATTGATACCTAATGGGATTAGACAGTAAAAAATGATGTTTGCTTTTTTCGAATTTCTTTTTTCTTGAATCATGTACATGAGAACATATTTATTTAAAAAGATCGCCAACATTTTTTAATAATAAATTTGAAAATGATGAATTATATATTATTTCTTTTAATAAATGTAAACGATGATTAAAATTGGGTGGCTGCGTCATCACATGATCGTGTATATTATAAAAAACGTTTGGATTATTAAAATATTTTAGAATTTTGAATGCGCAATAGGCATTGCATGACATTCTTGGTTCTGTAACATTACTTTTCATATTCTTTGACCAAGTCCGGGTTGGCTAATTAGCAAAGATTATTGTTGTCAAAAATAAATCTCAAAACCCGGGTTGGCTAATTAGCAAAGATTATTGTTGTCGATTATTGTTGTTCTGAGGGTGCCACTTTTCAAGTGCATATAACCTATCTAAATATCATTGCCCCACACAATGAATCGAAAAAATGGGAAATAACTTTCTGTTCAAGTTCTCAAATTAACCCTCAGAAGTAATGATGAAACGATACGACTCTTACGATACCATACGAATGACGAATACATTGTAATTACAAATAACGATATGAATAATTTAGGATTTTTGCTTAACAGGGAATGTGAGCTTAGTAGCACTACAAAAAAGCGTTTTACTAATTTATTTTTAATCAATTTAATATTCGTAATTCATTCATTTATTTTTACTCTTCAGTCTGTTTCTATCATCACTGTGGACTTCGACGGAACTAAAGAGGGCTCGGTCGACAAATCTTCTTTAAGCCATTCTAATCTTCTTCCTACATTCTAACCTTTTAATTACGAACCACGATTTATTATAAAACTATATTAGTATTGAATCGTAATATATTATGACATTTGTCGATATGCGAATTGTCTTTATACAATTATCGCATTCGTATGTGTTTCATCACTACCCACAAATAAAACTCAACTTTTGACAACAATAATCTTTCAATCTAGCAGGACAGCGTACTCTGAAGAGGTAGTTGAAGACAAATTATATGACCTCGAGTGTACTTTAACCACAAGCGTTTCATTTCTGTCTCTAACTCCTGGAAATACAGCTACTGGAAGGGTACAAATATATTTCGAGATTAAATTTCTCGACTTCGAGTATCTCCTCAGAGTGCGGCCTCCAGTTTAAAGTCTGCTCCATGTTTGAAATTCACATCTATGATTAAGTCACTCTGATAAAATCAGATAAAAGTGACTGTGGCAGACACTGAAATGTAACAATAGGCGTAACAATAGGGTAGCAGCAAAACATAGCAAATATATATACTACGATAATATGATATTATATATAGGCAATTAAAATAAGATGAACTAGTAGATAAGTTATGGTAAAGTGGTAAAGTTATATAAATAGGGGAAATAAATATTAGATAGTACGTTGTATAATGGAAAAATTGTATATACATTAGATGTAGTAACAATCCATTAGAAGTAAGATAGGTTAGCCTTGCGTAATTAAGGACAAATGTCTACACTAGAATAAACCCTCTAGGTGTATAGTTATTGTATAGTGTAGAGAAACAAATAATACGGATAAGTTGATTAGCAGATTTAGTAGTTGGTATGATAGTAGGAAGTTAAGAGGAAGTATGTGCTAAAATAAATGTGTTTAATGAGATGAATACTAGGATAAATGTAAATTAAGAAAGATAAATAATAGAGTAAAAAAGAATAAAGCATTGGATAGAATTAAGAAACGTTAATAAAGACAATAGCAATACGGGCCTTGACTATATGTTAGGGGAACGAGAAAAAAAAATAAAAAAAAAACAATAGGGTAGCATAGCGGGCGAAATGCCACGGGCTCAAGAGGGCCGCGAGCACGGGAGGATTCTGATGTTGTTTTTATTAAACTTAATATATTTTAAATGTAATATATTTTCAATGAATTGAAGTTACCTGTTACGTACTCATTATTTTTCCAATTTTGGAACTGAACATGGTATTATTACTTATTACTAGCTTTAACTGCGACTTCGACCACGTAAAAACTTTTCTGTGGGTATCTCAGTTTATTGTCTCCGGTCATATACTACCTCTGTACCTCATAATCGCTTCAGCAGCGGTTTAGCATTTACCATATACAATTTTATCGCCTATTTCACCCCCTTAGGGTTACGTTTTTGAAAACGCAACAGACAGATATATAGACAGACTTTCGCGTTTACGACATTAGTATGATTAGTATGGATGGATATCAGGAGAATAACAATTGATGTCAATTACTACAAATTCTACTAATACTCACTGTAATATAACTGATCTTTTTAGGTCAATTTTATATTCTATGAGTATCTCCACAACGAATACAAACGAACGTTTGTAGAATTCCACTATAAATTCTGTGACATGATCAACAAGGATCCTTATGTCGGTGGTCTACTAATTTCTGCTGGAGTCGTGTGTCCCGCACCTGCGGTAAGCATCTTTCGTGTGTAGCATTAAGTAAACAGAAAATTGATTAGTAAAAAAACGGTCATAGTCTCAAGTCTCAACCATTCCAATACTGTAGAAATAAATACTTATAGTCAAGATATCGCTAAGATCCTGCACCGTGTTCCCGGGAATGGAAAACTAGATCACGAGTTCACATGAAATAGAGATGATCCTATGATAGATACCTGCATACAAAATCTGTCTACTTTTATTATAGTAGGTAAGTATTCGATCCACATTCGGTCACATTCGATGACAAGTCCGTACTGACGTTCCAAAATATACGGTGGCAGTTAAATACAGTAATACCCCGAACTTACGCGATAGGTGGGACCGAGCGATAACCGCGTAAGTCGAATTCGCGTAAGTCGGGGTATAATTTCGCATATAAATACATATAAATTATTTTTAATTGGGACCGGAAGCTAAAGAAAATAATAATTTAGATAAAAAATGTTTAATAAAATCTTAGATTACTTTAAGGTTACATTCCAAAGATAGTTTTTCTTTTTTTTTTCATGCAGAAGAATCAGTTTTACTTCGTTTGGATGACATTAGTAGTCTTTCAAGTCTTCGTAGATATAAAATAAAAAACACGGTATAAAAATGTAATAACAAACACGCACTCCATAGATAAGAAATAAATATTATGTACATAATACAAATTAAATTGTAACTATTCGTTGATTCCGCGCGACAAGTCCGACCATGTACATTAACTGAGTAATAGTGTGGGGGGTAGTAAGTCTATAATCGATAATCGAGAGTTGTATGACCCCAAACAAAAGACGAATCGACGAGATTTGAAAATCGCGTAACTCCGGGTTCGCGTAAGTCGGGATAGCGTAAGTCGAGGTATTACTGTACTAAATAATGGAAACGTATAAAATTTGTACGGAAATGCCGCAATAAATCCAGCTAGCTATATTATATAGTAGCGACTCGTCCCTGTTTCACACGCTTGTATTTTTTTTAAATAAAATACAGCCCATGTTACTCGCTGATAAACTATCTACGTGTGAAAGAATTTTTTAAATCGGTTTAGTAGTTTTTGAGTTTATCCATTACATATAAACAAAGTTTACTTCTTTAATAATATTAGTAAAGATTCATATAAATCTCGTATACTTACACGAAAGTGTGTGAGGAGAATAATGAGATTTGAGGTAGCGAAAAAAGTTTACAAGGACCGCGATCGATCGCGACCGACATGTCGGTCTATCCCATTAGGGATACATTGTGAGAGTATGTTTGTGTAAGTAACGCAGCATGTATAATAATATATAGCTGCGTTTGTAACGAGCTTAATGTCTGAAGATACATCACGAGTAGGTACGAACCATTTTTGGACGGTTGTATACGGTCAAGCTAATACAATGTGAACCTTATTTCCAAATTGTACATTGACAGGGTAAATACAAGCTCATGAACTTGACAGTTCCTGCAGAGAACTTCCCCAATGTGTGGCCGTTCGAGAAGGCGCGTGTCGACGGAGACATCACCGTCACAGAGACTAAGGAGAGTATGGCCAAATTAGAGCTATTTGTTATATTCAAGAAATCGAACAAACGGAAAAATTAATTGTTTACGAAAATAAATATTTCAAATAAAGAATATTTATTGAAATAAATCAGTACATAATTACTATTTACAAACTTAAAACTAAGGTTTATCTTAAATAATAGACTTTCTTAAAGTTACTGCTCAGAAATCTGTCCTTGCTTAGGGTGCCTAGCAGACTTGCAGTGCATTAGCTCTGAATAGCCAAAGTGATACGTTGGCGGAAGAAGCTGCCAGTCGATGGTCTCCCGAAGCCTCGATCAATCGCTAACAAATATCAGAAACCAATCCAAGGGCTTCAGGGCTCGAAGGTCCCAAAGTTTTGACTGCAAAAGGCATAATAATGAAACCCTTGGAGAGTGTCGCCTATTTTAAATAAATCTTTCATGAAATTTTCAATATTAGGTAAATATTATACGCAATGTGGGGTAAATGGGTGAATTCACCCATTCCCATGTGAAACACATTCTGGGTGAATAACAACAGCGATATTTTGATAATTTTGGTGGCAAAGAAGAATGGCAGTTCCAGTGTCGTTTTAATTATGGAGTGTGTGTAAGGGAAAATATATACATTTTATAAAGCAAATATGATGGTTTATTTTTAATCGATTAGTTTTTTTTTGTAAAGCGCCACAAACAGAGAAAATAATTTAAAAAAAACGTTACATCTGCAGTAAACGAAGCAATCACAAAACGCGAAACCAATGCAAAACTAATGAAGTTGCTGTACTCTGTAGTTTAGTACACAATTATAATAGTGGTTTGTTCATTCAAATATTAACAACAATATGTTTTATTACATTAACAACAAACATAATTAATAGAAATTCATAGCCACGTTAGTGATATTGATTCATTGTCATATTACTAAAAATAATGACATAATTCATTTAATACGTAAAATAAAGTAAATAATCATGTTTTTCGTGAATGGCCTGGCAACATTATAACTCAATGTCATACTGTCATGTTTCATTTCGCTGTCAGCTGTCACCTATGTTTTGTTGTACGTGTTGTACCCGCAGACTTTTAAATGGAAGCAGACTATACCCATCGATACAAAATGCGTGACAAATTCACACTAACATATATTACTCACACACATGCAAAACTCAGGCCCGCATTATGGAGTGGCTGCTTATACTGCGTATTATTTTCGAGCGGGACTATTTGGGACACCTCAAATTACATTTTTATGTGATAAAATAATAATTAAATTAACTAAGTAATGTACTAGTATTAGACATTATTACTTTATTATATTCCTTCTTTTTGTAGATTGTATTTGTCACATGAAGGATGTAATTTGGAGTGTTCCCAATAGCTCCACGATACAATATTAGGATTGTTCGTTCGATACATGAGGCCTGACGGCTGTGCGCTGCTGGTTTTGGGCTTCATGTACATTGTGATGACCTTGTTTGCGGTTCGATTTATGTGGGTACATGAAGTTCAATGACATAAATGATATATTTTTAAGTCGGAAAAGTTGATAATCAGGCAAGTGAAAGTTTTGAATTTAGACTTTTTGGCGCGAACAAAAGAAGCGTGGTTGGCATTTTATTCAAAATTTAGATTTGCTATTTTTTGTGCTTTGTACGTTAAAGTTGTGTGCGAGTGAGAGAAATTGGAGGAATTTCGTTTAACAGTCCTTTGTAACTCCAGTAAAGCCTACTTACCATTGCTTTACTGTAAGTTTTAGAGACTTGGTTATGAGAAAATAGAACAAGTTTTATATCAGACGAGTGTTATCGTTAACTATTTTTCTAAGGAGATAAGCGTCAGTCTATGTTTTATAAAACATTAAATAGCTCTCCATCGCTATACTTTGTCTTTTGATTATTATTTTCTCTAAACTACGCATAAAACTCAAAAATTAAAAGAAATCGAGAGTTAGTCGATGGGTGATCGATCACATTGAGAATAAAAACTAAAATAGCTTACACAATTAAACAAAGAATATTTTCAGTCTTTTATTTATTAATCGGATCGTTTTCTTATTACATTATCTAAGAACTCATTATAGATGTGCATCAAACACATCATTTCACTGTTTTTCAATGTGTGCCAGAAGTAACTAGTGCAGAATGTCAGATATGCTAAGGATTACAATTGCAAGTAATCGTAGGTATTATTTGTCATTATTCGTCTCGCGATATCCATATTTGTTTTCACCACTTTTACATGTGAACACATAATTTATGCATAATAAAGTCCATCTTCGATTACCTGAAGCAAGAAAGTTGTATTATTTTATAAATAAATTAAAAATTATTTTGTAATTATGAAGTATGGCTTCCAGAACTGGCTTTTTTCTAAACAACACTGGCCCAGGTTCAGTTTAGCATAGCGACTAGAATTTAATTTCATGGTCAAATAACAACAGGGTTTTACAGGTATCTCTTTAACATAATAAATGGAGTTCAAAATGTTTTGAACACAAAACACCGCCAGAATTGGGCTGCCAGTTTGTTCTATGTAGCCTTTCTTATGTAGTTCTTTAACAAAAAAATTTGAAGATTTTCATCCTTTAGAAACCCGACATTAACAAGGTATACATACATCAAAATCAAAAGATAGTCAGATCAAAAGAAATTGATAGTTGTTTAACCTTAATTTTATTACGAAACTCAGTTTTCTCTGAATTCGGCCCTCTTTAAGGTACAAGTACTAATAACGTCAAAATTGGTTAGATACTTGATACAAAACAATAAAAAACCTATGAAAAAAACCTTATACAATATAACGAAACTTTAATTTTAATATTTTGCAACATATTTAAGTGTCGGAGCCAGGAAATACAAAAATATCAGCTAAGTGAATGCAGTAATCAAACAATTTGCAACATCAGATTTACTTACCGATGGAACGTGATTTTCGGGGCTTTTCTGTATGAAGCGTTGCAACTATTGGGGGTACAACACTTTTGTACCATATTTTGCACTTTAAACAACCAAAATAATATTTATACACCAAGAAATATTTGATAATCTGACATGTGACGTACGACACAAGTAAACAGACGCCATACTCCGCTTATTTTGACTTAAGTGGAAAATGGTGGATGCCACGTTTTCGGATTTGTCTATGTGTGCCATTGTGTTGCAACAAATGAAAGAAAAGGATAAAGATATATAACTTTAAACTACAATGAAAGTGACAGTGTTATTACTTACACGGTATCTATGTGTGAGTGAATTATGTTTGATCTGCTTCCATTTATAAATCTGTGGTTGTACCCAATGACTAAGGAGATTAAAGGACATGAAACAAGTACAAAATAATCGTGCCACCTAAACTTCGAGTGTCGCAAACAATGGCTGCTATTAGTGATGTCCCAAATATCTACTATGTAGATGTCGTTAAGTCAGTCGTTGAAATGAGTTTTGTTGCAGCATCAGTATTGAAATAAAAATTAATTTGTATGATATCTTCAGAAAATGGGAGGGCTTTTTTTGTGTTATAGATTTATACAAAAGTATTGAAATATTGTTCAAACTGAAAATAGCAGTCAGCGTACTTCGATGCTGTCGGCATATAATTAGAATCTGCTCTTAAGGCGATTTTAAGGTGTTATTAGCAACGATAGCAACGGGCACCTTCAAGTATAGCCCCTTTCTGTCCTTCGATCATTTTTGTATGGACCTTTAAATGAACCCTACATACAAACAAATTACTTAGGTATCTCTTTTTGTAATACTTAATAGTACGTCCATGATTATCACAGAAATAAAATTGCTTTTTAAAAGAAACCCGTATTTTTATGAAGCGCTTTGATAAATGTTGAAGATCAATGAACATAGGTCACAGTAGTCGAAGAACAGCACAGTCCTTTTAATGCTTTTCTTTTCTTTACATGCATAACGTTACTTCGTCTAAAGGTGATGGTGAAATTAAAATAAGTGCTATGAGAAACATACATACGGACCGACTATATCTATAGCCATGGCGTACTGTAGCAATTTGATAAACTAAATACTAGAATAATTAATTTTACTAAAAATTAGTCGCCTTATCACACAGTAATTGGGAATAACATTTCAATTAGGAATAGAACACTGTGGACTTCTAGTAGTTGAAGAATTCTCAAATTCAGTTAAGTACTTCCAGAGGATACCCCGTACATACAAACAAACAAATTTTATTTCTTTACATTGTGAAGAAATAAGTAGGTAATATTATAGTTTATAATATTATCTAGCGTAGAAAATCCACAACATACCAGCCTTTGGAATAAATCTTTTAAAAGTTAAGATAGTAAATTGCTAGGCACTACAAGGGTGACCAATGTTAGACTAGTCATATCTAATGTACTATAGCAACATATTTTTACTGGGTTTGAAAAATAGAACTGTTTGTTGATATTATTGTTGGTAAAATAATAATTATATTAAGTACATTAAGTTTTTAATAACATATTTACAAAATAAATAAATATAGCTAACTAAATAGCACATTTTTTATTAAATAATTTCTGGATGAAAGTTTTGAATACAGAGATTTGAATTTAAGCAGTCATTGTACTCATCATGTCGCTGTAGTTTTTTGTACGTCAAGAAAAGAATAAAATAGTTTCTGACACGTTCGTCTCTTAATTCTGCTCTTTAAGATTTTTAAAAGATTTTTTAAATTGTACCACATCTGGGTTATTGGTTAAACCTCTACAAGCTCTTATTTGTCGCAAAAATAACTCGGCGTGGTCTTGATTCACATCATTCCGAAGCAGATATTTAGAACTATGCGCAGATTTTTCTCTCTCAGAAACATCAAAACAAAGTCCAGCCACATTCTGTAAACAATTAATCTTTTCCTATTACTTTTTCTCAATAGAGGATTTACATAGTCAGGAAATTAAAAAGTAATTAATTACCACTGTAAATATTGTCTCTGATTCCCAATAATCTTTGCGAGGGTAATGCATCATGCCGTAAAATTATTTTCTTAATGTTCTATTGAAAGAAGCTGCTTCGAAATGCAAATAACATAAATATATATCATGAATACCCCGTTGGGGATACAGCGTGAAGATATGTATGTATATATCATATACATATATGTAATTTTTACAGAGCTTTCAATTTTCTTTTCCGATTACGTCAAGCCGCTCTTTTCCTCTAATAATACATGATGGTAATCTGAAACGAGATAATTACGACATATAAACATGATACCTGTATTTATCGATATCTTTTTAATATAGGTACATGGACAGCCCTAACTGCAATAACAACAAAAATTAATACGAAGTAATTTACTGTATTATATGAATAAAAACTGCTAATAACTAATAATATACATGACTATAATACAGTAAACTAAGAAACACAGTAATTACAATGGAAATATATACGACATCAGACTAAATTGATGAATTTCTGTTACGTATCAGTGCAATTATAGATATCGTTGATTATTGCTTTTCCTCGAGCCGCATCCTAACACACTACACTTAGAAATTATTGTGGCGTTATGCTAGCTTCTCCTTTATCAAAACAGTTCCAATATCCAGCACAAAATCACAGAAACATTAAAAAATATTAAATTCATTGATATGTTTTGACACTTCGTGTACTTGTCAGCGTGTCGCAATAAATGGCGGATCGGCACGTTTTGACATTACAGCGATGTCACATAAAAAAATTACTCTTTGAGAAAAGTACTGTTGTTTTCTCTTATACACGCAAGAAGCCGTAAGTCAAAAAGAGACAACACTACGTTTGAATGTCATGCGTTAGAATATATATAACTAAATGTTTCTATAGATCAACATGCCATGTCCTTTAGTTTCCTTAGTCATTGGTTGTACCTAATGTCTTGTACTGTGCTAATGTTATTGCAAATTGCAATCCATTGGAATGAATGGCATACTAGTCTGTGGTAATGACTAAGGAATCAAAATATGAGTTTTTACCGATTTGTACCTGAATGTGTAATTGTGATTCAACTGTAATTTATTTCAAGTTAAGTCTACGCTACTGACTTATAAATCATAATAATAGTGTAATAATGAATACGAGACTCCATGGTACTCTGTCAGTCTCTATAAAGTTAGTATTTCATTAATTGCTGCGATATAGTTGTATGTTGCAGTGATTTAACGTGTGAGTTATGCCTTAAGTAATTCAATTATACATTGCTGAATAATATTAAACCATTTTGTCAGTGGCGTAGCGAGTGTCTCAGTCGCCCGGGGCGGAAGAAAATTTTGCCGCCATCTTCTTTAGGTATTTCAATTTAAAAGACTATAATATACAATACTTCTAAAGAACTTTTCGGCAAGAACAGTCATCATCATTATTGTGTATTGTACAAGTTACAAATAAAAAAGTCATGGATATATACATTATACATATATGTTTCACAATATAATAATCACATTTATTACAAAAATTCTTACACGTATGCCACGCCACTATCATTGATATAACAGGTACAGAGCACATGATTATACCTTGATGATCAACAAGATTAAGTTATTAGCGAATTGAATATAAAACACAAATCGACTTCCAATTAGAACTAGAACGATACAGTTCATATTTATATTTTTATTGAAAAGTAATATACGTGACAGAATTAAAAACAAAACTTCTGTCTAACTGAAAATGTATTTGTCTACTTTTTTTAAGAGCAGAGTTTTTTACTGCACTATTAATGTCTAGAGCATCACACACCTCTTGTTCAATAGACAAGATACCCAGATTGATTAGCCTTAAAGTACTCATTGTCGATGTTTAATAATTTTTGATCAATTTCAATTTTGAAAAACTTCTCTCACAGCTGGGATTGCTTATGGCAATTGTGAAGAATATTCGGAGCATTATTATAATATTGGAAAGAGTATTTTCCAGTTCGGATTTCACAATAAATTTTAATAATTCAAGTGAGTCCGCATTAATCAATTTATTTCGTTGCCTGTGGCAGCAATGAAAGTCCGTAGTGAAGTCGTTCCAGTTTGAAGTCTTGTGTGTAAGTTTCGGCAGACGCGTAGTCTAGATTACATTTAATGTCGTTCGAATCTAGTAATATAGCCGACGTCAGATAAACAAACTTATCCACCAAATTCTGTAGCTACTGAAAACACTCACGAATTTCTACTTCGAATTACGATACGAATACGAATAATAATAATAATACGAATTTCTACAAAAATTCTATCTAACGAAGAAAACAGCTTCCGTCTCGATTCATTTTCACAAGACAAGTTAGCATCTCTGGTTCGTCATCAAAAATGTTCCTTCTTGTTATGCGCCTCTGAGGTTTCATGGAAATGCCAAGTTTTTCACATATACTTTTTGCATAACTTACAGCGCCATCTGCCCATTCCTCTCATTTCTTTATCAGTACCATCTGCAAAGCATTTATTTTCTGAGCGCACAGTGTTATATCTAGTCCTTTTGTTCGTAAATATTTTTATGCGTCATTCACTTCTTGTAGCACCGGTTGCCAGAGGCCCAAAAGGAAATCAAAGAAAACAAAGAAAGGAAAATGATTGCATCGTAACTAGCAAAGTTCCTGCATCTGTTCCGTTACCTGTCTCTGTCAGTTTTTCCAAAATGACGAGAATGTCTTTGTCATGATGCCATGTTATTTTTACGGCATCGCCTCTTGCACTCCACCGCGTGTCTTGAACCCTTTTTAAACTTTTGATAGCAGCTGTAACTGCTATCAGAACTTCCCAACGATTTGTGGACATGGAAAAAAATGAACAGCAACGGTCTAATATGCCGAAAAAAGTTATTAAACTCGCCTCAACTGAGGCAGCGTGTAAACAAACCAAGCTTAACGAATGATTTGAGCAAGGTACGAATTCAACTTTGGGATTTATTTCTTTAATTCTTTTCTGAACGCCTGAATGCCTTCCAGCCATAATAGCAGCAATATCATATGCTTACCTCTACAGTTGCTTATATCGAGGCCATCAGCTTCAAGCTTGCTCAAAATTATCTTCGAAATTCCTTCAGCAGTTATGTGTTTGGTTTCAATGAAATCTATAAAAGATTCCACTACTTGTAATTCCTGATTTTCAACCACTACGTATCTTAATACCTGGTTTATTTGAACTTTATGAGAAATATCTGGAGTGCTGTCGACTATAATTGAATATTACTTAGCCTTTTTTATTTGTCCGATGATATGTTCGCGAACTTTATTTTTCAAAATTGCAATAAATTCGTTTTGGATTTCTGGTGACACCTACGTGATTGAAATTTTACCACACATTTTAGATCTTGCAAGATGTTCACGAAGTACAGGATCGTACTTTGCAATTAAATGCACCAATTCTAAAAAGCTTCCTCTATTAATACTGGTGTCGTTTTCTGCATGGCCACGTATAGCCAAATTTTGTTTAGCAAGGAATTTTATAATATTAAACATTCTAATAAGAATTTCTTGCCATTTTTTTGTTTCCTTTGCCACTAAGTTTTGCTCTTTCTTGTCAATAGTCTGTTCTTTTTGAAGTCTGCTGTCCTCCAACTCCTTTCATTTGCAATAATTTTGGTTTTGTAGTGCACTTGATTCGAGACTTGAAATCTTAAGATTTAATTTCCACCAAGTATTAATTCCATCAGATGAGAAAACTTTGATCCATTCGGGCGCTGACACTAAAGGCGAATCAATATTTAATGTCCTGAGTGATTTTTTAAAGGAAAAATCGATTCCATTTACAAACATTATTTTGGTGGCAGAAGATGAAGCTCCTGCCATGTTCGGGCGTGGGTTTATAAGCCATCTTAAAAGAATTATACCAAGAGTAACTGCAATTCATTACGTCATCCACCAACAACACCTAGTAGCGAAAATTTTGAGTGACAGGTTGCACAAATCGCTTCAATTTGTGATTAAAGTAGTTAATAAAATAAGAATCAATGCGTTGAATACCCGTTTATTTGCACAATTGTGCGACAAAAATCGCCTTCCTTCGGAGAATTCACCAGCTTCCTCTTGGCCACTAAGCGCCATTCGGCACTCTCAGTGGCCTCGTCCTCAGAAGAGGAAGGAAGAGCTACTTTCATCTTTTCTTCGGAGTCCGAGGCCTCCGTCGGGTCAGGAGAAGGGCGAATCGCTAACAGGGGCCGGCTTGGTCCGTTCGCGCGGTGGGGGCTTCGCAACTGACGCCAAATAAGACGCGAGGTTGGGGGCCCGGTGGTCACAAAGATCCCTAATGTGAGAGTGTGATGACTCAAGTTGAGCTCTCATGAACGCGCGGAATTCGGTGTCCGTCAGCGTGTCCATGGCGCTGGTGTTGCCGCCAAAGTGAATAAAAAGACCTCTCTGCCGAGGATGGGCAGGGGGAGAAACCTTCTCCCCCTTCTCTCCCCAGAGCTACAAAGTAGGCACCTGCCTACTACTAAATTTGCTGTAAAAGTAGGCACGTGCCTACTTTGTGGTTCTAGTGATAATCTGCTCGACTTATTGTACAGAGATGTGTACTTAACCCTAAGTCTTATATAAACTTCTGTCGCGTTTCCCTGTAGGAGAACCGTGCAATGAAAATTGCGCCTCGAATTGGGATACGTGATTATTACTAAGAAACAGAAACGCTCGGTTGCGCAATGAAAATTGCACACCGGCTTGGCATGGTCGCGACGCGGAAGACTGGTCGGGGGACGGCGCTGCAGCGCGCCGCGAGCACACTAATTACAGCGTACGGTACAGCAATGGCAGCGCAACGTAAGCACGCGGAGAATTCGGAAACTATACAGAGAGGCGGCGAACGACGCGTGTGTACTGTACGGCGGCCGAGAGCAGAATAAAGCCATATCCGTATATATAAATTACTCTATGGAATAAAGCCTGATCGGTTGGTAATCTGTCTGGTATTTTTATAGCAATGAACAAACAACAGATGGCGTAGTGGGAGTGATACACGTATATTTCGTTGTAGTAACGACTTGTTTTGAAATAACTTAATTGTTTGTGTAAAATAATGAACAATCTCCCACATATATTCTCTTTTATTATTGTGTAGATGTGTACATCTAAATGTTTGATTACAGCATTCTGGGTTTAAATTCAGCCACTTTTATTTCTGCACATTTTCTCAAAATCCTCATATTATTACTTCTTACTTTTTTCGAGAAGTCCGTTTTAACTCCAGTAAAGCCTACTATCACTTTACTGAGGAGTATATAGGGACTCAGTGAAAAGAGAAGACACATTTTACATCAGGGATATAGGTACCTAGCTTTGATTATTTATTTGAATAATCAAAGGGATATACCACTTTTTTACATGAAAATAATAGCAGTGTGTATGTGTACGCTAGTACATTAGTATTCTGTGGTTTAGATCTTTACTCAGAATAATAACTAGTCTCTATAAGTAGGTAATAAATATGAAACGGGTTGCCAGTACATAAAAGAGAAGAATAATGAGTATTACTGTAATTAACACAAGAGAAGAAGAAAACTTTTGACGTGTAAACTTCAAAACTTTCTATTTTTAGAACCTTATATTTTACTTTTTAATCTTTTGTGTAATAGGTAATCACTAATTAATTATTTCTGTACAAACGTGACGTTATTACTCTTTCTAATAAGAAGGTACATACATGGTTTATTTATTTACATAATATATAGATTATATGATGCGTAGCTTGAAAACTAATATATCATTCAAGATTTCATTCATATGTTACAGATTTTTCAGCATGTCTTTGGTACGAATTTTCCAATTAGTAAAAGCGACGCGAAGAAACTTATTAATATGTAATCCAGTAAGTCAATACCTAATTTAAAATCGTGTGTTTTTGGTGTTTGAAAATGTGTTAACCAGGATTCAAACTAAATACTATTGAAACCAATAATGTTATATTTATTTTGTAAATATAACATCATTGATTTAAACCTAAAACATGTTTTCTTCAATTCATATTTGTCTGGCCTTAGTGGGTTTAGTAGGCAGAAGCTCCACATAGCCCATTTTCTCAGGGGGCCGAGTACCGGTGTACAGGTTCCTCCTGCATCACCAAAAGAAAAGGAACAGTGGACGACCACCACAAGAGTTTGTGGGTGAGACTCGGACCAAATCACAATGCACGGAGCATTTGCTCTAAAACCGTGTGTCCTGAAAGAGTCTTTTTTTTTGTTGACCCACTAGATTTTTACTAATGTGTCTAGGGAAGGTCACAGTACAACGATACGCAGCTGAACATGACATATTTTTATGTTTGTATATACTAGTAGCCAAAACACAAGATTTGCGTGTATTTTGCAAATAATTATTTCATGACAGACTCATAGCCGACACAAACTACACTGACTGTTTTAATCATGTTTTGCTCGTGGTTACGCTCAATGAAACGGATGCATTGAATGTCACTTCAAAATTGTTGAAAATATAGACAAAATTCCTATGAATTGCTATTAAAAAAATTACATACATACATATCTTCCCAATGTATCCTCAACGGGGTAGTCAGGGAGGACGGAGCGCCAAGCGTCGCGGTCCTTACATACCTCATCATTCTCCTCACATATTTTCGCCTTCGTATGCGAGTGCTATTGACATTTCCGCTTGCTAACACTCTGGCTATTTATTTAAAAAATATTATAATTAAATAAACAAATGAACAAATAAGTAATCATTTAAAATAATAGATTGTGCTATGAATAATAACATTTTCCATTAACAAGATGACAGGTTTATTTATTATAAACCTGTCATCTTGACAATGCCGACATATCCGGTGCAGTGAATGAAGTTGGTGTATTGCGTAACGTAGAGACGTTCTTAACTTCTGAAAATAACTCCAAAATATAGTTTATATAAGATTGCTATATATACATATACCAACAGCAAAAGATGAAAACTGATGTTCCACGATTAAATTTCTCGACTTCAACTATTTTCTTAGAGTGCGGACTCCTATTTCAATCTGCTCCTGAAAATAACTCGGAAATACACCTACTAGTTTATATAAGATTGCTATATATAGATATACCAACAGCAAAACAAAACCAGATGGAGAATTATAAAGATGTTTCGATATTAAACTCGACTTCAACTATCTCTATAGAGTACGGACTCATGTCTCAATACTGCTCCATGTATAAAGCGGATTTCGATCTGGCCTTTAGCCGGACGCTACCGCGGTACGCTCGCTTCGCTCGCTCGGCTCGCGCGTTGTGTAAAAACACCTAACCCATCCTAACCAAAGAAAACGTTACAAATATATCGTCGTGTTTGTACAAAGTTACAAAAAAATTTGCAAAATTTTACCCAATGTGAAACAATCTAAACCTTAGCCTACATTTGTCATCACGATTTCCTCCCAAGCATTTCACCATTAGACCACATTAAAGTTTCAGTGATTGCAGTTATAACAAAAATTTTATCGTGAAAACTGTTAATTATAAAGTTTATCATTTTTTTATAGGAAAGACCATTAATTTTAAAGATGTGATTTATATTTTATATCAAAAGTAGCAATTTTATAGAGAAAACCATCTATTTTAAAATTGAGATTTGTAGATAAAATTACTAATTCCTAATGAGAAATTGAAATTCGTTTGACACACGGTGGTAAGAGCGACAACTTATTATGACTTCCATTATGTTTGTTGGTCCGAAGTCCGAAGTCTCAGTCCAATCCAGTCTCACCCTCAGGGAACTGGGTATCTGTGTTCAGGTTTCTCCTGCGTTACCAAAAAAGCACACCAGCCGTGCGATTCTCTAAAGCGAATTAGTCGAATTCACTTCTAAATCCGCGGTGAGATTGTCAACAGTGGACTGGTATTCTCTAAAGTCGACAGAGATACTAGCGCCGCCTCGATGAGTGCGGCAGCGAATCATACCATCGTTAATAAATTTTTTGACGTTTCGCTAAACATGAAAATCTAATCTAAAAAAAACAAGTTTTATTTAATGTAATTATCTCAGAGAAGTTAAATACACAAAGACGAAATATCGACTGAGATGTTAACTCTTATAGCAATCCCCAATAAACTCTCATCTAAGATCACTTCACTTCGCTCCTAGAATGTTTGGTTTAGGGAATTCCATTTGAAGGTCAAGTGAGTTCGAATGCGAGGTGGGGTGAATTGTCGAGCGAGTCTCGCTTTGGTGATTCCGAGTTTTTACAGAATTGCATGGCAGGTATCCGTTTTCCAAACAGAAGGCTCTGGATTCGATTGGGGTCAGATCAATTTAAAATAATAGCGTGTTGGACATGAATATGGTTCTATAACAAATTAAAATAAAGTAGTCTAAAAAAATAAAAAAGGCCGGGTCTGTAACATCCGTTACTTAGTTTTTTTATTATTAATGCATACGCCTTTCAACTCAGATGTAATATGCTGTTATTATGTCTGCTGTGATTTTAGTTGTAAAACAACCGATTAAATCTATTTGAAATCATAGTCAACAGTTTAAAACCCGAAACAAACCATTATAATGGTTGAATATTCGACTACGTCGTAAAAGAGGGTGTTATATTTTACATGAAACATGATTAAGACGTAAAATAATTGCGTAAATGTAGATTTACACCACAATAGGTTTAAAAATGCTTGAAAAAATTTATAATGTAAGTGCCTACATTACATTACATACCTATAGCATAGCCTATACGTAGACAACCTATCCACTGATCCTACAATAAATCTATAGGAATAGAACAAGTTTACTAGATTTAATTTAGTTACTTAGCTAACGTTAGGGTTAGGTAGGATAATTTAGGTGCTGTGGTTTGATCTATGCGACAATTTTATGTTTATAGGAGTTTTGTCATAAATATGTAACAATTCCATATGTAAATGCGGTTTGCATCGATTGATAACGGGTAAAAACAAACCTGAAAAATCACATTTCGTTGTTCAATGAGATGAGGAATTTGATGACGTAATGATCAGAACAGATTTCAACCATTTTAAACCAATCATTTTGTTTAAAAACGTTTTAAAAATTTGGTGTTAAACCGACCGCTTTAATTCGTTTTAAACCGGCTTTACATCTATAGGTGTGACATATGGACAACACAGATATGACGACACTAAAAGGATTCCGTTTAGTAATTTTTGACAAACTACAAAAAAGGAGGTTCTCAATTCAGTCGTATTTTTTTTATGTTTGTTACCTCAGAACTTTGTCATTTATAAACTGATTTGAAAAAAATTTTTTTTTATTCGATAGGATATACTTCTAAATTGATGCCATTTAAATTTTACTGGTATCGGAGCTTAGACTTCGAAGATATACCAAATAATACCAAATAACGCTAACTATTTATAAGCTTTATTTATGTTGATAATTCTCTTGTACTCCATCTCGCTCCAGTATTAGAAAAGAAATTAATCGTAGACCTACTCTAGATATTTATTTAGACCAAGGTCACTCAAAAGGGAGAATAAAAAAAAATAAAAAATAAATTGAACTGACTTCAAAAATAAACACTGAAAAGTACAAATATTTACTAATCAAAAGTCAAGTACAAAAATAACTTTAGAAATACGGTACAAATAGGTACCTATATATCATAACTAAATTTCACAGTTATTGAAGTAGGTGCCAAATCAATGTAGAACAACAGAAGTTCTATTGGATTTGTTTGGTAGGCTTGGCATTGACTTCAGTAACTGTCGAATGTATCGTATTGTAGTAACGTATTTATAAAGTTATGTTTATTCTTGAGTTGTGATTAGTAAAGGACAATTGTTTTATACTTTTCAGTGTTTTTTTTTGAAGTCGGTTTAATTTTTTTCTTAAATTTTTGACTTCTAATCTTTGAATACGAATTTGCGTTTGGATATTATTGGGTGTTCACTGCTTTATAACGACGCACTCACTGTAGAAGCACTTAGCTTGAAGTATAATATATTATGTAACTCTCTGAATGTTTTTTTATTTATTTCGTTGTAGTATTTAGTAAATCTGACGTCAAAATACTCGTCGAAAGCCGAGTCGTTCCTCAGCGGTACCAACGCAAATTACTTGGAAGCCCAATATCTGGATTGGGCCAAATCTCAAGGAGTCGATGCGGTAGGCATTGATATTTTAGCTTTTTATTACACCTTATGGCGGTTCAAATACCGAATAAGAAAGAGTGTAGATGTGTGAAATAAATGGCTTACCGCCATCTCTGAGCATTATTATTTTACTATTACTTGACTTGGCTTACGGGGTAGTTAAGGTTGGTTGGACGGCTAAACATCGCGGTTCTTACGTATTTCTTTCGCCTACTGATGATTATGTCGAATGATAAAACTAATCAATAACCTACTGTCAGAATTTCGAGCTCTTTAAATCAAGTAACATTAAAACAATAATATATCTATAAGAGATGGTGGTAAGTCCCCAGGTTTTCCTTTCACGAAGAGTACAAATAATAGATTCTCCGAATACAGCAGGTTTTTTTTATAAATAAAAATACTTGTTATAAGTTACATACGTTAGTTGTACGTATTTAATGTTACGGAGAATCATTAATTTATAAATATTTACTATTCTGTTCAATATAAACTTGCGATGCAATTAAGTAAAATAAACATAATTTGCATTGATTTTCAAGAATTTGTCGAGCATGTTATAATTACCATCATTTCTGTTATACCACCACAGTCCTGGGATAACTTTTACGAGAGTCTAAGCGGTCCTGCGCTCAAAATTGAAGAGTTTGAAAACGAATTCAGTCCTACCACTGTCAGTATGTATCGGCCTGTTTAAAATTATTGTTTTAATAAAAGTATCATAATAATCTCCATTGAAACACACCTATTGTATGACTTTGATTAAGTTCTAAGGATCGGAGGCAAACCGGAGCACATGTTATAGTACTAGTTTAATTTTAGCGATTAGTAATTTAATTTAATCTACTTAACAATAACTAGAAGAAAAAACCCGTTTACAGAGCCGAAAGAGAAGAGTTCGAAAAAGGATGATCTAAAAGAGAAAATAAAATTACATTTGGCTGTACAAAACCTTATAAGAAGTTATCAGGTTGGATATTATTCTGTCATTATTTATACGAATATTTTAATAGCCTCCTAGCCAGTGCCGAATTAAAACTATTTGATGCCTTAAGGGCCTTCAGCAATCCACGCCTATGGACCACTACCCACTATTAAACCAGTAGGTACCGATTTTTTTTAAATTTTCTCTATAGTATGTAAGAAAGAAGTAAGCAGAATAGCTGGGATCAATTTGAATGTTGAATGAATCTCAATAAATGTGATGCCCTAAGCATTTGCTTAATTTGTTTATAGACTAATCCGGCACTGCTCCTAGCTAAGATTTTATTAATCGAAAAATAATTGTATGTACCAGTGTCGCGGTCACCTCCTGGCTAAGATCGATCCCCTGAATCTAACTATGGGGGCTCGTTTCATCGGCAAAAATGAGAATGCAGCCATGGACATGAAGGGACTGGAATGTCGAATAGTTGCTAGGGAGCTGGGTTCTATTTTGTGTATGTATTTTGCATACTAGTCAGATGATAGTATATACCTAAGCGTATTTCTCGAGGTTAAGATGCTCAGGACAGCTTAAGAAGCTTTAAATTAGTTGATAACATGCGTAAATATTACATGGAAAGTACATCCGTAAATCTCACAAAACTAGATTTTTGTATAAAAAAAAATATATTATTATAATTTTCCCACCTCGGCTATACAGACTGTCCACCATTCAGGTTAAAAAATTAAAGGCCTGAAAATAAATTGGTTAAAAATAACAGTGCCCCGTTATCCTACTGTGACATAAAATTATCGATTCATCATTTGCGACATCCCATTAAGAAAAGCGTAGAAAGAAATTGATAACTTTCATTTGTGAAGTGTGATCTTGCGATAACAAATTCAGGCTTGAAAGTTATCAATTTCTTTCCACGCTTTTCTTAACGGGATGTAACAAGTTACAAATGATACCATTGAGTTACAAGATCCTTGATTACAATCGCTTTTAAATACTCAAAACTTTAATTTTACTGTTTCTCTTTTTGAAACTTTTGAAATATGTGGGTAGGAAAAACAAATATTTTAATTCCAGGTGAAGAGCAGATGGACATGGTCTTTAGTTTGCCCGACAGAACATTCATTGGTGGCAAGGAAACAGAACTGACTCTCAGGTATATTGTAAAGTCTACTGACAAAATTATTATACTGGGTTAAATTTACCATTTTGATGTAAGAAAACAGAGTTCGACCCTCATTCAAAATTACATTAAACTGCAAAACTGTGTGACTGATATATTATGTACATAAATTATTGTGTGTTCTTGAACTGTGTTTATTATAAATATTTATTTATTTATTTAAGAACACGCATAAATAGATTTCACTGGAGTTAGGTCGTTACTACATTATGGTAAAAAACATAATTATGTTTTAGAACTTTTATTGGTAGGTAATCTTTAAGGTATTGCAACTTGCAACACAATTAAACTTTGGCATGTATGTTGTATTTATTGAATATATACTACACTATTTGTAACATGAATTATGTGTATACAAACAGTATAGCGCCCCCTAAAAAAGGTAGTTTGCGGAAACGGAAATCATAAAATAGTTAACAAAATACAGATTATAGACGTCAAAAACATATGACGCTCGGGAGAGTTTTTGGCAGGATTGTGTGGGTAGCGGTTGAGCGTTTATTTGAATTATTTGCAAATGGTTTCCAGTGGGCATTGTGATGCAAAATTGGCGTAGTTTTACGTTCTGAGTATCTACGCTGTTGTGCTGTTATGTGAAATTATTGAAATAAATGCTTACTTAGTAGAATGATGTTGGGATTTTTTTGTAGCTTAGTCTGCCTCAGCGGATCCTATCAGAAAGACCGCATCTATATATTTTTCGCCAGAAGCTCCAAGAAACATCTAAAATGTATTACATCGACATTCTGATGAAATAATGTGAAGAATTTATCTGTTTGTTACTGAAGACGTCGGTTGTATGGGCTAAGATTCTTTTACCTTCTGTCTTAAGGGAGAATCGTACTACTACGACGTTCGAAAGTTTCTCCACAAGTAAAATTACATCAATGCAAACTACTTTTATTTCAGAGAAATCATAAACCGTCTCGAAAATAGCTATTGTCGATCTATAGGAGCAGAATATATGCACGTGTACGATTTGGACAGTCTAAACTTTATAAGGGAACGGATGGAGTCGCCGGATGCGTTCGACAAGACTGTCGAAGAAAAGAGACTCATTATGCGACGACTTACGAAAGCAGTTTTGTTAGTTTAATTTTGGCTCCGCTTATAATTTTTTCTTAGTAAAATAAAATTTCCACAGGGACATAATATTATATTTTTGGGATGTTTTAATAATCTAAGTTCTAAGTGAAAATATTTCTACTTGTTAAAAAAATAAACATTGTACTTTAAGTTATAATCAGACTAGTAAAGCGTATTACATGCTTAATTTAAATAAAAAAGTAACTAAGGGTCTGTTTCACAATGTCCAAGTGTCAATTTGTAACTAAACTAGTAGATTACTTAGTAAGTGAAACCTTCCGTCGATATACGATGCGTTTTACAAACTCCTATCTCAAAATTGAAAGTGCCAAGTACCTACTTGACGGTTACTTAAGCAGCAGACCGGCAACCTCGCATTTGTATTACGTTTCACTAAAAAATAAATTAAATATTTTTTAAAGATTTTAAGTATAACAATGATGTATCTTTATTGTTTAGGCATATATTTTACGTTTTGTGTATAACACCCCCCTAACGGCTCCAGCCGTGATTTTACTGAATGATTTAAATGTTTTGTGTTTTTTTTTGTTTGGTGTTAGGTCGTCGTAAATTTGTTACATGACTAGTGACTGCAACGACGACGGCCAGCCGGCTTTGCTAATTCTATATTTTAAAGATTTCAAAAATATATAAATACATAGACCAAAATGCGATACACAATAATAACGTTTTTCATGTTATGGATAAGTTGCAAAAGTATACGAATTAAACACAAGTAGCAGATCCGCCCCGGTTTGATGTTCGAAAAAGTCATCAAAGTCATTTTCAGTTGCATCGAAAATATCTAAGTAATTTTAGGGAAATTACAAAATTACTACGATCACAAAAGCATTCTATTTGGTACTCTAATAGCTGTCAAGTGATTTACTTGTCAAGTAACGGCAATACTTGCCACTCCATCTAGCCTAAATACTCGACAGTTAACGTCATGGTTAGCCCTACTCGGTTATTTGGGTTTCACCAAATAGTGCAAGTGGGGTATTTATCTGACGATTATGTTACGAGTAGCTTAGTTGGAACTTTACTTGGATATTGTGAAACAGGCCCTAAGTCTTAAATACTATGACTGCAAGGGCGAGATATTAGATATTAAATCTAACATCGTGTGGCTTAGCCTGGAGAAATATTTTGCCACTAAATGGCCGGCGGAGAAGCGATTCGGATTAGAAGGTGGCGAAAGCATGATCGTAATGCTGGAGGAAATTGTCGATACTAGCACTAGGCTCGGCGTCCAATCCATCATTATGGCTATGCAGCATCGAGGTAACTTTAGAATTACTCTTTAATATTTCAATCTATTCTTTTTAAATGCTTTATGCTATTCCCCACCATTTCTCGTAAAATTGGGTTGATCGTGTACAGTTACAGATTTTAAATCTTACGTTTTTTTTTATTTTGTAATAATTTCATCCGTTACTGAAATACAGCCTGAAAACCCTCATTGGGGTATACGCATTATTTTCGAAAATGGTTTTCAGGCTGTATTCATATACATATATATATGATTTAAAATATCTTAGTACTCAATTTATGTTTGGACGATTGCATTTAATTACATCTGCAGCTGCGATTGAATTTAAACATTTCTATAATTGTTTTCTTTTTTATTCTATAAAATACTGAACTAAACGCCTAAAGCAGAAATTTTACCATAACAGGAAGTACATAATTTACAATTGATACCTACGTATTATTCAGTGTGGTTGTAAACAATGTACCTACCTGACCTGTACAAATAAAATTATGCCAATTTCACAGTAGATGATCAGCTCTTTATCGTTATGCAAATATCTGCTAAAAACTATAGTACAATTTACTCATGATTCTAACCATGACGAAGTAATTAATGTTTTTTGTTGACTTTTTAACGTATTATTAGGCCGATTAAACATGTTGGTGAATGTATGCCGCAAGCAATTAACGGATATTTTTGCTCAATTCAAACCCATGGAACCTAAAGAGCCAGTAAGTACAAACAGACTTTACAAGTACCTACAACGACTTTACTCTCTATAATTATCTACTACTATCTTCTGGGATTAAATATAATTGCCACCAAAAAAAACTATGGGACCCTAAGTTCTCTTACTTAAAAATACACAATACATATAGTATACTAAACGCCAAAAAAATGAAAACCTCTCGCAAGCCGCGTTAAGGAACTTCATTCCAAAAAATTTGGCTAAGCGTTAGATTAGATTAACAACTGGTTCCCATTTTGACGCATGATCGTAAATTTTTTTTAAATAATTCCTGGAGGTTAAAACTATGCCCGTATAGTTGATGTTTACGATATTTCTATACTTAAGAACGACTAGCAGACTGTAAACTTTAGTGTTAGGATTTTTTAACTATTTGAAAAGTCTTCTATCAAAAAACAATTATATCACTAACACCTCGATAATATATAATACACCTCAATAAATACATCTCATTATGTATAAAAACTCCAAAATAGTAATTAATTTAACGTACTTACTCGTAATTCCGAAAATGTTATCTGTCAGCACCTCTAGAATCTTAATCTGACGATAACAAAATGAGTAAGAAAAAAAGAAGTGAAGCGTAATACTTAATAAAATTAAAATCAATAACCAAGGTAGTGAGACTGAACTCAGATACAAAACTTCTCACTACTGTTTATTATTATTTCTTTATTACTTCTCTATTTTCGTTTTCTCCGAACGCAACCTCATGTCTAGTTGTAACCAATCAATATCTTTGACTGGCCTGTCGGGACGGTGGTAGAGCCTGTCTTCTAAGCCGGGGCCCCGGGTCCGATCTCAGGTCAGATCAATTAATAAAACGAACTTTTCTATTTTGGCATGGAGTCTGGGTGTTACTGGACAAGAGCCTGTTTAGTTTGGGGTGACACAATTTGTGTTATTATCTGAAGTGTTATTATTATTATTACTATTATTGTTATCGTTGTTTTTATTGTTATTTATTATGTTTGCAGTTTGTATATAGTTTAGTTTGATATATACAGGGTTCCGGCGACATCAAGTACCATCTTGGTACATACATCCACCGCTTCATCCGCCGCACTAATAAATACATAAAAGTGTCCATGAGCGCCAATCCCTCGCATTTAGAAGTGGTCTCACCTGTGGTTCAAGGGAAGACCAGAGCGGAGCAGTTTTTTAAAGGAGACAGTAATGGCGACAAGGTAACTGACTTACATAAATAGTTTCACATTATTTGCTATTCGGGGCAAACAGAACATGAAAACAACAAAACTAAACTTTGAAGTCACTCAGGAATAAAAATCGATTTGAATTTGCAGACCGATAGTAAGCGAAACCAGCGGGTTATTCACAAACGTTGGAAACTCAACGGATCGGATACGGAAAGTTGAGTTTCCAACGTTTGTGAATAACCCCGCAGATCTTATTTGCTAGTCCACCTACGTTTCGCCTAAGTTTTTTATAATATTGGGGATATACAATAATTTCTTTCATAGCAAAGAAAATTTGATAAACTTCCCTTTTTGTATCTCCTACAATCTTCTTTCCCATTCATTAGGTAATGTCCATTATAATGCACGGTGATGCTGCTTTTGCTGGTCAAGGAGTGGTCTACGAAACAGTTGGTTTAAGGTAATGTATTTCTTTTTCGGCGATTATAAGAAAAAAGAAATCTGTTTTGAAATATTTTGAATTGTTTTTCAAATTATTTGAATTATTGTTTTTGAATTATTACTTCTTAATCTTAGATGTATCATACTTATTCACTCTCATCTAATCCACTCACTTTACATCAATTACATATGTTTCCTATAACTTGTTAGCGAATTTAAGCTTTGTATTAGCTTGGTTGTAATAGCTTACAATTTTTGTTCAATTTTTTTCGTTAATCAAACAATTCCTCATGTTACAGCAATTTACCGGCGTTTACTACTCATGGATCCATACACATTGTTTGCAACAATCAAATCGGTTACACCACCGATCCAAGATTTGCCCGGAGTTCGCCTTACTGTTCAGGTTATAACAGAAAATAATATGTATAAAAAGAGATAAAAGTAATGAAAAACAAGTACATATAAAAGAAATAGGAAAACAGAGGCAATGAATAGAAGTTATATCTTATCCCAATTTCAAAAAATGCATTTGATTTCAATTTGAGTATAACATGTCTATCCGAATTCAAAAAATAACGATGTTAAAGACGGTAGGTAAATATTACTAACTAACAATTGGGGCTGCAGTCCCGACTTAGCGATTATTTTCATAAACTAGCGATCGATAAAAATAACGAAAAAAATCGCTTGCACGAACACTTTGCGAGCTGTCAAATTTGATCGCAAAAACCATAACAGCAATCGTAAAGTTGACAGTTAGATTCGATATGATTCCAATCACAATCGATAGTTTTAATGTAGAGACTTTAAAAAATCGTTAAAAATTAATCGTTATGACTTATCAACCGAAATCAGTCGTAAAGCGATCGCTATCTATGTCGAGACTGCAGGGGCAGGCCATTTACATTATTACTTTTATAAGGTTATTTCAAAAGGATGGGTAAATACGAAAGGGTATTAAACCACTCATGACAACGGAAAACTTACGTTTTACAACTTCGCCAATAGTCAACGGTTCTAGTCTAACACCTCAAAATTAAACAAAAATAAAGGTGAAGCAAACCTAATATCAGTTGTTTTACGTCGCTAGCAAACCTTTGCAGTCTTATTACAAAAATAAGCATTAGTACTGGTTTAAACTGGGACTAATAGATCTGGGATTGTTACAGTATTAAAGGCAGTACCCGGTTTAAAATGTGTTCTAATTACAAATCGAAGACCAACCGAGGATCAGTTAGTATAAGTTCCATCCATGGTTTAAATAATATCCACAGATAGAAAACAAAAAAAGTGGCTATAATTCATTCTTTCACACAGACTTCATTCGCACAACGTTCCGTGTCTCAAAATAATGATATTATCAACTCACATTAAATGCATTAGTAATTGTTATTTAGCAATACAAAACTACATCAAAAAAAATGTTCTTTGTTTGGGTTTTAATATGCTACATCGCACGTTCTTATTTTGACGCGTTTTTACAATCAACTTGTTACATTTTTTTAAGACTAGCGTGAAACGGAGCGAAGTAATACGCTAGTATACGTATATTAGTATTCTGTGGTTATAAAAACGCGCGCAATTAAAATATCCATTTTATTATTACAAATAGAATCGAAGTTAGTCCACAGATAAACTAGGGGTCTTGGCTGTTTAATTTTGGTACCATAGTTAAGCCATGGTTTAGTGTTAAATGTCATTTTATAATAACGTTTTAATTAGTACCTGGTTTAAATCTGGTTTAATCCTAGTACTATATTTAAACCGTGTTTTGGAATAAGGCGGTTGGAATATAAGGCATAATGATAGGGTTGTACATTTTTTCCCTTTTAAGTGAATGTTTTTTGTTGTTTGGAAAACAAAATAAACATATCCCTTAGTTATTACATCTGCAACACATCAATCAACACTGACACGTTAAACTCTGGCGGATTTATACGCCCTTTCACAATAACCTTGCATATATAAACCCGCGCGTATTCGAATTCAACGTACGTTATGTCAATATTTCAAGTCAGTCTACCAACTACTTTTTGAGTTTTGCGACCACAAACACATGTAAATCAAATTTTTATATACTATAAGAAAATATTTATTTTTATAAATAAGAAAATAGATAAATATTAGTCATCATCGTCAATTAAACAAAATCCTAAAATCGTGCTCAATCCCATTCACTTACACAAGTTTCTTATAGCTACTTTCCATGTGTACCTTTTCTTTGTGCGATTTAGCAAAAGCTCGCTCATTGGTTTACACTACGTTAACTTGAACATGCTCTCCAATCTTGCTCGAAATTACTTGCTCGAAAAATTCACCGTTCCGCTTTGGATGTCGTCCTATGCAAAAAGCTAAAATTATATAATCTAAATTATACATCCATTCACGCTATATTCCTAACAGGGTAAACAGAGAGCACGTAGCACCAAGGAAAGCTGTCCTTACATACTTCTTTCGTTTTCTCAGTACCCTATAGGCACTCGAGCTTTTTGATTTAACATGATTATGATGGACATGATGTTGAGTAGAGTAAACAGAGAGCACGTAGCACCAAGGAAAGCTGTCCTTACATACTTCTTTCGTTTTCTCAAACCCTATAGGCACTCGAGCTTTTTGATTTTCTTAAATCAGCCTTCGTCTTGGCTTTCATCTACATACATATTCGAAATCCAAACTTTCCTTCCTTCATATTTGCAAAACATTTCATCCAATCCCGCTATACTACTTGTACGATTTTTTTATATATCAGAGGCGGCAGACGAGCAAGCGTGTCACCTGATGGAAAGTGATCACCGCCGCCCATGGACACCCGCAACGTCCAGGGAATCACGGGTGCGTTGCCGGCCTTTTAAAATGTGTCAAATTATTCTTCATTTTAAACAATTTATTATCATAACTGTAGTCGTAAATCATAACATCTGTAGATGTGGCAAAGGTCGTCGATGCACCAGTCTTGCACGTAAACGCCGATGACGCAGAAGCCGTGTCACATGTAGCCCGAGTAGCGATAGAGTTCCGCTGCAAATTTAAAAAGGACGTGGTCCTCGACCTCGTATGCTACCGTCGGTTTGGACACAGTGAGGAGGATGAACCTATGTTTACGCAACCATTCATGTACAAGAAGATAAAATCTATGAAGACTGGTTTGTATTCTACTTTAATATAAATATATCTCTTGCAGTTTTTTTTTTGTCTAAACTTCTTCTAACCCCGTGATACCAAGATTAGTACGTCTAATTTCTAACTTATGATAGCACGCAGATTCAATTTCTCCTCGTTTAGAATATAATAATAAATAAGATATCTACAGGTTAGCAACAAGTCACTTTGTCTTTGCATCATTTATTGTACTTTTTTACATCTACATCGATAATCCTAAGTCAACAAGTTCGTAGAGATTACACACACACACAATCACGTCTTCAACTACGGAGCATCTTCATAAAAGGTAGACGGTTATTCTTTTTAAGAATTCATCCGCATCAAGGTAATCTAAGATGTGCGTGCCCCTGTGCAAAATTGATAATTTAGAAACCTGCGCCGAGCCGAAGGGTTTACCTGTACACACGTTCTAATTTGCTGAACCCTCAACATGCAACATCGCAGTTGAATGATAAATCTTGGCAAATGATCACCGATCGGTCTTAAGTAGTCTGATTTTATTTATGACCACGATATGCGTATCTGCATCTGCTTATGCATCTTCAAAATAAAGAATTTCCAAACATTTAGTAAAGTATAACTAGCTATATTATATAGATGTAGATAATCATGTCTTTTTAAATTTCAAGTTGATCAAATATACGCTGCAAAGTTGAAAGCTGAGGGGGTGGTAACCGACGCGGACATCAAAGGATGGGAGAAGGAATACATGGATACACTTAATATGCATTTCGAGCTCGCTAAGAAGGTCACCAAACTAAGTATCATGGACTGGATTGATACGCCGTGGACAGGCTTCTTTGAAGCCAAAGATCCTATGAAGGTACTTATTATTTCTTCATTTATTGGACTTCATGTTTCGTCTCTCACTTTCCTTCGCCTAATTCTCAAGAAACTATCGATATCTCATGTTTTACTGGGTCTGCACTCAGCCCCTATCTACGCGTGAAGTTTATATTTTGTAGAGCAGAATATTATTACCGAATATTACTGCTTATTATAATTAATTCTGTGTCAACTGCATGGAAACTGGAGTTGAGACAATGGCCTTTTTATTTTATTACGTTACACCTCTCATCTGACAGATCGAAGAAACCGGAATAAGTGAACAGACGATAAACACGATATCGAAACACTTTTGCACACCGCCGGAGCCATGGGCATTTGAAATCCACAAAGGAATAAACAGGATACTAAGCAACCGAGAAAAGATGGTACTAATATAGTTTCATTATTTAACTTTTGTCTATAGCGCGACTTTTTAATTGATACCTAGCTATTAAATGACACGTTCTACATAAATCCCGAATTCCACAATAAGGTGAAAAGGCTTCTGTATCATCATTAGTAGCCGGAAAACACTGACCAATTTATTATGTACTTTCACGTCACAGTTAACCTATTACCAACTTCAGAATACACCCAGATCTAAGCGTATAGCACCCAGATCTAACGTTTTGAACCAGTTCCTTGCAAAGATCATCTTTACATTGTCCTTTGTGATACCGCGACAGTACAGCGACTGTAGGAAACGTCGGCGTCGTATTGACTTTAGAGAAATATATCTCGCGTTGTACATCGTGCCTGATCCATAACTCGAATCTTACACACCGTGCTTTCCCTTTTGTTACAAGTATCAATTAATGAGATCTGATAAGTACGCTTTTTATAATGTTTTCATCGCATCGTTCTGAGTCTTATTCGGATTGTAAAATATTAAAGAAAGTAAAAGTTTAGATTGTAAACGTTATAAAATATGATCTTAGGTAAAAGATGGTATCGCTGATTGGGCCATGGGAGAAACTCTAGCTTATGGAGCGTTACTTAGAGACAAGATACATATTCGCTTCACAGGCGAGGATGTGGAGCGAGGAACTATGGCCCACAGGTATATGAGACTATTTTTGTATCCGTGTAAAATTCCGTATTAGGGAAGGGTAAACTAAGTACTAAAGTGACCACAAGATAAACATTTTGAATATAAATAATGTTTACTTAAAAAAGTATAATTTATTTAAAAAAGTAAAGGCTACATATATTTTTCGGTAAAGGTAAATTGTATCGTGATCTGTAAGACTTCAATAAACGATTGGTAATGCTTTGCCCTATTGATATTTTTATTTCGCTGTATAGAATTTTGATATCACCGTTATCCATATATCAGCCATCATCCATCCATATCATCCGCTCAACGAAGGCCTGTTTTTCAAGCCAAAAGCCAAATATATTTAACAAATGGAGTAAGTGGGAGAGATAGAGTGACAAAATAAATGCACTTTATCTATTACGTCACAGATAGTGACCTACCACATAGGAAGGTCTTGAAATAGAAAAAATATACTTATCTTAAAATTTGAGCTATTTGTGAAAAATGGCTCTTAAATAAATCTATTGGTATAGCTGCAGCTGCCTCTAGGGCTAGTATATAGAATACTCCTGAATTCTCTTCATATCGTATTGAATTAAAATTAGTTTGCTTTCGTATCGTCTAGACACCACGTGCTACATCACCAAGGCGTGGACGGCGCTACATTCAGAATGCTTGACACACTTTATCCTGATCAAGCGATCTACAGTTTGCATAACAGCTCGCTGTCTGAATTTGGTAAGTTGTAATATGAATGTTACAAACCTAAAATGAGTGTATAAAAGCTCCACATAACCCGCAGTCTCGCCCCCAGGGGGTGGAGTACCTCTGTTCAATTTCTCTTGCGTTATCAAAGAAGTGTTACCGAAGGCTGAAAGTAATCTTTTTGTCTAAAGAATATTGTTATTCTTCCAAGTAATACAAATGTTGAGAATATGAAATAAATTTATTTACTCGTAACACTGCCAATTATCATAACATCAAGTTTTCAAAATTTGAGGTCAATGACTAGGTTATAGGTATTAGTATTATTCAGATCCTAATTCCTACATTTTTGAAACTTGAATATGACTTGGAAATAGGTAAATAAAAGGCTCGGAGAAATAAGTACACCAAAATTACAATATTTATTTATCTGGAACAGTTTGAACCATACTTGGTTAACATCGTCAACTCGTATACAGGTATTTTGGGCTACGAGGCGGGCTACTCGTATTCTAGCCCATACGTGCTCACTATTTGGGAGGCGCAATATGGAGATTTCGCGGATACGGCACAGCCTGTCTTCGATACCTTCATAGCGAACGGTGAAAGCAAGTGGGTATGCCAGTCGGGACTGGTGGTACAGTTACCTCATGGCATCGACGGCGCTGGTCCGGAGCATTCGTCAGGCCGCATTGAACGATACCTGCTGCAAGCAGATGACGATGAAGACAATATACCAGATCTGGACGATAAGGATATGGCATGTAAGGAACTAGTATGTTCTCCGGTTTTGTTTACTTTTGATTCTTATCCTTCTCCGAAAATAAGTTAGTATGAGGTGTCGAAATTAAAATAAGTGCAAACTATTCTAAAAAATAACCTGACTTATAACCAAATCTGGAAATTCAAACAAAACGATTTAAATGGAGATTAACGGGAGTTGAACAATTGATATCTACTTACCTAAAGATCGACACAAAAAAAAGATGCAGGACAACGTTCAAATATCTTCCGCACGGATCTCATATAACTTACATAACAATGCAGTCTCAACATAACAATATATCAGCCACAAGTCATAAACTACAATGAAAGAAAAACTTCTTTGCCCTCGATACATTTCGCATCATTCTATTTCTGTCGCCGTTGGTGTATGCTGTATATGGTACATGTATAAAGTCTGAAAGTAGTATCTTTGTCGCACTCGTACATACCTCTTGTAGACATAGAAATTGAAGAGTGTGGTCTAATCTAAGCTGGAATTCTCCAAGAAATACCTAGCTAGATGATCGTACGTAATACACCAGTCGTGTACACACTACACACTACGTAGTGCTCTAAAATGACCTTTCAAATTGGAACGTACCATATCCTTCTTTTTTATGTATAACAATGGTCGTACATATACCTGGAATATTAAGAAATTGTGTTCTTATTTTCACCCAGTTTGCACCTGATAGTGAAACGTCTGTCTATATAGAGCATAAATAGCACTTGCTTGCTTAAAGTCTAAAACGCATGGAATAAAATTGCTTTTGAAAAAAAAATAATATAAATACTTTCTTTAGTGAAGCAATTGCGGGCATGCAACTGGATAGTGGCGAATGTAACAACACCAGCCAATTATTTCCACCTAATCAGACGACAGATCGCAATGCCGTTCCGCAAACCAATCATCCTGTTTACGCCTAAAGTTGGTCTGAAGCATCCTTTTTACCGTTCACCTTTTAAGGATTTTCTGCCGGGCACCAGTTTTCAGAGGTGAGAAAACTTCATCTTTGCAGTGTTTGACCAGTTCCGACTTCGCACAGGTGGGTTCATTATAGTGGTAATATTTTACCGCAGAGCCTACCCAACAGCAAAAACAAGCTACTCAACAGCATAAACCTCATTTAGATCCATTTAGTAATTTTGAAGAGTAACAACATGAAAAGTAACTTTTGTTTCCATGCGAAACATAGGCGCGCCTCGGGGTTCAAACCGACTTGTATACCGTGACGAAAAACGGCACGATGCTCTCATGTGCTATCATTTTCCCTCTCCGCCGCCACTCTACTTTGTGTGCGTGGCGCCAATACCATAACTTTTTATTGGATTTTTTTAATTATAACTTCTTTCAATAACCATCAATTTCGACGCTGCACATCCGCCAGGCGTCCCGTGACGACCACGTATTTTTTAAAATACGAAATCAATGACGTTTTAAAAATAGGTGATAGAAAACATTTTGAGAACTAAATATACCTTACGCTTCCTCATTTATGCAATAACATAAGCCGTCGTTATTATTTTAGAGCAATCAGAGAGAGTGGACCAGCAAGCCAAAAGCCAGAGGGTGTCAAGAAATTAATATTCTGTTCTGGAAAAGTTGCTATAACTATCGACGAACTACGAAAAGAGAAAAAGCTAGAGGATCAAATTGCTATGTGCCGTATCGAACAGTTATACCCGTTTCCCTACGATATTATTTTACAAGAGTTTTGTAAATACGAGAAAGCCAAAGTTTGCTTCTGTCAAGAAGAACATAAAAATCAAGGACCATGGTTGTTTTCGAAAGTTAGATTAGAAAATTTATTTGAGAAAAAAATCGAGTGAGTATTTCATTACAATTTATAATTATATTATATTCTTAACGGAATCGAAAATTAATCTGTCAATTTGATATAAAAGGTGTATCACAAGACCACCAAGTGCAGCTTCTGCGACGGGTATCAAATGGATTCATGCAAAAGAACTGAAAGAATTGAAAGAGAAGATTGTAAAATTATAGTCGTGTATTAAATCGTGCAAGTATATTTTGTATGTTTTTTATTTTGAAATAAATTAACGCTATTGTGAGGATAGCAATGGTACCTATTACTTCTTTCTTTTCATTTGAATATCACCTTCGCCGCAATTGCGAATAAATATTCAGTACACACACACCACATAGCTCCACTTAGCCCTTCAATAGCACTCTTATTTTTTTCTACCCCAATTGTTTGATGGTCGTTTGATTGTAATTGATAGTTTATTCAAATTGATTAACGGTTTGGAGAAAAACGTTATTGGAAAAATGAAAAAAGGACTTTTTGGCGATAACGGGAGAAGCGAGGTTTTCATTTTATTTAGATTTTCTATTTTTGACGTTTTTAAGAGTTTTAAAGTACAAAAGTGATAATATATTGTGGTTTTAAAGTTCTGTATAAGTGAAAATAATGGAGTAGATCTAAATAAACATGCAGTGTAGCTGAAGTTCTCTCGCTCTTTCAAGAAGTCCTTTAAAAGTTCAGTAAAGCCTACTTTCACTTTACTGGAGGAGTTTTACGATAAGAAGAAAAAACGAATTTACTTCGAACGTGCTTCATGTCGATTCTATACACTTATTAATTAATACGTGACATTGGCAAATGCGCTAATCTGTGCGCCATGCCATGAAAAAAGAAAAAAAAAGAAATGAATGCTTAGATAGTTCGGGTACAAAGCAAGAATGAGTGATTATGATAAAAGATTAACACAGAAAATGTACAGAGCAAACGTGAGTGGTAGCAGATATGCCGAGGAAGGCCAAAGCCGACTTATAAATACGCTCCATACATTCACACAATTATAGGTACAATAAATAATAACGCCATAGTTTAGTGACTGGATAAGGAATAGACAATTTTTTTTTTGTTTCATAATATTGTAATAAATAATCAGACAAAGAATGAAGTCAAATCGCTGCCAGTAAAATATCACCCTATTCCATTGTTCAAATATTTTATCTTTTGATGAACAAACTTTGAACAAATCTCGGGCGTACCGGTTAATTCTTAAAAAATGCGTGTACCTCTAATTATATTTAATGTCGTAATGTATGCCTAATACTTTAAACTAATTTTGCCCAATAATTGAGGCACAGTTAAAAAAAAGTAGTTCGTAATTAATGTCACCTATATCACATAAATTATGCACTGGTCAACTTATGGATTTATAAAGTTTAACATTTAACCATTTATAGCCATAATTAAAGTAAGTAAATAAACTATTCGCTTTCAACGTGAGCAACACAAGTGTATAGAATAAATCCAACTTACGTACTAGAACGATTGCTAATAAATAAAGACTAAGAGTAATAGAAAGAAATTATAATTTGCATATGGGGGCCAATTAAAGTGTACATTTTTATTTTTATTTTTGAAATGAACTAAACAAACATTCGTACATAACTTCATGTCGTATACCTAACGGGGTAGTAAGAACGAACAATTTATGAAAATCGATATCTCAAAATCTATAAAAAAGAATTCGGAAGTGCTTAGGTACGGTTACCTAATGAGGGTACCCAGGTGAAATCTGATTTGTTGATATATTATAATTTGTTAAAAAAACAAATCTGCACCAATTTCCATCCGGGGGGTATTCACAAACGTCGGAAACTTTCCGTGGCGGAAAGGTCGATCGTCAAAAAGCATAAATTCAATCTGAATTTCTGAATACGACTATACAGGGTGTATATGAAAACGGGACAGTTACTTTAATGGATGAAAGGGCATAACTTTAGAATGTAGTTACAAAAAGAATTATCGAAAAAAACGTATCCGTTTAAGAGTTATGACCGTTATAACTTTCAAGTGTTACCCCCACCATTTCTCGTAAAATTGGGTTGATCGTGTACAGTTACAGATTTTAAATCTTACGTATTTTTTTATTTTGTAATAATTTCATCCGTTACTGATATACAGCCTGAAAACCATTTTCGAAAATAATGCGTATACCCCTCGTATACCCCTTAACAATGTTTACAAATCGCTAAAGTCATGAACTGTCAGCTGTTCAATATGGCGGATTGGCGGTGTTACATCAAAGAAAGCCACCGTAAATCACACGTCGGCAAAGATGCCGACAAAATGTAAATTATTATTACTAACCGTTATTTACTGGCCTGTTATGATAATGTCGTTGTGTCTTACATCCGTCGAACTACTTTGGTACATTTTGATAACATTTTATCTTACTGAAATTCATCTTGAGAAGCCTAGCTTCCTTGAAACAATGCTCTTACCTCATCAATTCATTCTCTTTGTCCACTTTCATAGAAACTTTCAAAAATATTCATTCATTAAAAAATCAATTCGTACTTCGTATGTACACACCTTTACATTTTGTCGGCATCTTTGTGACGTCACTAAAATACTTTCTGCCTTTGACTTTGCCGACGTGTGATTTACGGTGGCTTTCTTTGATGTAACACCGCCAATCCGCAATATTGAACAGCTGTTCAAATTAAATTTTTTCAGTTGCATTCGGGTTACGATCTCTGTGAGACGTATTCATTGTGTACATCGTCAATTCGTTTTTAACTACTTACGAATTATTTTCTTGTTTAAATCATGCCATTATCTGTATAGTAATCTGCAATACACCGATATGGTTTTGGCTTATGGTATGGCTAGTGGTAATTCTAGTGAAGCTTTGTGTTTGTATTTGGACCATTTTGGACATCGTAATGATGAGCACGTGCCTTCGAGTGGTAGAATACTGACGCGAGTGGTGCAACGGTTAAGGGATTATGGCAGCTTTACACCGCGCAATACAGATTCCGGCGGCAATGCTAACCAAGGCATCCGCTATCTCATTCTTAATCATTTTTATGAACATCCCGATGATAGTACAAGGTCGGCCGGAAGGTTACTACAGGTGCCCCACAGTACGGTCCATAAAGTGCTGAAGGAAGACCTGCGCCATCCTTTTAACCTAATCTGATACAGATGAGGTCATGAAGCACAAAATCATCGATGCCTTTAATAAATTACAACGAGAAACGTCAAACGTATTGCACCGTGTGCATAGTGAGATAGCGCGGCGTGCACGTGCATGCATAGAAGCGCAAGGCCGCAATTTTGAACATTTACGTTTGTGAACTTGTGAATGTGTAATTACTACGGACCTCAATACATATGGAAAAAAAGTGATGTGAAAAAGTATCAAATTGTAGCAGTGTTATCGTGCGACATTTTATGATTTACCCACATTGGTAATTTGCAGCCTGAATACAAGGTCAGAGTCTATCTTTTGTTTTTTTATCGATTTCTTTCATAACCATTTGTACGTCCGCAGTGAGAGGTCAGAATCATTGCGACAAGAACGTGGCGACAAAGGCACACTACCTACCTATCATTCTAATCTAATTTAAAAATACGTTTTTTCCACATACACAGGAATATCAACCTTATTGTTACATAAATAAAAGAGGTTCTGTGGATTTGTGAAATTAGGTAAAAATTAAATTTCGGTGTCTTTTACTTGTGTTAAGGGGAAGCACAAGTGAAATAGATTGTGTTTTAACCTGTATCTTTGTTATTATTGCATAATAATACTTTATTAAATCGTAATCAAGATGAATTCTCGATATACTATAGCATATTCAAAAATATGTCCCGTTTGTATGTACTCCCTGTATATATGATATATATATATATATATAATATAAATTTAATATGATTTCGGATTTGTGAATCGCGTATAGACAAAATCATCGAAAAGTTTTCTGTCGGATACGGAAAGTTGAGTTTCCGACGTTTGTGAATAACCCCGCTGGTCTTGTATTGATACTGTGAAATGTTAAATATTCTTTGTAGAAATTGTCCGTATTTAAAAATTATCCTTTTTTTTACATATTTGCTACAAGGCGGCAAAACTCTAGACTACCCATCTACCACAGACAAAACATAAACTATATTACTTAATCGCGATTAGTATTTTACACTAAATAAGTGTACGTACTTTGTTGAAACTTTGTTTTATTGTTTTCCAACAGATACTCATATTTGTAACACTTAAAAAAATGCTTCAAATTTAATTACTAAGTAGGTAACTTACACGTGGATCGAAACTTGAATGTGCTACGATTCAATCTACAAACAAGTAATTCTCACAGCGTCAAATGCAATCACAGCAATGAGAGTGCGTTGTGGATGATAACAAGTGTGTTATATATGGATAATAAAATAAATTCTTAATAACTAGTTAAGTATTATTGTTTTAATGAAAGTAGTACATAGTCAATCATCATCAAACGTTTATATGCCTATTAAAATATCATAAAACTCAACAATTTTATAATCCAGAGGCTGAAAGAGAAAATGTACATAGATCAATTGTTTATAAAGTCTATGAGATCGATTGGAAAAACATTTTTTATAAATAAACTACTAGGTACTTAGTTATTGTCAAACGTTAATAAATAGCAGTATTAAACTAATTACCGTTAATATATAGTCATCAATTACCATCAACCGACTGGAATAGACAAAAATGAGATCGAGACGTTAATTAGAAAAACTAATACCGGTATATAAAAATCAATGTTTGTTTGTTTGTTCGTATTTTATGGGCTGTCATACCGTTCATCCGATGGCAATGAATTGGTATGGAGGTAGCTTGAAATCTGGGGAAGGACAGGATATTATAAAAATAAAAAATGCGGACGAAGTCGCGGGCATCAGCCAGTAAAAATTAATTGCCGCATGTATGAAAGATGAGAACGGCTTGACGTATTTGGCTGATTTTTTTTTTGTTGGGTTCACGCTCAACATCGATGTTTCAGTAATATTGGTAATATCGATGAACATCGATTATATCCATAATGTCAGTGATCTTTAATCTAGGGAAGTCGGAAGAGAAAAAAAATATCGATATATTTATGTATCGATATTTATTAAAATATCAATATCGATATCTCGAGGAAAAAATATCGACATATCGGACAAATTTTCAAAAAGTTTTGCGGTTTTAAAATAATAATGTATTTAGTTCCGTCTAGCTCAATATTATCAATAGTAATTTTTATACAAAATGTATATCATTGTGATGTACAAAAATCTCAATAAAAACGGTGTTTTTATCAGCATTCCTTTTTATTAGGCAAAATTACAAAAATATCAAAAACTAAAAAGCTAACTTCGAACTAATATTTTTAAGATCTATTTATTATATCAGGCAAACCATATTTGTCCGGTAGCGAAAGTAGAAAAATTCTGTTCTTTACATGCTCCGCTGTTAGCCGGCTTATATTCTTAGGAACCACCAAATTTACCGCAGAAGCCACTCTCTCTGAAGGTACAGAGGAAGCCGTAGGTGTCAAGTATTTATGTGCCGGATTCGAAAGAACTGGGGTAAAATATCTCGTGTCTATCCGATTATAATTTTCGATTATGATATATTTACTGACGCTGATTTCTGCTATCAAACATGAAGTTGCTACTTATTATCGCAGCGATTTGTCACTGGATTTTTCAAACCGCGTGAAATTTAAAATACTTTCACGTGACTTAATTTGTCGCCGAAAACAAGCGACGAGCGACTGCATGAAGCCGCACCTTAACACAAAGTATCTTCAAAAGTACTCACAAATGAAAGTGAGGGACAACTGCCGCACACACACACGCATACACGCCACGCAAACAAAACGTACTAGTCATAGACAATAGTTTTTTTTTCGTTCGTTCCTATCTTTTACGGTTTTGGATTCTAGTGACTTTAGTTACATAAATAAATAAAAAATATGTCGTTTTTAATACAATTTTAGATATTGGATATTTTGTATCGATATATCGGATCAAAATATATCGGCTAAAAATATCGATATATCGAATTTAAAATATCGATACATCGATACTTTTCAACAAGCCTACTTCGGTATGTTGTCAAAAACGCACTTGTCAAAACATTTGAAATATAATGTTTTTATTCTGCGTTTTTTAAAGAAAATATTTTACTTATAAATCATGTCCTATTTGGAATACTACAAAAACAATGTGCAAGTTTCCCATAACACTGATGTTATTAAAGGGACATGTATATCAATGTGTCCTCAAGAAGAAGTTGCAATGTAAGTTCCCTTTTAATATTAGATTTATTACATTAATTGATAAGAATAAACTTATATTATTAATCGTAACAACGTTACACACGAGTTTTCTATTATGTAAAATTGTGTTTTATTCACTAAATAGGAGAAGACGAGAGAAATTGGTTCACATTTTAGAGGTTATAGGTTCAACGAAAATGTTAGTGAAATGCTACAGTAGATCTGCTGCCGACTCTAATATGGCGCTGCCTCACTTACTGCGACCGTACCCGGTACTGAAGGAAACAGTGCATTACCTCTTGCTCAAGTAAGACTTATTTTTTAAAGTAAGTACTATGCATCTGAAATAAGGATAGGATCGCACCTGAAGTTAACATTACTCACTACCGCTTACTTGTACTAGGTATGTATTATATGATATACTAGGTAGCTATTATTTTTGGATTTGGATGTTACTAGGAGACTCAGGCGTGGCACTAAGTCCAATGTTTAGTTACGGTAATTGATGTGATTGCCTGGAGTGTTTATTTATTGAATTTGAAGTAGATATCTGTGGCTCACTACTAAATAATATTATTTTTAGGGATATAATATACAACTACGACAACAGAATTAGTAATTCAAACTACAACTAACACTACTAACTATAATTAAAGGTTTTCTATACAATGTGCTGATTTGCAATCTCGCCATATTCACGGAGGTAACTATACTCTTGATTCTAAACACAAATCATTAAAAAAACATACTTATTTACTTAAAATTACTAATTTTATTTAATTATATTGTATCAACAAATTTACGCGCAGGGCTCTTAAAATAAAATTTTAAAATCGGCGCAGGACACTTTCGCACATCAAATGTGACCGCTACACGACATCGCCCGCGCATCTTTCTCTTTCCATTTCTTTCTCACCCCGCATGGCACATGCCGCTCGCCATTTCTCTGCCCCTCCCTCGCCTCTCTGTCAGTCATGCCGTGCATCGCAACGTATAACGTGTAATACATACTTGTAAGGTATGGCGTAAATTGCAACTTGTAAGGTGTTTCTAATAATGATGGAACAGTACTCGAACATTGAGTTGGTAGAGATGGTATGATTGTATGTGATAAGCATTGATAGCCTGAGACAAGCAGTGAACATGTTCGCCGAGATGTTTCAATTTATTTAGGTATTTTTGCTGGTCCTAAGCCCGTAAAGTTTAAAAGGAAAAATTGAAATCATGTTATTGACAATTTTTAGTAACCGTAGGTATTTATTGTCATCTACAAAAAATGCTTTAGAACAAATAGGCAATAAAAAAAACAACAAAGCGTAGGCGCATTTATCTGTTATTAGTTTAGTTCACTTGGTCAACTGGCTAGATAATAATGATGTACATGCACATTGAGGCTTATTCCCATTACAGACTGTTCTCATTTTGTCCGAATTTTCCGAAAATAAAAAAGAAGCTAACTATGAAGGGCGGCCGTTGAATGTGCCAGGCTCCTACAAAAATCTTCAAACATTTTTATTGTAATTTTATATGATTTTGAAGATTTTGTTTTATTAGCTCAATTAATATGGCGAGAATGCAAATCAGCACACTGTATAAATTTGGTACTTTTAATGTAAATCACATAATACTTTAAAATTAGCTAGCTAATAGCTCCCACAATCAATTTCCTAGTTTGAACAAGTAAATATGGTAAACTTCAAAATTGACAGTTTTAACTATAAAATTTGTATAGAACTTTTATCACAGAAACTTAAACATAGTGTAATGGTAATAATAAATGTTTTATTTCTACCAATAAAATGTAATAAATGAATATAAATACATAACAATGCATAGACACAATCATAGAGAATGATTGTAATCACTACGTTTGCCACTACTTCTTGCAATGCGATGCACCATTTTGTTAACTTTTTATTTTCAGAATGAGAGCTTGACAGCTTTGTCAATTTTGTTCATTTATTTTATAGTGAATTTTATCAAATTTCATAGTACAATTTAATACTTTAAATTACTTCTATCAGCTGTGGTTATTTAGTAGAATATAAATGTTTGCTTTTTCAAGCTTTGCAGCAGCTTTGTCAACTTTGTCTTTTCTTTTATAGAGATTTTCATAGCACAATTTAATATTTTAAATTACTTCTTTTTTTTCGGCTGTGATTATTTAGTAGATTCAATACATTTTTAAAGGTAATATATTTTTAATGAAGGAATAACATTTAGTTATATGTTTTATTTTCATATAGCAATTAATAATAATTTTGTCCACGTTTACACTCATTTTGTAGACAGTTTAAATGCATCCCTTATTTTATATCTGTTTTAGTGTTACCAAAAGAATAGATGTTCCTGTATCAGTGTTGTATGACTTTGTGAATGACAGACTGAGGGCAGTCCGGCAAGACATGACCATACAGAGGTTACCTGCAGAGGACTGTATGATGTTACTGGAGCCAATGATTAGATTTCATGTTTATTTTGGGTATAAGTAAGTTTCTTACTTATTATTACGCAACTCAGAGACATCTCACTGCATAGGCGTTTTGAGTTGAGTTAACTCCAACCGGAACCATGGCGCAGCAAAATGATATGCGCCGAATGAGTTGCAAAGCGCGTGCTAGCCGCATCCCGCGGCCGCTTGGTTTTAGCGCAGGCAGCATAATATGCGCTGAAGTTTGTTATGCGCCAATACATGTAGTATGTAAGTGAGTCTACACATTTAGCACAGTGCACGGAGTTGGCGCAATTGTGCAGCGTAGCATAGTGCTACCTATGTCTTTACTTATTAAAAACCTTAGTTTTTTTGGTTCATATTGGAAAGCATTTTTCATTTTCAAACAAATATAAAAACTTGTACAAACTTAAACAAAATAAATAAGGCTAAATCCTACTCCTATCTGAATTCTATTACATAAGGAGTTTGAAGATTTTGGCATACTTATCAGCCGCCATTTTAATTTCTTTCGAACATTACAATTAGTTTAAAAAAAATATGTGCCCACTAATACCATTTAGATTACAAATTACTTATAGTTAAAAGTTAATCTATCTAGAAATTACTTTTTGATTGCAATATAAAGTATAAAAACTTTTTTAATGAGTAATATTTTCAGTTTGAAATTTTCATGCATTCTTGCAAATAATTCTGTAACGTGACACTTTAGGATATAGCAACCTTAGTAATTTTTTGTCCATTTAAGTGTCTCTAATCGATTTATATAAGTTTTATCAAGCACCGTAATTTAAAAAAAAGAAAATGGCGGCCGTTGAATGTGCCAGGCTCCTACAAAAATCTTCAAACCCCATCCATATATTACAAAAGACATGTGGGTCATTTTTGGATAACTTCGATGTCGTGGAAGAAAAAACCATAATCTTTGAATAATCCTCTCTGTACATGCATTTATTGGCTGCGTATGAATATAATATTTTAAAATACCTATTGTGATAGTCATGTTGAAAAAACTATTAGAGTACAGATTACTTAGTGTACAGGTTTTAGGTTTTCTCTTCAAACCGAATGGTCAGATGTTCAAAAACATTTTTCATGTGGGTTTACTTCAATAAATTGATTTGACTCACCTATTTTTAACCCCCGACGCAAAAGAAGGGGTGTTATAAGTTTGACGTGTCTCTGTGTCTGTATGTCTGTGTATCTGTGTGTCTGTCTGTGGCATCGTAGCTCCTAAACGAACGGATCGATTATGATGCGGTTTTTTTTGTTTGAATGCAGGTTTTCTAGCAGTGGTTCTTAGACATGTTTTATCAAAATCGGTTCAGCGGTTTGAAGAATCAGCTCTTTTTTAGTTTTTAAAGGGACGCGAGCATCTTTTTTTTGACTAAATCTGAAATATTGAAGATCACACGCATTATGTATATCTATTAAAAAAGAATATTATAAAAATTATGTTAAGTATTTCAAATGTGGAAATCAAATGCATGCAAAACTGGTTGCATTTATTAAAAACTATTTATAGGTTCGTAAAAAAAAAATTGTGTACCAAATAGACACTATCCTTTAGAAAGTAATTACAATTACAAATATTTATTTTTAATATTTCAGACTATGTGAGCATTCTGTAAATGAATTTGATCCAGTACTCAATAAAAAATATCTCTTGGAATGCATTAAGTGGTTTCTAAGTTGTTGTAATACAGAAAAAACAGTACAAAGTGTGGATCAACTATCGGGCTTACTATCAAATGTGAAACTAAGCAAAACAAGTGATCTAGTATGCAACAGAGTGTTAGTGGAGAGTTTGTACATACTATGTAATTTGGATGATGTACATCCTGTATACAGATATTTGAATTTACAAAAGACCATGAAAAAGTAAGTGATTATATTTTTTCACCCTTCATTTCAAGAATTTAAATATCTTGTACATAAAACGAGTATAAATATAAAATGAAGGATTTGCCTTCATGAATATTTTATATAACTTGTCTTCCATTATACAAAAATCAATTGCCGTGCGTTAATCTCGCAAAAACTCAATAATGGCTCAACCGATGTCAATATAATAGGTCTTTACCTATGAAGTTGCTGTTCTACAATATTGGCCATTTGAAATGTAATCTGTGTATGGCTGGCAATAAATTCTAAATTCAAATGAATTTTATTTTAAAAATATGGAGATTTATTTTCAAATTCAGTCATTTGTTTATTGATTAGTGTTTTGTTTTCACTGCATTTGTATCTTTGTCATTAGTATGGACACGATAAAAATACGAGTAATTACAGAATACGGATTCCGTCGCGGTAGCAATGCGGCGCAAATGGCTCGCAACATTAACGACGTGTACGGAATGAACACTACAAAAGAACGCACGGCCCGTTATTGGTTTGAACGCTTCCGACATGGAAATTTTGATCTGAAAATGAACCCTTAGTCGCCCTAAAACTAAAATCAACAATGACAAATTAAAGGCTATAGTGGAAGCTGACGATACTCAATCTACTGCTGAGTTAGCAGCAGCTTTCGATGTTAGGACCAAAACAATATTGGTCCATTTGCGTCAAATTGGCAAGGTAAAAAACCTTGAGAAGTGGGTGACGCATGAATTGAACGACCGCCAGCGCGACGCACGCGTTGAGGTATGCCTTGCGTCGCTTAATAGACACAGAAACGAAGGGATTTTGAACCGCATTGTCACTTGCAATGAAAAATGGATTCTTTTTGACAATCGTAAGCGGTCATTATGTTGGTTAGACCCTGGTTCAGCACCTAGGCAATGCCCCAAACGAAAACTTACCCCTAGAAAAATGATGGTTACTGTTTGGTGGTCTAGTGCCGGTGTAATTCATCACAGCTTCTTACCAAATGGCACGAGCATTACTGCGGATGTGTACTCTGAGGAACTGGACACAATGATGGAGAAGCTAGCAAATCTCCGGCCAGCTATGGTTAATCGCTCGTGCCCGCTGCTTCTGCACGAGAACGCTTGACCTCACACGGCACAACAGATGGTCTCTAAGCTACAAGAGCTAGGGTTGGAAGTTTTGTCATCCACTCTACTCACCAGACTTTGTGCCGACAGAATTCTACTTTTTCCAAAATTTGAAAATTACCACTGCGCTGGCAAAGATGCATCGATAGCATGGGTGCATACTTTGATTAATAGAAATAAAAAAAATATAAAAAAAAATACTTTAACTTTTTGTATACTAAACGGCAATTTCATAGGTAAAGACCTAATATTTTTTTGTTTTGTTCGCCTCAGTACTGAGATAGTTTAGGAGAGAAAATTAGGAGAAACCCAAAGGAACAGCCGAAAAATCGAAAAAATCGAATTGGTAATTTTGTATGGCAATTATCACTTCGGATTACTTTTAATAGAGCGTTCGTGGCAAACCTATTGTTTGACTGCGCCATGCATAACTGTTAATCGTTAATGAAGAGTTACAATCAAATCAATTTTAGGTGGTACGAAGTTCCCCGGGACATTCAATAATATTATAATAGTCCACAGCTAATTACAATGTTAAATGAGATTTTCTTGTATATTGTATATATTACATAATTATTTACTTATTATATACTAATTAATATATCCAATCTGACTGCGTGTGGATTATTGTGACAGAAACATATAAAAAAAATTAAAAAAAGAATTAAAAAGTAATACATGTTCTATATGAACCAGTTGGGCAAAAGTATTTATAAACAATTACATTTTGCCCAACATCGATATGCACTAGCTTATGAATTTAGAATCTATCAGAGATTTCTCGGGAGACTTAGGAGTAGCAAGTGTTACTCCGTGATTGGTATCCCGTACGTTTATCTTTCAATTTTGAATTTAGAAATGACAAAGACACCAATAGAAACTTCAATTTGCTGACTTTGTAGAGTCGATAAAACAATCTATTACACGGCAAATTCAAAGGTTTCTTAAACTACTAAGCATTCACTTTCTGCGATAGTACATTATTCCCAAGGAACATGGACTATATAATATTATGTATTCAATTGTTCAATTTCAATTTGATTGGTATTCCATACGTTTATCTTTCAATTTTGAATTTAGAAATGACAAAGACACCAATAGAAACTTCAATTTGCTGACTTTGTAGAGTCGATAAAACAGTCTATTACACGACAAATTCAAAGGTTTCTTAAACTACTAAGCATTCACTTTCTGCGATAGTACATTATTCCCAAGGAACATGGACTATATAATATTATGTATTCAATTGTTCAATTTCAATTTGATTGGTATTCCATACGTTTATCTTTCAATTTTGAATTTAGAAATGACAAAGACACCAATAGAAACTTCAATTTGCTGACTTTGTCGAGTCGATAAAACAGTCTATTACACGGCAAATTCAAAGGTTTCTTAAACTACTAAGCATTCACTTTCTGCGATAGTACATTATTCCCAAGGAACATAGACTATATAATATTATGTATTCAATTGTTCAATTTCAATTTGATTGGTATTCCATACGTTTATCTTTCAATTTTGAATTTAGAAATGACAAAGACACCAATAGAAACTTCAATTTGCTGACTTTGTCGAGTCGATAAAACAGTCTATTACACGGCAAATTTAAAGGTTTCTTAAACTACTAAACATTCACTTTCTGCGATAGTACATTATACCCAAGGAACATAGACTATATAATATTATGTATTCAATTTCAATTTGATTGGTATTCCATACGTTTATCTTTCAATTTTGAATTTAGAAATGACAAAGACACCAATAGAAACTTCAATTTGCTGACTTTGTCGAGTCGATAAAACAGTCTATTACACGGCAAATTCAAAGATTTCTTAAACTGCTAAACATTCACTTTCCGCGATAGTACATTATTCCAAATGAACATAAACTATATAATATTATGTATTCAACCTAAGTGAAGTCAGGCGGGCCGCTAGTGTTAATTAATCGATATAATAATTTTTATTGCAGTCGGCCTTCATTACAATTAGCCTATGAAATAGCATTAGCAAACGTGGGAGGCAATTTCGTGAAGGTGTCCAGAATGATGGAGGAGTTGTGTCCACTCACATATTGTGCCTTATGTGTATATTTACCTGTGCTGCAGAGGTACATGACTTCTATTATGTTTTAGAAAACAATACAAATATGTCCAATTACTAGTACTTTTATATTGTCATTGTACATTTATGTAATGATACAAAACTGGCCAAGAGTATGTCGGACTTACATTATTTGTTCCAAGAAGTTCGACGAACCCTGACTATTAACTCATTAATTAAATTAGGTAATTAATTAACGTCAAATAAAAAAATAGTCTAAATACCAGAGAGACAATGTTTAATTTAATTTTTTTGCTGTTTTTGCCACACCACTGAATAGAACAATAAGCCATTACATTCATATTTAAATATCTGTCAGAATATACACTATACAGATATATACACACAAGTCCAGTATTAGTTATGTACTGCTTAATGCGAGCGAGAGTTGATATTTAATGTAAATAAACTGAGCAGTGGTGAATAAGTTGATTTGATATTTCATCTCATAGGTTGAGTGCTCCATGGTTCTAGCACAAAAGCTTCAGAAGTAGATTGACTTTGAAATGTTTCTTTTTTTTGTATAATTAAGAATTTGTATTTCTTAATATTTTCAGACATGGTCTCCTGGTATTGAGTCATGCATTCAACAGTAAGCAGCTAACAGTGCCTATGAGTGTTTTGAGGCAGTGGTTCTGTTTCAATAGCGACATGGAAGTGATGGAGGTTTGCAAATATTATGGCTTGAAGACAGATAATGGCTCTGTTAGGTTCAACAGAGCAGACTTTTGTACTGATAATGTTACTGTAAGTTTATAGTGCAGTTTCTTACATATGAACCATGTTACTTTGTTCTCAAACGTAGAATAACTGGAAAATTATAAATACTATCCATTATATAAAAATTTTACTTGTAGCCCAGTAAAGTTACGACATCGTTATATGTACATGGTGAAATGCAAAAATTCTGTATTAGCTGTTATTATATTTATTGAAAAATAAAATAATTTGTTTCTAAATATTTACTAAATCCACATTTAAAAAAATATGGAAATATTTTGAATTAAATTAATAAATCTTTTTTAATTCTTAAAAATTATAAAAAAAAATATATGTATTGAACATATTTTATTGATTAAAAATAATTTTTCTCTTTGATATACATACTAAATCAGTTCATATTTATTAACGGAATATATTTTTAATAAGTCGTTTGTTTTATTTATATGAATTTCAATTTAAAAATGAACTTGCACATAAAAAAAAATTAAACCACCTTCAAAAAAAACACTGAAAAGTATAAAATAACTATCCTTTACTAATCAAAACTCAAGTACAATTAAAATAACTTTATAAATACGATACACATACCTATATAATTAAATTTGTCAGTTACTGAAGTCGGTGCCAAGCCCACCAAACTAATAGACTTTATGTTGTTGCACATTGATTTGGCACCGACTTCAATAACTGTCAAATTTAATTATATAGGTATGTGTATCGTATTTATAAAGTTATTTAAATTGTACTTGAGTTTTGATTAGTAAAGGATAGTTATTTTATACTTTTCAGTGTTTTTTGAAGGCGGTTTAATTTTTTTTAATAAAAATTTTTTATTTCTTCCTTTTGAGTGGTCTTGACCTAAATAAATATCTAGGGCAGGTCTGCAATTAACTTCATTCTAATTCCGAAGCGCAACGATATACAAGAGAATCGTCAATATAAATAAAGGTTATAACCAGGTTGTGTTATCTAGTGTATCTTCGAAGTCCAAGTTCCAATATCGGTGAAATTTAAATGGGACCACCTCTGAAGTATTACCTATCAAACGTAAAAAAAATTTTCGAAATCGGTTCATAAATGACGGAGTTATGAAGTAACAAACATACAAAAAAAAAAAGACGAACTGAGAACCTCCTTTTTTTGAAGTCGGTTAAACAAAAAATGGTAGTAGGCTAAAGTCCAAGTTTCTTATTTTTATAAGATTAAACTGAATATCTAGAAAATAAACCGATAGAATTGCCTCCTGATCTTTGCTTGCCAATATGTGTAGACAAAAATGCTAGTAAATAAGGTATTGGTAGACTTTACTCTATTGCAATTGTTGTATTATATTGTACAGAAATCCATTTTAAATATGAGATGACAAAATTATACAATAAGAGTAAATGTTTATACCAAGCATACTGTTCGCGCCAATTTGACGAATACAGACGAAGATGCCCGAACGTCGTTGTACTCACATTAATATTATATTAGCATTAATTGCACTGTTAAATTAGATTTAAAAGGACTTATAACCCTACGCATGCAGTTATCCTTTCTTACATTTCCCTGGTATAGCTAGTATTGAAGTCTAGTGAATACAATTACGTATTTATTAATATTTTGTGCAAGCAAAATAGAAGTAAAACAAACTTCCATTCGTGTCCGTATAAGCACAGTACAAGTAAGCATACAGTATGCTATCTCGGCAGTGTCCTAGAGATAATTACCTACGGTCGTTTGGTACGTAAACGCGCAATAGGGCTACCGACTTGGACTGAATGTTTTTCTTGGGTTACTTATTTGATAATAGGTACTATATTAAATTGTGATATTATCGATTCATTTTATATTATTGCAAATTTAATACGTTTTTATTTATATAATTTTACTAGTATTTTATATCTAGTTTCAAAAGTTTGTGAGTTAGTTTGGTGGAAATGGACAAAAAAAATGTTTTTTTATGTGCAGTATAATTAAAAATCAGCAATAAATTAACTAGATCATTATGATAATATATTTCCTACAAATTAGCAACAGAGAAATATTTCTGGTTTCGATATAGATGTATTCAAACATCCATACACTGAACATTGTGCTCGTAAACTTGATTGACATAATATTTAGTCAATAAATGCGCAGGAGCGTCTCATACCGTCCGACGACAACCGCGGCGCGCTCGCGACTGTCGTATGTCGAGCAGTGTTGCCAACAGGTGAACGAGCTGTCCACCAGATTCGACTTCTAAAACCACCAGAAAACCACTAACCAAAAACAACCAAAGTTAAAAAGCCACTAAATTTGTCACTAAATCTTTTTTATTGTTAATATGAAAGAAAAATAAGCAGGGATATATGAAAAACGTTTATTACGAAAATGAAACATATTAAAATTATTACAAATCGTCATCAGATGTGTCTATTTCACCGCCACCATCATCATCAATTTCCAAGGAACGATATGATTCATTGGTGCCAATTTTTTTTATAACGTGTATTGGAATTTCATAGTCATTGCAGCATTTACCTATCACCCTCATACCGCAGCGTACTCTTAATATGTCACATAAAAGATTCAACTTCATACGATTCCTCTGTTTATTTTTTATAATGTTCATGCTGCTAAACAATCTTTCGACGTCGGCATTGGAGTGTGGTAATATTAAAAGAGAAATTGCAAAATTCGCTAAATCTTGAAATCTAGCTTCTCCTTGAGCGTCTTTAAAATGCAACACTTCGATCCAAAACTTTTTTGTGTCTTTGGTTTCACTCCATTTCATTAAATGTATTTGTCTCCACTGATCATCAACTTTTGCAATGAAGTCTGTTTTTTTATTTAATTGAGACATTATGTCGATTAGATCTTCTTTGTTGTGATTTAGTGCTTGTTGAACACTTACTCGAGAAATCTTTTTCATCAAAGTCACATTTTCCGGCAGCCTGTTTTTAATTTCTTTAATCAGACTAACTATAAACTGTATACACCGATTCCGTATTGATACTTCCTCTGCTGCTGGTAATCCTTTTTCTCTCATCTCTTGTATTTGTTTTTCAAATCGGAATCCCAAATAACATCTTTGATCCAAAAAATCACGAATATTTTGAGTGAAAATATTAACTTTATTTATAGGTAACGTGACTTTGCTGACAAGCATATCTATCAGGTTGATCAACTCATCGCACAATTTGGTATGGTCTGTATCTTTTGACTCAAACATTTTGTTGACTCTGTTTATCTCAATTAATATTGGATATAAAAATGAAATATATGCGTAATTCATCTCGTTCGCATACATAGAGTGCAATAATTCTGCTGTGTGACACCTTTCGTGGATCTTGGCTATAGAAAAATGAGTTTTTAGCTCTAGCCATTGCGTATATATTCTCGAGACTGCTGATTCTATTGACAACCATCGTGTCTGACATGCTTGAACGATTTTAAGTGGTTTATGGCCATCATTCATTGCTTTGTATAGCTCCTTATAAACACTTTGTCTAGAAGAAGAGCGAGCAAACCAATCATAGGTCTCCCTAATTAAAAATTCTAAATTCCTCGGCAAAAATTGCTTTGCAGCAGCAGAAACAGCCAGTTGCAAGGAATGACATAAACAACGCACTAGAATCAAATGTGGTACCTCTGCTTTCAACTGCGCAAAAACTCCATTATTTACTCCAATCATTACGGAAGCGTTGTCTGTACCAATGCCCATAAAGTTCTCTAGTTTCAAATCGAATCGTTTAAGTGTCTTTTTTATAGCGGAGACAATACCCTCAGCGTTGCATTCATGCAGCTCTGCAAGGTCTAAATATGTAGATACTATTTTTTGGTGTGCTTTACTATAATAAATTATAACCAAACCCAAATATTTCTGAACAGCAATATCTGTTGATTCATCAATCAATAAACTGTATGATTGATCCTTAATATCTTGTTTTAAAACCTCAATGAAATGTGATGCTAATACATTTTTTATGACCGCGGTGCACTTCGTTCGGTGTAGTTGTACTTTATCTATTTCCCTTTGATGGCTATGATTGATTACCTCACCTAAATGGTCAACTACTCGTATACTCGTATGCATGGCTGTAAACAAAGCAAGCCTGGCCTCTTCCTTTTTTTGACTTCCAATGGGTTCTGGTTTAAATGGTAATTTGGGTTGCTCAGTGATAATCTGCAACAATTTACAATAATGTAATAAGTTTAAAAAATAAATTAAAAAAAAAAACACGACAGCTATCTCCAAAAAAAAATATAGCCTATGTCACTCGGGATAAGAATGTAAGGATTCCAACGAAACCCTATTTTTTTTTTAAACTCTAAACAAATTACACTCCTTTTTTTGGGCAGTCGTGTAAAAAATAAATGCACTCTGTCTACTATGCTAACACTCATCAAACTTGGTAGGCGAGGCGGATTTATGAACACTACAATGCAAAATGTTGCATTCACGGGAAGCACTGCTGCCATTTTCACATCCCTCAGACACGTATTACGACACCCTCAGGAAGATAATATGAGGTAATGCTAAATGCGGTACCACATGGACACATTATTGACCATGCTTTACCGTAATAAAATAGTCGTGTTAGCTTACCTTTGCATTTTGTTGATGTTTCTTCGACATTCCATGTGATTTTAAGTCTCCATAATGGCTCCTTAAAGTGGTACCACAAAATTTGCACTTCGCTACTTGGCCAGTAGTACTTTCAATCATCTGAAGCCAATCTTTTAAAGCAGGGTCTTGCAGCCAAGAATCCCAAAACTTTTGAGAATACTGAGGTTTCGGCATATTTTTCATTAAGTGACCTATCCCTCGCGAACAAACTTCAGACAGTGAATAAGACCAATTTGAGAAAGAAGAAAGTTTAGAATATAAAAAATATTTTGCTGGAAATCCCCGCTTCGCCTGACAGAAAACTGCTATAAACAACATATTTTAAGGGAAATCCCCGTGTTACTTGACAACAGAGATTTAGTGTTGCTCACATAGTAAAGTAAATACCCCTAAAATAAATTAGAAATATTATGAACTGCAACGTCCAAACTTTATACTGGCGTGATTATGTACTAAATAAAAAAAAAATAGGAAAAATTCTATTCCACTAAACCACCAGAAAAATCACCAGCCACTAAACGCAATATTTCCCCCACTAAAAGGGGGTTCAAACCACCAGATTTAGTGGAAAATCCACTAAGTCGGCAACACTGATGTCGAGATATGTCGAGATTTCGAGCGCGTTGTTTGGGAGCGTTTGTATGAAGATAGCATACTGTATGCTTACTTATACTGTGGTATAAGACACATACAACAATAGCATGGCACCTAATACGTATAGAAGTCTTATGCGTAGATAATGTCTTATGTCAGTGGCGGAACGCTGAGTCATCTCAGAGTACCGCGACTATGGCCCCGCCGCCCGCGCGTCCCGCTAACACTCATTCTGTTCGTCGTTTTGTGATTAATTGTTTCGTACTTTTCAACTCTTAAAGTGTACGCGTAAAGTAAAAATTCGTTTGTGAAATTTAAGAGAGGCTGTGATTTTGTATGAATTACGACAAATATTGGTGGATTCTAATGCTAACAGCTTGGTTTTGATATAAAATGCAGTCTACCATAAATTACAGTTATGACATTTGCTGTGAATGTAATCAAATTAAATAAAATATAAAACTACTATGTCGTTAAAAGTTAGATTTAACAAATTTTTCTTAAACATTCAATAATTTAAGGTTTATTTTGTTGGATTTCTATTGTATAGTCATTTTTACACTAATTACTATAATTGTACGAAAAAAATATACATATAGCATTTATGCCGAAAATATAAAGCATTATTTTAACATTTGCATTTTTTTTAATATGCGGGCCTAAGTCCAGGTGGATTCGTAAATATAGTATCTTAAAATTACATACTTACTTCAATTATAGAAAAAAGTCTTAATACGAATTATTGTTTTTCAAATCGTATTTTTACTGGGCTATTCGTATATTTGTGTGAGTAACACTCAAAAAGTAGTTAGTCGATTGCTTCGATCACAAATATATAACTAGATTCACAATCCTTTATAAAATTGGAACAAATTATTGTCTGAATTGACATATACATTTCTAATATCGTATAGTATTATCTCAAAATTGTGTTAATTTAAAGTAAACTTTACTGTCAATGCATATAAAGGTTGTAAAAGCTTGTAAAAGATTCTCCCATGGCATTGAAACGACGTTTGTTAACAAAAATATATTTAAAATCCAATCTTACGCTTCATGTTTAAAGTGTAATTCACGTAATTTATTTGTTTCGCTAATTACGTCATTATGATTTGTTAGATGAAAGTGACAAGGATAAGACACATAGAAATTATAATGTTAGACAAGGACTAAGATGTTGCATGTCAGGTAATGACATATTCAGATGCAATGTAAAAATATTTATTGTATTATTATGAATTTAATAAAAGAGCTATATAACGTTATTATTATAACGAAATAATGAACACGTAAATAAAATAATCCTAATTACTTACCGAAAATAAGAAACTCCATCTTTTTTTTAACGTTCTAGACGTGTCATTTTTACAATTTTTGGAGGAGCACTTTGTCATGTTTCCTTTAGTGTTCGCAAATTACTACTAAGACCGAGTGCGCTAAAATTCACATTTCAGCGCACATTTGGTTCGGGCGTTTTTGGAACGCTGATTGTGTATCTTATTATATATTTGTGATCGAAGGTCGATTGACTGAAATTTTGACACAAAGAATACGCGCGTTTTGTATTCTGACTAACATTAAGTTTATCGGTTCATCCCTGTGGTTTTTTTCCGGCAGATATTTGACGTTTAAAAATATCTTGTGAAAGCTGTTCGTTATTCTAGGATGTTGACATGGATGAAAACGATATATTGAGATATAATTAAAAGATGTGCTTTCGCTAGCTCATGTATTTCTCGACTGACTTATTTTTTGACATTCAAAAATACCATATTATTATTAAGTATTAGTAGCAACACCTTCAAAATAATAGTGTTGCCATCCGTTAACGATTATAATCACGAATATTGACAATAGCTAACAGTTTAACTGAGTTTTCTTGAATAAATTGATTTGACTCTTGACATACTTGCTTCCAAGCTTATCTGAAAGAGAAATATACTGGGCTAGTTTACCTAGCAACCCAACTTCAGGGCTAAAAAATTATCTGTGTTTCAAGTCCTACATCAAGCTTTAAAAAATACCAAATTCCATTTTATGATTGATTTATTATTTTAGTTTCATTTCATTTCGGCGTTTATTGCGACCACATACAACTTTGTTTTTGTTTCTTTGCTCGCTTTGCTATTTCTTGATATTAATTACAATCAACAACGGTAACGATTGTAACATCTGTTATTTGATGGTATTGTCAATCTAAGAATCTTACACTCTAGTATTAGTTATCAAATTTCAAGTATGTTACCAGTCAACAAGTGAGTGAGACAAAACATAACGTGAAAGGCCTCAAGGTCATATTTTCTGGCTTCAATGATTTATTAATAATGCAATATCCAATATGGTTCGAAGATTCTTGTGCCATACTAACTTTTATTTTCTTTACAGCTCACACCCAGGAAGCTCCTGCTATTGGATGGGAAACTGAACATGACTATTGACAATATTTTTACGTACATTACGGAATAGTGGATATTTTTCATATTATCTGTTATCAATAAGAACAAGCAATATTTAATTTATATTAAATGTAGACTAAAATACCTAATTAACAGGCACAGGTTTCGATTAGTATGTGGGTCGAGAATGTTTTAAAAATTATAGAGAACTTTTTTTCTAATTCACATTGTACAATATTTTAATAACACAAGCCACGTCTTATTTTAACTGGAGGTACGGCGAACATGTAATGTTACATACTTAATTTCCTTTCGACACAGGAAATGCGGAAACATTCAGCGAGGCGATCAGGCGATCCGTAGTCAGAATATGCAAAGGGGTTTGCTCCGCTTGGCAAGTACCGGCATATTTTATGCTTAGATAATAAAACATGTGATGTTTTTTAACTTTGATCTCAAGTTGATGTTGTTGTTGATATTAAAATGTTTATTAAGTGATTTAATTGTTGATATTAGTGATATAAGACAATCTCGTATGTCTTTGAATTGGAATATGCTTTAAATTTGTATTGTGGGTATCAAAAAATAAACTGAAGAAGCACTGATTTATATAGATGAGCCGCACCGATAGTAAACATATAATAAAAACGTTCCAAAATCGTACACGTGTCGTTTGAGGCGCGCACTGCGGTTTCGTATTAATTTTTGATTCCGATTGGTTCTCAAAAATTGTACGAAACCGCAGTGCGGGCCTCAAGTGACACGTGTACGTACAGGTGTACAGCACAGAGAAAGCATAACCGAGTTGACACTGGCTGAATAGAATTTTTATTTACTTTTAATTGATTGACATAACAGATTTATGGACAGTAAACTTATATTTTTTAATGTAGATTAACATAATAATTTTTAATGCAGATTAATATATCAATATTAATCTACATCAAAAAATATAAGATCGTATTTCAAATCATAAACGATTTTTATTATTATAATTTATATTCAATTAGATATAAATTACTCCACTTATTTTTTTGATCCCGGCGGACAAAGCAACCAAAGTAGTCGAGTGCTTGCAACTGACTATAAGCAAACCAATCTGATTTTACAAATCAGATTGATTTTGTTGGACTGTTTTGTTTGTTAGTGTAGGCCTATCTATATACATCAGTGTAATACAGCCCATATTTCAAAATGATTTAGAAAACATTTATTTTTTAACAAATTAAGCCTTCCCACTATTGGGTATCACTGTAATGATACTTGATATAATTTAGAATAAGATCTAATTCATAAGTCATCATAACACTAGTACAAGGCTGTCTTACATTTTTATATTTTCTATTGTTTTCTATAAGAAAGAAATAAAAGAACTTAATGTATAAAGTAACCTTTATTTATTTACAAAAGAAAATTCGCCTAATTATGCAATAACTAATTACAATGGACAACAAACTATCTAATATCAAACGGTAGCATGACTTCCATTAACATAACTACGTCTGGTCGGGCACGTCAAATAATATACTGTGGGATGCTGACAATTTCATTAATTATCAAAAGTTGTGACTTTAAACAATTACAAGCATAACAACATTTATATTTTGATTGTTTGTTTGTACGGACATTGTGGTTATTTTATAGACAAGCAAAATTATTCAACACCATTTTAGAGAAAAAAGATTGAACAGTACACACGTCTAAAATATCTGTAGACATATAGCAGTATCAAACTGTATTTTAAATGGCGAGTTCGGGACGAGATATCGCGTAAAGTAGAGTATTCACCAACCGCATTCAACCAAGGTCCACAGATTGACGAGGTTTAAGGAAAATGTCGCTATCATTTTGATTCCGATACGTCATTTAAAGATATTGCATATTTTCCCATTTCACAGATGAATAATCGCACTCCACTTCAGACAATTGCAATAAAGTAAAAACTTAAAAAAAAAACTAATCAGCTACATTGTCTATGCGCTTGATAACTCAGTTCATTTGTGGGTTAAATGGTTCAATTAATTTATAGTTTTTTGCAATATGTTTGAACATTTCTAGAGTTTTTATGCTCTTTTATTACGTAAAAAGTATGGCAAAAAATTATCACTACTAAATTAATATATTTAAAGGGAAAACAGATCCACATAATAATAAACACAGTCAATGGCAAAATATTGTATTCATGTAATAAGCGCAAAGACAACCTCTGACCCTGTTTGCTACAGAAATAATGTCATTGGTAACTGAAACATGGATTTATCCTAAATTACCAATGCATATAAATAGTTAAAGCATATTATGTACAATACGTAATAGACAATAAATTAAATTAACACAGTACATATTCATAAGATGTCATACAATTTAACATCCATACTATATTTGATGGAAATGTTTCAATACAACAATCAAACAAATGCGTGCATTACACGCGTTAGCACCACATTATTAATACATTTTTATATGGAAAGGTAAACATTTCAAATTAAAACTGAAGGAACCATTCAAAACTAAAACAAAATAACATGCTAATGTCAAATATATCTCATATCTCAATAACTTTTAGATATAAGATCTTTACGTGATTTCATTTCATAACACGTCCATTAAAAGTTGATAATTCTAAAACAACAAACTTACAAACGTTTAAAATTATACTATACATATTATTATACACTGTATGTATATTCACAATTTTATAAATAAAATAAATATTGATCTACATACTGTTCTAAACATTTCTTCTACACAGAAAGGCCAGTAATCTTTCTCATAAAATATTTGGGACTGCACTATAAATATTATTTCATTTATAAAATCATTACATGTTTACCTTCCATAAAGGTTTATTTGTGGTTCGATAACATGTGAATCGCCATGAGATATAGTGAAATCGTTCATAGACAAGAGCGCTTGTGACAATAATAATGTATTATGTCTGTCTAGTCTTTGGTAATTCAATCAGTTCCACCGTTGTTAGATTGATCTTACAAAGAGAATACTATAAAAGATACTCTGTTGAGTTAAACACGTTTACAGAATGTTTTACTTGAAAAACTTAACTCGACAAGTAAAGGTTTCGCATATAATTGTGCAGATGCATAACAGGTTCATTGTAATGTAGTAAATTTGATTGCAAGTACTAAATGAAAAAAAAGACCACCTAAACACCTCATTCAGGGTAGCCCTAGGATTTTTTGATAATGACAGTCCATGGATATTATTTCAGCCATGGACTGTTTGTAAGATATAGATGTAGTGGCTCATGACATCACATGGTGTTCGTTTAGTCGTTTGGAGTTCACTCGCCTTCTTTAAAGGTGCGTTCAAAACTCGTAACATTCAAGTAGAAATCACTCACCGTTCTAGTTGTGCTTCAAGAACGCATCATCAAATAATTCCAATTCGTGACTAAGGTAATTCGCCTTGTTACGCAGTTTCTTAGCTGAAGTGGACGCCTCCTCGAGCATCTTGGTCACTTCCTTTACCTCGGACAGCTCTGTGTCCATCTCGGTGGTTGCTTCATCGATCAAACGGCACAACCGGGCGAACATTGTGGATAACTCTCTGGAAATGCCACAGTGAAATTTATTAAGAAATTATATTATTGGATTCTTTCTTTGTTGTAATTTGGTACAGGTATAAAAGTGATTTTTTGTAAATGAAATGAGTTCATTCAAGTGACCCAATAACCCAAGTGCAATTAATTCGAAAAACACAAAATGAGCAAATCTTACTCCACAGAGCAAGTAATTTACTATATTTTATGAGACTCGTAAGGAAATAACAAATTAATGTACGAATTTGTTGATGATTTACAATAAGGCTGGGCTGAAGCAGTTATAGAAACACTATGGGTAGTGTTGCGCATTCTTTCTATACTGCAACTAAAGGCGCTACATATAAAGGTTGTATGAAATGTTGCTAGGGTGTTTCAGAAGATCGCCGCCAATGCCTCTATTGATGCTACGAGTGCAAATAATGGCATAGCTAGAGAGAGATAGAAGTGGACACGCCCCCTAAATGTCCCATACACCCCTTCAATATGTGCACAATAGTGCAAAGTTTAATTATACATAAAAATATGATTGCTTGAAACTTGTCGATCGACATGTAGTTCGCTTCTCAACGAAGAATTCCAGGGAATTTCCAGAGATTAGACTCATTCAGTTACATGTAGGGGCACGAAAATTTAGCGGTGAACGAAATGTGGAGGGGATACTGCGCATGGGTACTGTCACACACGTATCAGTGTACCGTATCCTATCAGTGGGGGAGACAGTACTACTGGAGAGCCAATTAGCGTTTACGAATACACACGCCCGCCCCGCGTCCCGCTAACTCCCCCAAGATACCCTATTTTCGTCTGCGCAATAATGATCACCGCTAGACAGCTGCCGCTATCTAGACTAGGGATGTTTTTTTTATTCCTCTTCATCCCCTAACGTGGGCAAAGTTAGGGCCCTTTTTCACTGATCATCCCAGTTCTCACAGTCTTCCATCACTTTCCCTCTCTTTCCCTAAACTACCTAATGGTCCCTTTCTTTCTCTAAACTACCTAACGGTTGATTAGCTATCCTGTAATAATTTATTGCATGAAATAGCCACTCAATTCTAATACAATGTCACATATACTTAACTAGACTTACAAACTAATACATTTGTCTTTTATATACCATAGACTAGGGATGTTACGGAAGTGGTTTTATCGGAACTGAAGTCAGAGTCGGAGTGTTTAAATTTGGATTGTCGGAACCGGAATCGGAGTCGAAGGCGAAAGCAGAACATAGACGTTTTATGGGCAAGTCTAATAAAAAAAAATAATACAAACATTATTCTGCCTTTTTAATTTCAATTCAAAATATAATACATCTGCTTTCCTAGTCGTTGAAAATAAAAATAATTGAATTTTCTTAAATATTTAGTAGAAAATTAAATCAGATGAAGCGACTCCAAAATAAGTTTATTGTATTTAATTAACCAAAGCTTCGTAGCTTTATCGCCATCCTATCTTTTTATCAATGAGTCATACATTAGGCCAGCACCACTAAAAAGTTGTTCGCTTGCTACTGAGCCTAGTGGAACAAATGAAAGAGTAATCAACAGAAAGAACATAGGGAAGGTGGTTCTCGGCGCGACAAGCATACAGTTCTTCGTATGCGCTGACCGCGGCAGCCGCTGTTGCTGTGCTTCGACCTCCGATTTAAGTGTCGGAGCCGAAGTCGAAATCGTAAGTGTAATATCAATCGGAAGTTCCGACTTTTCGGAATCGGAGTCGAACCTCCGTTACATCCCTAATCTAGACCACCATTGTTCTATTGTCAGTGGTGGTGACCGTCACTAGTACTCACTGCTGCACTTGGTGGCTGCAGTTGGCCGAGGTGAGGTCGACGATGAGCCGCAGCTTCTTGCTGGCGTGCGCCACGTACTGACGCTTGAAGACGCGCTCCTGCGCCTTGCTGGTCCACGTGAGCCGCTCGTACGCGTACAGAGCCCCGTACACCAGCCCCGTCACCGCCACTATGCGCCATCCCACCGTCTTCAGCAGCTGCCACAACCATCCTTCATTTATTTATTCAATAAAAGCTTGCTAAACCAGCGGGTTATTCACAAACGTCGGAAAAGCAACTTTCCAAATCCGACAGAAAACTTTTCGATGATTTTGTCTATATGTGCTTTACAAATCCGAAATCGTATTACATTTATATTATACTAGCTGTACCCGCGACTTCGTCCGCGTGGAAAAATTTTCATTGACCTCTTTAGGTTACTGAGGTTACCCGAGGTACTCATATTGTTGGTGTTAAACAAAAAAGTTATTCTCTGTAATGGAACATCCGCCATATTAGATTTATGATGACGTCACATACACAAAAACCTTCCCATGCACATTCCATTTCATTTGATGCCCATATTGTTGGTGCTGAACAAAAAAGTTATTTCCTATTATGGAACATCCGCCATATTGGATTTATGATGACGTCACATATACAGAAACCTTGCCCTGCGTATGCCATTTCTTGTGATACCCATATTGTTGGTGTTGAACGAAAAAGTTATTTCCTGCTATGGAACATCCGCCATATTGGATTTACGATGACGTCACGTATACAGAAACCTTCCCCTGCCTATTCCATTTCATTTAATACCTATATCGTTGGTGTTGAACAAATAAGTTATTTCCTACTATGGAACATCCGCCATATTGGATTTATGATGACGTCACATACATAGAAACCTTCCCTTGCGTATTCCATTTCATTTGATACCCATATTGTTAGGGTTTAGCATTATCAAGTTCCCCTATAAATTTTCATCCCCTTTTTCACCCCTTTAGGGGTAGATTTTTGAAAAAAAAGTAGCCTATACTCACCCCTGGTGTCAAACTATCTCCATGCCAAATTTTATCAAATCGGTCCGGCGGTTTAGTCGTGAAAACCAAACAGACAGACAGACAGACAGACAGACAGAGAGACTTTCGCATTTAAATATTAATATGGATATATACCATATCATACGTAGTCGTATTCACAAATCCAAGTCGTCGGATTGAATTTATGCTTTCCGTCGATCGGCCTTTCCGCCACGGAAAGTTTCCGACGTTTGTGAATAAGCCCCCAGTTTTACATTAAAAATAAGAATTATTTACATGTAACGTAATTGACGACCTAGATGGCGCAGTGATTTAGACGTCAACCCAAGCGCGGAAGGTTCCGGGTTCGATTCCCGGTCGGATCAAATTAGAAAATTAACTTTTCTGAATTGTCTCGGGTCTGAGTGTACTGGGAGGACGCCCCCAGTAGTTGTCGTCTGGTTCTGGTCTGGTGCTGGAGATCAGATGATTGGTGTGTATTGTCTTAGAAATTTCATGTATTTCTTAAACTTAAATAATTAAATAAACACATGGAGCACTTATCATAATATGTGTCTCAGTAAATGACGGAGCTGAGAAGGGGCAGTCGATACACACGGTCTAGGGCGGCCAAGACTGCTAGTCTGCTAGTCTGCCTGTGTGGTCCGCGGTGAGGGCAAGTGGCAACTCACCAGGCCGGAGAGCAGTAGGCCTCCCATGGTGCCTTGAGAAGTGAGCGCCGCCAGCGCCACTCGCGACACGGCGCTCCACTCGTCCGCGCTCAGCAGCGCCGCGGGGCCGGCCACCGCCACCCTCGGAGCCTCCGCTGGCGCGCCGGGGCCCATCTGCGCCGGGATCTGCCGACACCACCTACTGTTACTACCTCGGGACTTTTTGGCGGGAACGGGAGAAGTGAGGTTGTCATTTCATTTAGATTTTCTATTTTTTACATTTTTAGGAGTTTTAAAGTACAACAGTGATAGTATATTGTGTTTTAAAGTTCTGTGTAAGTGACAAGAATGGAGATCTAAATAAACATGTGTAGCTGAAGTTTTCGCGCTCTTCCGAGAAGTCCTTTATAACTTCAGTAAAGCCTACTATCACTTTACTGGAGGAGTTTCACTATAAGAAAGAACTAATTTACTTGTGATTCTACATGGATTCTACTTATTCTGTGACTGTATACTAGTTTGTGTTAATGCGTGACATTGGCAAACGCGCTAATCATCTACTGAATTATTTTCTCTCTTTACTTGACGTTGGCAATGCACTCACGTACGGTACCATTTAAAAATTAAAAAAAAAAATTAAAAAAAATTACTACCTCGGACCAAGAAACGGCATCCAAGAACACCTACACTTCAAGTTTAGGAAATTTTATTGTCGACAAACCTGATACACTTTTTTCTTAATACAAAACTACACTACACTTGGTTTGTAAAAGCAAGTGGTTCGTTGAACAGACATGTATAATGTAAATGGTGTGATGATTCAAATTCAAATAATTCATTTGCATTAGATGTGATTGTTATGGTGGCACTTCACATGGCTATTTGTGTTTGCTATTGGGTGTTTGTTGTATTTGGAAAAAAATATGACATACTCGCAAACATGCAAATACAGGCAAATACGACCATCCATACATGGCAGCCAAATAACAAACACACAAACATTTGGCAGCAGAAGAAAATGTGTTCACCAAAACTATGGACGTGTTTCAACTTGCAGCGGGATTTTATTATTTAAATGCATGTAACTATTACATGCAGTGCGTGAAAAAATACAGAGTAGTGAAAAAATCATGGAGAGCAAGGCGCTGATGGATGCTGACTATGCATAAAAATTTGCATTTTCAATAATTGTTCCAGTTCGCGCTCACAACACAGACACAAAATACTGCACGTCCATATAGATCCACGGCGCGTGCGCTTCTGAATATGGCCATTGTGTAGACGGTTTATTTGCGTATTTGCCTATTTGACCCCTTTGATGTGCGTCGAGAAACCGACAAGCGCACGGTAACGCGTATTTGGTATTGGCCATATTTGTCAAATAGGCAAATAAGGCCAATACTTTGTCAAATGTACTCTCCACACGTGGTAATTGTTTGCCAAATATGCCAAATACGCAAATACAAATAGCCATGTGAAGTGCCACCTTTACATGATATTTATTCTTGTTCACACGTTAACCATTTCTGGCATGCAAAATTAATCATAATGTGTTGGGTATATTATCAAAAAGAAAAAACACACATATATATATAAATCAATTTAAGATTTGACGACCTCGATGGCGCAGTGGTTTAGATATTGAACCCAAACGCGGAAGGTTCTGGGTTCGATCCCCGGTCGGATCAATATAAGAAATGAACTTTTCTAGATTGTCTCTGGTCTGGGTGTACTGGAAGACGCCCCCAGTAGTCATCGTCTGGTTTTCATAGCACAGGAAATACCCTAGTTTAAGATCAGATGATTGGTGTGCATCGTCTGGCGCATTATTTATTATTATATTAAGTACTCCTGGACAGAATAAAAACATTAATCAATTAGCCATTTGTGTAGAGCTACTCTAAATTTTTTGTAAGTTAGATAGATGCTTAATATTCTCCAGTAAATGATTACATATACGAATTAGCATTATTGGACAGTTTTTATTATAGATATTGGTCATGCTGGGAAGTATCAATCTTTGCTGTTGATTGATTGCAAGATGTTTCTGACTGCTTTTAATGAATTGTTTCCATTATAGTGAAGGGTGATTTGGAGGAGTCAGATAAGAAATAGACCACCGGAGGTGGCCTAGTAGTACCTCGGTTCACCAAGGCGGATAACGGACTATACAACATAGCCGACATTTGTTACACCAACTATGACATGCTAAAAGTCATTCAGGGGAAGTTATGTGTGTTCGAGGAAGAGGTATGCATGATACAATAAAATCAGGATTTAAATAACAGGGAGTCCCAATAACTTTTATAATCAAATAACGTGTCTGATCCTCGAATCAAGAACCATAATGGAACAAGCCATAATAAATTGCCACTGTTATCACCATGCGTCAAACGAGTTTTGTCTCTTTCGATCTACATACATATCTTCACGCTGTATCCCCAACGGGGTAGTCAGAGAGGACGGAGCGCCAAGCGTCGCGATCCTTATATACTTCTTTCGCTTGCTCAAATCTCATCATTCTCCTCACACATTTTCGCCTAGATATACGAGTGCTTTTGACATTTCCGTCGGCTAAAACTCTAGCTATTTGATCTTCATAAGTCCGCCTTGGTCTTCCTTGGGTTCTTTTACCACTCACTTTCGCTCTATAGATTTTCTTCGTCGGTCTTTCATCACTCATTCTTTCCATTCATCTCTTTCGATCTCATTGAGCTTAACCACGAGTCAAACAGTTAGCTATAGTAACTATGGCAACGTCGCACGGTCAATGCAATTCGTGTCAGATCATGTCTTCATTTACATTACTGAAATAACTGTTTGCAAAATACTCGTAAATCTGATAAGTGTTTTGGCTATTAGTATTAACAGAAATAGAAATATTTTATCTTTACCTAATGTCTAGAAACTCAGTCAACAAAAAAGGACACGCTCTTAAAGCAAGTGCTTCGTCCGTTTGGATTCTCGGTCCGAGGTTATAATAATAATATACTCAGACATTTCACACAGTGCCATCTAGTCCCAAAGTAAGCAGCACAGCGCTTGTGTTATGGGTACTAGACAACTGATATACTACTTATATACTTTTCTTTTGTAAATAAATACATATTATACATAAACACACAGGCTCGGGGTGGGAATCGAACCTGCAACCCCCTTTCACTTTCCGACGCGCTTAGCTGTTGCGTCACGGAGGTCGTCACCGGTCACGTTACGACCCTGCGCCAATTTTTTGGTGTGAAAGTTACTACTTTATCTTACGACTTTTACATTTGAAACAAACAGGTTTAATTGCTACACAATAAGAAATGTTAGCTAGAAAGCAGTAAAACCGACATGTGTGACCTGTGTATACTGCTGCGGGTTCTTGAGCGCGATTTTGCTGGTGTGCTTGCCCTGGAAGCGCTGGATGAGCGCCGTGAGGCCGTAGGAGAAGCGGAAGGCCAGGTCCTCCTGGAAGTCCGCGCACAGGTTGTCGCAGTTGAGCCGGTACAGCACCTCGAAGGGCTGCTGGTGCGGGATTATGTAGTTGGCGGCCGCCGCGCGCTTGCCCGCCGGCAGGATGTTGTACATGCGGTCTGCGGACACGACTCGTCTTCAATTATATACATATAGATGGAACCATAAACAATGGAATAGATTGTATAGACTCGGGTGTTACTTTGCAGAAATCCATTGTGATTAATTCTTACAATTTTCATCTATATGAATTCTATAATGAAGCATCTTCAAAATATTCTAGAAATCAGATTTGGCCAGCTAACCAGCACCGAATTTGTGCTGGTTAGATGACCACATCGGTGAGGTTCGGTGTTGGTTAGTTAGTTTGCTAATCAGATGGCCAAAAGTAATCATTAATCGTCTAATAGTGTCTGTAATAACTAGTTGTTAGTACGGTTAGGTTAGGTATATAATTTAGACATGACTCCTTTTTGGGTGAAGGCCTCCTCCAACTCCATCCATGTTGTATGCTTTTAAAATATATATAATCCCAAATATCATTCTTACAACTGAATCCATTAATGTTTTTAAACTTTCACGAGTTGTACACATCTTACAATACTAACTAAATGGGTCTACACCATGTTTATACTTTTAGGCTAAATACCTTCGTGGTACCTGTCGATTGTGGTTCATTGAACCAAACTGAATCTATATCAACTATTTTAATATGTAATTAGCTTTCGCTCGCGACTTCGTCTACGTATATAATAATAATAATAATATCCTCAGACATTTCACACAGCGCCATCTAGTACCAAAGTAAGCAGCACAGCGCTTGTGTTATGGGTATTAGACAACTGATATACTACTTATATACTTTTCTTTTGTAAATGATTACATATTATACATAAACACCCAGACTCGGGGCGGGAATCGAACCCGAAACCCCCGTTTACTTTCCGACGCGCTTAGCCGTTGCGCCACGAGGTCGTCAATACTCAATAGTAGTGAGTATATAGTGTGAGTAGCAGAGCGGGAGCTATGACGCGGTGTAGAGGTGTGGAGGCGCTCACCGGCCATCTCGCGCTGCGCCTGGTCCATCTCTTGGCCGATGTCTGCAGAGAGGCGCTTCTTGAGGCGCGAGCCCAGCCCCGCCTCGACGTGGCGGTGCAGCGCGCGCTTGTAGGGCTCCAGCGCGCCGCGCTCGGCGCGGAACGGCGCGTCGTACTCGTCCACCAGCGCCGACAGCCGCCGGATCTCCTGGCTCAGCGTCAGCGACACCTGCGCTCACAGCGGTGACAGCGGTGACAGTGACACGCGTCCACTCATTTTTTTTAACTTTTTGGCGGGAACGGGAGAAGTGAGGTTGTCATTTATTTAGATTTACTATTTTTTACATTTTTGGGAATTTTAAAGTGCAAAAGTGATAGTATATTGTATTTTAAAATTCTGTATAAGTGAAAAGAATGGAGTAGGCCTAAATAAACATGTTTAGCTGAAGTTCTCGCGCTCTTCCAAGAACTCCTTTATAACTTCAGTAAAGCCTACTATCATATTGCTGGAAGAGTTTTACTTGAAAACGAGCTTCATGTCGATTCTACTTTTTTTTCTTTTTTCATGGCATGGCGCATAGATTAGCGTATTTGCCAATTTAGAGGAAGTTACTTAATTTACAGAAAATAGATTTAGATTTGTTCTAAAACGTACACTGAATAGACAATCATATTATGAAATAAACGATTTCGTTAAGACAAAACAATGGTCTGGAAATGATCTCTACACATGTATTCACTGCCTTTCTGACCTTGATATTTTAATAAATCTATCGTAAAATGATGTTGAAAAAATGATATCTGAGTTTCTTGTTGGTTCTTCTCAGTGTCCAGGTTTTCTCCTTGAAACGAACTAAAGTAGATTTGACATTCAAAAACACCTTTTAATTAGGTTTATTTCAATAAATTGATTTTACGATAAATTTATTGACTTGTTGAAAGAAAATAAATGTTAGGTATAAACAAAGAAGTTGCTTCGTATTGCTAGCTATTCCCAGTTCACTCTTACGTGCTAACAGCATTTCACTTATATGAATTTGTACGAAGTTCAGTATGAAAGCTGGGCTTTTCTCTTAATTCTCTCTCTCTCTTAAACGAATTTGTCCATTGGAGAGAAAGAGAGGTAACGCCCGATTGCAAGTGACTACATGTGAGCAAGACAACTGGTTACTCTGATTGTGACTTGACTCGTTACTGTCGATCTGCTGACGCACTGATTGGCCGCGACTCGCAACTTACGAGTCAAGAACCTGTTTTCCTCGACTGTTTACATTTGACAAGTTAAAGACAAGGAATTTATAAAACTGTAGAACAAGGTTTGAAGTTGATATTTATCATTTATTTTTGACTGAGCATTTTAGTAAGACAAGCTTTTAGACTTGTATGGACATACCGCCACCGTTTGAGACAGTTTGTGTGTGCGTGAGTGCGTTAGTATTACCCACCTTGTGTTCAACGCTTTCGACCATGCGGTTAATTTTATCCTTCATCTGCTTTGTAATGGTGGTAAGCTGCTCTTCAATAGTGGATAACTGCTCGTGCAAAATACGTTGTTTCTCCACCTTCGATGCCTTTAAATCCGTCGCATGATTATAGACCTGGAGATAAAAATATACATGTGGACATGAAATTATGATAACAATACGACTCGTGCTGTTGGTCTAATCTGGTCCATCGAGCGGACTGTATGAATTTAGTAGTTTTATTTAATTTAATATTACAAGATGATGTGATGCACAGACAATTGGAAACAAGTATATTTTAGTGTTCTAGTGAACCTCAATGAAGTGTTGCTGTAAAATGTATCTAAAACTTAGGTCTCAAGCAAACTGCTTTTGCTTGAGACCACGGCCGATGCAACTCGGTCGAAACGTCAAGCCAAAATAAAAAGGTAATCGCGTTAAATTTGCCGTTTTCGGCTTTTCCTCAATTAATATTTCAGATTCAGATCAGATTCAGATCTTCTTTGTTATTAGAACCATACAACACAGCTTGGATTTTACAGCAAACTTGTATGGCGGGTGCACATGATTTACAAAGTTATTGCCATGAATAAAAATAACTCAGTGTTTCCAACGACACAAAAAAGTGTGATTCTTTTTACATAACACAAAAGCCATGCCCAAAATTAGATCCAAAATGCAAAAATTTACTCATATGCTATTTGTTTGCAGTACAAATGTTTTCTCAAGATTTTATAAATAAATTCATTTGACATTTGTGATCATTTCTTTCACTCTCTGTCAAATCGAGTTACAGTATGATACAAAATAGATGTAGGGCAAAATTCATAAAAACCAATCACTACCGAACTTAAATACCGCCAATGCTTATTACTGCTTTAAGCGAAAATTATATGTACGTAAACACAAAAGCGATTTCTATCGGTTGGGTAAATTGTCACGCTTATTGCGTAACTTGCAATCAGCATGCAACAGCCAATACCGCGCGGTATCTGCTGTCAAAACGAGAATTTGTGTAAATTTGTATAGTGGCGCTAAATCTACCGCGAAAAGTGCATTTTACGGTCACAGAATAATAGATACGCAATCGTCATACATGATACCAATTCTTTATTACAATTAGTCACCGGTCGCGCAATGAGCACGTGGCTGTTGCTGTCTGCAATTGCAGTAATTTTTAGGTAATAGCCCCGTGGAAGTGATTGGTTTTTAAGAATTTTGCCATTAATAACTATAGAACATGTCACCCTGATGAAGGATATAGCAAAGATCAGTGACATTTGAAGGTAATTTTGTCGTGATTCACTTTGTAATTCGCATATTGGCCGGCCCACGCACCTGCTCTAGTGCCGCCATGACGTCACCGGCGATGCTCTTGCCGCGGCGAGAGTGCTGCGCGAACTTCGTGCGTACGGCCGATTGACTGATGCACTCTTCGAACTTGCGCTCGAAGTCAACGAACTCGAAGTAACGAACCTGGTGTCCGTCGACTAGGGTCGGAGCTGTGGGACGCCATAAATGATAATGAGCAAGAAGACTTATATACAGGACAATATTACTCCCCCATTCTTGCGAATCGGGCAATTTAACCACGACATTCAATCTCTACGATTAATCGAACTGGGCCTTCAGAGAAAATCATTCTCTTGCCGTTGACCTTAGTTAAAAACGTTAAAGTATACAAAATTGTCGTCATTACAAGACTAAGAGTGGCTTGCACCGGCTACTGCACCAACGATTTAATAGTTGGTAGAAATCCACGCAACGGTTGGCATGCATACGGACCTGAGAGAGAAGTTTCAAGTTATATCTACCCACCAATTACTCATCAGTTTATTTTGTCATTCCTCCAGCGATTTAATAGTTGGTGCAAGCGAGATGTCAAATCCTTAAATCGAGTTTAATTAGATGGTGCAAGTTACCCTTAACAGTCCAAAGTTAAGCAGAGGCCTCTAATAATGCGCCCGAGCTCGATTTACAGCTTTTCTCATCCAAATTACTTCTATCTACCTTGCAAAATCATCACTCCATCTCTTTGGAGGACGCCATACACTATGTTTGCCTAAATGCGACAACAACCAGCCAACAGACACTAACAATCTCTCAAGACATAAACAGAGTAATTAGTTGTCTCTCTCTCACATGCTGGCTTGCAGCCAAACTTTGTCAGCTTGTTTAAAAATCCGTTTTTCGTACTGCACTTTGTACAATTTCATAGTAAAATGCGTACAGTATGTAAGAATCAAATGTGAATAGCGTCCAATATGATTCAACATATCTGTTATTTATTTGTTTGTGTCTTCATTATATTTACATATTTATTTGTTTTACTCTTCAGTCAAGGATTATTATAAATACTAAACGTACACGAAACAGTAGTACCTCGTTTGTGTTCATCTTTCTATTACATTAGATAATTAATAAACTAAAACCTTTTTTAATAACGATTTTAAATTCTTTAATCGTTATTCATAAAAGTTATGATTTCTAGACAATCATGACAGTAACAACTCGCTTGTAATTACCCATTTGAAAATAAAAAAATATCAATAATTGCATAATAATCCCAAGTTTTCTATATTCCTAAATTGCGTCTGAATACGTCATTCCCTAACGTGCAACATTTTGTTCTTTGTCTAGCATTATAATTTAAATATTTTTTATCCTTGTCATGTTCATGTAACAAATCAAAATGGCGTAAAAAGCTATTTAGATGTATTACGTGAATTATACTTTAAGCACGAAGCATAAGATTGAATTTTAAATATTTTATTTTTAACCAACTTCTTTTCTATGGCAAGCAAGCGTCTTTTACGAGCTTTTACAATCTTATGTTTTGGGGGTATGGTTTACTTTAGATTAACACAATATTACCGATAGTACTATACAATATTAGAAATATATATATCAATTCGGACAATAATTTGTTTAGATTTTACAAAAGATTGTGCATCTAGTTCTTTATTAATGATCGAAGTCTATAATAAATTATTACAATGTTGTTTCTAGCAGGTCTCATAATGTCAAAAGCGACAATAAATAGTAAATTGTTTAGATGGGCAACGACAGAATTGAGGATACCATTATTTCTTCATCTCGAGGTCATCCAATTTAACCACGTAACTTTTACGACTCTCAATCAGATAATCGTAATAAATTCCAAGACTTAGTTGTCAGACTATAATATAATATACTCATTACTCACAAACGTAACAAAAAACTTACATGAGACAGGCTTTTCGCGCTCACGCATTCTCGTGAGAAGTGCTTCTTTGGCAGAGATGAAAAAAATACGCTCCTCAGCCTCTTTCGGCGTACACACGCGCAGTTCGCGCGATAAGAAGTCCACGCAACGGTTGGCATGTTGAGTACGGACCTGAGAAGTTTAAAGTTTTATCTACCCACCAAATATTCATCAGTTTATTTTGTCAACGATACATACGTGAATGTAAGCTTTAGGTGCGTATACGACCAGTCGTGGTCGCACCTGAAGCTAATTTTGGTTCTATTTATGATCTATATAATTAGCACCTCTTGGCCAGCCGGCTGTGTTATCAGAAAGAATGATAGCTGCGCTGCAGTCGCGCGACGATTGTTCGACTTTTTGTAGCATAAATAGGATCGCTAGCAGTAGTTAGGCAGCAATAGCGATTCGCGACATTTAACAACATATCGCGATCTATCGCGTATAAGATTCGTCTATCGCTTATTGGCTGCAGCTGCGTAATAATGTAGCGGGTTAGGGATGGCGCTTTTTATAGGAAAAAAAATCAATATCTGGATTTTTACATGCCACGCACGCGATTTTGCTCTCAATATCCAAACACTGAAATACTAAAGCTATGTGTGCTTCTATATTAAACTTTTTGGATATATTACTCACCTGTTCTAAATATTCTGGCTCTGAAGCAGACGCGTCCCACCGGTTATTCAGTATAAAAATATTTGGCTGTGATATCTTATTTGCTACTTTGTGGAAAAAATTCTTTTCCTGAAAATGAATATGAAATGTTTATAAATACAGTTTATCATATGGTTCGTTTTACGGTCAGTTCATATGTTATAATGATTAATAAAATACACAAATATAAATATTCCTATGTATAGAATTTTCGTTTAGAAGAATGTTAGTTACTATAAAAAGATTTTAGAAATCACCCAAGTAACATATAACAAATTTAAAGTTATTGATAACTATATTGATACTGATAATGATTAATAAATTATACAAAAATGTCAAAGAAGGAAATGTAATTATCGATGATCTCTATATTTGTATCTTCGTTAGTTTTTAGAAAAACTATAGTTCCTTTTAACTGGGACAGTATGAGGAAATCAGAATCCATAAGAGATACAGAGCAATCGTCTTAGGAACCATTCGGTTTTTTTTTTGTAAAAATAATTTTGGCATTAAAAATTTTATGGTCAAGCGTGACTTGTCCATAAAAATTAGTAAAACTAGCACTTTCGGATTATCGTAAGAAAAAAATCTGGACAACAAAAGCTGGTCAAACTTAATAAAATATTTTGTTAGATTGAATACAACATAATATTCCATAAGATAACGCCAAAAAAAAAATTATATTTATATAATAGAATTAACTAAACTAAAACTGATTAATTGTTTACATGAAGTACAACATATAATACACAGACAAACTAGCCTACGGGACTGGAAATAGAAAGGCAGCGTTCTCCGCCATCGATCTGCACAAATGCTCATATAAGTTCAAACTCGAACGCACGCTCAGGTGCTTATGCTTATCATAAATGCTTAACCAGGAAGCAGATCAGTGACCTGTCTAAGCGGTATAAAAAATATAGAATAAAATACGTAAACAATGCCAAATTGCGCTGTAATGTGGCATGTAGTCACAATCGTAAAAATAGTTTCAAAAAGGACAATATCACGTTTCTTCGGTACGTACAAAATTAACAATAGAAATTTGTCACAGAAAAGACCACAGTTCTAGTGATACTGGTTGCTGCTTGCTTCGAGTCAGTGTTTGTCCTTGTCTAGCACGCTATCTATAATTACATGTAGCGTGCTCACTCTTGCAAAGTGGCACGTGTAAGTAGATGCGAAAAAATGTATCAACATGTCAATATTGTTTCCATTCATTTTGAAAATGTATTCTTTGAAATTATATATCCAGTTCCATATTATCTTGTTTCTTTCCTATTATTGTTACAAATTTAATTAGGTAATTCAAATATTTATTATATACATTTTTGAAAGATTGTTTTTAAATTGAAAATTTAATGATTTAAACCAATTCAAATTCAAATAGTTTATTGACTAAAAAAATAAATAACCAACCAATAAAAAAATAAAAGCAGATACCCATACTAATATTATAAATGCGAAAGTCTGTCTGTCTGGTACGTTTTCACAGCATTCTAAAGCATCTGACCGATTTTGATAAAATTTGGCATGGAGATATTTTGACACCAGAGAACCGACACAGGCTAAATTACAAAAAATCAAGCTTCCTGTTATGCTATGCTAAACTGTTATGCTATGCTATGCTAATGCTAAACCGCTGAACCGATTTGATGAAATTTGGTACAGATTGACTTTTTTTATTAAAAATTTAATAAAAAAATTACTCACTTCAAAAAAAAACACTGAAAAGTACGAAATAACTATTTCCTCATCAAAACTCAAGTACCAAAAATAACTTTATAAATACGATACAAATATCCACATAATTAAATTTGACAGTTACTGAAGTCGATGCCAAGTCTACCAAACTAATTATTTCTGTTGTGGCACATTAATTTGGCACCGACTTCAATAACCGTCGAATTTAATTATATAGGTATATCCATCTTATGTAATTTTTTTGTACTAGAGTTCTGATTAATGTGATAAACTTCCCGTTTATCTCTATATGCGACCCTGAAATTGCATGTGTTTCTGCCAATCTTCTTTGTTTCCACTTTTAAAATCTAAAACTTGTTTTCGTTAACTTCAAAATATCGAAATTATTTAAAAAATTATAAAAAATAGATGAAATGGTTTCAGCGAATCATTCTTAGTAAAGCAGTTTCTAATTCTGATTATTTCTATTACACAGGACCGAGCGACTACGAGTAGAGGAGCACTCACCGTGACCATGAGCGTGGACTCCGCGTTGGCGACGAGCACGAACACGTCCGCGTCGAGGCAGTACTGGTCGATCCACTGGTCCAGGTTGGGCGTCACGTCCACGCCCGGGCTGTCCACCAGCACCACGTCGTCGCGCAGCAGCGCGCACAGCTCGCGCGGCCAGTACACGTGCACCAGCGAGCACTCCTGCAGCCGCGACGCGCACAGCGCGTGCCCCAGCTGCGACACCGACTGGGCACACGACACACGTACACACTCACACACACACACACATACACGCGCGCACAGCTCGCGCGGCCAGTACACGTGCACCAGCGAGCACTCCTGCAGCCGCGACGCGCACAGCGCGTGCCCCAGCTGCGACACCGACTGGGCACACGACACACGTACACACTCACACACACACACACACACACGCGCGCACAGCTCGCGCGGCCAGTACACGTGCACCAGCGAGCACTCCTGCAGCCGCGACGCGCACAGCGCGTGCCCCAGCTGCGACACCGACTGGGCACACGACACACGTACACACTCACACACACACACACATACACGCGCGCACAGCTCGCGCGGCCAGTACACGTGCACCAGCGAGCACTCCTGCAGCCGCGACGCGCACAGCGCGTGCCCCAGCTGCGACACCGACTGGGCACACGACACACGTACACACTCACACACACACACACATACACGCGCGCACAGCTCGCGCGGCCAGTACACGTGCACCAGCGAGCACTCCTGCAGCCGCGACGCGCACAGCGCGTGCCCCAGCTGCGACACCGACTGGGCACACGACACACGTACACACTCACACACACACACACATACACGCGCGCACAGCTCGCGCGGCCAGTACACGTGCACCAGCGAGCACTCCTGCAGCCGCGACGCGCACAGCGCGTGCCCCAGCTGCGACACCGACTGGGCACACGACACACGTACACACTCACACACACACACACATACACGCGCGCACAGCTCGCGCGGCCAGTACACGTGCACCAGCGAGCACTCCTGCAGCCGCGACGCGCACAGCGCGTGCCCCAGCTGCGACACCGACTGGGCACACGACACACGTACACACTCACACACACACACACATACACGCGCGCACAGCTCGCGCGGCCAGTACACGTGCACCAGCGAGCACTCCTGCAGCCGCGACGCGCACAGCGCGTGCCCCAGCTGCGACACCGACTGGGCACACGACACACGTACACACTCACACACACACACACATACACGCGCGCACAGCTCGCGCGGCCAGTACACGTGCACCAGCGAGCACTCCTGCAGCCGCGACGCGCACAGCGCGTGCCCCAGCTGCGACACCGACTGGGCACACGACACACGTACACACTCACACACACACACATACACGCGCGCACAGCTCGCGCGGCCAGTACACGTGCACCAGCGAGCACTCCTGCAGCCGCGACGCGCACAGCGCGTGCCCCAGCTGCGACACCGACTGGGCACACGACACACGTACACACTCACACACACACACACATACACGCGCGCACAGCTCGCGCGGCCAGTACACGTGCACCAGCGAGCACTCCTGCAGCCGCGACGCGCACAGCGCGTGCCCCAGCTGCGACACCGACTGGGCACACGACACACGTACACACTCACACACACACACACATACACGCGCGCACAGCTCGCGCGGCCAGTACACGTGCACCAGCGAGCACTCCTGCAGCCGCGACGCGCACAGCGCGTGCCCCAGCTGCGACACCGACTGGGCACACGACACACGTACACACTCACACACACACACACATACACGCGCGCACAGCTCGCGCGGCCAGTACACGTGCACCAGCGAGCACTCCTGCAGCCGCGACGCGCACAGCGCGTGCCCCAGCTGCGACACCGACTGGGCACACGACACACGTACACACTCACACACACACACACATACACGCGCGCACAGCTCGCGCGGCCAGTACACGTGCACCAGCGAGCACTCCTGCAGCCGCGACGCGCACAGCGCGTGCCCCAGCTGCGACACCGACTGGGCACACGACACACGTACACACTCACACACACACACACATACACGCGCGCACAGCTCGCGCGGCCAGTACACGTGCACCAGCGAGCACTCCTGCAGCCGCGACGCGCACAGCGCGTGCCCCAGCTGCGACACCGACTGGGCACACGACACACGTACACACTCACACACACACACACATACACGCGCGCACAGCTCGCGCGGCCAGTACACGTGCACCAGCGAGCACTCCTGCAGCCGCGACGCGCACAGCGCGTGCCCCAGCTGCGACACCGACTGGGCACACGACACACGTACACACTCACACACACACACACACATACACGCGCGCACAGCTCGCGCGGCCAGTACACGTGCACCAGCGAGCACTCCTGCAGCCGCGACGCGCACAGCGCGTGCCCCAGCTGCGACACCGACTGGGCACACGACACACGTACACACTCACACACACACACACATACACGCGCGCACAGCTCGCGCGGCCAGTACACGTGCACCAGCGAGCACTCCTGCAGCCGCGACGCGCACAGCGCGTGCCCCAGCTGCGACACCGACTGGGCACACGACACACGTACACACTCACACACACACACACATACACGCGCGCACAGCTCGCGCGGCCAGTACACGTGCACCAGCGAGCACTCCTGCAGCCGCGACGCGCACAGCGCGTGCCCCAGCTGCGACACCGACTGGGCACACGACACACGTACACACTCACACACACACACACATACACGCGCGCACAGCTCGCGCGGCCAGTACACGTGCACCAGCGAGCACTCCTGCAGCCGCGACGCGCACAGCGCGTGCCCCAGCTGCGACACCGACTGGGCACACGACACACGTACACACTCACACACACACACACATACACGCGCGCACAGCTCGCGCGGCCAGTACACGTGCACCAGCGAGCACTCCTGCAGCCGCGACGCGCACAGCGCGTGCCCCAGCTGCGACACCGACTGGGCACACGACACACGTACACACACACACACACACACACATACACGCGCGCACAGCTCGCGCGGCCAGTACACGTGCACCAGCGAGCACTCCTGCAGCCGCGACGCGCACAGCGCGTGCCCCAGCTGCGACACCGACTGGGCACACGACACACGTACACACTCACACACACACACACATACACGCGCGCACAGCTCGCGCGGCCAGTACACGTGCACCAGCGAGCACTCCTGCAGCCGCGACGCGCACAGCGCGTGCCCCAGCTGCGACACCGACTGGGCACACGACACACGTACACACTCACACACACACACACATACACGCGCGCACAGCTCGCGCGGCCAGTACACGTGCACCAGCGAGCACTCCTGCAGCCGCGACGCGCACAGCGCGTGCCCCAGCTGCGACACCGACTGGGCACACGACACACGTACACACTCTCACACACACACACATACACGCGCGCACAGCTCGCGCGGCAAGTACACGTGCACCAGCGAGCACTCCTGCAGCCGCGACGCGCACAGCGCGTGCCCCAGCTGCGACACCGACTGGGCACACGACACACGTACGTACACACTCACACACACACACACATACACGCGCGCACAGCTCGCGCGGCCAGTACACGTGCACCAGCGAGCACTCCTGCAGCCGCGACGCGCACAGCGCGTGCCCCAGCTGCGACACCGACTGGGCACACGACACACGTACACACTCACACACACACACACATACACGCGCGCACAGCTCGCGCGGCCAGTACACGTGCACCAGCGAGCACTCCTGCAGCCGCGACGCGCACAGCGCGTGCCCCAGCTGCGACACCGACTGGGCACACGACACACGTACACACTCACACACACACACATGCGCGCACACGTTCACACACTCATGACTCACCAACATTAAACTAAAAAATGTTATATTTTCGGAGTTTCGTCGTGATGTATTAAACTTACAAGCTTAAACACTTTAAAGGAGTTGAAAATTTAATTATTCAAGATATTAACTCTTTGTATGGTGCCCATAGCGCAAACTATGTTTAGTATAGGACCACACGATAGCTTAGAGATTGGTTATAATACAAAATCTTTATATACATAGTCATTGGTATGGTCAATTAGTAATTGTGTAACTTCTGAAAAATTTGACCAATGGAGGTTATATTCCCACAATATATTTGTTTTCTTGGGACAATGGTTCATAGCCATAGACTCCCATAGGTGACTGTAGTAAAGATTTTAAGAAATTTCATATTTAACATGGGTGAAAGCGCAGAGTACAGCTAGTTAGTATAGAAAATGTTTTATTAAAACTTAGATATGGTGATGCTGTGATTGCTTAGCTTACCTGAACATTAAGTTTCTCCTCTGAACCATCAGTACGCAGGAAAGCTTCATCTGTGTCAGAGCCTTCCACCTGCAGGAAGCAGTTTGTGGTGTGCCCGATGCCACTTGGTAGGATTTTGTCATGCAGCATAGCATTTATCACTGTGCTTTTACCATTACTTGTCCTAAAATAAATAAATACAATGAAATTTGCAATTTCATGAAATACGGATTTTATGATCCTCTGAAATAACACGAGTACATAATCGCTCACAAGAATAGCATATCTCAAAGAATTCGATTAGGTCATTATTACATAGTATGATTAACAGAATTTAAAGTATGCTCTCCCAAATGTCATGTAGTGTATATATAATATATATATACATATACATATGTATATGTAATATCTACTCTCAGACATTACATAACATTGTATAGACTCGGGTGTTACTTTGCGGAAATCCATTTCATGTGATGAATTCCTAAAATCTATAACTATTTTCCGCTCAAACTCCAGAAACCACCAATCGACACGTGTTTTGCCTCTCAAAACGAAGTATACTAACCAGCACCGGATTCGGTGCTGGTTAGCTGACCGAGTCCGATCTCTGGTATATCCTGAGGATGCTTCGTTGAGAGACGGAACACGTGTCGATTGGTGGTTTTTGGAGTTAGAGCGGAAAATAGCTAAAGATTTTAGGAATTCATCACATTACCTAGATAATCTGGTCATAAACATTGTTACAATAAAAAAAAACTATATTACGTTTGAATTTGGAACTTGTCGCTTTCATATGAATATTCATGTTTTCACATTTTCGCGCCAATCTTTGTTAAATATTCTTGTGATATTTAAATGAAGTAGGATGATAAAGAGAACCGAATTGCTTTCATAGCATTATAAAAAGTAGGTATGGGAGCCGAATGCAATTTTTAAAACTCTCCATTCACTTGTTATTAGTCAAATATTTGTGTACCGGGCTATTGACATGTATAATGAAGCGTCCTTTGTTTGTGACAGAAAAAGATATGGCCGTCCACGTGGTATTCGTACTAAAAAGGTGATCAAAGCAGTGACGGAAAGAATACGAACAAAACCTGTCCGAAAGCAAAAGATTTTATATAGGGCAATGAAAATAGCACCCAGAACCATGTCGCGTATTTTAAAAGACGACTTAGGACTTGCAGCTTATAAGAAACGCACTAGTCATTATTTATTCGATAATTTAAAAATGAACGGTAATAAAATCAAAACAATTTTTTTGGCGGTACGCAAAGGAAGGTCACAGAAAAAAAATTATTTACTGACGAGAAAATGTTTACTATCAAATTCGATCCCAAATAAAGAACTAGATTCACAATTTTCTGTAAAATCTAAACAAATCATTGTCTGAATTGACATATATATTTTTAATATCGTATGGTACTATCTGTAACATTGTGTTAATCTAAAGTAGACCATAAAACGTAAAAGCTTGTAAAAGATTTTTGCGTGACACAGAAAGGAAGTTTGCTAAAATAAAAATAAAATGTTTAAAATTCAATCTTATGTTTCGTGTTTAAAGTATAATTCGCGTAATATATTTGAAGCACTATTTACCTCATTTTGATTTGTCACGTGAACGTGACAGGGATAAAGCATTTGTAGATTATAACGCTAGACAAGGAATAAAATGTTGCACGTCAGGCAATGACGTATTCTGATGTAATCTAGGAATACAGAAAATTTGGGAGTCGCATTACTATTCAACTTGTGATATATTCTTTTCAAATGGCAAATGATATGCAAGTTCTCATTGAATATTATATCATGGTTGTCTAGAAATCATAACTAGTGATTGGATATTCCGATGCATATTTACCTAAAGTTAATTGCTAAAAAAATATAGAAGCGGCTTTTCAAAATAATTTATTTGACAAAAATAGTCCCGGGATTGCAAAAATGTATTTATTTTATATCAATTTACATACACATATTTCACGCCGTATCCCCAACGGAGTAGTCAGAGAGAATGGTGCGCCAAGTATCGTGGTGTATTAAGTTTTTATAATTTTATATTCACATTTACGGTCGAATTTCAACCACCGAGCGAGGAAGTACATAATCATGTGCTTCTGACTCTTTCATAACCCACTATTTCTGACGATCCCATTTGCCGAAAAAGTAAATGATACTTACCAAAAACATGTTATATTAAAATTTTTGAAATAAATTACCTGCCAAAGAAAGCGACTTTCATGTGATCTCGCTTGAGCACCTCTCGTATGGCCTGCACCTTGCTAACATACGCTTCCACATTGACTACGTCCTGTTGAGATGCAATGCCATTTTCGCCTGATACAGCTGCAACGTAAATGTGTGATGCATAAATATTAATTAATTATGATTTATTAGAAATAAGAGAATTTACAAAGAATGAATAAAGAGGAAAATCTATAAGCTGAAAGTGAGTGATACATGATAATAAGACCAAGGTATGTTAATATATGTTAAGGTATGATGATGATGATGAGCACGCGCAAAAGCACAAGTGTATGAAGCAATATGAGATTTAAAAAGGCGAAAGCGTATAAGGAAATATGAAACTCATACAGCGAAAACATGTATAGTAATACATGGCATGTATAATTAACAAAATTTGTGGCCTATTGATATAAAAGTCAGTAATTCTACTTTCTCGCAATTCGCGTCGCCTAGTCGAGACAGAGTCAGCGCACCGCTTCATTTTTTAACGCTCACTAAGTCTACGTAGACGGAGAGTGGATAAAAGTAAAGGATTTTCCGATGACATTGAAAAGTTCATATTATTTCCATTAGCATAAAGTACAAATTTGTTTGAACACTGACCACATTCGCGTAGAGAGCACGCGAAGCGTTACGTTAACACGCACCAACGCTTCAGTATTACCATAGGATTTAATATGTTCTTCTGCCGAAAGCGGAATAATAATCATGTCCCAGTCCGACACATTCAGCATGTCTAATAGCGATGGAGTTTAACTACAAACTGGCATTGCCGACGCCATACCGCGAAGGATTTGCTTGCATAAGCCTGCATAATTGTGTGGGGTCTCGAAGATCATTGAGCATTTAAAAGCATCCTCGAGCCAGTTCAAAGATTTTTCCGTTTGGTGTGCGCTAACCCTAATTAAGAGGCCAGACGGCGCCGGCATCGAGACAGCGACAAAATTCAAGCATACATTATTCTATCATTCTTAGTTCTGTTAGCAGACTTAGTTCCTCCACTGCCTCGCCAAAAATTCATACTATCGAGCTGTAGTAACCTTACTAAACATTCATTCAGTAATTTTTGACAGTTGTATCACATACATGTTGTGCTACATAGTATATTCCAGGGATGGTCAAGCTCCTTGATAGTCCGAGCCATTTTTCAAAATTTGAAATTTTTCGTGAGCCGCAATTAAGTACATATTCAAAAGGTATGCAAAAAAGTTACTATGAGTGAATTACGTCAGAGTTGTAAGAACAAGTACTATTACAGGCATAGTTTCGGCGAAACTAAGCGGAACCTCAAATTTCGCACTAAAATCGAATTTATGTCGGACATTATATTTCGATTGTTGCAAATTACAGTGCTGCTATTTTCTAGTGAAATGGTAGCCAATCCCCTTACTTGATGTAACTATGAAATAATTATACTGTTATATCTTACAACTTATTCATATATTATACAGTACAGATTCCTGAAGAATTTAATTTTGTGATGGCGTTTCATTATTGTTAAATCTACTTGTAATAGTAATTATGTTTAATTACATTAAAATAGTGGAACTGAGATTGTAGTCATAGAGTTGTTTATGGCATTAGAAACTAATAGATACATAGTATTAAATAAATAATAGACGATTATAAATTTTAGACAATTATAAAGTAAGCTCATATTACCAAGCTATTTATTATCCTACCCATAAGAATCCTATACTTTATGATACATGATCAATGTCATAAACTCAATTAGTACCAAATATTATCATTTTCATTCAGTCATTTTCACATATTTGTACATAATCATTAATCACATAATGTAGGACAGTACGTACATACTGTTACACACCTGGGGTCAAATTAATTAAGTGACAATACACAAATATAAGACTAATTAACAGAATTAATGGGAACATAAAATCACAATTAAATTGATTCTTTGGTACATTTATCTATTTCAGAGCAAGAGCAGTTTTTGTAGACATTTATATCATAGTAATCGTTCACATGGTTGAATTTAAAACATCACAAATACACATTTGCTAATGTTAGCATTTCTACTATTGTGATTAATAGAATTGAATCAAATTGTAGTCTGTCTGATCATATAATTCTTTAATTATGACTTTTTATTGAGCAGCATAAGTCAATCAATAACAGTCCAACCATGTAAACCTGCTGCAACAATAAGGAATAATAACAACACAGGAAATAAACAAAATCTTAAAGGAAGACTAGTTTCAAACCGCATTGTTTCTTATGAAAAACTTTCGTTTTCTTTTTTCATATCAAGTACAAAATATTTTAATTAAGCAAATATTATTAGAAAATTGTGTTATATAGGAATACATGGAGGTAATTCATAGTACTGTTTACCACAAAGGAACAGTTTTGACAAATCTTATTAATCTGTAACAAGTAAATAAATCTGAGTGTCCGTGATTTCGAAATAAAAGCTGTTTCTTAAACTTACATAGTTATTTACACAATACCAAATCCAAATATGCATTTATTTCTGTTTATCCAGAATATTGTTTGAAACGGCTGAATAGATTTCGATGGAATTTTCGATAGCATGTAGATAGACTTACTAGTTATTTAAATTTAATGGAGAAACCATGTGTCACAACCAGTTCTTTAACCCTTAAATTGATTATGTCCGTTTTAAAGGACTTAATAATTACACGCACACAGAGAAAAAAATTCCATGTCCGGTAGCAGCCACGTACGTACTTTACAAACTAGAGTAGGCTGTCTCCTTCGTGATCACACATTTTTCGACGACTTAGGAAACAACAGTTATCAAATAAAATCATTTTAAAAAGTGCAAGGTCGAATCCTTTACGCGTCCGATAAATGTGATTAAAAATTTAAGTGTATTGTATATTTTCGTTTGTTTTTTTTATACCTAGTTAAAATATGAACGTAGGTATTGATTGGTAATATTATTTTGTAAAACATTTTTGAAATTAGTGCTAATAACTAGGTTAATTAAAAGTGTCCCATAGAACGGACCTTGCCAACTAGAACTAATAATAAGGATTTTATTTGTTTGTCCCATGTAACGGACATTGCCTGGCATTGACTGGCCCGTTGGCGCAGTGGCATATGCATCTGCTTTCCAAGCTAGGGTCCCGGGTTCGATCCCCAGTCAGGTCAATTTAGGAAACGAACTTTTCTAAATTGGCTTGGAGTCTGGGTGTTACTGGGAACTCCCCCAGAGTTCGTTGTGTGGTACCCATAGTACAAGCTTACTGCTTAGTTTGGGGTCACACAATCTGTGTGATTGTCTGGAATATTATTATTATTATTATAGCCAACTGGACGTAGTTATAAGCTTTTTTTTAACTGTCTTAAGTAACGATCGTTATCATCGTTATCAATAAGTTATTGAATAGATCGTATGAGACAGGCAGTTTCATTTTCACAGTATACTTTGATAACTGGTTTACGTCACTCGAGCTTATATATTGATGGCATGATATGATGATTGAGCTTATATGAGATGGGTATTTTGTTTTTAGGCACTATCAGGAAAGATAGATTGCATAGATGTAAATTTATGACTGACAAAGCTATAAAGAAAAAGGGACGTGGCATATCTGAGGTAGTTTGTGATAATTCCAAAAGATTAGCAGTAAGTAAGTGGATGGACAGCCGATGTATTTACATAGCCATTACATAGAGATTATGATGAAATTTTGTGCCCAAGATCCAGTTAGTACCATAGAACGATACGACAAGAAAGAAAGAAAGAAAATGCCTGTACCCTGTCCAAATGTAATAAAAGTATACAACACTCACATGAGTGGTGTAGACATTGCCGACATGTTAACTGCTATGTACAGAATACATATGAAGACAAGACGTTAGTATATGTCAATATTTGCCCAACTATTGGACATCGCGCTTAATAACAGCTGGCTAATAATACATCTCTGATAGAGACTGTGATCAACTTGGAGAAAATAAACTGACTCTGAAAAAGTTTCGTGTGCAGTGCGCTCTTGCGCTCATGAAAACCAATTCAAAGTCTCAAAGACACAATATAATGACTGGTTCTCCTAGATCTGCCACAATTGCAAAACCCGTCCAGCCAAGACCTGTAGATGATGCACGGCTTGATTGTTTCGATCACTCCTATTTTTACTACACAGGGTCGTTACCGTCTTTGTAAGAAAGGAAAAACCATGATTATTTGTACAAAATGTGAACAAAGACTTTGTTTCACTGCCAAAAAAAAACTGATACCTTTTATTCCATAAGGAAAAGAATTTTTTTGTTTTTTTTTTGTACCCTTTCTTTTTCGTACAATTTATGTTAATGAAAGATACATAATTGTTTCGTTTTCTGTATTAGCCAAAGAATCGTTGTTTTGTTTACATTTTTGAAGATTTTACTTATTTTACTTTAAGTTTGATGCTATAAAGTTCCTAATTTAAACTTGATCTCTTTTTATTGAATATTATTCTATGTTACGGGTAAATGCCTATTTATTTTTGTACACTAGTGACTGACACGTATAGCTAGAATAACTTAACTTATAGCTGGCATTGTCCGTTTTATGTGACGTTCCTAGGGCTACCATATGTAAACAATTAGTGGGCAATGTCCATTTTAAGTGACTTTAAAAAAAATAATGAAAAATATATTATATCTTTGACAACCCCATTAGGGATATGGCGTGAAGATATGTATGTATGTATGAATATATCCATTTCTAACCAATCTGAATTCTTAACATGCATGTGGCTGAAAGATATATTAAGAACCAAAATACTCAAACAATACTTATTACTGCTTCCATGCATGACATACTATACTTAATCTACTGCTTACCATGCATAAATGTGACAGCATCTTTAACATAATCATCAATTTCAATGAATATATCATTTATCTTCTTCTTCGCTCTGACGAATATCTGGAGTGGAGAGTCCACATTTGTCATATTCACACGTACAGCACCATTGTTGAGTGTTGCCACGTTGTGGGGCCCATCACCGGCCATCATCGATATTGTACGGTTAACATATGCAGCCATACGGGAATGAAAGATGCACTGTAGTCGTTAGCTAGACCTTATGCTGGACAATTCCAACAATATAATCACTTTACCAAGTCTACGATTGAAACACAACATGCAGAGTATACTGCAACAAAAAATAAAAGGCATAAAGTGTGCAACAAAATAAATAATTCCCTAGACACCCAGTTATTCATAATTATTTGATCTTAATTTTTTTTAAATGTGATTATTTTTGCAACAATTTGAGCAGTTAAGTATGAACAGTTACTGTCTGAACATGAATATTCAACAATATGAACCACATTTTACAAGTTTCTTTGTTATTTTAATAACAAAGAAACAAACTAAAAGTTACTAAAACTGTCTTTCCACATTTAACGGTCAATATTTGCTTATATATCTGGATATTAATAGTTTACAGAATATATTAACATATTACATATACCAGCAGCTTAAGTGTAAAACACTCTAATAGTAATAGAAATATGTACATAAAATAATGTATGCGAATTTAGCAAAAATAAGTTTTAATACTTTGCATCAAATCTCATAAGCAATTGTACATCTGTACTGATGCACTCTTTAATTGCTTTCTGTAGAATTTATGCATTACACTTATTCTCGTATGCATACACAATGCCCATCACGCTACAACGTGACACCCCAACTTCACACTGAATAACTGGAAATACACCCTGCAGCAGAGGTTATGGCTAGTGTTTCTCAAAGATGTGAACAATTTTAAAAAATAACACCAAAGGAAATTAACTTGAATAAAAAAAAAGCAAAACACGCTACACGGAAGCTAAAATGTACATGTGATGAATTTGCACCTTATCATCTCGTTGCATCATCGCAATCAATGTGCATCCCTATATTCCTGAGTGGCGTGAAAATAAAAACGATTTCATGATATTTATAGATTGAAAACACTGAGAAAAAACATAATGAGACGTAAAACAACTGACAGCCGCTAAATATAAGTCAAAAATTTATTACCAAAAATATTCAAGTTTTTAATCCTGTACGTAGTTTTAAACAAAAACAAAACATATAACTAATTCGTCTTACCTGCAGTTCAAGCTAACATTATGGATATTATTGTTTAAAATTTAAATATTAGATTTTCTCTAATTTTCAGTAGAAATTAATAATTACAATTTTTTTTTAAATTTTCAATTGCTCAATGCTCAAAACTCGAAATATTCGTTTTCGATTGGTTCAAACACATTTGATCACTGAACAAATATATTTGACTCTCGATTGTGATTAGTTATTAAAGCGAATGCCAATCACATGTGATATAATAAAACCGTAAATGTTTCGTTTTTGCAAATCCAAATACAATAAATCTCTTTTGAAGGTTTTTAATAAAAAGTAAACCAAATCGGCTCTTCTCTTGATTATTTTTCTTTTGATCGCATGTAATTTGAAGATTATTTAAAATTTAATATGTAGCTAATAATAACAAAAAATTTCATCTGAAGGAAGAAACAAGACGGATGAAATAACTACACGTAGCAGAGCAATATTATTTAGTATTCTGTGGCTGTGGCAAAGAGACAAATCTGTGGAGTAAACTAGTGTAGGTATGTAGATAAAAATGTACTATATCTTAAAGCTTTGCTGTAGGTGTCGCTACCTAATATTTATTACCATGTGTGGAGTAGGTTTCTTTATTATGACGCAGTCAAGAGATAAAAATGTGCTTAATTAATAATATGACGGTGTTTAGCACTGGAACGTATCACATAGGTGTAGGTATATGTACAGTACATACAAGTCGCGTTTTTTAAATGATGAAATAAATTTTTGAATCATCATTTAAATCATGAATACATTTTTATCGGCGAAAAAATTTTTATGAAATTAAAATTTTGTCCATAATGTACATACATATAAATCTTCACGCCGCATCCCTAACGGAGATGTCAGGGAGGATGGAAATTAAAATTAAATTTATTGAATTAATATCAAATTTAGAAATAAAAATTTTATAAAGATAATAAAGCTAATATACAGGATGTACATACAAACGGGACATATTTTTGAATATGCTATAGTACATCGAGAATTCATCTTGATTACGATTTAATAAAGTATTATTATGCAATAATAACAAAGATACAGGTTAAAACACAATTTATTTCACTTGTGCTTCCCCTTAACACAAGTAAAAGACACCGAAATTTAATTTTTACTTGTCACTTTCTTCTACGTTACATGCGGATAAGTTTGTCTCATTCTTGAGCACTGGTTCCCAAACTTATTTTGTCTACTGAGTCGAGAGCTCATGCAGTCGTTGTCTAAGATGCCTCCTAGCTAAATGAAATTACAAATCACCCCCCAGGCCTCTACACAACGCCCCCATTTTTTTTCTGGGTCTCTTACTGCCCCCCTTTAGGCCTGCAGCGCGCACAAGGGGGCGTTATCGCCCACTTTGGGAATGGCTGTTCTTGAGTAAATGAAATGGAATGTAAGGGGTAGTCTATAGGTTATTCTATCTACGGCGTTGTCTATACTTTTCTCTGTCTACAACGAAAAAATCACAGATTTATAAATGGAAACAGATCAAACATAATTCACTCACACATAGATACCGTGTAAGTAATAACACTGTCACTTTCATTGTAGTTTAAAGTTGTATATCTTTATCTTTTTCTTTCATTTGTTGCAACACAATGGCACACATAGACAATTCCGAAAACGTGGCATCCGCCATCTTCCGCTTAAGTCAAAATAAGCGGAGTATGATGTCTGTTTACTTGTGTCGTACGTCACATGTCCGATTATCAAATATTTCTTGGTGTATAAATATTATTTTGGTTATTTATAGTGCAAAATATAGTACAAAAGTGTTGTACCCCCAATAGTTGGAACGCCTCATACAGAAAAGCCCCGAAAATCACGTTCCATCGGTAAGTGAATCTGATGTTGCAAATTGTTTGATTACTGCATTCAGTTAGTTGATATTTTTGTATTTCGTGGCTCCGACACTTAAATATGTTGCAAACTATTAAAATTAAAGTTTCCTTATATTGTATAAGGTTTTTTTCATAGGTTTTTTTATATTTTTGTACCAAGTACCTAACCAATTTTGACATTATTAGTACTTGTACCTAAAAGAGGGCCGAATTCAGAGAAAACTGAGTTTCATAATAAAATTAAATATTAACGGACAGGTACCTAAGGTTAAGCAACTATCTTTTGATTTTGATGTATACCTTGTTAATTTCGGGTTTCTAAAAAATAAAAATCTTCAAATTTTTTGGTTAAAGAACTACATAAGAAAAGCTACATAGAACAAACTGGCAGCCCAATTCTGGCGGTGTTTTGTGCTCAAAACATTTTGAACTCCATTTATTATGTTAAAGAGATACCTGTAAAACCCTGTTGTTATTTGACCATGAAATTTAACATACCTATTAAAAATGAACATGCTATTGCCAAGTTAATCTCTAGTCGCTATGCTAAGCTGAACCTAGGCCAGTGTTGTTTAGAAAAAAGCCAGTTCTGGAAGCCATACTTCATAATTACAAAATAATTTTAATTTATTTATAAAATAATACAACTTTTTTGCTTCAGGTAATCGAAGATGGACTTTATTATGCATAAATTGTGTGTTCACATGTAAAAGTGGTGAAAACAAATATGGATATCGCGAGGCAAATAATGACAAATAATACCTACGATTACGATTACCTTGCAATGGTAATCCTTAGCATGTCTGACATTCTGCACTAGTTATTTCAGGCACATATTGAAAAACAGTGAAATAATGTGTTTGATGTACATCTATAATGAGTTCTTAGATAATGTAATAAGAAAACAATCCGATTAATAAATAAAAGACTGAAAATATTGTTTGTTTTATTGTGTAAGCTATTTTAGTTTTTATTCTCAATGTGAACGATCACCCATCGACTATCTCCCGATTTCTTTTAATTTTTAAGTTTTATGCGTAGTTTAGAGAAAATAATAATCGAAAGGCGAAGTATAACGATGAAGTTATTTAATGTTTTTATAAAACATTCACTGACGCTTATATCCTTAGAAAAATAGTTAACGATAACACTCGTCTGATATAAAACTTGTTCTATTTTCTCATAACCAAGTCTCTAACACTTACAGTAAAGCAATGGTAAGTAGGTTTTACTGGAGTTACAAAGGACTGTTAAACGAAATTCCTCCAATTCCTCTCACTCGCACACAACTTTAACGTACAATATACTATAATTTTTACACTTAAAACTCCCAAAAGCACAAAAAATAGCAAAACTAAATTTTGAATAAAATGCCAACCACGCTTCTTTTGTTCGCGCCAAAAAGTCTAAATTCAAAACTTTCACTTGCTTGATTATCAACTTTTCAGACTTAAAAATATATCATTTATGTCATTAAACGTCATGTACCCAAATAAATCGAACCGCAAGCAAGATCATCACAATGTACATGCGGCCCAAGACCAGCAGCGCACAGCCATCAGGCCTCATGTATCGAACGAACAATCATAATATTGTATCGTGGAGCTATTGGAACACTCCAAATTACATCCTTCATGTGACAAAAACAATCTACAAAAAGAAGGAATATAATAAAGTAAGAATCTCTAATACTAGTACATTACTTAGTTAATTTAATTCTTATTTTATCACATGAAAAATATAATTTGGGGTGTCCCAAATAGTCGCGCTCGAAGATAATACGCAGTATAAGCAGCCACTCCTTAATCCGGGCCTGAGTTCTGCATGTGCGTGAGTAATATTTGTTAGTGTGAATTTGCCATCCATTTTGTATCGATGGGTATAGTCTGCTTCATTTAAAAGTCTGTGGAAAAAATGATTCTGTGGACATGATAATCAACGTTTCGTTACAAACAAAGCAGAAACTTAAAAGCTTGCAAATAAAAATTAATAAAATGATAGCTATTTACGCAATATAGCTGCACACATTTTGTGAATCTTTATGTGTTGAAAATATTTAATAGACTTCATAAGAATTTTGATGATAATCTTCTTAAGTGGAATTGTACCATCGCGATTGTGAATATTGCCAACATTCCGTAAAATTTGTTATATTATTTTTGCCTTAAAAAGGAAGATCACAGAAACATGATAATTATGACAAACTTTAAGAAGATTCCAGCAAATGAAGTAGGAAAATACACAATGGGGATCAATTAAATCTTCCTTTTGTTTATAATTTGTGGAGTTGAGCAATGACAATAATCAAAACGCAGTTCAAAACTTCAACTGTCAATTTATAAATGGCGGACATTGAAGGTTTTCTAGTTTTCGCAACACTGTTAATTTTTATTACAGAATATTTGTAATTACAGTTGCGTTCACTTTACTGTATTATATTATATTGTTAATATATTTAAAACTTGTTAATATGTCTCGCTCTGTTCGCGCTGAGACGAGAAATCGTGTTAAAGATGATATCAAAAGAGTCATGCAAGCCGTAGAAAAAGTTCGCCATTGGTAAGAATCACTCATTTCACTTGTTTTTTTACTAATCCATGAATGCTTGAAAATAATAAAAGTACTTTATAGGGAAAAGAAATGGGTGACTATTGGAGAAACAACTATGAAAATATACAAATGGGTACCAATATCAACCAATGAACAGAAAAAGAAACATGCGGCCAAGCGCGAGAATAAAGAGAATACATTGACTCCCAAGAAGGTACATGACTCTTCAAACTCAAACTTCGGCATGGCTGAAGATTCTAACACATGTAAGTAACTAACTTCTGAATCTGATTTGAGGCTTATCTATAGACTTTAAAAATGTCGCGCTAAGACGAAAATCTTAAATACCTTCAAGTTATCTGTTTCTGAAAAACTAAAATCCGAGTCGCCATCTTTTTGAAAAGAAAATCAAGACCATCAAACTGTTTCAGACCATCTAAAGGAAAAAATTAATTGTTTTTGTATTTTATGTTTATTTAAGGTTTGTTTTTCCATATATATTTATTATTACAGTCCATAGGCTGATTCAATCATTCTGCATCGTTTTAATATTTATTAAACTTTAGAACAAACAAAATTGGCTTTTTGCTTTTATTATCTCCATAGAATAACCATTTCTGACGTTAAACCATTTACTATCATATAGTCATAACAGATTGATTTGTGGTCATGTATGAAAATAAGACCTCACTTGACATAAGCGTTTAAAGGAGGTATGATTAAAGTTATTAATTAATTGTTTGTGTGTTGTCATGAAACGATACAAAATTGTGTGGTGGTCGGGATGCAGGGCAACATAGTTAGAATCAGGGGTGTCCCTGTAAAATCAGTAACAACTTCAGTAGGGCGAGCACGAACTTTCGACAGTTTCGTAATGTAATCGTATCGAGTTTACTATACGATTACGAGAGTCGCAGCACGAAGCGCATTTTACCAACTATCGAGAGCTCGCTACGATTACGAAGGTGACGTCATCCTAACGTAACTAGGGACTGGCAAGTTTGAGTAAACTACACAATTTATTGAATGAAGGGTGCATCCTAAAACGAAATCAGAGGAAGTTTTAGATTTTTATTTGAAATCTAAAACTCAATTATAATAAATTTATTAAAAAGGAGTAAATCTTTAAAAAATATATTGTATTAGATATTTATAACTTATAAATATGTAAAACAATATATTCTTGTTTTACGATTGTGCATTATTTTTCAAAATAAAATTAGTTTTTATATTATGGTTGATAGTTTCGAATGGCTTAGATTTGACGGTTTTTTGACTTGCTTGTCTTTTAATAACCTGTCACATTTCTTTTATGTTAACACTATTGAGACTTGAAACATTCTTGCGGAAAAGTTTATTGCGTTTTTTGTGTAGTTTTGATGTTAATTTCATCACATGAAAATGAAAACAAGTCCCACACAATATTATTATTATTATGAAAAAGTATTCGTGCGTCTGTCATCGAGATTTACGTTACCGTACGTCAAAATAAGGTTCGTGCTCGTGATTTTACTCTATTTCAATACAAATGGCTTACGTTACCTTTACGTTACGTTACGAAGGCGATACGAAATAGTTCTTTTTAAGTCCTATAGGGGCGCTGCACTAAAAGTCATACAATTTGCTTACGCTTACGATACGAATACTTTGTCGATAGGATTCGTGCTCGCGCTACTGATTAAAATAATGTGCTCAAAACTCTTCTAACTTTATTTAATAATTAACATCGCTAAAATGATTGTGCAATCATGCCACAAAATTCATTGTGACTCTTTACACAATTGATGAGACCGTTGTTGGACCATTTGTACAAAAATATGAATTTAAAATAAAATTGAGAAGTATGATCATTAGCATATTAATATCGAGTGTCTTGTTTACATTTTGTCATAATTCAGCATTATAATTTTCCAGGTTTTTCAACTGTGAGTGACTCACAAGGCCCAACAGAATTTTCCTCCACTCATATGAACTTTTCTGAGGATTCGAATTCTCAGAGCAGCGGTACCACCACACCAGCTAAACGTTTAAAAACGGACTGAGGCACACCCAAGAAATAAATCCAATAGATTGGGATCCCTTGTGTAATGGATTATACAAATTAATTTATGTGATTTCAGTGACTATATTTTAGACAGTTCTGAGACTAATAATTAATTTATAAACATATTAACTATGTATATAATGCATTTTTGCCATTTTAAAACTTCTGGAGGTTGACAATTAACATTTTTGTTTTAACAATATTCCATTTGCATTAACAATGACGTAGTATAAAACAAAATTAAGAATAAGAATTAATGTTTGTTAATGTCAAAAACAATTTCTTTTTATAAAGAAACTACTTTCAATTTTTTTTATTGTAAAAATGATTGGAAATGGTAAGAAAATGCTCATTACAATAAGATTTTTATGACTATTCATGTCATTTAGATGTAATATAAAATACAATAGATGAGTTGTAAATATAAGTTTAAATTCCAAATTAATAATTTTAACAAAAAATGACTTCAATTGTACTTACTACAGTTTTAACTGCTTTTATAGTTTATCAACGTTTAATTCTTTCAAGAGAGTGTTGTGTGTGATCGTAATCAGTCTTGAGTGTAACATGAATGCTGAAAAGCAAATTGCATAGTTGCAATATGCTTTTCACAGTACTGGTAACACCAACTTTAATTGTGTCCATACCACTTGTGATAACTAATATACATATTGTATACATTACAGTACAAGAAATAACCTTTGGTCTTTATTTTACAAATTAGGAATTTTTACAATATCTTTGTTTCTGGTGTAATTTCAAAGTTTTCGGTATCTAGCAAGCTTTCCAGCGTTAAATACTGTAATAATCTATTTTTACTCTTGTGTACATAATTAATCAACATTACACACAAAACTTACTGTTGAATAAGTTGACAATTTATAAGCTATGAGTTGTTCTTGAAACAATAATATGTGTTTACCGTCATTTTAGCGGCATCAAGTTTTGTATAATACTATTGTAATAAATAGTTTCGATTTTTGATTGATTGAAACTGATTCACATTAATGAATCATATCACTCAATCACATTATGACATTTTTAGTTATATTTCATTTTGAGAATGTGTGATGTGATACTAATTATCATTTTAATAGTTATGTATTTTTGAAAATGTACATAGTATTATTATAATTTAAAATAATGATCCTGGCTTAATGTCAATGTGGTGGTCAGATAAAATATGTATATGACAAGCTGATAATCTTTCTAATTTATTCTCTACATATTGTCACAACTGGTCCACTGATATGAGGGGAGGCTGAAAAGTTTTCGACTTTAAATACTCAAAAAAATTAAGCAATTTTATTTTTCAATATAATCTGCGTATATATCAATACACTTCTCACATTTTATATACAGTATTTTTAGACAATTGAAAAGTGTTCTTTCCTTTCCTTCCAAAATCATCATTCGCTGCCGTCTTCGTGTCTTCTTTATCTTTAAATTTTCTCCATGTAGGTTTTTTTCAGGTTACTGAATACTGATGAATGGTTGATTTCTTCGAAGCCGGTTTCTTTCAGAATACACCTTACAACATGAAAAGCTTACACGGGCGCATTGTCTTACATAAACATGCTTAACTGTATGTCCTCTTCTCATAAATAGCTTATCGCACCTGGCTCAAAAGATTAGCATAGTACTCACTATCCATTCGTCGTAGACCCTTTAAGAGCTAATCAATTAATCCCCTTGCAATCCCTAAACATCGTGGCTATGAGTTTGTATATAGACTTTCAACTTTGAATTTTTCTTTGTGGTTTCTCATCCTTTTGAATCCACAAAATCGAGTTTTGTTTGAAATCTGGATCATATTGTCGAATCCTTATTTTATCAGTACCTACAATCCGAAAATAAATCTCGTCTAAATCGTATTCGCACAGGTTTTAGATCGTTCGACTCCCCGCTGCATGTCGAGCTGGATAAACATTTTCGGTAACCAGTGCGCATTCCGTTTAATGTCTCCAACTGGCTCCATACTTGATATGGCACCCATACATACTCATCAGAGTCCAGAAGTAGCAGTGTGACAGATAGCATCTGCCACCTTTTAATTCTGGCACTTCCAATGCAACTTATTTTTTTACTTTTCGATATTTTCATCAGTGACATCAGTTACAAAGACAAATAGCCAGAGTGTCAGCTGACGGAAATGTGAAAAGCACTCGCATGCCTAGGCAAAATTGTGTAAGGAGAATGAGGAAGCGAAAGAAGTATGCAAGAACCGCGAAGCTTGACGCTCCGTCCTCTGACTACTCCGTTGAAGATACTGCTGCTACTACCGAAAACGGGGGTCGTCTTCAATCGAGTCTGGGCCTTGTCAGAATAGGCGATCCAGTGTTTCACCTTAGAATATGAAAACGGAAACTTTTCATATACCATAGACATCTCTTCAAAGATATTCTTCGGGGTTTTATTACTTTTTTGTGAGGAACGTGATTATGGAACGGTATTTAAAATTCCTAAGGCGTAGCTATTTTTCAGATAGATTCAAACCAATCAATGGTAAGGAGGTACTCAATTAGCGCTATACGTAACAAGCAAATAGGGTGACCAAGAGTGGCTCATATTACCTTGGACCGTAAAGTTTTCATCCTCCCCTCGTGACACCGGAAACAAGTATCTACATTTGCATAGCGCGTGTAACTAAATCTAGTGTAAAATATGCTTCCTCTTAAGTACAAAAGTTGAGTGCGTAATAAAGTAATGCGGCGGTCCGACCGTCGACAAATTATCACAAGCGGTCAGTTTTCTTTCATATATAATAACATATGACAGAGATGGAACGAGTAACCTTGTAAAAGAAGCGAGTATTAACATGATGCAGTAGAAGCGACAAAGACAGGAGTGCGGTAAGTTTTTTTTATATGTAGATTTGTCACCCGCTTAAGCGCCTTGCCCTCTATGATGACAATGATGACCACGACCAATCGTGGTTTCCCGCAACTGATCGGCCTTATCGCCACCAACCATGTGACCATAGTCATGTTGCGACATTTCATCGTAATGAGTACAACCATATATACCATTGTGGTATTAATAAATCATCCCTACTGATCGTTAACTGCATGTTAGCTGAGTCGCCATGCTTGCACAGCCAGTGCACGAGCGTAAATAGTAAACCGTCAGCGTTTTTACTTAAAAATTTGCGGATAGCGACAGCCACGCGATCACTGCGCGACCGGTGACTGGGTAATTGTAATAAAAAATTGGGATCATGTATAACGATTGCGTCTGTCCCACCATGGCCGTAAAATGTACTTTTCGCGGTAGATATAGCGCCACTACACAAATTACATTATACGAATTCTCGTTTTGACAACGATATCGCGTGATATTTGGCTGTCGTATGCTGACTGTGAGTTAGGTAATACGAGGGCTGCTATTTATGTATCCGGAATAACAAAGTGAAACAAACATATAACATTTATTATAGTTTTATTGCTTTTCAAAATATTCACCATGATGATCGATGCACTTTTGCATGCGTTGGAACCAATTTTCGTAGCACTTTTTCCATTCGGATTGAGGTACCTCCAAAACGTGCATTTTGAACGCATCAACAGCCTCTTCACGGCTCGAAAAACGTTGACCACGTAATTTATTCTTCACGGTTGGGAATAAATAGAAGTCGTTGGGGGCCAAGTCGGGGCTGTACGGCGGATGACGCGTTAATTCGATCTTTTAATCTTCCAAATACCGAGTTGTTTCGGCCGATGTGTGGCAGCTAGCATTGTCATGATGAAGAAAGATTCTGCGTTGTCGGTTGTTCTTTCTTATTTCTTCAAAGACTTCTGGCAAACAAATGGTCGTGTACCATTCAGAATTAACCGTTTTACGATCCTCTAGTGGCACTGTAGCAACATGTCCATTTATACCAAAAAAACAAGCGACCATTTGCTTCAAAGTGCTTTTTGAACGAATGACTTTTGTTGGGTTCGGTTCATCTTGGAACACCCAAACCATTGATTGTTGTTTAGTTTCAGGATCATACGCATATATCCAAGATTCATCACCTGTGTAGATATTATAGACAGCTTTTGACGCATCCTGATTGTACTTTTGTAACATTTTTTCACACCAATCGACACGAGCCCGTTTTTGGTCAATTCTCAAGTTGTGCGGAATCCAACGTGAACAAATTTTTTTTACAGCTAAATGTTCGTGTAATATTTTATATATACTCATCATACTTATGCCCAGAGACGCCTCTATCTCGCGATATGTAACGTGACAATCTTGCATTATTAGTTCCCACACAGCATCAATATTTTGAGGTACAACAACCGATTTAGGGCGACCTTCTTTAACTTCGTCCGTGAGAACAGACCGCCCACGATTAAACTCACTAAACCAGTGATACACAGTAGTTTTCGATGGTGCTTCGCCTCCAAAAGTCGAAGTGAGTTGATCGATGCACTGTTTTTGAGTTAGCCCGCGCCGAAAATCGTAATAAATCATAGCACGAAAATTTTTACGACTTAAATCCATGGTGACAAAGACTCGCAATTTTCAAAATGACGCCACAAAGGATAAACAAATGACAGCTACATGAAACAAATTGTATTCTTCAGCCAAAGAGTTCCATTTTTAAATGTTATAATTACTTTTTTAATATTGTTCTGTAACTGGCAGTGGTGGATTTACACTAGGGGCAGTCGGGGCTAGTGCCCAAATTTTCTAGGGCGGCAAAATTTGGAAAGTGAAAAAAAATTTTTTTAGTGTTATTAAAAGTTCTTAATAGGAATGTTTTGTTTTTTTAATTACTCATTTATTATTTAAGAGAAAATTTAAAAAATTCAACTCATACATTATTTGTCCAATCGAAATTTCGTAAATCATAATTTTGGCGTCTTAAGGAAAAATGAACCTTCGAAATAATTTAATTTATTTATTTCTATAGCTGTAACGAACTGTAGCGCAGAACGATCGTTTTCTTGTTTGAAAAGAGTTAAAAACTACTTACGTTCTACAATGAGTGCAAATAGGCTCAATAGCTTAGCTATTCTATGCATCGAATCGGACATAATTCAACGTTTAGATTGTGAAGATTTAATCGACCAATTTGCAATTCAAAAAGTCAGGCGTGTTTGCCTGTGAAAAAATTATTATAATAGAATTATGAGTCAAGCTTAGTGCAAAATTTGTAGTTCTTTTTATATTATATTGAGGTATATCGTATATAGTACATATAATAAATTATTTGCAATACATTAAATATTTTAATTTTTTAAAAATAAGATATCAAATCTATATATATTTGAGTGAAATTTTAGTGATGGGGCGGCATTTTCCCAGTGCCCAAGGGCGGCAAAAATTTAAATCCGGCCCTGGTAACTGGCCAGTTCCGGATACATAAATAGCAGCCCTCGTAAGCGTGCGGAATATGTTTGGCTGTAACAAGTAGGTACTCGGGCCAGGCTCGTATCAAATAGCGAGCCTCTTGCAAAATAAAAATAAAACATCTGGTTGGTCTGCGTTCTGCTTCCATAACTTCTCATCTCATTTAATCACTTGCGACTATTGATCAAGGTCAGGGCGGCGTAGTACACAAGACGCCTTAATTGTTCATTAGCTGTGCATTTGATATTCTTTTCTCATATTAAATAACTGGCTTATCGGACCGCAGCCTATTATTACATAATTTCAAAGTGTAACAAACTGATAGGCACATTTAATATTGCAAAAAATATTTTAAATTAATTTGAAAGCCGCCTGTCGTTTAAAATAATAGCAACATTCTCACCAACTAATTGTGTAATATTTTACTGCTCAATAAAATGCAATTTGTAAATATTATTTATTAATGTAATTTTAGTACCATAAATAAAAATTTTATAATATTAAATAGTGTATCAAATTCATTTCTCTTCGGATTGTGAAGTGGCAGATGACCCGGTTTGCTGTGAAGAACCCATAGAATCCATAACAGAGTGCTGCTCAGATAAGTTATCGACATCTTGGAGGCCTAATATATTCGTCGCGAATTCACTAAATGTTATTACCTGTAAAAAAAAATTTTAAAATGCACGTATATATCTTTAAAAATTCGCGGCAATCGCTCCAAAGATATCTTCGCAAAATGTTCAGGATGATTGATTGACAGGCGATTGATATCGCTACCACAGATTAATTAGTTTACTACCGTACATCGCTACTAATAAAAAAACAGGTTGCTGATGGTTTTGCTAAATTTTTTTCAAATGCACCTGTACACATTACTAGTAGTCTAGCATCCTCTGCACATACAGCACGGACACTATTAAGCCAAAATATAGGAAAGTGGTTCCCTAGTTTTCAGTTCAGGCACACGTTTTCATTTGAGATAGAGAAAACTTTCAAAGAATTAAAAAAATGAAAAGTGAAGATTTGTGGGGATTATCAGTTCATGTACTGGCTAATATAATGCCAATAGTAACACCGATTTTAGTAAATATATTTAATAAATGTGTCGATCAAGGTGTGTTTCCCGATTGGATGAAGCATAGTAAAATTATACCAATATTTAAATCGGGTTGTAAGTCAGATCCTACAAACTACCGCCCATTGTCGATATTGCCAGCGTTGAGTAAAATATTCGAAAAAATAATGCTCAACCAAATGCTGGCACATTTTAACATTTGCAGGATTTTTCATGGTCAACAGTACGGTTTCACGAGAGGGCGGTCAACAACACATGCGGGAGCAAGCTTGGTCAAAAATATACTAGAGGCTTGGGAAGGGTCACGAGATACCATTGGCGTGTTTTGTGATCTTTCCAAGGCTTTTGATTGTGTTTGTCACAAAGCTTTAATTTACAAGCTGAAATACTATGGAATACGGGATAAAGCTCTTGATCTCGTGATTTCATATCTGGCTGACCGAGAACAAAAAGTGAATGTAAATGGGGTTACATCTGTCGGTTCTAAATTAATGATGGGCGTTCCTCAAGGATCAATTTTGGGACCGTTCCTATTTTTGGTTTACATTAATGATCTTCCATTTATGCTTAAAGACCTTTGTGAAATAATATTATTTGCTGATGACACATCATTATTATTTAAAGTTAACAGAAAAGACATAGATATTAGCGGACAGAATAGGACCTTGGCGGATGTCTCGAGATGGTTCGCTGCCAATAATTTACTACTGAGTGCACAAAAAACCAATTCTGTTAAGTTTTCCCTATCCAATGTACCCAAAATTCATAATGGACTGAAACTGGATGGGAAAGAATTAGAATTAATGAAATCAGCTACTTTTCTTGGTTTAACAGTAGGCAATAAGTTACAGTGGGCGGACCATATCGGGACTTTATCTAATAAGCTCAGTTCGGCAATATATGCTATTAGGCGCATTAGACAGTTGACAGATGTAGCTACGGCTAGGCTGGTGTATTTCGCATATTTCCATAGCCTTATGTCTTATGGTCTGCTACTGTGGGGATCAGCGGCGCATATGAAATCTATCTTTATTTTACAAAAGAGGGCAATACGTACCATCTACAGTATGAACGCACGTGAGTCGCTGAGAGATCATTTTAAAGACATTGATGTACTCACCTTACCCTCGTTATACATCTATGAAATCATAATGTACACTAAAAAAAATTTAGATCTATTTCAAAAGAAAGGCGTTGTTAGTGGTGTGGAAACTCGTGGTCGTGATCAGCTAGTTATTCCTAAATTTAAATTACAAAAGTCAAGTGGTTCATTTTTGGGTAACTGTGTTCGTTTTTATAATAAAATTCCTCAAGAAATTACTCAATTAACGGAAAACAGATTTAAACTTGTCATTAAACGCACACTGATTGGAAAAGCATACTACAAAATTAGCGATTTCATTGAAGACACAACAATAGACTGGAAGTGATCCTCTCTGCGTATGCATTTACTGGCTTTATAGATATTGTATTTTTAAATAACTATTGTACAATGATGGTGAAAAAATGATACCTGACTGAGTTTCTTGTCGGTTCTTCTCAGTATTCAGGTTTTCTTTTCGAACCGAACTAAAGTAGATTTGACGTTCAAAAATACCTTGCATTTGGGTTTACTTGAATAAATTGATTTGACTGACTTATGGTTAAAATTATTTCCACCTAACATAGCTGAGAAACAGAACGGAACACAGAAACGGGTAACGGGTTCAACATAACACCTCTTTTCCGTTGAAGGCTAATAAGTTGAGACATTTTAGCAATTGTTTAGATACAACTTTATTACCTCGGTCAAAAATTCGAAATCGTTTTCTTGCATTGTTGCTCTATCTTCAAAGCTGTGGCCAGAGAGGATGGACAGAAGATACCACGATAAATCCTTTGAGAAACATTCGCCTGCCAAAGATAAATTATGAGTTATAGATCACAGATCAGTTACACATTATTTGGACCCAAAAGGTTTCAATTTACATTGATCTTTTATTGTGGAATTCACGAAAGGAACTGCACGACTGACGGAGGATACCAATGACGTTCAGACCCAGCAAATTTAGAAACAATAGCCGCAAAATCGGAGACAGGTGGAATGTCTCAGCACTCAGGAGCAGCTTAACAACTAACAGTTGCATACCTACTACATACTAATGTACTGCACTTAGAATAATACACGAAACCGTCAAACCACACGAAACTGAAGCCATTTTGTTTGGAGCCATACATGGCTTCGTTTGCCGAGCAATCACTTGTTGAACGCAGCTGCCTCTAATAAAATAAAAAACATGATAGTCTGTACACTAAAATTATGTCATAACACAGAAAAACATGAAAACGTTTCTAAAATTGTATTCCTAGGCTCAATCACAATAAATCCCAGCAATACAGGTCTGACGTGATCTGCAAAGCCACTAACGTCAAATAAATTCCTAAGCTCGTATACAATAACGGCGCCTTTCGCAATAATCAAGTGAATCATAGAAGAAGAAAATATATCGTGAAATAACAGTATCTATAGCTGTTGCGTTTCGTTCGGTTAGTGGGAGTTCCGGTAGCCCGTTTCCCGCCGCGCCTTCTCTTGGTATGCCAGAGGTTTTAAATTTGACATTACTCCAGGGGGCACCGACACATCCTGTGTAGGAGAATTCCCCGCTGAGCGTTCGCGCTCAGGCTGCCCTGCGTGTTCTGGAGATGGGAATAATCCGCTCGAGAAACATACCAGAGGTAGGAGAAAGGCAAAACTTTCGGCACCCCCTCCTACGCTTCGCGTAGATTTTTGCAACGTCAGGGGCATTCATTCCAACCTAAATGCCGTCCACCATTATCTTGAGACGAAAAAGCCGGCCTTACTTTTTCTTACCGAGACGCAGATATTCCCTCCTGACATCTACTACTTGCGCTACCCGGGATGTAATCTGGAACATTCATTTGTTTCACGCGCCAATTTTTGTGCTTATTGCAGGGAGGACATATGTGTCCGTCGCCTCGGCACTCTTGAAGTTAGGGACCTTTCCATCCTATGACTACGCGTCGATTGTGGTGACCACCTTCGCGTCTATGCGTGCTTGTATAGGTCCAACTTTTCGAGTGCGTCCAAACGGCGACAGATTCTCTGTTCCAACGGATACCCTTTGTCGAAATTGTGGTTTTGGGTGACGATAACGATGGCGGTCTACAACTGTGCATTTTTTTACATTTTCTACCATGTACGACAATTTTGTGGAACCAGCTTATAGCGGCTGTATTCGGCGGCTTGTTTGCTCCCTCTGCCATAAAAAAATTTATTAAAAAAAATTATTTTTATAATTTATTCAATACGCCATTACCTAAATTTTTTTGCTTATTTGCAATAATTATGGGCAGACTTTAGGTACGTACAATAAATAAGTTAATGTATAAAGAAATACAATAAATAATTCAATATACGAAAGAAATAACAATTATGAAGGCGCACTGTAACAAAATATCAAGGGACGTATGCTTACCGTAACTGCTAAGCATTTCTATAAAATCATCTCTCTGAATCGCATAAGTCTCATTTGTAAACGTAGCAAAGTTTCGAAAAGAGTTTCGGAGTTTCAAGAAGTTGTCCCCAAATGCCGGTCGGTGGTTTACGTACAACTTGACGAACTCTTCAAAATCTATCTCTGGTGACGATTGGCGTTGGTAGACCTTGTATTTGCCTTCCGTTATCAAATTCTCTACCTAGAAAAGATAGTTAAACAGAAAAGTCATTGGAAATCCCTAGTCTGTAATGAAAATATCGTCTACCTTATAATGCAAGGCCTGTACCTAACACGTAACGCCAATAAATGACAATATTCTGAGAAATGAGGATAAGAAAGGAACAAGTTATAGGACTCCACGACGCATGCCTAGGGCGAGGAGCGAGGGCGAGGGCTAGGGATTCGTGGAGGCAGACTATTTTGCCGATCCAATTTCACTTTCAAGTCGACCGTCAACACTAACATGCTGGTTTAACAATTACCACGTTTTAACGATAACACAGACCAACAGCTTAATTTAACGTTCTCTTTAAGAGCACAGTATTAACTATTGTCAACATAATCTAAGATCAAGTACTAATAGAAGTAGCGTATCTGACGTCACTGAATTGTTAGAACGGGAACATTAATTACATGATGCCTTAGAAAGAAGATGCCACTATAATTTTTTTGTCTTTATGTCCGTGACCGAAAATTTACGGACACAATTGTCAATTTTGACAAAAGCGTGCCCAAATCTCTTAATCTGTGGTGACCGAACCACTATTGTTGACATTTGTGTTTGTGTTTTGATTATTTTAAATTTTTTGACTTATATGTGCGTTGATTGTGTTTTATATATTATAACAGAGATTACAATGAGTAAAGTGTGTGGAATATAGTTCGCTGTAGTGTTCAGAGCTGCAGAAACCGCAGCGATAGCAATTGAATCGGTCATTTCGAAAATCACACAAGTCAAGGAATTACAATTTTTCAGAAATTAAAAGAAACTGTCATTGAATTTGTAAGGACCCTTTTGGGCTGATTACAGTGTTTGGACATACACGTTTTAAATAATCGATTTTTTTATAATTCGTTTTTTTATAATTTCTGGACTTATCATTGCTGCGCCTGCAAAAGCCGACAAACAGAAAAATACAACTTTTCAGAGGAACAAAAAACAATTTTTCACTTTTAATTATTTCATTTTTCCAAAAATAGAGCATGTCATAAACTTTTCATACAGTATTATACAGTTAATGGAACATATACCTATTACCTACGTTAGTTGTTTTATAGTAACAGTAGTTTTCACAAAATATTTTTTTTTTAATTTTTAGCATTAGGTACATAGCTCCTTTTTTTATCCACAAAAACAGCCATGTATTTTTATTTCACATGGTTGTAATAATTACAATAACAACCCCAAAATATACATAGCGGCTTTATCGAATATAATTTAGATTTTTTTATAATGATTATACATTTTGAAATTAAACTATTTTAATTTAAACGAAAAACAATATTGATTACACGCAAACGTTACATTAATGTATTTATGGCATCTGACTGGAAAAAAACAAAATATCTTTGCATGAATTATGGAAGTTGCAACGTTTGTTAAGCGTAATCCTAATTTGTGTACGTAATTGTACATGTATGTCTGTGCAACGGCACAATGAAATTAAAATATCGCTTATGCAACGGCATAGCGAGTGAAATATTGTTAGTATTAAAAGTGAGATCATACGTGTAATTGTACATTTATATCGTCTAAAACGTGTAATTGTACATGTGTGTACATTACAAGTGAGAATATGCGTGTAATTGTACCTGTATGTCTGTGCAACAGCGCAGTAAAGACTCACCATCCGAGCGACGAAGGTCTGAGAATGGTGAGTAACCATCTGAACGGCAAAAGTCGGGAGAGGGTTTAGTCATAAATTGTATTTATAAAAGTGTCACCATCCGAGCGGCGAAAGTCGGAAGATAATGAGTAAGCCATTAGAGCGGCAAAAGCTGGAAGATGGCATAGCCTTAAGTTCTATTTATAAGAGTGTTACTATCAGATGATACCTGACTGAGTTTCTTGACGGCTTTTCTTAGTATAGGTTTATTCGAACCGAACGTTCAAAAATGCCTTTTAGTATTCCAATGTCAGTGCATTACGTCGAGGTTGGCTTTGAATGCCAAACGTGAAAACGCGTTTAATGTCAGGATTAGCCGAGTGTTATAATCATAATCGTTAACAAATGGCAATACTATTATTTTGAGGGGTTGCTACTTATTAATATAGGATTATTGAATGTCAAAAATTAAGTCAAAAATACGCGAGCTAGCGAAAGCACGTCTTTTAATTTATCTCAATATATGCTTACGTTTCCATCCGTTTTCATGTCCACATCATAGAAGAAAGAAAAACTTTCAAAAGAAATGCATCGAATGAATGCCTCGTTAATCACCCTTAAAATATAGGCGACGGTGCATAATGTTGTTTGACCCCTAGGGGCGGACTAGGTGTCATGGCCGCCCTCGGCCGCCGCTGAGTATCAATCGCCCTTAATTTCTGCTAATTTCGTCCACCAGACGATCTTTTCTCCGTGAATTGTTGACGAGCAGGCACTGTGCCATATAGATAGGTCACCCCTAATTTCTGGCCGCCCTAATGCGTCTAGTTGGACTAAAAGCTAGGCCACCATTGTGGACCCAGTGATTTTATTGTGCACCGCAGCAGCTCTACACTATAAGCCTTCATAGGATAACTGTTGTACTAACAGCAAAATGATTTAACGTCTTGGTTTTACCTCATACTCTGATGGAAAGAATCCCAATGCTCTCATCATATCTGGTAGCGAATCTACCGAAATAAAATCCTTTACACGTCTCATAGCCGGTGAGAAGGTGCCTTGACAGAGGATTTGGATGTAATAAAACAAATCTCTGATTTCTTGAAAAAGCCAGCCAGGCCGTCCATCTTCAATTAAGCAGTAATAAGGATCGAGATCACCGCCACCTAACTTCGATGTGATTTCTACCGACCTAAGTAGGTAATAGAATATGTAAATGGTTTACAAAACCAATGAACAATAAGTTTGATGTTTTATGTCTACCTATAATTAGCAGCCCATTGGCACATGCAAGTGTCCTTTGCTCCGATAGTAAATAAGGTTCCAGTGTCTTCACGGAAGCACATTTCAGTTAACTGCAAGAAATCAAGTTTTCTTTATAGATACGTAAAAGTAATGGAATCAATAGAGATAATGGAACATCAACCCAACCTGCACTGGGTGCCCGAGCAAAGCAACATGTTTCCAAGGATTCCCGTCAAGTGGTAATTTTTGCAAGCCTATCACATTCTTTGTAGCAAACAGCAAGTATTGTAACTCCTCCGAATCTTCTCTCTTATTTATATATTGCATCTTACATACCGGATTTTCAAAACAAGGACCGAGAACTGTAGATAAGGTCATTGTCGTCGCGTAATTTACGATCTTGTACTTATGCTGACAAGAGAAGATGAGGTTATTTAAATGGTAAATGAAAAGTATTGAATAAGTTCGAAAAAAAAGATTGTTACCTCATCATTAGCAATGAGAATAATTGGTAGATCGGTACGGCACACTTCAGGATCGATATATTTGGGTGTTGGCCATGGAATCGCCGCTAGAGGTATGGCTGTCTGATCTATCCTGTCTAGACTGAGGATCTCTAAGTATTCTTCTGTACTCGAACCAATATCATATTCCACCATAATCCGATCAGCACCTAAAGATATTAGTTTATAATCACCACTTTCATTTTTAATAGGTGTGAAGAACACTGCAGTGATGTCTTTATAGTGAGCACGATGTTTTCCGATAAAGACCCAAACGTATTTTTCACAATCGTATTTATATACGCAAATGGTGCGGCCGACATCCTGAAGGTCAAAATAACTGTCTCAATAAAGGAATTAATGTAAATACCTACGAAATAATCAAAAAGAATTTTTAAATTAATAATTTATAATCCTACCGCAAAAGCCATGGTCAAAGAATCACAACTATAATTGATCTCTTTTATAGCGCAGCTGGTATCTTTGTACGGTTTTTCCGTTAATATATCGATAGTGACAGGATCTAGGAATATTAACTCGCCGGAATTCAAACCACAAGCGAGATGTAAACCTATGGAATTAATTAGTATTCTTTATTTAAAGTTTCCGTGAACGGAGGAATACAAAAACATGAAAGTAATAACACCTGAGGGTGAATACTTGAGACACGTGACCGAAAGCTGTGGTATATTGATCTCGTAATTGCAATTTATGGAGTCTTCGTTGGGCGGAATGATAATTTTGTAGTGTTCCCTAAGATCCAACCTAGCAAATAATCTGTGCTGGATATAATTTAATAAATCAACTACTCCATCTGCATAACCAACGCTAACAAATGGCCTGAAAAAAATTAAACGTTCAATACAAAGAAAATTACAATATTGTTCGTTACCTTGTACAAAACTAAATAAAGTTTCTCACTTTTCGGGATGAACTGTGAGAGCTACAGCGGATGCAATTTTAAAATCCATGATAGTGACAAGTTTCTCAGTTACGAAATCCACAAACCCAATTCCCTGGTTGTTTGAACCTGTAATAAGATGCATTTCTAGAAAAAAATCGTCTATAGGTGTACATGCAACATAAAGTTGCTAATCAAGCTTAAATTTAAAAATATTCTTCCTATTCATAGCGTATTAACATAGCCTACATATAGTAAGTATAAATAAGTGCATGATATATTAGATCTATACCCATGGAATTGCCGTTTAGTATTCTAAAAGTTAAAGTATTTTTTTTTATTTCTATTAATCAAAGTATGCACTCATGCTATCGATGCATAGTCTCTGCCAGCGCAGTGGTAATTTTTCAATGCCCTTCTTGAAGAAGTCAGGTGTACGGGAGGCAATAAACTCTTCAAAGGCATTTTGTACTGCCTCTCGGGTATAGAACTTTTTTCCTACCAAGAAGTTGTCCCCATTTTGGAAAAACTAGAAGTCTGTCGGCACAAGGTCTGGTGAGTACGGTGGATGACACAAAACTTCCAACCCTAGCTCTTGTAGCTTAGAGACCGGGTGAGGTCGAGCGTTGTCGTGCAGGAGGAGCGGGGACGAGCGATTAACCAAGGCTGCCCGGCGATTTGCGAGCTTCTCCATCATTGTGTGTCCAGTTCCTCACGGTACACATCCGCAGTAATGCTCGTGCCATTTGGTAAGAAGCTGTGATCAATTACACCGGCACTAGACCACCAAACAGTAACCATCACTTTTCTAGGGGTAAGTTTTCGTTGGGGGCATTGCCTTAGTGCTGAACCAGGGTCTAACCAACATGATGGCCGCTTACGATTGTCAAAAAGAATCCATTTTTCCTTCTTTCTTCCTTTCTGGAAGATAATTCCTTCGTTCTATTAAGCAACGCAAGACATACCTCAACGCGTTCGTCGCACTGGCGATTGTTGATTTCATGCGGCACCCATTTATCAAGTTTTTTTATCTTGCCAATTTGACGCAAATGGACCAATATTCTTTTAATGCTAACATCGAAAGCTGCTGCTAACTCAGCTGTAGATTGAATATCGTCAGCTTTCACTATCGCCTTTAATCCGTCGTTGTTGACTTGAGTTTTCGGGCGACTACGGGGTTCATTTTTCGGATCAAAATTTCCATGTCGGAAGCGTTCAAACCAATAACAGGTTGTGCGTTCGTTTATTTTATAGTGTTCACTCCGTATACGTCGTTAATATTGCGAGCCGGTTGTGCCGCATTACTACCGCGACGGAACTCGTATTCCGTAATTAGTCGTATTTTTATCGTGTCCATACTGATGAAAAAGATACAAATGTAGTGAAAACAAATCACTAATTAGTAAATAAATGTCTGAATTTGAAAATAAAATTCTATATTTTTAAAATAAAATACATTTGAATTTAGAATTTATTGCCAGCCATACACAAATTACATTTCAAATGGCCAGTATTGTAGAAAGGCAACTTATTAGGTAAAAACCTATTATATGGATTTAATTGATAAAATATGATGGACTGTATATCTATCTCATATGTTTTTAAATTCAGTGCTAATTAATCTACAGAAGAAAAACTAGTATAAATTTGTACCTACTCCTATATTTAATGGAGGTAAAACTCACAAATTATGAAGTCTCGCACAAGGAAGGGCTTGCTTCCAGTTGTTGCGTCAGCAGGAAGCCGTTTCTTAATCAATTTTTGAGTCATATTTCCTGTCAGTGGATCTATTTCCACTTCTACTTTCTCCCAACAGGCACACGGTTTTCCACCTATCGACATTATAGATTTTGTTACCTACCTACAAAATGTAGGTATCTATTTAATTTATCTATTTTAAAACAGAGTTAGGTTAGGTAGGACGTTGGACCGTAGTTCCTCGAGGTAGGGCGGCTCAGGCGTAAAGCGAGAGGAGAAGTCGCTTGAGTCGCTAGGTGGCAAGGGACGCCAAAATGCCAAATGCAAGAAATAAAATCTTGAATGAAAAATAGGTGTCGATGCAATAAGTGTTCATTTTTGCAATGAAAGTCGGTGTTTAAAGTCAATCGAAATGCAATTTATGTGATTTAGAAGCCTCAACCAAAGGTCGCCGAAAGACAATCTCGATCTACCCTGATCAAGGGCTTGGACCAGTAGCGCTGCTTCGAGGTCGCGGACGATCAGAGTGGGGGCTCCGATTGTCCTTCCACACGACCTCAAGGAAGAAGACAGCGAGTCCACGCTGTCGTGGCACTGCGACGTCGCCGGGGGGCTCTGCAACTGCCCTTTCCTAAAGTGCTTCGGCACAGCGCTACAGAGTCTCCGCCGCGTTCCTTAGGAGATCCCGAACCCCCTCCACAACGCACCGAGGATGACCACCGCATGAGTTTTGGTGGATGAAAGCCCCAAGTAACCCAGTCGCTCCCCCAGGGGGCTGGGATTCTGTGTACAGGTTTCTTCTGCGTAAACAGAAAAAAAGGTAGGACTACTTAAAACAGAAAATAAATAGGTACCTACATACATATCTTAATGTTGTATCCATAAAAGAGTAGTCAGAATCCACGTTATGTAAGCTAACCCACGAGCAACGTGCAACAGAAAATAAATTAACTTACATTTTGGATCAAGTATATGATAACTTCTTGGCGATATGTTAAAACTCATTCCTTTGACATTGTCTACTTTGAAACCATGGACCCAATACAACATTTTAAGCTGTTGATCATAGAAGTAGATTTCCCCAACGTTGTTGCCAGTCACTATAAGGCTGCAAGTAATCATTTTATTATTTCATATAGCTATGCCTTGCGATTTCACTCGCGCTAAATTTTATATTTTTTCGGCATAAAAAGTAACCTAAACTACTCTCTGAAAAGTCCTCTATTTGCTAATGAAAGCCCCGTTAAAATCGGTTCAGCCGTTTCGGAGGTTAACCTGGACAAACAGACAGACAACAATTTATAAAAAGCGTGGTTTTTGGTTTAATAGATAAATTTAAACCACGTTGGTTTAAATAACCAGATAAGACACTTCAATTTTATTTGTATGTATAGATTATCTTATACCTGAAGTAACTAGAAGATTGCTAATCTATAGTATAAGTATATAATAAGCGAAATACCACACAATGACTGATTTATCAGGAGATCTCCGAAACTATAGGTCCGATTAACTTGGAATTTAGCATAGTTTCTCCTTTCGCGGTGTAGACGTTCACTGAGAATAGATTTTACGAAAGTCTTGTACAAAATGGCTCTGCTACCCGTGCGAAGCCGGAGTGCGTCGCTAGTATTTTATAAATGGTTAAGTTCATGTTATTTCTATTTCGGGATATATATTCAGATTCGGATTTAGGGATAAGTATTTGGGCTCACATACATGTATTATAAAATGGACCCATAGTGACAGTTTCTATCACATTGCCTATAATTCCTTATAACTTTCTTTTTCTCTCTCATACAAGCATGGAACCAGGCAGCTAAATAATAAACCATCTAAAACTCATCAAAACCAATTTACTAACCCATCAATGTATTTAATAACATTTATTCTATTCTTTTCGATTTTTAAAATCTTAATAAATCGCAAATTCGCGTAATTAGACGAATCAATATTCTCCGTGTATTGTATCGTGTATCCGTAAACAAGTACAGCACCTTTGCTCGTAGCGACTAACACCTGAGAAGTTTCCTTCACGAAGGTGAAACATGTCAATCTTCCATAATCAGCATTCGTCTTTTTCTCGGGCTTCCGTATCTTCAATTCGTAATTATCGGTGACTCTCTCTATTCCTCTTTCAATTACTATTATTTTCTGTCAAAAAAAGAATGGTAAGGAATAAAGATTAGAAGAACGTGAATCAGCGCGCGTAAAAATGATTCTTCTATAAGACCTATAAATATTACTTTTGTAATGTTTTTCCGGTAAACTTTAAGTAGGTAAGGCTTTATATTCCCTAAAATTTTCAAAATTTAGATCTAGTACGTAGTTTCGGAGATAAGAGGGGGAATTGTTAATTTCGATAAGCTCTTATATTATTTATATTATTATATTTGCTCCTGATAATTTGCTCCTTTTCTAATCTTTATATATGTCGGAAAAGACACGGGGCAATTGGTGCTTTTGCAACTCAGCCATGAGAAATAGGTACCTAATCTTACAAGAGGCGAACTACTCCATAAAATACAATGTTAAGACAAAGTTAATGTACAAACGACAGAAAACTCTTTGTAACAATTATTACGTAGGTAATTGGAAATTTAATAATGGCAAACGATAAGTCGGAGAAATGCTATAGCACCGGTCGCCGGTCTAACAGCCTCAGCGCCGGCCCCGATGTTCCGTTAGCGCGTCATCGGAAGTCGCGCTTTGCCATGGTATAGTCAAATGAGTGCCTTTTATTATTTCCACCGACATATATATAATTCTTCTATACGTGTGTTTGTCACTGAACTCCTCTTAAAAAACGACTGGGCCGATTATGATGAAATTTTTTTGGACCCAGTTGGACACTGTTGATCCCAGTAGATGGCACTGCAATCGGGTTCTAGGAGTATTTTTTTTTATTTCGGGCAGGGCAACGTCTATTGGGTCTACAAATTCTACCACTACGCTAAACAAGTTTATCTGTACTAATATTATAAAGAGGTAAACTGTGTTTGTATGTAATGGATAAACTCAAAAACTACTAGACCGATTTCAAAAATTATTTCACCTATAGAAAGCTACATTATCAGCGAGTAACATGGGCTATATTTTAATTTTCAAAAAGTTTCTACCCGCGCAAATTGGGGCGCGTCGCTAGTACTATATATTATCTAAGAAAATTTATTTTAAGACAGAGGGACTCATAAGAGTGACCTTTTAAGGGTCCCGTTTATACTTTTGTAACCTTAAAAGTGGAAAAGTTAATTGCATTTTACCGTAATTGTAAGTACTCACAGCATTTATACCTATCCAAATATCATGCTTAGTCATTATGATGAACTGTTCAGAATTCTCTGGATTGAAACTCATCGCTAGTATAGAATCTCGTGGAACGTCAACTTCTAGCGTTGCTACACCCGAAACAGATAATTTATTAAAAAAATGCCACAATCTTCAGTATAGTCAATTGACAAAAAGCGTTTAAACCCACCATGAGCAGTTTCACGTTCATAAGACCAAATCCAAAAATGTAAAACTGCTTTCTCCTGATAGCCCAAGGATAGCAAATACTTGGCGTCCGCACTCAATGCTACCTTCACCACCTTCATGTTCCCATGTGGAGAAAATATTGTTTTATATGGAAAATAATCCCCACTATCCCATATTATTATTATATTTTCTGGTCCTGAGTCTGCTGTAACGAGCCATTTGCCTTTGCTATCTGCCGATATAGAAGTGACCATGTGCCTCTAAATGTATGAAAAGGAATAAAGTTATACATTCACAAAGTATTCGGGTAACCTGACGAATAATGAAATACTCTGATGTAATTTACATGACCCTGCAATATTCTCATTTGATTAGTGGTCCAGTTGTAGAGAATAGCCATATTAGAAGCTGCGTAGAACACTATAGTAGAACCTCTGTCGTTCAAATTGATTACTCCGGCTTTATGGTTGAAGCCATTAATCCATCGTATGTTCTGCGGAATATTGAGAAAAATTTGTACGCTCCATGATGAACACAGACACATAACTACACAGCGGTATTCTTTAATAAAAATAATAAAAAACTCACAAAAGGAGAAGGTTTGTGTTGATAATTAGCTAATTCAGATTGTTTCCTGATCTGAGACAGCGAAAGGCTATGAAATTTATTGATGCTGGCTGCAATGCTACCCGTAGTACTTAACGAGTGAAATCTATCTAACGAATGTGATTTTTGCATTGTATTCTGAAATGTCTGATATAATCAATTTCTAATATTTCTTGCAATAATAATATTATAGTTTCCTTGTTGTTATAATCAAATTGATGTAACAATGACGGCTCTATCGAATCAAAGAGAATATACACTTAATAAGTACCTAATCACTATGTTTTTATAATACTCCTATATGAGTTATCGAATCTATTCCCCATGAAGTTTGTATTTACCATTTATATTTATATACGCTCACGGCATAAAGCCTTTTTTACTTCTACCTTCACAAATTCAATATGCATGCCTTCGAAACTGCATTAAAAATGTAGATATCATAAGCGATTTAATTTAACTACGCAACATTAATCCTAAAAATGCAATTCAACAAAGTATCATCGCAATATCACTAAGACCTTCTAAGGGCGATAAGCAAGTACCGTGACACATCAGCATTAGTCGTTACTCGTTACATTATCTCAAAGTCAAAGGTCAGCCCAGATCATGTATTCATTGTAGTAGCCCATCTACTTTCTTTGTCCATTCACTCGTTGCGATGTGCAGCTGCAAATATTGGCTTTATTTTGTTTGCACCATTATCGGGTACAATTTGACGACATGTAGGACACTTTATCTGGAATTGAACACACCTACTACGGAAGAGGTCAGTGTTATCACAGTATGAAGATTATAATATTTCTTTATGCCTCCAAATAATGTAACTGAATTAACGTCTGTTAATTCAATTTGAAGTTCAAAATGTTTTTGGATATAAAAAAACATCACACACAAGATCAAAGAATATATTTTTAATCAGAAATATTTACTTATTAACCGATTCTAAATACAAAACTGTTAGTGTTGGTGATCTTTCCTCCAGATATCATTTATGAAGAAATATGGATATCTACCCGAAGAACACGGCGACCTCGACTATGCATACACTCCACAGTCAATCGCTGAGGCAGTGACGAAGATGCAGGCCTTTGCTGGTCTACCACAAACTGGAAGATTAGACCCTCAAACAAGAGGCGTAAGTCTTAATTTCACATAAATAGACAATTTATTGGTCTTATTTTAAAACTGTTGCATCTACGACATTGAAGATACTTTTCAGTTTACGTATTAGAAACTCCTATCGTAAGATTGCATAGGAAAAAAAAGTCAAAAAATGTGTTTAAAATATTTGTTTGTTCGTTTGCATTATGTGACAGCGACTTAACCGATTACGATCATACTTTCGCTGATGTATTGGTAATTGAACTGCTTTTTTTCGATCGATTCAGTAGAACTCTCGCTATATGTATAACGCGTAATCTCTCAGTACTTTGGAGAAACGTACTAACCAGTAATCATCAACCAGTAAACATCGTGATCCCTGGTTGCACAGCATGATGGCCAAGTTCTGAATAAGGCATTGATGACATCACAATATGCTGGCCGGGTACCTACCCGTGTGCATGTAGGTACCCCGCACCCCCACTCGGCATGCGGTAGATAAACTCGGCTAGCTACCCTGTGCTGAGTGCGCGTGCGTGGTAGCTAACCGAGTCTAACCCTACTCTTCTGAGGGTGCTTCGTTGAGAAGCGAAACACGCGTCGATTATAGGGTTTCATAGCTGAATGTAGCAAAAATATATAAATAAATTCTAAGTAATAATATTTCAACGAAAGTTGTCAACGAATTGTTTCAGTTGTTCAACAAAAGACGTTGTGGCGTGAAAGATATAGATAATACGTCCTCGAGAAAACGCAGATACATATTACAGCAAGGATGGAATAAAAAGCATATTACGTATAGGTAAGAAGTTGAATCTGTTCATTTTATTCAAATAGGAAAAATTAGTAAGTAATGAAAGGAACATAATATATTTACTATCAATAATAAAATATAAAATTTAAATTCAAATCTTTTCGGACATTCATGAAGACTTGAAGAAGAAGCATTCAGACAAAAAAAACGCAAATCTGATCATCCTTCCGAGAGCTACAGTGCTACGCTCTAAGTCACAAACATACAGATAGCAAGAAAGCCCTCTTATTGGAGTCAAAAATGTACCACAGGTTCAGAAAAACCTGAACTGCGAAGAATTGGCAAGAAACTCAGTCAAGTATCATTTTTTTAACTTCGATTACTTATAACATTCGAAAAGCTAGTAAATACCAGATAGGTATGTGTAGAGATGAACATCTCTATTCTTTTTTTCTCAATTCTTTAAACCAGTAAAGGGATATAATTTTAGTTTTCCATTATTTTATAGTGCGCAATGGTATGCGTATTATGGTACGCGATTCCAGTGTATTGTTTATTTCAATAGGGTAATGAACGGTTCGAGGACAATGGAGAAGTCTCGCGTGGAGAAGCACATGGCGACTTGCCTGGCAGTGTGGGCGCCGCACGGGGGGCTCCATTTTACGAAAATGGACAGCGGCCACGCTGATATAGAGGTGTCATTCGCGAGCGGAGATCATGGCGACGGGTAAGAAAGAGAAAGAACTAACGACAAACAAATATTCAGCATCAGATCCAGATTAGGATCTGGGGGAAAGGTTTCGAAAATATGATATTCCAACCAATTATGTTATATAACATCATTGATTTCAACCCAATCAATGTAGAAGACAGATAAAACGTATTTTTGTCAAATGTCAAACAAATGGACAGATTTTGAATTTATTACTGTAGGTTACATTGTTTATCGTTCGCATACCATTTCACATTTGACATGGATGGAGGTGTAATAAAATTATATCTTTACACAATTTCGAGCAAAGAGTTGCACCCTATTGGGTCATCTATTTGGGCTTACAGATACGAAGTCAGGTCGAGATAAGTTGCTAGTCCGTCGCCTACGCCAGTTTTTTTTATGCTCTATCCTTGGCTGGCTCCGTGGAAGATATAAGTAGTACACTCTATGGCTCTCCTTCACCCTCAGACGTTCGTGGAACTGTTATAAAATCATGATAGGTAGTATTTATTTAGGAAATCAAGATTCACATACAACATGTAAAAAAAACAGACTACAAAAAAGGAGGAGATTCAATGTTCGTCTGTATTTTTTTTCATGTATGTTCACCGATAATTTCGTCAATTGTGGACCGATTTCGAAAATTCTTTTTATGTTTGAAAGGGTGTACTTTCGAGATGGTCCCATTTAAATTTCACCGCTATTAAAGTTTGGACTTCGAGAATACACCAAATAACGCGAGCTGCTTATAACCTTTATTTATGTTGATGATTCTTTTGTATGTTGTTGCGCTCCAGAATTAGAAAGAAAGATATGTATATTTAGGCCGTGGTCACTCCAAAGGGAGATATAAAAAAATGTAAGAAAAAAATTTTACCGCCTTCAAAAAACACTGAAAAGTACAAAATAACTGTCTTTTAGTCATAAAAACTAAAGTACAATAAAAATTACTTTATAAATACATACCTATATAGTTACATTTGACAGTTATTGAAGTCGGTGCCAAATCAATGTGCAACAACCACAGATCTACCACTAGGCAACAACAGAAAGTTCATTAGTTTGGTAGGCTTGGCACCGACTTCAGTAACTGACAAATTTAATTATATGTGTTATAGGTATGTGTAACAATTAGTAATTAGTAATCTATAAAGATTTTTTTATTGTAGGTGCTTGAGTTTTGAATAGTAAAAGATCTTTATTTTGTACTTTTCAGTGTTTTTTTTGAAGGGTGTCAATTTTTTTCCTAAAATATTTTATTTATATACAATACTCATAGGGGTGTTTGTAATATAGGTTTCCTTTTGACGGGGTAGGTCACGTGGTGGCCCACGCGTTCCCCCCGACCCACGGCGCCATGCACTTCGACGACGATGAACAGTGGGGCGACAACCCCAATGAAGACGAGCCTGACGTCACGGACTTCTTCGCCGTGGCCGTGCACGAGATCGGCCACGCGTTGGGGCTGTCGCACTCCAACGTCAAGGCCTCCGTCATGTACCCATACTACCAGGTCCCAGTGGAGAAACTGCACATGGACGATATACTTGGCATGCAAGAACTTTACTGTAAGCACCTACCCACATTTATTTTTCACACGATGTGTTAGCTATTGTTAATATTCGTGATTAAATATTACAATCATGATGATTAATAGATGTTGAAGGAGTGAGAGATTGATTAGACAACAGTGGATAGCTATATCGATGTGTGCCGGGTATCGGGTTGAACAGAATAGAATGGCGTCTATTATATCTATCTATCTTCTTCTATCTATCTATACTACTATATAAATATCTAGCGTCTGTCTGTAATTATAATTTTACTGTCAAATTTCGTTTTACTGTCACTTTATGACTCACTGACTTCGATTGCACCATTTTTAAAATTTTTGTCTGTCTGTCTGTCTGTCTGTATGTCCTTTTGTAACTGAAGAACGGCTTGACCGATCTTGATGAAAATCGGTACGTAGTAAGAACATGCGATTGCGCTCATGATATGCTACTTATTTTTTTTTATAAAATCTACCCGTAAAGAGGTGAAAAGGGGGATGAAACTTTGTATGGGAAATGGTAAACCGCTAAACCGATTATGATGAAATTTGGCAGGGAGACAGTTTCACATCAGAGAACGGACATGGGCTACTTTTTTTATCGAAAATCTACCCCCAAGAGGGTGAAAAGGGTGATGAATTTTGTATGGCAAACGCTATATCTTGATAATGATAGATAAGACTTGATAAGACTTTTTTTATCAAGAATAGTAGCTGAAACCTAGTATACTAGAAACCTAGGCTTTATGGCTGAAACTCATAACATTAGATAGCAACACTGTTGTCTGCGAGTGTTGCTACGATAATTTATTAATAATTTTGACAATTGGTATTTTTGACCGGCAGTCTAAAAACAAGTACGGCAGTATTAACAATGGGGAGCGGAGAACATAGACAATATAATATACTGTCTGAGGAGAATTACACGAGCTAGCGAAAGCACGTCTTTTCATTATATCTCCATAAATATATCCAATATATCCAACGTTCCCACCCACATCGATATTCTCGAAGAACGAAAAGCTTTCAAATTGAAGAGTACGTTTTAAAGAAATGATTTTTACATTGATTCCTAATTAAAAAGTCACCGTAAGCGACAAAGTAAATTTTAAGGAGCGCCATTTTTTTTAATAGGTATTCAGTTCCGATATCTCTAGATGATTCCAATTTTACGATTTCTAAGACTACGTAATAGGTATCCAGGGTAATACCGTAATATTTATATTACCTTGTTGTTTACAATATAAGTACACATAAATGTTATTTTAGGATGAAATTTGAGCAGATGAAAAAGTATGTAAGGATCGCGATACTTGGCGCTCCCTCCTCTCTGGCTATCCCGTTAGGAATACAGCCTGAGGATATGGATGTATGTTACAATGTTTTATTTATGATCCTTAATTATAATTTTTCCTTCTTGAAAAATGTTAGAAAAGCTCTAACTTAGTTATTATTAGGGACACCACACATAGGGAATAGGTAGACATTGAATTACACCCAGAGTTCAATAAATTTAGGCCTGACGAACAAGAGACCGGTTCTTTGAATAGCATCTGCTTCGTCAAATGACGTATAATGTAACAGAATGCTTTTATTGAACTGTTCCCATTACAGTGAAGGGTGACCTGGAAGAGCAGGAGGAGGAGCAGACCACCGAAGGGGGCCCAGTAGTACCCCGGTTCACAAAGGCGGATAGCGGGTTGGACGACACACCCGACATCTGTTACACCAACTATGACACGTTGCAAGTCATTCACGGGCAGTTATATGTGTTCGAGGAAGAGGTACGCGCTTACGGACAATATAATAAAATCAAGATCTATAACTATACGCTAATTTAAAGTAAAATAATCTATGTAGAAAAAGCCCCAACTACTTTCGTAATCAAACGAGCCTGTATAACACAAATCAATGTTAATCTCTTGTTAGTCTTTTTTTTTTATACAAGAGGGGGCAAACGAGCAAGTGGGTCACCTTATCGAGAGTAACCAACCGCCGCCGATGGACATCCGCAACATCCGGAGAATCAAGGGCGCGTTGCCGGCCTTTAGGGAAATAGTGAATGGAAGGAAAGGAGGGGGAGGGGTGATGGACCACCGGCACTCTCACTCACCGAACGAAACACAACAGCAATAAGTGCTGTTATTTCACGCCGATATTCTGTGAGAGGGTGACATTTCACCGAGCGAGCCGGCCCTATTCGTGCTGCAATGCAGCATGGCTCTACCACCTTTGTCTGTCACATAGACTCGAATATTGGTTCGAATGAGCTCATAAGGCTTATATTCGACGCTTTAGTAGAAAGGTTCGGTAGTTTGAGCAATTTTCAATCTATACGTATAAATAAAATTAAAGTGCCTGTCTGTGATTTAGAAATAAATGCTTTCGATTATTGACAAGTAATCAAAACCCAAACACACTTTTATTTTTGTCAGTGTCAGTGTCGGGTTGCATCTGTCGGTTCTAAATTAAAGATGGGCGTTCCCCAAGGATCAATTTTGAGACCTTTTCTGTTTTTGGTTAATATTAAAGATTTTTCATTTGTGCTAAGAACTAAATAATAATAATATAAATAGGAAAGACGGATATTAGCGGACAGAATAGCACCTTATAAGGATAGGACCCCGGATGTCTCGAGATGGAACACTGCTAATAATTTGCTACTGAATGCACAAAAAACGAATTATATCAAGTTTTCCCTATCCATATTTACCTATAATCCATAATTGACTAGAACTTGGTGCTAAACAACTATATAATTAGCGAAATCAGCTACTTTTCTTGGTTTAACAATAGAATACCTGGGTGACCGAGCTTTACTTGGTGTCTTACAAAAAAAATAACACAAGAAGGTCTGACCTCATTACAGTATTGCAGCTTGGTAGATCTACGCTCTAGCCACTGTACTACCGAGAAGGTAAACTCTGTTGTGAAATCAGGAGAGTTTAGAAGTTTTAAGTGTATGAAAACATAGAGAAAACAAATTTTCTCAGAATTGGACTCTAGCTAGTTTATTGACCTCCTTAAAGCTCTATTTACGTTAGTAACTAATTAACCAGTGGCTCTATAATGTAAATTTCATCAAAATTGTTACAGTCGTTTTCGAGAACGCGGTTATAAATATACAAATATTGCTCGTTATAATACTACTTTTTTGAATAACATAGTATCTTGAAATAAAGGAAGTACCCATGAAATTTTACATTAAATTCATTGTTCAGGAAAATAAATAATAGATTTTTCTCCATGACTATTAGCCATAGACTTTATAAATAACTCCAAAGCCAGACGCCATGCCCGAGCAGCAACGGTGACTTAAATCAGATAACTTAACTCACCTGTATATACGAAACACATTTATTAATAAGATAAGCTGATCGGTCGCCATTTCGTTAGAAAACAGCACCCGCACATCTATATTTTATCTGATGTTATTTGCCTCATTCCATAGTACGGGACAAGCTGTCTGAAATTATGAAGTCTATGCTTTTCTCATTATTTTTCATTTTATTTCCTTATTATAAGTACTAATGTGTTTTTAATAGGTACCCGTTGCGAACTGAACTTATTATTTCAATTTATTAACAAAAAAACAAAAAAGGTCTGACCACATTGCACGATTCGAACTCGCGCATTTCGGCGTGATAGACCTACACTCAGCCACTGTGCTATTGAGAAAGTCAACTGTTGCGAAATTAAATAAGTTTAAAAGTTTATAGTTTTGAAGTTTTAAGTGTGTGAAAGACGGAGAAAACTATTTTTCTTAGAATTGAAACCTAGCTAAATCGATTACTCGCTCCCCTTAACCCCTAAATGTAAATTTCATCGAAATCGCTCGAGCCCTTTTCAAGAAAGCGATATCAAGTATATTATATATGTACAAATATTGCTCGTTTAATATAATAGTGGATAATACAGTAGACGGATCATATCGGGACTTTGGTTAATAAGCTCAGTTCGGAAAAATAAGCTATTAGGCGCATTAGACAATTGACAGATGTGGCTACGTATAGGCTGGTGTACTTCGCATATTTCCATAGCCTTATGTCTTATGGCTTGCTACTGTGGGGATCAGTATAGCGAATATGAAGTCTATCTTTATTTTACAAATGAGGGCAATACGTGTCATCTACAGTATGAATGCACGAGAGTCGCTGAGAGGTCGCTTTAAAGACATCGATGTACTCACCTTACCCTCGTTATACATCTTTGAACACATAATGTACACTAGAAAAAATATAGATCTATTTCAAAAGAAAGGCGTTTTAATGGTATGGAAACTCGTGGTAAAGATCAGCTAGTTATTCCTTAAATTACAAAAATCAAATGCGTCATTTTTATAATGAAATTCTTCAAGAAATTTCTCAATTAACGGAAAATAGATTTAAACTTGTTATTAAACGCGCACTGATTGGAAAAGCATACAACAACATTAGTGGTTTCCTTGAAGAAAAAGCAATAGTCTGGAAATAATCCTTTCTGCACACGCATTTACTGGCTTTATGGATATTGTTTTTTAAACTAAGGTTCTGGTATTTAAAAGAGAAGCGGTACAAACGAAATGTGTGATTTGTGTAAATGGAAAATGTCTAGAACAAGTGAATGAAATTGTGTATCTGGGGAGTGCGTTTTCGAGGGATGGAAGATGTGAGTTGGATGTGGAGAGACGGGTAGCAACTGGCAATAAAGTGAACGGTGCTCTGTCCGCATTAGTGGGTAGTATGAATATATCTAACACTGCTAAAATGGCCATCCATAATGAGGTGTTGGTGCCAACTTTGTTGTACGGTAGTGAGGCCTGGATATGCCCGAAATCGAGTGAAAGAATGATATATGCTGTGGAGATGCGGTCTCTCAGAAATATGTGCGATGTCACGCTTGCGGACAGGATAAACAATGATGAGATACGCAGTATGACAGGGTTGCACAACAGTGTTATTGTAAAAATGAAGAAAGGAATGCTTAGATAGTTCGGGCACTTGGAAAGAATGAGTGATGAAAGACTGACGAAGAAAATCTACAGAGCGAAAGTGAGTGGTAAAAGAAGCCAAGGAAGATCAAGGCTGACTTATGAAGATCAAATAGCCAGTGTGTTAGCCGACGGAAATGTCAAAAGCACTCGCATACCTAGGCGAAAATGTGTGAAGAGAATGATGAGTTTTGAGGAAGCGAAAGAGGTGTGTAAGGACTGCGACTCCTGGCGCTTCGTCCTCTCTGACTACCCCGTTGAGGATACAGCGTGAAGATATGTTATGTTATGTTTGTTTTTTAAATAACTATTGTAGAATGATTTTGAAAAAACGAAACCTGACTGAGTTTCTTGTCGGTTCTTCTCAGTGTCCAGGTTGTTTTTTCAAACCGAACTAAAATAGATTTGACCTTCGAAAATAACTTGAAGAATTAAATTTGACAGTTACTGAAGTCGGTGCCAAGCCTACTAAACTAATGGATTTTCCGTTGTCGAACATTGATTTGGCACCGACTTCAATAACTGTCAAATTTAATTCTATGGGTATTTGTATCGTATTTATAAAGTTATTTTTGTACTTAAGTTTCGATCCGTAAGGGATAGTCATTTCATACTTTTCAGTGTTCTTTTTTGAAGTCGGTTTAATTTTTTTATAAAAGTTTTTTTATTTCTCCCTTTTGAGTGACCTTGGCCTAAATAGATATCTAGAGCATGTCTACAATTAGATTATTTTCTAATTCTGGAGCGCAATGTGTTAACTTCCATTCCATTGAGGAGCACAAACCGTGGACTTTCACAATAAAGGATGCGAACAGATCGAACATGGGATATTATTGCCCATTATGGCCATTATCAATATCATTAATATAATATCATATCAATATCAATCAGTTATAAAAGAACAGTGTAAAGGTTGCATTATGATTACACCCTAGCAGTATTCCTACAATCCGAAGACGACAGCCACCAGCCGTATTCTCTGTCCGCCACTGACTGACTCTACTGACTGAATTTATTATATCACAGCCAATTTATATCTTCTCCCTACTTTACCAATATACTATTATACCATGTGGGGACAACGATAGTTAACAAATGACATACAAGAGAATCGTCAATATAAATAACCAGGTCACGTTATTTGGTGTATCTTCGAAACCAAAGCTTCAATACCAGTTAAATTTCAATGGGACCAATCTGGAAGTGTATCCTTTCGAACAAAAGAAGAATTTTCTAAATCGGTTCATAAATGACGGAGTTATGAGGTAACAAAAATAAATAAAAAAAAAACAACCGAATTGAGACCCTCCTCCTTTTTTGGAAGTCGGTTGAAAATGGAGATTAATTTCATAAAACAATCGTTTACTTTCAGTGGATGTGGATTCTTCCTGAGAGGAAAGTGATAGCAGATGGCTTTCCTAAGAGATTTCATGAGGTGTTTGTAGGACTTCCCAGTAAAATTAACACAATAAGGACTATATATGAGAAGCAAAACGGAAACATCGTCGTGTTCCATGGTAAATTATCACATACATATGTTATACTTAGGTAATCAAATAAATATTGATAAATTTGGTTGAACACAGTTGTTGTAGACAGTAACAACCTAAAGGTAATAGTGCGTCTCATTATACAATGCTGATTCTTTAAAAAGGTTCGATATTTCAAGAGATTAATAAGTGGACTGTTATATTTTTACCGGTGAACTTAACATAGGTGTTAAATGGATAATATAAAACTGTCTCCGAGCACTTGTAAATTACGTACAGCTGCACAGGTGGTATGAAAAGTTCATTTTTTTATTAGCTTCGAATTCAACCAGAGACACTTAGTAGCCTAGAAATAGGCTAGCCCCAAGCAAACTATAAGAATATGTAGCGACCCTGCTAATTAGTTTCTAACGTCTACATTCTATCGTCGTCCCGATTTAGTTGAATTAATTACTAAAATGTTGTTTCAATGATATTATAAGCCGTACATTTAAGATCTCCATCCAAATCAATTTAGTAGTTTTTATGTAACGTGTGAATTGAATAGACAAACAGACGTTTACTCTTTTATTGTATTAATAGATTGTTGCGTTTTTTGAAAGAAATCTGTTCTACGAAAAACTATTATTTACAGAACGGAACTATTGGGAATTCGACGCTACTTTCCATCTGGTGAACACAGGAGACCTAACCCAGTACTCCATACCACCGGAAGTGTCGGACTTAACCACCGTGTTTACCTCGAACTACAACAACAAGACGTACTTAATGCAGTACGAGATATTTTGGAGGTACGACGAGCAGACCCAGACCATGGATCCAGGATATCCTAAAGAGATGTCTGCATGGAGAAAAGTGCCTTATCCAGTAGACGCTATTATCGTATGGGAAGGAGGTAAAAATAACTAAATAATCATTAGTATTCTCGTTTGTCCGGCTGGAAGGACCATTCTAACCTTTATAAACTCATTTTATTTATCCGAGTCGAAGGACTTTATCTTTAATGTTTTTACGTAAAGTAGAATAGTTTGTGGCTCTCTCTCTATAACACACAAGATACTAGGTTCGATTTCCGCTTTTTAGAAATATGTATAAGTAGCTACCCGTCTCGGCTTCGCATGAGTAGAATTTTTTTTGCAACTAAAATACCGTCCATGTTACTCACTGATAGTTTGTAGTTTTTATAGAGAAAGAATTTTTGAAATCGGTTGAGTAGTTTTTGAGTTTATCCATTACATACAAACAAACAAAGTTTCCCTCTTTATAATATTAGTTTACATACATACATACATATCTTGACGCTGTATCCCCAACGAGGTAGTCAGTGAGGACGGAGCGCCAAGCGTCGCGATCCTTACATACTTCTTTCGCTTCCTCCAATCTCATCATTCTCCTCACACATTTTCGCCTAGGTATGCGAGTGCTTTTGACATTTCCGTCGGCTAACACTGGCTATTTGATTTTCATAAGTCAGCTTTGCTCTTGGTTTCTTTTAGCAATCACTTTTGCTCTGTAGATTTTCTTCGTCAGTCTCTCATCGCTCATTCTTTCCAAGTGCCCGAACCATCTAAGAATTCCTTTCTTAATTTTTACAATAACACTGTCGTGCAACCCTGTCATACTGCGTATCTCTTCATTGCTTTTTTTGTTCCACCGCACCGCACCGCAGATATTTCTAAGAGATCACATTTCTACTGCAATTATCTTACTTTCACTCGATTTCGGACATTGTGATATTAGTATAGATTAATATTCTTCGATCTTTTTTTGCTTACAAATGTTGGTCCTTCGAGCCACATTAATTTTAGTTAATTTTATTTCAGACACTTATTTCTTCCGTGGACCGCGTTTTTGGCGTTTTGACAATAAATTGATACAAGCACATGAATACTATCCGTTACCGACAGCACAAGTTTGGTTCCCGTGCGGGGACACACCCGACATGGACAAATATATAAGTAATGATGAACCATGAACATTAGAAAAAACTATGAATTGATTATTTAATTATATTAGTGATACTATTATAAGTTACATAAAAACAAATATTGTTAATTTTACAATAAACTTTTTGATATGTATTCAATGAATGTCCTGTGTCAAGGGGTTCATCCACGAAAAATGTGTAAGTACTTTTGTAAAATTTAAATATAAGAAAACTAAGAAGTATCCCAGATAGGAACGGTAGAGGTTGTATGGATCAGATTTTCTCGCTTCGCGGTATCGTGGGGATATTTTTTAAGCTTTTAATTTTTTAAGCCGTGGGGACATATATATCTGACCATAAATCGGAAAGTTTTCTGCGCTTTCGTGGATCTTGAAAAAACGTTCGAAGATTTTATGGAGTCTTCTGCCTGAATATGGCGTGGAGGGCCACTTACTGCAGGCTGTGAGGTCATTATATCGAGGCCACAGAGCTTGTGTAAGGATAGATGGTGACATGTCGCTCTGGTTCGAAGTCTGTTCAGGCATCAGACAGGGTTTCGTGATGTCTGCCCGGCTATTCGTGCTGTATTTGGACTGTTGCCTCCAGACATTGAAAGGTAGTATGAGTGGTATGATATGTGAAGGATTATGGTACAGTGGTAAACTACCTTTTGTACGCTGACGATGCTGTGCTCATAGCACCATCAGAAGCGAAGTTGCAGACACTAGTTACGTGCATGAAAAAATACTGCGAAGTGATACTGCGAGGATTGAATATGAATGTGAACAAAAGTAAGGGTGTGATGATTGAAAGGGAAGATGTACACACAAAATGTGAAATATGGGTAAATGGAAAATGTCTAGAACAAGTGAATGAAATTGAATGTCTGTGGAATCCGTTTTTGAGGGTTGAAAAATATGAGTTGGATGTGGAGAGACGGGTAGCAGCTGGCAATAAAATGAACGGTGCTCTGTCCTTATTAGTAGGCAGTGTGAACGTATCAAACTCAGCCAGAATGGTCATACACAATACGGTGTTGGTTCCAACTTTATTGTACGATAGTGAGGCCTGGGTATGCCCGAAATCGACTGAAAGTAAGATAAATGCAGTAGAAATGCGATCTCTTAGAAATATCAGCGGTGCGGTGCGGTGAGACAAAGTAAGCAATGAAGAGATACGCAGTATGACAGGGTTGCACGACAGACAGTGTTATTGTAAAAAAGTGTTATTGTAAAAATTAAGAAAGGAATGCTTAGATGGTTCGGGCACATAGAAACAACAAGTGATGAAAGACTGACGAAGAAAATCTACAGAGCGAAAGTGAGTAGTAAAAGAAGTCAAGGAAGACCAAGGCTGACGTATGAAGATCAAATAGCCGACGAAAATGTCAAAAGCACTGGTATATCTATGCGAAAATGTGTGAGGAGAATGATGAGATTTGAGGAAGCGAAAGAAGTATGTAGGGATCGCGACGCTTGGCGCTCGGTCCTCTTTGATTACCCCGTTAGGGATACAGCGTGAAGACATGTATGAAAACTTGGAAAAGTTGCCTGGAAAAATGGAAAAATCGAAAAAATCTGATAGCGCTTTTTTAGACCATAACTTACAAATAATAATAGTATAATACCTACTGAGCTACGGCAACTCATGGCAGTACACAGCTAAACGTTTTACTGGAATCGATTGCCAATCAAAAGCCAGGTTGAAACCAGAAAAAACTACACTACGATTAACCCAGCAGTCATCTAAATAAAACAAGTTTTAATGTAATTATCTCAGAAGTTAAAACACACTAACACGAAATAGCGACTGAGGTGTTTACTCTTAAAGCAATCCCCGACAGACTCGCATCCAAGATCACTTCACTTCGCTCCTAGTATGTTTGGTTTAGAGAATTCCATTTGAAGGCCAAGTGAGTTTGAATGCGAAGTGCGACGACTTGTCGAGCGAGTCTCGCTTGGGCCATTCGAGTTTTTACAGAATTGCATGGCTGTTCGCGGTCGAGCAAACCTATTTTCTGATGCATAGCGTTCTCACATCTATCGAACAAGGACGAAAGAAGTCCCGAAAAATGAGACCAGCTCGAACCAGTTTGACCAAGGTGAGCACCAACGACGAGAATCGACATTTACCGATCTTAAATTCACGAACTGATAACACCTGCAGTAGTAGTGCAGACTTCTACCTACCTAGAGTTCTTTGACCACCAGAAATGAGGGGCGTTATGAGTTTGGCGCCGTTCTGTTTGCATTATGGTTTTTTTAAGTTGCAGTTTTCTGGAATGTTCTTAGCTATGTTTGGTGGATCGGTCTAGTCAGTTTAAAAATCTTTAGATTTGAATCCTTAATTATGAAGAGATCTTAGACACCATTGTAACAACCTCAGCAAGTGTGAAAAAATTGTGATATTAGAGGTGACGAAAGTCCGCTCTGCCTACCCCATTAAATAGATGTCTGCAGCGTGAAGTATTTATGTATATCTTCAGCAACAAGGTCTGTATGAAAATAAATAGCTATATAAAGACCGCTCTGTATACTTAATTAAATAGATATTGTGTGTGTGCAGTGTGAAGATATTCCATGTATAACTTCAGCAATAAGATCTGTATGAAAAGAAATAAGCAACAATTTTAAAAATATTCCTCTTTATTGGTTCAAAATCACAAATCACATATAAATTAAATTTATAATACATACAGAGGAAGATATATTTTACTGTCGGTGCGTACAAAGTATGCCCCGATATCTATTGAAAATAACCGAGCACGAAATAACAGTAATTAAATACATAATACAGTAATACTGGATTTACAGAGAACCTTCATCCTATTTGATTTACATAAACCTCGTTTAATTATATGCTACATTTGAGACTTTTATAAATACTTATAAGTATAATACATGTTTTGTTTTTTTATACTATAAATAACAATTATTTTTGACAATAAATATTATCATTTGTGATAAAACAAGTTCGAAATTCTTATCAGAAAATTATAAGATTTTTTTATATACTTATTTGTATTTATATGTATTGTTCTTTTTTCTGTACTGTAAATAATAATTACTTTATAAAAAACATATTCATTCTTAATACAATATGAGGGTACTTGTGAATCAATTGATTATATAACTGTAACTTATAAATGAAACATAAATAAACATTAAACATTGACAATTTAAGTCAGGGATAAAATTAATGATTCGATTTTGTATTTTGATTTGGATAAAAAGTATCAGTTTAGGATTTCTATCTGTCACCAATAAACAAAGGTGGCCTAAAACTTAATAATTGTTTTAATTGGTAGGTAAGAGGCAAGACATTAAAACATTGTAGACATTCTTAATTATTAAAATAGTTCTAAAATTGTTGATGATTTATCACTTCACATCTGTGCATTTTCAAAACATTCATAACTAACTCAAATAAGGAATTATGTTTATAATCCGCACCAATAAAGAATTAAATAGAACATGGCATGTAATTGAATCATAACAAGCTTGCACACACAATATTATTTTGATTCTAAACTGATCTCAAATTTTAATAAAATAAAATATTTAAAACAGAAATTAAATGAATCAGTGTAATAAATAAACCATTTTGATTTTTTATAACTGACTTATACACTTGTACTATAAGTTATAAGTACTTGATCCTTCTGTATTTCACGCAGTCTAGGCCAATACTGCACCAGTGAGGAACCTTTCGAATTTTATTCGTCATTGGCGCGGCTTATGAAATGTATACGCTTCCCCTGGGAATTGTAAGTAGCCAGGTTATATTCTAAACATATATTTTGATTGAATATAGACATTCCTAAAAGATAACAATTATTGCAACATGCTTGGTTTTGATCCTACTTTAGTAAATGCTATCTAAATTCTGGTCGTTCGTAACATTACATTTTAAATTCAGCCTTTCTCTATAATATTCTATACACCCGAAACAAGTTAATATCAATCTTAACAATATGAGTCATATTTAGAGAATAAGAAATTATACAGCCTGTGGGCATATGCATCGACCTTGTATTAATGTGTTCGTTTATCGTGTAGTTCTAAGATTGAGTATTGTAATGGCAAAGAGTTTAGAGTCTTCTTCCCGAGTACCGTCTTTTAAAACTTGATTATTTCCTCAGTGATAAAAATAAAAAATGTCTGTGTTGAAACAATGGAAAGGTTGGTTGCAGTATAAAACCAATCATATCGAGCGAAGGGTAGAAGAGGGGTCAATTCCAGACTACGACAAGTTTTCAAAAAACATTAAAAGTGGCCCATCGTGGACAGTTTCTTGAGCAGAAGAAGACACTGGAGAAATATCTCCAGAGCACAAAAAAGCTGCCAGACTTGACTGTATTGGAATTAAATATCGAAACCTTGATCGGGGATCCCAATCCACAGGGGGAGCCACTTGTCAATGAGCCGGGCTTATGGCAAGAACTGACAGCGAATAGTAGAATCGACCTCATACCCTTCTCAATAAGCTTTGTCGTACACAAACCTGATCGAAAGTGCGGCCCCTGGTCTCACAGAGGCCTTAGCGTGCCGCCCCTTGAGCCGGCCCATGAGAAGGGACTGGCGAACTCAAACCTGCCCGCGCTGATTCAACCAAGCGATGCCATTCAGGTGATAAGCAATTACTCGAGCGCTTACGAATCACGACGGACCACGTTGGCGACATTAATGGAGAAATTTGAAGATACTCTGTCTCTTGATATTGTGCCAGAAGGTGGTTTCGCACTAAAATGCACGGACCTGTTCGAGTTGTTCTGGACACTGCGGAACAAGAGTTCGATGATGAGGTCATTCTCTCATCAAATGAAGCTCGTCCTGAATAATGAAATGAATATAAGTGAACTCTATTTGATCATAATAAGAAGGAATCATTTGCTACTCACCATTTCCTCACCAAACACTAAGGCAAGAACCTCATTACAGAAATCATAGTAACTTACTTAAAAGCAAAGGGGCTTAAAACGATACAGAACAGAACGAGAGGAGAGGATGAAAAGGGACGGACAACATTAGAGCATGAAATGCCAGAGATGAAGACAACGGAAAGCGAAAAAAATGTTATATATTGTGCTGGCAATGATGACAAAGTGCCTAAAACAGTTAGTACAGAAACACAATAAAATGGTTGAAAGCACCACGACTGAAAATGATCACAATAGAAATGATAATGACATGATATTGACAATACAGGATGACAGAAATGATAATGACAATACATTGGTAGCAAATAAAAATAATGTATGTAATAATATTGAAAACGTAAATCAGAATTTAAGAATGAAAATCAATAAAAATAATAATATAAACAGCTGTAACAGACATTTGAATCCTAATATGGCTGGACCGTCTAAGCCTAGTCATGTTTATGTTGTTAAAAATAAACAATCTGAGAAAAAAGAAATAAAAGAGAAAGTAGAAATCGCTGAGCGATTGTATAAAAAAAAATAAACCTGTGGTTGAAAAACAAAACAAAATAAATAAACTTACGAAAACTATAGCACGAAAAAGCAACCCGGGTGGAACTATAGAAACAAACAACTTTAATAATGATTTAAGAAGACTCAAAACCAATGCGAATTTAAATAAAGGTGAAAATGATCAAAATACTTGCACAGGTAATCCAGAAATAAATAACTTCAATAACAAGAAAACAAAAAAATCACCAATACCAGTAAGAACTACCAACGTAATGAAAAGGATATCAAAACGGCTAGCAACACCAAAAAAATATGGCGGTTTTAGTAGATGCCGCGAAATATATATTATAAATACAATTTTAAAAATAATTTTGAATGAATAATGTTTAATGTTTGAATGAATAGTATTAAGTTTGACCCGGTTTCGTTAGGTTAAGGTGTATATTGTAAATGTGACTGAATCACATTCCTGCTTATGACTATAGGTAAATTGATAGCTGTAAATATTTGTGAGCACATAAACTATCTCATATTGTTTTTTTACGTGACGTCTAACGTCACTAGTGTCATGAGCCGTGAGCATTTTAATGGAGAATTAGAACTAAAAGTATACCACGTGACCTGAAGTAGAAACCTTAAAAAATTATAATTAAGTATTAATTATTTCATATTCATATAAATATTACCATATAATAACAGTTTTATTTAAAAACGCTGAAAAGCGTTGGTTACCTTTCGAAAGTGATTAAAATGGACTGTCTTTTGATTACATTAATTGCAGATTAAAAAAATGAGTCAATTAAAAAAAAATAGTCAAAAATTAGACATATCACACTTATGAAAATTATGTTATTATAAAAAACACATTTAAAATTTGTGCATTGCTGCTGTAACACAAAAGCTGATAGTTCAATATTTACGATTTATTTGTTGCCAGTAAGAATAATAACATATTTACTAATTTTACTTACTTAATTTTGCCATAAATTTTGAAAAAATATCAGTAGTATCAATTGGCTTTGCCTAATTAGATTACTTGCGTTTACACAAGAAAACGAAACATGAAAATTAACTTTGTCAAAATTAAAAATTGAAAAGTATAAATAAAATTTTGATAAAATTGCTTACAATATAACATACAGTTAGAATTCGACATGATATCCCGGGAACATAAAAATACCAGAATGACGAATTTGTAGCTGGTGGCTGATTTTTGCGAACTGCGGTTATGTGTGGTGCGGTCTCATTTAGCTGCAGCACGAAGCCGGGTTGGGGTCCTTGCCGGACCTCTTGGTTATGTTCAATCGGGTGAATTCCTCCGCGACAGTGGGGTGAATGCCCACTGTATTTATCAACTGCTCCATTGTAATGCCGCACCTGTTAAATAAAATTGAGAATTCATAATTATTGACGTAATCCTCATACAAGAAGGTATTTGTGGTAGCCCAATCATTCGTTAATAAAGAACCTGTACTGAGTAGAACCCGCAAGAAACTGATTCAGGTATCCTTTTTCAAAGATATATAAAAAAGTATAGATATATTGAACACTAACTGTTGGCCGCGATTTCGTTCGCGTAGAATGTGAAAAAGTAGCCTATATCCTTCCCCAGGGCTTAATATCTATCTCGAGTCCAAATTTCATCAAAATTCGTCCACCGTTTTACTTAGCTTTAGCTGATTTGTTTTGATGATTACTTTTTATCGATTTGATGATTAGGCCGAGTCTGATTTCTGGAATATTCAGAGAATATTGTTGAGAGGCGAAACACGTGGCGATATTGCAATTTTGTGCAGGAAGATGTATTGTAGGAATGTATTGTAAGAATTCATCACATAAGCAATATTTGTAGTCAATTTTACAGCTGTTGTATTGCGTCAAAAAGTTTCATACAGAGTTCAAATGTAAAAAATGACAATGGGCCACTTAGTCCATCTATCAAGTGGACTCATTTCCCTTCACAGCAGTACAAAAAAAAAAGAAAAGAGAAACGTTTTGAAATATAAATATTCTACCTTTTGCCCGCGACTTCGTCCACGTGGTGACTACTTACAACAAAGGCGATTGCATAAAAACCTTCTCCATGAAAAATACGTAGGTACCAACTTTCATGGTGATAAGTCGAACAGTGTTGAAGTTTAGGAATTACGTATTATGTATGTACACGTTTCTTATTTTATATACAGGGTTAATTGAAAATACTAATAACCTCTTAGTGCAAAATTCCTGTCATCATACCTAACAACTTTTGTTCTTCGATTTTTCTCAAAACTTAATATGTTCCTCAAAAAATAATTGTTAAGTCGCCCAAATTGTACAACCTTTATTATTTTTTATTTTTTTTTATTCATAAATTTGTATACTTTTAATGGTGCAATAAAAGAGTATTATTATTATTATTATTATTATTAAGTTTTGTTGCACTGTCTGAAACATAATTACTCTGTACGTATTTCCAAAGGTGCCGTGCAAGCGCACCGGGCCTCAGCGCCGTGCTGTGCGTGTGCCGCTTTAGCGAACAGGTAATGTAGATGCCATTTTCAGAAAAATGTAATGTGTTTTTATTTTTGTATGAAAGAAAAAATATAGATTTTTAAGTCGTAGAACAAAAGCCTTTGGGAATGTTAAGAACAAAATATTAAGAAGTTATTGGTTTTTTAAATTAACCCTGTATAGAGATAAGCTTAGTGACTATGCATGTCTGTACCAGACCTGACTCACTGTGAGCAACTTGATCTAATATACACTGTGTTACAAAGCATCACCAAGCGCACTGCAGCCAGGAACCGTAGGACATTTCATTTACTATATTTTTAGAATAATTTGTTATTATTGTCAGAATGTTCAATAGTGGTGGCTAATTCGGGATATTTAGTAACTTATTTTCATAAATGTCCTGTATTCCAACTATAGACCCTTACAGCCTAGAAGACAGAGGTAGTAACTGTACCAACAGGCGAATCAAGTTTCGGATTCAGACTCACTTGAGAGCGGCCGCGAAGCCCTGAATGACTTCTCCCGCGACAGGCCCCACAAAATGTAGCCCCAGGACACGCTGCGGTGCCTCGCGGAGCGCCACCGCCTTCAGATAGCAGTTCTTCACGTTCCGCTGCGGGATGAAAAACTCCGTCGGCTTGTAGAACGCGTGGTACACCTCCACATTATCCGCGCCGTGTCTGCAACGGGAACAGATATATTTATACAATATGTAACAGCAATAATCAAAAAGAATTTTACACTTACCGTCATTCTGCTAATCATTTATGTTAAGGTAATGTGTTATTGGTCTTTTGTGTATAATAAATGATGATTAATGTTATTAATGTAATGGCTGTTGATTAGCTGAATAAAGAATTTAAAAAAATGATAAAATTAAAAAAAAAGATTTGCTGCCATTGTGTGGGGTATTATCATAAACTTAGTATATAGTGGCGTATAGACGTACGAAGAGTGAGAATGTAATATTTTATGATGGTGGCACGAGTAAGAAAGGGACAGCGAACGAGACGCTATTGTAACGCCTACTAGCGTTTTCGCGCTTACTTCAAATTACGTAGAAAAAATTGCAATAATTGGCGTTAGAACTTTGTTTATTGCTGAAATAATTTTCAAAATCTGTCATCATGCCAATTTTAAAGAGTAAGCTCTAAGAACAACTGGTAGCTGGTAGCAACGAACAGTATGGAACTACTAATTTCGTAAGTACCATTTATAGCAGACTGTTTTTTTAAAAATCAAACCTTGACTAACTTTAATAAACATCTAATAAGGGCTCCCGTTTAGCTTAACGACTTCTGCCATATAAAATATCAGAGACCAACGATTGAATTTGACTTTCAAAGAACAGATTCTCGACATGGATGTCACTATATCACCCAAACAGTAAGCGACCGTGTTCAACGTTATTTCACCTTAATGATCCAAGGAAATACATTTATTTATCTATACTCTATACCTATCATGTTAATTATCACATCAACATGTAGTCTAGACAGAAATGTAATTGCATCGTTATCACTGATAACATGATTAACGATTGATTACAGACTTAATGACAGCAGACAAATAACTGGATAATATAACAGGTTACAATAAAAATTTACACAGTAATTAACAAGTAACGGTTATATGCAAGATCAGAACCCTTAATACATTTCCACAACAATTTTATCAACGAAATTAAATTAAAAATATCTTACACTAATCTATAATTAAATAGGTAAACGCAAAACAGTTTATTACCACCTTTTTTCCTCTGTTGGTCAACCGATATTCTTTTTTTTCTATTAATACCTATTACTGATCTTTAATATTCTTGAAACTGTTGTATTAATACGGGAAGTGAAAACTTTGGATCCTTTTTTATGGATATTGCGCGCACAGAGGACTGTGAGATTTGGCAAAGTTTTATGTTCATACTGCCAATACCAAAAAGATTGTCAATGTCAAACTCGTAATAGTTTATGGTAATATATACATCACGTTGGATCAAATAGTCGCACAGAGTAGAGATTGTCGCCAAAGGGTTTATATTATAAGTTTATAAAATTAATGATTGGATTTTGTATTTGGATTTGGATAAAAATAACAGTTTAGGCTTTCTATCTTGTGACAAATAAATAAAGATGGCCTAAAACTTAATAATAGTTTAAATTTGTAGGTAAGTAAGAGGCAAGACATTAAAACATTGTAGGCAAATGTGGAATTTTACTACACTTGGGGACTTTTAATTATTAAAATAGTTCTAAAATTGTTGATGATGATGAAATTGTTGATGGTCGAATTTGAACCACTGGGCGACCTCTCATAAATATGAAAAGCGAAAAAAATTCAGAAGCAATATTTATAGGTACATTCTAATTATCTAGGAGACAAAATTACTCTATCCACGTTCTCGCAATATGGATCATCTTTTTCTTATATGAATCAAAATTTCTAATTTGGTATATAACGTTGGGGTGACTTTTACTAAGATTATTTGATGAATACTTATATAATTTTTACTCATTCTCTGCCCGAAATTCCAAACCCACTAATACAAGAGGTAACACAAATGCATGGAGCACTCAACCTATAGAGACGAAATATCGGACCATCTTATTCACCACTGCTCAATTTATTTACACTAACAAATGTCAACTCTCGCTCGCATTAAGCCTCCCGACGACCTGACGACGCCTGACGACCTCCGTGGCGCAACGGCTAAGCGCGTCGGAAAGTAAACAGGGGTTGTGGGTTCGATTCCCGCCTAGAGCCTGGGTGTTTATGTATAATATGTATTTATTTGCAAAAAAAAAAATATATAAGCAGTATATCAGTTGTCTAGTGCCCATAACACAAGCGCTGTGCTGCTTACTTTGGGACTAGATGGCGCTGTGTGAAATGTCTGAGTATTATTATATTATTATTATTAAGCAGTACACAATTAATACTAGATCTGTGTGTATATCTCTGTATATTCCGACAGATATTTAAATATTTGTGTAATGGCTTATTGTTTTATTCGGTAGCAACCGCAACAGTGTTTAGACGTAAATTGTTTTAATACAAAATAAATGACATTGCCACTCTATAGGTTGAGTGCTCCATGGACATATCTAACCACCTTTGACAAGGGGAAATTCAAAAATCATGAAATTGGTGATGTAATTTATGTATGGCTCCAAGAGCATTATAAAATTATAAAGTAAATTATAAAATATAAGAACTTCATAGTTAGTACTAAAATCAACCTTAATCAGGTCTTGGGACAATACAATGAGCGTTGACAATGGCGGTTTTGGGCGTCGGCAAGTTTTTCAAGTTATTAAAAATGCAGTTATTTAGTTAACCGTATTTATAGGTAGCGGCACGAGAGTCTAGCGGTGACCGTTATTGCGCAGAAGTCGAAAATAACTTGGGGGAGTAAACGGGATGCGGAGCAGGCGTGCGTATTGTAAGCGCTCTCCGATCGTACTGTGTCCCTCGTACTGATACGATGCCATAGACTGATACGAGCGCTACAGTACTCATGCGCATTCACATTTCGTTCAGCCCTAACCTTTCGTGCCGCTACCTATAATTTCGTGCGAGTGTAGTAGTACTCATAAAATTATTAGTGTATAATTCAGCTCAATTAATTTAATATTTTCTTTCCGATTGAAAAATGAAAGGTTGCTTGCAAAGCTGATGTCTCCGACGAGCACGTTCCACGTTCGTCTAACATCGCCACTGAGCGTTGACCGTTATGAGGCGAATGAGCGAGTGTTTTCCAACTGACCTGGCCACCGCAGTCTCCTCGCTGAGCCCCACGCAGCCGTACTCGAGCGGCGTGAACACGGTGGTGGCCACGTTGTCGTAGTCCATGTGCTGCGCGGACGCGCCGAGCATCCTTCGCGCCAGCAAACGGCCCGCGTGGATGGCCACCGGCGTGAGCTCGGGCCGGCCCTCCAACACGTCCCCTACCGCGTATATGTGCGGCACGTTCGTCTGCTCTGTTTCCGCCACTACTTTGCCGTTCGATGCCAAGCTCTGGAACATAACACATTCTTTAAAATCGACCAGTCCTATGTATACTGGTGCAAAACAAATTGGCAATTGATTGTTTTAATAGGTATAATATAAGATTATTAATAACAAAAAAGTACATACATATCCTAACGTTAATATTTACAAACTTACTGTTACTAAGAGTGTTCTATCGTTTGCACATTAACTTAGAAGTTCGCCTCCAGTAGCTTAGGTATCTATTTCGCATAGCTAAGTTGCAAGAACTCAAATTGCCCTATATGTATTTTCTGACAAATATATTTATTACTTATTAAAAAAATTATTAGTTTTAGTAGCTTCTGCAACTATGGACGTCGTTATTTATTCGCAAAATATGGTCAGCGTCCGATGGCCGCACGAGACAGAATAATAAGGGACAAAAGAAATGACGCTGCTAGCGCTACAACATTGGGGAACTGAGGTTGACAATATTGTGCACGGCTACAACATCAGTGTTCTAGCCGTGCACTATTGTGCACGGCTAGAACACTGATGCGAACACGATATTTCGTGTGTTGCGAAGTAATTCTAAGTGTGTATAAAAATTATTTCAATATGTCAAGTAACTTTACTGGCCCGTTAGCGTGATGGCTAGTAAATCAGCTTTCCAATTCCCACTTCTTGGATTCGTGTGTTACTACTGGCTGCCCTCTGTTTGTTGTTGTACCATAAAACACAATGCTAATACTTAATTTTGGGCCATACAATTGATATAATTGTCTTGAGTATTTTTTTTAATTAACAAAAAAACAGTAAATTATTTTTTAGTCTCTCAGGTCTAAAAAAATGACTGAAATTCTCTGACTTCTTCAGTTTCGGATGCTGCTGAAACAGACCGAGAAAAAATTTAGTTATTAATTAACTTACGTTAACACCAGCTGCTTCCAAATTAAGTTGTTTAGTAAGAGCATAGCGGCCCGTCGCTATTAACACCGTATCGAACACGTCTTCACCTCTGAAAGGAGAAAAAATATTTTATTTTAGGTAATATTTTTAAAGTTCTGCTTCTTTTGGCGCTTTAGGTGAATAAGAATGTAATTTCAGCAGGCCACGGAAGTTACGTCATCAATGTAACACACCATGAAGTTAGCAACAAAAGTGGTGCGCGTTTCTCTTGCATGAAGTTAGCAATGAACACAGTTTACCTTTTTTTAAGTGACCAGTCCCATATTATTTCTAAGAGATCGCAATTTCTATTTCATTTATGTTTCAGTTGATTTTTGGACATAAGGTCTCGCTACCGTACAATAATGTCGACACCAACACTGCATTAGGAATGGCCATTTTGGCCGACTTCGATAAATTCGCATTGCTCACTAGTGCCGACAGCTCACCCTAACTTTATTGCCAGTAGCTACCCGTCTGTCTACATCTAACCCACATCTTCCACCCTCAAAAACGCGCTCCATAGATATAGTTTCATTCACTTGTTCTGAAGCAATTTACAGTTCAACTGCAGTTGCAAATATGGATTTAGAGGGAGAGGCTTGTTCTTACAAATTTATTGTACTAATGAATGCATCACTATTACAAAGTCGTCCATGTTGAATGTTTAACTGGCAGACAACAGTAAAACAGGCGGACAAGAGGGGGATAACTGCGCCAGAGCATTCGAGAGCAGTCAGTGTATGTCTTTCAATTTCGCCATGTTGCTGGCCGCCTGGAGTGCTCGTGACTGTTCAAGCGGGCTCGTGTATGTCAATGAATAGAAGATTGTAGTTCACTATGCACTCACAGCTTGAAGCGATCGCCAGGACTGCTTCAAGCTGTACGTTTAAAGACGGCATCACAGAACCATGATGGAACAGGTGGTATATGTAATGTAACATAGTGTTTAGTCTGAAGCTACGCAATTGCTACAATTTTCTGAAAATTATTGTTTTAACCACAGTTGATCGGCAGAAATAGTGTTTTAAATTAAAAGACTCACTGTTCCTGAGTCTCCGTGTTCAACCAGCGAGCTTTCAACTGTCCGGTCGCGAGCTTCTCCACAGATAACGGGATGCACTTGTGATGGAACTTAACTCCCTTCTCCTCCATCTCGTTGGTGACCGTTCTAGCCATTTGCTGGTCGAATCCTCTCAGCGGCACTGACCTTACGAGAACAGTGGCCGAGAAACCTAGAGAGTTGAGGAAACCGGCGCATTCCAAACCGATATCTATGTTTTACTATTAAGGAAATAACCATATTATTATTTTAACACCTTATGTATGTATGTATAGACTAGCTGTATCTGCAACTTCGCGTATATTGTAAAATGCTATTGGATAAGATAATTGAGTAAAAAGATAAATACAGAATTGCATAGATACAAAATAAAAAAACAACAGGTATCGGCATATAAATTAGAGAGGTTGTTAAATAAATATTTCTTTTTTCGATTCAAATAAAATGAAGATATTTAACATCATTACAATTATATACAATAAAGTACACAACCAAAAGAAAAGACACCAGTGACAAAGGGAAAGCTACTACAATGCAAAGTCATATCCAAAACCCATTCATCAAGCTCATGGTGGAGACAAAACCGATCAGAATTAATGTTGCAAATACTTCATAAAAATAGTTTTATTATTGTATACATATTGCGTATATTTATATAATACATATTATATATACTTCACGCTATTTCCAATTGAAAGTGGATAGAGCATAAATACGCAATAAATAAATATCTTGAATTATTGACGCCACTTCATGGAATGAATATTTTGTGCTTACAGATAACAAACCATAGCAAAGTATTTACATAAATAAAAAAAAATATAATAAACAATATAATCTCACACAAAGATCCATATTATTATCTATACTAATATTATAAAGAGAGAGAGCTGATTTTGTAAGTTTGTTTATACGAGGGTAATCTCCGGAATAGTAGTTTTATGAATAATTATTTTACTATTTCAAAGGTACATTATTCCAGATGAACATAGTCTATACATATTATATATTCAACCCGGACGAAGTCGCGACGAGTTGCTATTAACACGATAAGACAGTAGTGTATTAGTATAACATTGAAAACGTATAGGTAATTGTAAAAAAATTATCAGAATAAACTTGTTAGAGCACTGAGTCAATTAATAACTTAATAAATACTATAATACTATATAATATACTATGTAATTACTGTATAATATTATAAAGAGGTAAAGTTTGTGAATTTGGATGTTCGGTGTAATCTCCGGTACTACTGATCCGATTTTGAAAATTCTTTGACCAATAGAAAGCTACATTATCAACGAGTAACATGAGCATTTTTCGAGACATTTCATTTCTCATTTTCAAAAAAATTTCTAACCGTGCGAAGACAGCGAAATTAGATTCATTGCAAGACAATTATTACATTACTGCTATATAACATTATACTTAGCATAGTGACGTGACATCGTACATTGCCAAGGTTGATCCAATATATCAAAACAAAAGTTGAATGTCACGGTCACACAATTAATCGTAGTTGCTATTGTAATACTAAAATTATTAAATTTCCGTTAATTTTAATAAAAACATTTCAAAAACTATTAAACTGAATTCTACTTTGCATCGCTTGAATGTTTTTGTGATCGTAGACTACAAAAATGATACACTTAGAAATACATATATACTGTTAAATATGAAATGTAACGGGAGCACTGATCACTACGAACACGTTATCAATTCTTCATCACAACTATTATGCACTTGACTATTCGACGGCTTCTCAATAACTGACCTCTTACACGACCAAAATCAGGCTTTTATGCAGCCCTACTACACGCAGGAATTACATTCTACCCTCTTACTTGTTACTAAAATGTTACATAATATCACATGTGGGTAATTTGTGATTAAAATTAATATGGAACTAACAATACATATCTTCACGCTGTATCCCCAACGGGGTAATCAGAGGACGGAGCGCAAAAGGTCGCGGGTCTCACATACTTCTTTCGCTTCCTCAAATCTCATCATTCTCCTCACATTTTTGTCTAAATATACAAGAAATATTTAACTCTTAGAAATATTTTCTATAAACACCTTACAAATATTCGTACAGTGACAAAGTGAAAATGAATGTAAATTCTATATAATCAGATTCAGATTTATTTTGTCACAACTGCCAACACCTAAGACACGGGTATTGTGATAGCAGTTTGCAATTTATGTTTTCTATGTGTGTTTGTGTTACGTTTTTAAATTTCATTATTTCAAAACATATAGGTACATGTATGTCTTAACAGGTTAAATATGTACCTGGTATAGGTAACACTTTCAAATTAAGAGTTCAAACTCGAGTTCAAAAAATCGACTCAATCAGACAGAAGAAATCAAGTCATACTTATTAACTTTTAAACCTTAAGTGACTGTAATACAGAAATAATACATGAAATATTTAGTTAAATATGAATAAAAATCACAGAAAATAATGTATTGTTAATTAATCTCGAGTTCTAGACCCAAAAGAAAGGTCATGAAGCTACGAACCATGTACTCTTCCGTCCCAGATTCCCTGGTCACGACTTATTCTAGATTTACGAATATATCACTGCTAATTTGAAGTAAACAAACATACAAAAAACAAAATAAATCAGTCGTTGTCAGAAAGTAGTTTGATTGACGATGTCTCCGAATCCACGCGACCAAAGTCATAAACGAAAGCTAGTCTATGAATGTGTATAAATATCAGTGTTAGTCTGTAATCTGAGTATCACTAAGACTCGTAGAAGTAGGAATTGTATACTGATTATTGACAACTCGAATACCACTGGATCGATTGAGCTCAAATGGGTTATTTTCAATACATTACAGAAAAGGTTTAGAAAGTTGTTAGAGTGACGGTTTCTACAAAATGCAGACTAAATCGCAGGTAAAAGTTGGTAATTTAATAAAGGATACATCCAGCGCCAACAACCAACGTCTTCCCGGGCGGGTGGCTCAAACTGAAGATGTCGTCGCTGCTGATGCAATATTCAACCGCACCGGGGATCTCGGGATAATGCGGTCTACCGCCCACAGCTATCACAATATTCTTTGCTGTTATCTCCTTCTTGCTTCCATTCTTCAGAGTAGCCACAATCGTGTGAGGGTCCTTGAACTCTCCCAAGCCGTTAATGTAATCGATTTTCTTGTCCCGAATGTCCACCCTTGTGGTCCAGTTTACGGATTTTATGTGGTTCTGTACGGCCTCGGTCAATGCCCCCCAATTTATCTTGACTTGATCCAGCGAAGGCACTTGCCAGCCATACGAGACGGCTTCCTGCAATTTTAAATTATGTCCGTGATGAATTGATGGACGATTTTTCACGAAAATTCAACTAAATAGTTGTCAATACTTATTTTCTAAAATCCATACTACTATATTTTTTTATTTAAATTTTACTTTATTCTAAAAACATTCATGTTTATATCTTTAGAATCGAGTATCTACTTCCTTTAGTGATGAAAAAAGAAGCATTTCAAAAGTCTCCTTTCAGGAGTCAGCCCCTACACTGATTTAATAACAATATATCGTATAATTTTTGCAAATTTTTTATTGAATGAAAGATAGGTCTTTGCCCAGAGATTTTAGTAGTAATTAAACCAAGTAAGAGCCATTAACTGCGGGCGTCTACTAGATTTACAATTTGAGCTGCCAACCCTAACGAGAGTGAGCCGCAGTCTACGATTTTGACAGATTTGAACGAACTACATAAAGAAATTTTTTTTTTTATTTTTATTTTTTTTTTTACGCTTCGAAACTTCTAGACGCGCTTAATTTTAATATTGACTACAATCCTCGTCGCCCAAAGACCTTTAAAGTTCCGCTCTATCGCAACAACATCTCTTTCCACCAACCCTTAGCTAGAATGTGTAGACAATATGAAGACCTCAGTAGAAGTCATCCCCAACTTGATTTATTTCACTCAAATTTCTTTTCATTTAAGAAAAAGGTTATAGATATCCTCGGGAGGGTGGATTAAATAATTTTAATTTTGTCTCGTATATATTTAGATATTTAATATGTAACTGTGTCTTTCTTCTGAATTGTTTTCTTACTTTTTAATTGTTTGTTTATGTAAGTTATTTTTACTCAATTTTGTTATTGTCATGTCGTGGAAATGTATTTAGGGTTCCGATCTTGTACATACCTATGATTTGTCAGTTACTGCCATAATTATTATGATTGTAACCTGTTGTATTTCCCAAATAAAAAAATAAAAATAAAAAATTGTGGTTATGAAAATTACGTTGGTTCTAGTAATAGTTAAAACTGTTAATACTGTTATTAATACTATTTTACTAACTATTTAACGATTTTGCAATCAAGAACTTAACTGTCAAATTCTAAAGGCTATCAAAGTAGTTTTTTTTTCAAATCCGTTGTTATTTGAGTTAATTAAACAATTTTTATAAAAATATTTATTAAATCACACACTTGTATTATTAATTCTTGAAAGTTGGCAGCCCTAACACCATAACATAATAATTATTAATAATAAGTTTTGGACCGTTCTATTTAAAGTAACATCTCAAAACGTTGTTGTAGGCATCGTTATAAGGCATATATGAGACAGCGAATGAAACGGGAGTTTAATTAGGATTGTGAATGAATAACCGTGAATAGTTACTTTATGTATAATATGAAGTCTAAAGCAAATAATGATACAGTGTGTCGTGTTCATAAATGGCTTATCCGTATATCGACCAGTTGCGCAAGTGTATGAATATACCAGTGTTATGTTTAACGTAATGACTTGCAAATTCAATGAATAGTAGAAAAATATTTTACATTTACGTACTAGCGCCAAAAGAATAAAAATAAGAGATAATTTACGAGCTAACTTAGAAACGCAATTACAAATATCATGCAATAGCGTATTCACACGTTGTTATATTATTGTTCCTAAAAAAATATATTTCGGCATTATAAAATTTTTATCGTTAAAATAAATCTTAACAGGCAGAATAAAATCGGCACACTGGAATAAGTTCGTAGTTCGTAATAGCTACATGGTTTTGGATTTAAATTTCTAGGTAACATACGTATACATCACGCTGTATCCCTAACGGGGTAGTCTAGTATTCTAGTCTTAGGTAACAATTGTTTAAAGTCTTGAAGGACACACAACAGTGGATAGACCGAAATAAGTCTGTAAACATCGATATCTGTTTCTAATGAATTTATAATTAATTTATACAACTATGTCATTCTAAAATTGAGCTAAAGGTATATTTAACATGAAGATATAGAAATACAAGTGTTTGTGACATCCGGTGAAAAATAGAACCAAATGTATTATGAAAATAACATTTATTCTGGTGGAATATTGTGTGTTCGGTGATATCACAACCTAAACCTTGTTCTTAGTGATACTGTTTTACTGTGGACAGTATAAGACGATTATAACAAAAAAATAAAGAATAAAATATTGCTTTGTAAATTACAATAATTACACCATAATTATGTAGATTAATCCGTCGTTGCCTATAATTTATATGGTTGATAAGTTCATAACTTAGCAAGTTTGTTGGCTCAGAAAAGATGGCATCTGTGTGTAATATTTGTCAGAAACATTTTGATACTAGAGAAATTCTGATATGTTCAGTTCGCAAACGAAGAAATCATATACAATGCATAAATATATCAGAATCACGTTTTAAACAAATGACGACAACGGCAAAAAAATGAGTGGTTATGTATGCCATGCCGAAAAAAAAAAGAATTGAAAAACACAATCTTGGGTGTGTGCTAGACAGCGACAGATCAGGAGTGACACTACGTAAGAACCCTTCCGTAGTACGCGAAAATAATAGTAACTCTAACTACGACAAATTAACGGCAAATAAAATAAACAAAAATTCGTATAACATTAAAAGATCAAATGAGGAATTTTTCGGATCGAAATCAAAGAACTCAACAGTTCTCATGGATAATACTTTGACAAAATCATAACAATCTGTGGAGGATGTAAAGTCAAGAAGTGCAGTATCTTTGGACGATATGGTGTTATCCATGATCTAAAAACAGAAATTAATACACTAAAAATAGACTTGTTGAGAACTCAAAATGAATTAGAAAATATAATTATAGAAAATAATCAGTTTAGGCGAGAAATCAGTAAATTAACGGAAGAAATAAAAATTCTTAAGAATATCTGCACAAGTCCTACTCCTTTATCTAGTAAAAAATCTAACGTGCGCCCAAATTAGAAAATTAATCTTCTATCATCTGCAAACATTTCATTTGACTCTTCTTCTCTTTCGAACCCAAAGTATTAGAAGACATAAACGCAAATATACAGCATATAGTTCAGAGTATAGAAAACAATAACGTTTCTGAACTGCAAGAACAGATTGCTATATTACAGAAGGAATTGAAAGAGTATGAAACTGAAGTTATAACTTTGAGGGAGAACATAAAACCCAATTTTCACAAAAATAATGTTATGTTACTGGACTCCACGAAACAGCAGATTCAAAATCGATCTCGGATCTGTAATATTTCTATAACACATCATAAAATATACATCATATAACGACGAATCGATGCGAGGTTTGGCTTGCGAGATAATCCAATACAGGTGAAACAAATGGAAAGTCATATATCCAGTACGCGGATTAATAGGAATTAATGCATCTAGCAGCGCAATGTTTGATCTGGTTGGCGATGATTTATTGAATACTTTTACAGCAGAGGATATTATTGTATTGGCATTAGGAGATCACGATAAAAATCCATATGAATTATTTACAAACATTTGCATTATGGTTTATAGACTACAATTAAATAATGTGTTTATCTTAAACATAATGGATATTAAATAACTTAATGTAAAAGAACTTAACCAAGAACTTAAATTGTTACTAAATTGTTACGAACATTGTAGATTTATTGAAATCAATTATAAGTATATCATACTGAATAATAGTATTTTATCTAAGAGAAATCTGATCAGATATTTAGGTAATAAATTAAATATTTAAATTATTTATCTGAAGTATGAAAAAATGTTTTGAAAAATATTAAAAATTTGTCAAAATCCTATAGGCTGAGCAAATCCATAGCTTTGAAAAGTGCAACTTTTCCGCAGGATATACTGACACAGAATATAAATGTTAATAATATGAACAAAATACGTGTTCGTAACTATACACCCATTACAAACGGTAAATCTCCATTGTCTACACGTGGAAGCCCTCTGTCAAAAACTATAAATGATTCGAGATCAAACTCAAAACAATACAAAATAATTAATAGTTTTTTCGTAAATAAAAATAATATTTCTTAACCATACTACACCTAAATATTTTCTTTTTTTTTTTTAATTAAGAAAGAGATAGTAACTATAGCTTTACAAAAGGTAGCCGAAAAAATAAGTTCTGTTATATAATATGCTTTACTGAATCATTTATTAGACTAGGATCGGAATCAAAATTAAACAACAAAAAGTATATACTTAGTGCAAAAAACAAATTTAAAGCTACTTGGAAAGTAATTAAAGGTGATGCTTGTAATAAAATGTACGACCAGATTGAAATCATAAAAATTAATTAAAAGCTATGCTGCATAGACCCTCGGCAAATAGCAGAATTTTCTAATAACTTTTTTATTAAACTCAATGGTAAAACAAAGGCGGTAGACGATAAACCATATTTATGAAAATATTGTGACTTTCAATCCTAACACCATATTTTTATTACCTCTTTTACCAGATATTTTAAAAATTATAAATTCATTACGATCAACAAACGCTACCGGTTATGATGACCTCAATATATTTTGAGTTTCGTTGCGATTTGGCAGTACCTCTCTGCCATATTGTCAATTTATCATTTTCTCAAGGTATATTTCCAATATTGTTAAAATATACTGGTATAAAGCCAATTTACAAGAAAGGCGATTGGCAGGATGTGAATAATTATCGTCCAATTGTACTTATTCCAGTGCTATTAAAGATTTTTGAAAAGGCTGTGTATAATCCTATTTCAAATTTAACAGTTTGTCTTCAAAACAGTTCGGTTTTAGAACGAACAGTTTCTCGACTTTGGCTTGTTTTCAGTTAGTTAAGTCAATAACTGAAACTTTAAATTTAGGTTCTCATATTGTTGCTATTTTTGTTGATATGAGCAAAGCATTTGATAGCGTTGATCATAAAATACTATTAGGAAAGTTAGTTATGGAATTAGAGGTAAGGCTTATGAATGAATAGAAAGTTATTTATCTGAAAGAGTCCGTACAGATTTACTCAATGAATAAATTACAAAAAAATATACACAAGTCGACGTTTCAACCGAACAATTACGGAGTACCACAGGGCAGTTGGGCCTCTGTTGTTTCTTTTATATATCAACGATCTACCAGGTGTGACATCACACGAGTGCATTTTGTTCGCGGATGATACCACATTGATATTAAAGGGCACAGATAAAGTGACAATGGAGAGAGAAATCTACAGTGTACTTGAATCTCTTGTGAATTGGTTACGCACTAATAATCTTAACTTAAAAGAAACACAGACAAAAGTAATTGAATTTCAGACATTTAATAGTATTTCTTTTAATACAGATATTACTTTTGATAACATAAAAATGAAAAGGATCGATGACACCATATTTTTGAGGATAAAAATAGATATTGCAATTGGAAATCTCACGTAGAAAAGATTTGCTCGAAACTTAATGAATATGTTTATGTATTGAATTGTTTAAGACTAACAGTTTCAAACTGCTCTCTTAGTATATGTCTCGGTCTATACCATGGATATGTCTCTTCCATCTTAAGATTCGGTATAGTGCTGTGGGGATTTTCTGTAGACGCTGATAGCGTATTAAAATGTCAAAAAAGTGTATGAGGGCGTTTTGTGGTGTACATTACCTCGATAGTTGTGTACCACTTTTTAAAAACAATAAAACTTTGCCGGTTCAAAAAAGGGCGTAAAAAGGTTCTTGCAGGGTTGGCAATGCGCAAGTGATACTCCTGGTGCCGCAAGCGTCCGTAGGCTATGGTAACCATTTATCATCTGGCGGGCCGTATGCTTATTTGCCACCTTCATGGTATAAAAAATATATATATTGCTGCTATTATTAAGTCTAAATAATTTAATTTAAACTACTGATAATGTAATTAAAAAATAGTAACAATAAATAATTTTTCTATACAATATTTTATATTCATTATAGAGAAACCTGTTGGTTAATTGAGAAAACTGCCAAATTAGAACTCAAACTACACTTAGTGGCTATAAATTAATTTGATTGGCAACAATCAGTACTTGGCACGGTTTTGGACGCCATATTTGGCACTTGACTACCCCCTTTATGAATACAGCTTGAGGATATCTAGGTATGTATTTATGGAGAATGCACAACTATAAATAAAATATATATTTACTTTTATCACAATCATCACCCTAATAGGGTAGATGACCATTTTTTGATAACCTAAACTTCGATCAACCTAAATAAAAGATGGGTTCAGTTATCATTAACAAAACTGTGAAATAATAATACAAATACAATGAAAAATATAAGAGTTATTCGCTTTTAAACTTTCGTAGTGGGAACAGGGTGGGGATAAGTTCTGTCTTCTGTCACTCCTAGCTAGGGCTGCCCCCTCCGGGTTTGACCCGGAGTCTCCCAGGTTGAATGGTTCATATTCGGGCTACGGGTTCAACATTGATATCTCCGGGCGGCGGACGACGAAAAAATGTTAAGACAATTTCTTTCAAATAAAAATTATGATTTTAAAAAACTAGCTGGTCCCAGACTGGGACTCAACTCAAATAGAGCAGCTCTATTTGAGTTTGTTAATACCTACTTGTTTAATTTCAATAAATAATGATAATTATAGTAAAAGCCTTTAATTTCCAAACATCGAAACAAATACATAATTAATAAAACATAGAAAAAAATTTTTCATTATAAAATTTATGTCAGTCTCAGGTCTTTCGGGTCAATACCTTCCTCAGACATTATGTAAATAACCTACCTCCAAAAATATTGTTTTATTGAAGGAAAATAGCGATTTTTCCGAAATCCCGGGCGGAGTTATTACCTAAAAATTTGCAGATAGCGACAGCCACGCGATCACTGCGCGACCGGTGACTAATTGTAATAAAAAATTGGTATCATGTATGACGATTGCGTATATATTATTCTATGACCGTATGACACTTTTCGCGGTAGATTTAGCGCCACTATACAAATATCATTACACAAATTCTCGTTTTGACAGCAGATATCGCGCGATATTGGCTGTCGCGTGCTGTCTGCAAGTTACGTAATAAGCGTGCGGGTCTGCTCTTTTTGAAATGTGGCAGCCCTACCCCTAGCGCTGTGCATTGTCTCCGCGTTATTGTGACGTCACAACTATGAAAAAGCTATCTTCTTCTAGCTTATCCCCACTCTGTTCCCACTACTGAAATTCAAAACCCAATAACTCAATTTCTGTCTTTCAATTTCAAGCAGTTTTTTGTATTCAGAATGTTGAATTATTTTAGTACAAATGTATAAAATACATTAGTCTTTAAGAGCAGTCATCTAGCCTATTAAGGTAACGCCTTATTAAATACGTACGAACGATGGATATTATTTCCATAGCTGTGTTAGTAATTTTCGTCTGCATTTTTATTGTTCCATACGAAAATAATAAAAACGAAATTACAAAAAAATTATGCAATGACCTCGCTGTCACTGTGTCTGTCACCCTCACGGCATAGGGGTCGTACTCAGTTTGGCGGAACAATTGTAAGTAATGGTCTAAATGGATGCTTTACATTTAAAAGTCACTAAATCCAATTTCGTTGTCTTGAGATAAGTCAGTTGACTTATCTCAAAACATATCTACCTATAGATCTAAAAGTCACTAAATCCAATTTCGTTGTTCGTTGTCAACTGACTTATCTCAAAACAACGAAATAAGTCAGTTGACTTATCTCAAGACAAAAAAATTGGATTTAGTGACTTTTAGATCTAAAGCATCCAAATACTATCGTGAACTACAAAAGTTGAATTTTGATTCTGAATTTTACTCTTGAATAGCAAGTTAAAAAACTTTTTTTTAAGGTCATTGTGTTATATACGAAATGAAAGCTCGCTAAAACAGGAATTTAATTATCATGTCAGCAAAATTATAACAATGTTACCCGATGTGTATTTCTTTAACACTTTATTAAAAAAACATTTAAATGTCTATGCGCCCTCACCTTATCAACAAATGTATCGATGAGAAAAAGCTGAAAAAATCATGAACATTAAGAGCATACATAGATCGATGAAAAATCATCGAGATTGCACTACGACAAAGTTTGTTTTGCTGTCAGTGTGTCGTTAGTAACTGACAGTTCGGGACACTAATTACGCAAGTACGAGTCATACTTGACTAGTATTTTTAGGTCGAATCAGCATTTTTGTTGAGAAACATCGTGGATTTGCCTAAATAATGTAGATAAACTGTCCATACTCTGGTCCTTGCAGGCGAGTTAAGTTTAAACGCTTAAAAAATTAGCCAACGTGCTAATAAGCGACCTTGCGACATCGATCGGCACTAGTGACGACAGTTACTTCATAACTTTCAATCTTATTCCAATGAAATAAGCTACAAAATTGCTATGTGATTTTAGCGATGACTTTGTGCACTCGACCTACTCGTGTACTCGCTTCTGTCAGGTACAATCAGCATGACTAATAATTCAGTTGTCTATCAATAATGCAAGTTTTCATGATAAGATATAATTTTTTTACTATTTAATTTATTTACGTATAAATGAAATAAATTATTATACTCTTTTACTAAAGAATATTATGATTCATTCACAATTTTCAAAATGATTTCCTACTGTTATAAACATGCAATTGTAAATTTCAGTGTTTCGTATCAACAATATATTACGAGGCTGAATTAAAAAATTCTTGGTCTCATATGTACTGTATCTTCATATATCTATCTTCTTCTGTATATCTGATATCTTCATGCTGTATCTCTAACGGGGTAGACAAAAAACGGAGCACTAAGCTTCACGGGCCTTACTTTTACTATAGCCTACTCAAATCTAGTCATCAGATGTAGGTAAATTCACATTGCTCACTATTGCGGATAGAGGACCGCTTCACGGGCCTTACTTTTACTATAGCCTACTTAAATCTAGTCATCAGATTTAGGTAAATTCACATTGCTCACTATTGCGGATAGAGGACCTTTAACTTTATTGCCAGCTGCTGCGTCGAAAACGCTGTTACCAGAACACATAGTTTCTTTCACTTGTTTTAAACATTTTCCATTTGTCCATATTTCACACTTCGTCTGTACCTTTCTTTTTCAACCACAGAATCATTTTGTTGACATTGATAATCAATCTTTTCACTTCACATTCTTCTTTCATGCGCATGACTAGTTTACTGAATAAAAATCGCACACAATCCTGTTCTGCCACTAAAGCCCAGTTATTATCAACAAAAGTAAGATTGAAAATGTAAACTTTAATTAAAAAACTGAGAATCCACATTGTTTCAGAATAAAGATAAAATATTCTGAAACTTCTAAAATTATTGTGACACGCGTGTACAATGGATTATTAGTAAAATTGCAAAGATAAGGCACATTTTGAAATGCAAATTGCGGCGACTAGATGAGACAATAGCGATTGCGTGAATTACATGACCTACTAAATAAATATGTAGATATTAAGTACTAGGAATAACGAAACAAAGCAAAAAGTTAAGTGTGATCTGGACTGCAGATTAGTACAGCATGTTAATCAAAATAAAAGTATTTCTCATTGTTTTGACTAAGAGGCTTAAACTCTTTACACCTCCAAGGGATTGCTAACCTTTGTAATTGACATTAATTTCAACTTGATATATGTATCTGTTCCTGAGAAAAAGAGGCTTGAGAGACAGACAAAAAGACAAAAGAGACAGACAAAAGGACAACAAACCTACGAACAAGCACTCTTACCTGCTTTCATGCAAGGGTTTATTTCATTTTAAGGTACAGAATTTTAAAAATACTATTGTTTTTTATTGAAAGAGGGGGGCAAACGAGCAAGCGAGTCACCTGATGGCAAGTGATCACCGCCGCCCATGGACACCCACAACGTCCAGGGAGTCACAGGTCGTTGCTGGCCTTAGGCAAAAGAGGGGAAAAAAGGGGGAGGGGGGAGATGGGCCACTGGCATTCTCACTTACTGAATGAAACACAACAGCAATAGTTACAATTATTTCACGCCGATATTCTTGTGAAAGGGGTATTTCGTCGGGTGAGCCAGCCCAATTCGTGCTGCAATGCAACATGGCTCTACCACACGCAAATATTATAACATTTCATAAACTAAATGTACATTTGTTGTACTGAAATCTGTAAACTATTGAATCTAATTCTAATTAATGAAGCTACCAATCTTATAATTGTAATGGGAATACTTAATTAGATTATTCTATAATTATATAACTAAATAATTACATATGAAATGGTACTTTCATATAAAACACATTGTAATTAAAATCTGTTGAAAGATGATGTTAAAAATGATACCCAACAAGGTTTCTTGTGAGTTTTATACAAGTTTTTTTTGTAAACTAGCAATAGAATAAAAAAAATTTAAAGTAATATTAAAAAATAGCTTGGAATTAATTTTCATTGTGAATGTTACATCAAAATAAACCTACATCAATTTATCTTTGCAAGTCACTTTGTTAGTAAATATTTTGAATTTATTTTTATAAGTAATTTTTTTTTAATGTTGAAAATTAAGCAATGCCATCAAATTACAAAGAATCTCTATTAATCAGCTTATTTTAATTTATACCTAAACCAATCAATAAATTAAATTGAACATCACATAATATTATTTATAAAAATGGTATAATGGTTATTACACTTGTAGCAATAAAAATGATCTTCATTTCAATTGCAGTCCAAGTTTTGAAGCATAGGGTGATAGGATAGGGTCCAGGTAGCCAGAGGGAGGGTTCATGCCACTTACCAATGCCTACAACAACAAATTATTATTTAAAGAAAATACACTATTATTAAAATAGAAAGACAATTGTATTTTTAGTTTTGTTTAAAATAATAACCAGAAATGAGGGTATATACAAAAACATCGGACTAAGCATACGCTCATTACTGGAAAAATTCACAGCAGTACAGTGGGTCAATTGTAGGATTCAATACACTAATTTACAATCCCTTCGATCAGCATAAAAATATAAAATTTAGAATATGACACAACTTACGTGGATACTTTCACCCAGCAGTGCAGCCTGATGCATCAACTTCTTCGGGATACAACCAACATTTACACATGTACCACCCAAACCCCATTTTGTGCCTTGTGGCGATGGCTGTACAAAGTCCAGCACTGTGACCCTAGCTCCATGGTTAACAGCTTCTTTTGCACAGGCAAGTCCTCCAGACCCACCACCAATAACCGCCAAATCATAGTCGTATGTTCCATCTACAAGATTTTTCAACCAGATTGTTCAATCAGAGTGCAATGATGTTCTTATTGGATATATACATATGTTATAATTTGTAGTCAGCTTGTGTGTAATGAAAGTGCTTTATGATGTAATACTTTGTGAAAACAAGAACCAAATGAGCAACAGCACAAACCCCCTAAGAGATAATAGGGAAGTTACCTTTATCGAAATTATCAACAGGGGCGACCAGTGTAGTGTTACGGCCACAACACAACCAGCCCCCTGACCGACAATCAGACAAAATTAAAAAGATACTAATTGATTACAAATAATATCTACAAATATAAAAACATTCCATAAAAAATATAGCATAATAAAAAGCAAAAACAGCAAGTTATTTTTAAATAAACGCGCTAGATCTAATAAGAATAAGGTTGACACAAAATTTCGGCAAGCAAGTTAAAACTTTCACCTTCCCAAGCTATGCTCCCTTGACATGGCGCACAACTTAATTATCAGGTCAAATAAAAATGAGAGTGCGAGCGTTCAGTGACTGTACGAATAAATGTTTAAAGTAGGTTGTTCGATAAACGTTGAGGTTATACGACTACTTCGCAACTCCAGATGATATATTTATAATATTAAATTGAACACTTACTGCTGCTGACCGTCCGTCGTGCGACCAGAAATACTTTATCAATTGTATTTTTCGATTTCATGAACTTACTAAACCTCAAAAAATTATTGAAGATTGTCATTTTGACACAAACACAAAATGGTAATATGACAGAGACAAGAAAATATTCTCGCAGTTTCGTATACGAGTAAATCTACGGTGTAAGGAAAAAAATTTTATAATAATTCACTTGAAATAACAAAAAATAATTAAAAATGAAGGTACTGATTACTGGAGCTAACAGAGGTCTAGGTCTAGGAATGGTGAAATATCTCAATAAGCAGAACAAGGCAGAAAAAATATTTGCTACCTGCCGAAATGCTTCCGAGGTACGTATGAGATTTTATGACTTACCTATAGGTGCCATCCTTTCAGATATCGTTTATTTAATCACGCACTGAAATATTAAACACGATTTAACACAATCACAGCAGAAACGTGTCAGTTTTTGGCAACAACAGCAACAGAAATAAATAAGTTAGCAGTTACCGTAGTAGAATAAAATGAAATGATTTCTGGTACAATTACAATCGTGGGAAAGAGATAGCGAGTAGCAATGAAACAGCTTTTAACAGCCGACGTCACCAACCTTGAAAAACCGTTGAGAAATGATGATGCGCATGACGTTCAGTTTTTACCATTAACGTTATGTGCCATTTATTATTCAATGTAATAACAATTACATATTAACATCGACTTAAATTAAAAAAAAAAAAGATAACCTTTGTAGAACCTTAGCATATCTAATTCCTTTTCACATCTTCATTATAAGTTACTCCACACAGGTTTCACATGATGTGTGTACTTAACTTCGGCGCGGTAATTTGAAGATAAATGCATTGTTGTTTACAGGAGCTTAAGCAGTTGTCGCAGGAGAATAAAAATCTTCACATTTTACATCTTGGTAGGTTAATAATTCCTTTCATTTCTTGTATACTTAATAAATAAACAAACTTTTAAATTACTTTTAATTTATTTCTTTAGTTATTCAGGTACGACACTCCCATCGTCGTATCTGAAGGCATGTGTGTGTAATACGCAAAAGTAGGTGCCGAAATAATAAGAAAAATTAGTACCTACTAAAAATAACAGGATCCCAGCCATATTGTCAAAAACTTTGTTGTCATATTTAATATAGCAGTTTTTAATCATTAAGGGCCGATTCGATTATTTCGTAAGATCAATGGCAGTTAATCGATTACGAGCAGATTAAATTTTCGAATATTGACAAAGATACATAAAAAGAACGAACGAACTGAACGAAACGGATAATATTACCATGTGTAAGACATTAATCTAGGTTTTATAATCCGTTCACTATTTCCATTTGATATTAGGACAGTGGATTAAACTGTCGATCAAATTTTATCGAAGATTACGAAATCCATAGTTTTAACTTTTCTTAAGTTTTAACTGCTCTTGATCTTACGGCCCTAACTTTGACCATTCAAAGAGGAATTATTTGTAGATGGTTTTAAATTATTCAATTTTCCACTTCATCCACTTTTTTTCGTTTTGATTTACTTTCATACGTTTTTATTTCCCGCTAGTAAAAGCAAAAGGGGCCGCGATTTTTCTTACTTATTTGTTTTTTTATTCATTTGTGTTTTACATTATAATTGATTTTTAAATTGATTGAATAAGAAAACTATTCAATATCGCTGCAGTGAAAACAATAAGAAAATGAATAGCATGGGAGTGTTGGACAATAAATCACAAAAAAAAATCAACTGTTACTCATTTTCATTTACGGCCAGCGGAGCGAGTGGGTATGTAACGGCTGCCGCTGGTCGTAATAAAATATACCGTACACGCTAAAATCGCCATCTGCTTAAATCAGTTTTTCTCAGCACCTGAAAATAAATACCGTAATGTTTTTGTTTTATTTCAGATGTAACCAACGTTACATGCTATAATGATATATCTTCTCAAATCGCGAATATAGTCGGCAGCCAAGGTCTGAACCTTTTAATAAACAATGCTGGCGTCAGCACTAAATTTACAAAGCTGAATCTGGTGAAGAGTGAACAACTGTTGGACAATCTGACTGTCAATACGGTCGCACCAATCATGCTTACAAAGGTTTCTAACTCTGTAAAACGAATTTTTTTTTAAAGCTTCACGACATTCCAAAAGAACATCAACTGCATAAATATAACAAAGAGAATGTATTCTTCGGCGAATTTTGACGTTATATGTATTATAAATCTAGTGATATAGATATATATCTAGAGAAAGCATTCTATAGAGTAGTGCGAAAAAAATTGTGGGGTCTTCTGTCTGAGTATGGCGTGGGGGGCTCCTTACTCCAGGTTGTGAGGTCTTTATATAGCGGCCTCAGAGCCTGTGTAAGGATAGAAGGTGACATGTCGCACTGGTTTGAAGTCTGTTCAGGCGTCAGACAGGGCTGTGTGATGTCTGCCTGGCTGTTCGTGCTGTATTTGGACAGTTGCCTCCAGAGAATATGAGTGGTATGATATGTGTTGACACAGTGGTAAACTGCCTATTGTACGCTGACGATGCTGTGCTTATAGCACCATCAGAAGCAGAGTTGTAGACACTATAGTCACGTGCATGAAAGAAGAATGTGAAGTGAAAGGATTGAATATGAATGTGAACAAAATTAAGGTTCTCGTATTTGAAAGGGAAGCGGTCCAAACGAAATGTGAGGTTTGGGTAAATGGAAAATGTCTAGAACAAGTGAATGAAATTGTGTATCTGGGGAGTGTGTTTTCGAGGGATGGAAGATGTGAGTTCGATGTGGAGAGACGGATAGCAGCTGGCAATAAACTGAACGGTGCTCTGTCCGCATTAGTAGATAGTGTGAATATATCTAACACTGCCAAAATGACCATCCACAATGCGGTGTTGGTGCCAACTTTATTGTACGGTAGTGAGGCCTTGATATGCCCGAAATCGAGTGAAAGTATGATGAATGCAGTAGAAATGCGATCTCTCAGAAAGATGTGCGGTGTCACCCTTGCGGACAGGATAAGCAATGAAGAGATACGCAGTATGACAGGGTTACACGACAGTGTTATTGTAAAAATGAAGAAAGGAATGCTTAGATGGTTCGGACACGTAGAAAGAATGAGTGATGAAAGACTGATGAAGAAAATATACAGAGCGAAAGTGAGTGGTAAAAGAAGCCAAGGAAGACCAAGGCTGGCTTATGAAGATCAAATAGCCAGTGTTAGCGGATGGAAATGCCAAAAGCTCTCGCATACCTAGGCGAAAATGTGTGAGGAGAATAATGAGATTTGAGGAAGCGAAAGAAGTATGTAATAAATGCGACGCTTGGCGCTCCGTCTTCTATGACAACCCCGTTAGGGATACAGCGTGAGGATATGTGATGATATTTGTAAGCCTTTTACGTATCAAGTAATAAGTATAACCGCAGCGTAATTTTGTTATTATTTTTTAATTTATACAATTTATGTATGAAATGAAAACCACCTTGTAGGATTATATGTAACCCATAAAAAAGTTATTTAAAAACAATACGTTTACCCAAGTTCATCGCACTTTATTGGATCCAAACCTAACAGAGATAGCAATTTAGAGTTGAACCAGGTGTGTGCTAAGTTTGCAGTGCAACTGTATTCACTTGTGGCAAGTTTAAATAGACTTACTAATTAACGCGACAAAAATTAAATGTCGACAAAACAAACAAAGCGCTTTTTACAGGAGTTATTCACGTACAACACTCCGTGGTCGTATCTGAAGGCATATACTATGTGTGGTAATTCGCAAAAGTAGGTGACGAAATAAAAAGAAAAGTTAGTACTTACCTTGTACCTACTAAATATAAAAACATTGCAGGAATATTGTCAAAAGCTTTGTTGTTATATTTGATATAGCAGTTTTTAATCATTAAATGTAAAAACTTTGCACCATCATATTTGATTTAGCATTACAGTCAAAGAAAAATCAATTATGCAGCAACCTTATATGCTATCTGTATCTGTGAATAAAGTGCTATTATGTAGAAAGGACAAAGAATAAGTGGTCATCGAGACTCATTCGCTACTTTCTCTTCAGGCACTGTTGCCGCTCCTGAAACAAGCTTCAGAGGCAAACAAAGACAAACCTGTGGGAGTTGAACGTGCTACCATTATCAATATGAGCTCTATACTCGGTTCCATCGCTGCGAACGACCAAGGAGGATTCTATCCCTATCGGTGTTCTAAGGTAAAACAAAGTAATAAATAAAAGGGGTCTGACTTAGTAAAAATAATCTAAAAATTATTTTCCCCTTTCTTGACTCTACGAGGAGGAAATGAATTCTCCTATGTACCTATTACTTATTATGATTCATTTCGAAAGATGTCAATAACGATAAATTTTGGCGTATATTTAAATAAAGCATTATTGTATCTAATATTAGTGAAGTATTATACCTAAGCACTATATTTATTTCCTTCGCTTTAAATTATGGAAAATGATCACCGCGTTTAGGTATATAAAGTATATTATCTGTTTCAGGCCGCACTAAATGCAGCCACAAAATCTATGAGTATAGATTTGAAAAAAGATCAAATATTGGTCGCATCCATGCACCCGGGTTGGGTGCGAACGGACATGGGAGGTAAAAACGCGCCGCTAGATGTCGACACCAGTATCACTGGAATTTTTGCTACTATACAAAAGCTAGGAGAGAAGGACAGTGGAAAATTTTTACAATATGACGGCAAAGAGCTGCCGTGGTAACGTAAATAATCGATTAATCGACACTCTTTTAGTTCAGTGAGCATAGTTGTAATATCTGTCTTATATAGTTTACTGATAAAATAAAAAATTCTGCAAAATTTTTTTGTTTCAATACATTATACACATTTTAATATTTAGATATTATAATATTTAGAATACATTTTAAATATGGCAGCAGTTACTTAATAACAGAAGAAAGAGTAATGATTTCACTTGAAGACAGAAAGAATAGTTATTGAAATATAAATTTATTTGTAGCATAATAGAATTAAAAGTTTATATGATATAGCATTTGTAAAAAATTGTGTAGAAATTCTATTAATGCGATCACCTTTAATAATAGTAAAAACAAGCTAAATAATTTATAAAACGTGATCCTCCAATAATGTACATTTCTATTTACACTTTTTATATGACTAATAGCAATATTAAATATGATATAATCTAATAAATATTCATTGATTTACTTTTGTACAAAAAATAGTTGTAAAGTCTAAAGCACCTAGCTAATCATTCTTGGAAAATAACAACAATAAAATATATAATTTAATTCGAAGCAGTACCCACATCTTTACCTGATAGATGCCAAACTCCATAAGCATATTAGTTGCCGTCCGTCCCGATTTTGCCAGGACAGTCCTCGACTATGTCGTCCCGCGTCCCGACGACCAAACAATTTTAATACATAAAAACTACCCTATTTAAACGCACGGTTATGTGGTGAGTCACTATTTTTTATTTTCTCATATGATCACAGAGCTAGTAACTATAATATAATTACTCGTGGTCATGTGAGAAAACAGAAAATTCTGCTGTTGGAATGACGTGGAATTGTTAAAAACAGCCTAATATCAATAATCGGCCAAGTGCGAGTCGGAGTCGCACATTAAAGGTTCCGTACAATGTATTTTTTTTTGTTATTTAAATTTTATTAAAAAAAATTTAGTCTGATTCATTAAAAGACGTTCTCCCATACCAATTCCATACAAATTTTACCAACTGCAAATGTAAGTTCGTAATGGCAAAAAAGTGCTTTTTATTTTAAAGTGCCGCGAGACCTTGCTTTCTGCCAACATGATTCTTGATCAACGGGATGTTGAGACCCTATAGGTTTTTGTTTGAGTATCTTTTGACCGCGTTGACTTAGACGCTTGAATTTTTACACTTCCAAGGGCCCATAATCCTCAGTGTTTGATGTTAAACACTTGGTACATCTATCCTCTACCCGTTATTGAGACAAAACGCTGGTTTGCGAGAACACCGACGCAAGTCAAAATTAAATATGTGTCACAAACCATCTAACAAAACATTATATTCTCTTTTTTGTGTCATTTGGACTACCTTGTTCTGGTTTGTGTGAAAGAGAATATAATCACATTTGGTCTTGTCGTTTGGTTTGTGTCAAACCTCTGTTAGATGGTTTCTATATATATTTTAAATTTTGTCTTGCGTCGGTGTTCTCGCAAACCAGCGAAAAGGTCTTGACTGGTCAGACAGACAGACACATGGGACAACGAATTTAAGTGATCCTTTAAGGTGTAAGGGCTCCGTTTTTTCCTTTTGAAATACGGAGCTCCAGCAATATAAAATATGTATGGAGAAACAATCTTTCAAAACAAAAAAATAAAATTCATTTCTTTTGCTATGAACTTTCCGCTAGGAGTTGATTAAATATTTCTAAACTAAAATAATATCTCTACATATACATTTTTTATGTATTTACCTTCCCACGCGGGTTTTGTAAATTCTTCAGATCTTAGAGTTACTGATTCCGATTTCGGCTGTCTACTGACGTTACCTGAAAATATAGGAAAGCTATCATAACTAATAAGCTTACATATGAACCAAGTTTATAACAATCGCAATCAATCGCAGAATTCGAAAAAGATCATGAATGATGTGACTGATGGGCGTTTCCTAATACGCCACTGTTTTAGAAAATCGTCTATTAGTACAAGCCACATCGTTCAATGCTAATCGTTTGTAGATTTCTCCAGCTATAGTTGGACACGTTACTTGATTAAACTTTTGTAACTTCTGCTCACAGCTACACCAAATGGCAAAATTTTCTCGTCAAGTAGGTACTTTATTAATAAGTAGATGCTATATTATTTTTTGTTTTTTCTTACTACGGTTCTCCCTCAGGAGGGAAGGTAAAGGGTTCTTTCTGTGCCCATATAACCGACGTCTTCAGTAGTAAATATATAAAGTTTTCACATTATTTCATTAAAATGTCGACATAATACATTTTAATGTATCTTGGACTTTCTGGCGACAAATATATTGAGGCAGACTTTCTAGTAGATTCCACTGAGGTGGACTAGGCTATACTATAAAAGTCTCGTCACGCTACTAAATTAGCACTTATTTCAACAATTCCACAATAATGCACAACAGTGTAGACACTGGGACGCAAAACTACGCCAATTTTACATGACAATATCCGCCAGTAACAATTTGCAAATAATTAAAATAAACGCCTAACCATAAAATCCCGCAAAAAAAAAACATTATTGTTTGTTACAGTATTCAATTTTTTGTTAAGACTGACTTCTATACCTTATACATACTATAAACTGAAATTCAAAAGTGTTACATAGGAACTAATGAGCATCATCGTGCATTCACATCGAAACACTGTTATTATTGTAGCTGTACGTACATCACGCGGTCTTACAAAAAGTTTTGTTTAAAAATATAAAAAACTTAAATTATCATCATACAGTTCAATAATTTACAACGACGTGCTAATTTATTTCATAAGTTCCCACAATGTATAAATCAATTCTCTGTTTTAATTTTTTTTTTTGGTTTCGCGCTACTCATTAAATCACCAAATTATAAAAGCCCGAATGTCTATATCGCCCAATGTTAGGCAATCTTTGCTCTATAACAGGATAATACTTGACGAACGACGATATCCCTTGACTGGAGGAACGCTGTAAAAGCCACTAGGGCTAACAGCATTGAGGATTTTTTTAGTGGGTTCGACTCCGACACTTACCAAGTATCTTCTTAGTCTATGGACACTAGTCAGTCGTCGTAGAGTCCGAGTGTCTTTTTTCCCTTCTTAGAAACAAAAAAAAAATGCGGGCTAGACAAATAGATAATTTCATGAAATGGTGGCGTTTTACAAAATGCCCTGATAGATTAAAAACGATAATCTCTCCATTTCTACGAACGTATGCCCAAGCCCAAGGATAGTGACACATAGATATACCTCTAGGTATATAGATTTGAATTGTGTCTGTGAATCTAGACTTGTTTTAATAGCGAATGATAATAACGTACACGACTATCAAGCTATGCTAGTATATATTAGTATTCTGTACTATCAAGCGGGAATGTGGGCGGACAAGTTTAATGAGTAGATGGTAGATGTCTATATAGTAATTTTAAATTAAGTTTAGTAGATTGTTGTACTTAATTAGAACGATTTTATGAGAGCCTAGCTCGCTTTGAAGCATGAGAAGGAAGAAACTTATTTTTTCTTCCTATCATTTATACCTACAGACTTTTTTTTGTGAATGGCTTATATTTTTATTTATTATTAATATCTATGAATATGTACCTAATCACAGTATTATCAATGTAAAATGGTTTGGAGCGAATCACCTATACTCATGCTACTATATACACATATCTGTAGCGTCTGCTGTAATTACAATTTTACTGTCAAATTTTGTGATAAATAAGTAGTCATTTTATGTCTCACTGACATAAATTCTACCATTTTTATTATTTTTGTCTGTCTGTCTATTTGTCGTTGTATAACTCAAGAACGGTTTGACCGATCATGATGGAAATTTGTATATTGTAACAATATATAATTGAACAAATGTTAGGCTACTTTTTTATCAAAAAATTACCCCTGAAGGGATGAAAAGAGGGATGAAACTTTGTATGGGAAATGCTAAACTACCGAACCGATTATGATGAAATTTGCCATGGAGATAGTTTGACACCTGGGAACGGACTGTAGGTTACTTTTTAATCAAAAACTTACTCCTAAAAGGGTGAAAAGGGGAATGGAATTTTGAATGGTAAATGCTAAACCGCTGAAGCAATTGTGATAAAATTTGGTACAGATACAGAGGTAGCGTGCCCAGAAACAGACGTATAGGCTAGACCTTTGTTCAAAAGAGTGAATTTCCCAAAAGGAATTTTTATGCGGCGTGGCTGAAACTGATGGTCTATAACGCAGATACAATTGCGATCTTTTTTTTTACAAAAAATAGACGTGGGTATCTAAATGGAGACATAAATATTATTATGGAAAGTATATTAGAAGTCATATAAAATAAATGTTTTACCTCGCATTTCTAATTTTGGTGAAGCGTCCTACATCCGTTTCATGATATATGTTTAACACTCAAAACAATTTGAGTCATTATATTTGAAGTGAACGGTTTTATTTGTGTTAAGCATGAACTGTTCTATCCATTAATAATTTTATTTTCTTAGTTAACGCCATAATTAATCTAAGAGCCTATCCAAAAGGATTGTCCGCGCGAAATTGTAAATTTTGGTGGGAATTGTGAAACACTACCTGCTTCGTATACAACTAATATAAATGGACTTCACTCCCCGTACTCAGTTTCGTTCAATCGACCTCTAACGCGCAGCAGTGACATATGTGTGCCATGGTTTTGCATCTTTCCGCCAAAAATGTAAGTAAATCATTTCGTACTCATCGGAAAAAAATGTTGCAATTTTGGTGTTCGTGTATAAAAATAATAACACCAAATATTTTATTGTAATTTATATTATATATATTAAGATATTGCATTGTTTTGAAATCGTAGAAATGTGATTATTATAGCCTTATTAGTTTTTCTGAAATTTATGATTTTAGTCTCGATTCTAATTTTGGTGAAGCAATTTTGGTGGTTTTGGTGGATTTTTAACGTCCACCAAAATTGCTTATGAACACCAAAATTAGGATTTTCAATTCAATTTTGGTTTTGAAGGCAGACTAGATAATTTATAAGGTTCCGTACCCAGCCCAAGTGTTCACACGGAATCCCATTGATATGACGATATACCGATACTGTGAATTGAACCTGAAACCTCTGCTTCAAGCGACTAGAGTGCTTACTGATATTGAGGCCTGAAAATTTTTTGTAGTATAAGTACAACGAGCACACAGAAGTTTCTTGGTTTAGTTGGATCAGTCAAACTAACGACTTATCAGTGCTATGGTTACGTTTATGATTGATGACATAAATTTGTAAAACTTGTATCACCTATTTTGTTTATATTTTAGGCCTCCAAAGGAAAAAACAAAGCTAATTCGAGAAGAGTGGTTACAAAAGAAGAGGATTGCAGAAAGAAAAAGACAAGGAAAAATTAAAAGTGCTCCTATAAAAGCCCTACAATTGCGAAAAAAAGAAAGAAAAAGATACCACAAAAATAAACCTGAAGGAAAAATTGTACCCTTAAACGAAATGCCACCACGTGCTCGCAGACTTCAAAAAAGGAATCCGATTAATTTTAAAGCTTATTATGAGAGAAAAAACATGAGAAATAGCAAGCAACACAAAAGCAAGACGATGAAGTCCATGAGAAAACCGATAATATAAAGATATCTGCTTCAATTTTGACTCGATCCGATGAGCTTGCTGAAAGATGATGAACATAGTCGATTATGTCCGGGGACTGCATTACAAGAAATAACCTAAACATGCAAAAATGATATTTAACAGACTCAGAAAAACCTCCATCGAAAATATCTTGAAAGCGGGTGCCCACCAACTAGTTATGTAACATTCACTAGGTTAAAACCATTTTGGATCACACAACCAATTTTGAGCTCCCGTGCTACATGTTTATGTAAGTTACACTCCGATATGGATTTGTTGATCTCATCCCTGTAAACTAACAAGATTATAAGTGAAAATTCTACTACAGAAGTTCTTGACAACTGACTTGTGACGAGACCGAAGTTGAATCCTTGCAATGTAAATGCGAAAAATGCAGAAACAAGATTTTCCAGTACAACGAATTTGATAATTTGAAGTGTTTCGTATTATGCTTGGGAGAAAGGTAACAAAACATATATCAAAAATAATATGGAGAAATTTTCCAATACTGTGAAGAAAATCCGAAAAGATGTTAAACCTCATGAAGTAATAAAAATTTTTGAAAAAGGAATAACACCGCTCATGGCTCATTGTGCGAACATAAAAAATCAATTCCAATCCATTAAAAAAATAAAAAACGAATGTCAGAAAACGAACGTATCGTGCATATGGATTTCAGTGAAAATTATAGTACAAAATATAGCTCAGAAATTCAATCCGTTCATTTTGGCGCTAACCGGGCTCAATTACATTGCACACTTCAGTCATTTATTACCGCTCAGTGACTGAGACCAAAACACAATTATTTTGCACCGTTAGTCTTCGATCATATATGTATAATACAATAAAAACAAGATACACAATCAACGCTCCAAAAATGTCAGAACCAAATGTGCACTCAAACGAATATTTGAGTGCACTTTTGTTTTAGTAGTATTCGAAAACGCTAACAGCAAACATGTCAAAGTGCTCCTTTAAAAACTGTAAAAACAACACGTCCATAACGCTAAAAAAGACGATTCTCATTTTCGGTAAAAAAAAATATTTAATTTACGTATTAATTATTTCTTTATAATAATATTGCTACATAGCTCTTTTCTATTAAATTCGTAATCATATTTTTCAAAAATGGCCTGACAATATATATCTCATTCTTGTCACTTTCATGTAACAAATCAAAATGACACAAATAGATTATGTGAATTATACTTTAAGCACGAAACATAAGATTGCATTTTAAATATTATTTTTAACAAATTTCGTTTCAATGTTATGCAAGGATCTTTTACCAGTCTCTAACCTTATGCTTTGACAGTTAGGTCTACTTTAAATTAGCACAATATTACGGATAGCACTATATGATATTAAAAATGTATATGTCAATTCGGACAATAATTTGTTTAGATTTTACAGACGATTGTGCATCTAGTTTTATATTTGTGATCGAAGCCGTTAGTACATCTTTACGTCATGATGCGTCTTTAGTGTAGGCACATATTATACTACCAATTTTGCGTGAAATTGAAGAAATCGCTCCTGAAGTTTTCACTATTTATTTTGATTCTGACTCTCCGTCAGCATAATACAGGAACAAAAAAATCTTCTACATAATATCTCAACTGAAAATCTATCTTCCTAATTTGTCGTGTATTGTATGGCACTACTGTGAGTTCAGACATAGCAAAGGCGCGCTTGATGGCGTTGGTGAGGTGCTCAAAAGATCAGCAGATCGACTAGTTGCCTTCGGAAATAATATAACAGATATCGACACTCTTGTTCAAAATTTGAGAAAAGATGTTACAGGGGTTAAAATTGACTGTTCAAGAATACAAAATCATCGAAAAAGATTGGCTTTTAGCCTTAAATCTTAAAGCCTTCCTGGATAAAACTTAAACTTCCTAGATCAATGAAAATCTATCAAATTGAATAGACAAAAACTTCAGCCAATACAATATATTGGATGAACAATATTGACAATGCGTTCGCTTTCTTGTGTTGAGACTGGTTGTCTATACTAGGCATGCCTTTTAAGTTCTGTCGTGTCCATATTTCCCGGCAATTTTGAATTTGGAACTTTCTATATTCGAATGTGTTTAAATTTTGAATCTCAAAACAGTTAAAAGTATTAGGATTAATGCTATTGTTTAGTCACAACGTCGATTGGAATCTGTCAGGTTACGTACGAAAATAAATCTTTCTAAGGAAAATGTTCGTGCAATAATTTCCTACAACTTTAGAAGAGGCCTGACACGGCTTCAGTGTTTTGAAGAGCTAACATCTGTGTTCAGTGATGAAGCCCCATGTCTGCGCACTGTCGAACGCTGGTATTTAGAATTCCAGCGTGGACATACTAGTGTTAGTGACAAATCTCGCGAAGGACGCCCAAAATCCGCCTTCACTGAAGATAACATCATTGCTGTGCGACAACTAATTCTCGAAGATCGTCATGTGACGTATCGAGAGATAGAGGCTCTATTAGGCATCTCAGGGACAACCATTCAGAAGATCTTGCATGAAGCGCTTGGTGTGAGAAAGCTAGTTTGCCGTTGGATACCGCATCTGCTTTCCGACGATCACAAGGCGGCCCGCGTCAGATGGTGTAAGAAAACTCTGCAAAGGTTCAACCGAGGAGAGTCAAATCACGTCTACGACATCATCAGTGGTGGCGAATCTTGGATCCTATGCATACGATCCTGATTCCAAACAACAATCTACAATCTGGGTCTTTCAAGACGAGCCAAAGCCGACTAAAGTTGTTCGTTCTCGAAGCACTTCAAAGAAGATGGTGGCCACGTTCGTTGGAAAAACCGGCCATGTTGCGACTATTGCACTTGAAGATCGTAGAACAGTTAACGCAGAGTGGTATACCACAGTTTGTTTACCACAAGTCATCGCCGAACTTCGAAAATCTAACTCAAAGCGACGCATCATCCTGCACCACGACAACGCAAGCTCACACAGCGCTCGTCAAACGATTGAGTATTTGAAGCAGGAAAAAGTAGAAATTCTTGACCATCCTCCATACAGTCCTGACCTAAGCCCTAACGATTTCTTTACATTTCCTAAAATTAAGAAACGTCTTCGTGGTCAAAGGTTCCAGTCCGGTGAAGAAGCAGTCGACGCTTTCAAGTCAGCCATTTTGAACACCCCCACTTTAGAGTGGAATAAATGTTATAATAACTGGTTTGAGCGAATGGAAAAGTGTATTAAGCTACGTGGTGAATACTTTGAAAAACAATAAAAAGTACTATAAGGTTCTAGTTGTGTTTTTTTCTTTAAACGACAAAACTTAAAAGGCATGCCTCGTATAATGCAATTAAATTCCATGAGAAGTATTTATATTTTTAAAAACATGTATATGTAATTGTGATCAAAAATACCAAATAGTAGTTAAAATAACATGTACAGGCTGAGAATAAGTTTCAGAAAATTGTGTTGTCTGTAACTTTTAATCATTTTATAATCTAAGCATAAAAGTTTGTTTTGTTTTTAAAACACAAGTCGATTACACCAAAATTATTGTTCACTCGATTGTTTGTTTTCTTAATTTCTCATTTTGCACGGAATTTACCACCTGATTAGATAAAACACCCCCTTGGATCTTTTTACCATTCAATTTGATTATCTCTAAATTTGGGTGACAGAAATCAATTTTGGTGCCAAGTTTCCTTGTCACCAATTTACATAGACAATGTCGGTGTCAAAGTTTTATAATTTTGGTGTCAGAGATCAATTTTGGTGTCTTACCAATTTTGGTGTTTAAAATATTTCATTATCTATTTTAATTCATTAAATTGTTCTTACTTTTTATGTAACATAATACATTTCTTTTGCATATTATTATATAAGTTTAACTAAAATACCAATAATAAAATTTTCCACCAAAATTAGGTAAAAATACCATCGTGTTGAAATTCACCCAAAAACAATCTAACCTAATCCGGGAAAGCCATAAAAACATTTTCAGCGCAGACGAAGTCGTGGGTACAGTGGGTAGTCTAGACATACAGCGAGCGTATGTGGTACAACTGTATGACTCACCCCCTTATTAATTACGCTAATACTTGCGTGTATAAGTAGGTACCTATTTAGATTTATAGTCGTTTAGTACGTTGATCAGTGATTACCATCTGATTACTCATTCATTGGTTTGCTCTCAAACTGCGATTGTATTTCATTAAACGTATGCATATATTGCATACTTACTGATATTAGTAAATGCATGCTATAATAATAAGTGTATTATTTAGTATCATTTACTTATTAGAGTACCTACCTAAATATTGCATACCACTTACCTACATAAATAAAAGTACCCACTTAAACTAGTATTTACAGTAAGTACGTTAAAAAGCAATTCCGAAATTAAATGAAAGGTATTTCTGAATGATATTTATGGAAGGCACAATTAAAGTTTTAAGAACGGTAGAATAATAGAGTAGTATGAAAGAAACTGGAGTCTCCTGCCTGAATATGGCGTGCAAGGCTCTTTACTCTAGGTTCCCAAACTTATTTTGTCTACTGAGTCGAGAGCTCATGCAGTCGTTGTCTAAGATGCCTCCTAGCTAAATGAAATTACAAATCACCCCCCAGGCCTCTACACAACGCCCCCATATTTTTTCTGGGCCTCTTACCGCCCCCCTTTAGGCCTGCAGCGCCCACAGGGGGGCGTTATCGCCCACTTTGGGAATGGGTGCGTCTATACCGTGGGCTGCGCAGACATTATGTCGTGTATGGATAAATGACGACATGCCATCTGCATGAATATTCGTGGTTTTTGGACAGTTATGCTTTAAACTTAAAACATTAAAAGGTGGTATGACCGTATGAGTGGTATGATGTGTATGTGGTTGACGGCACAGTGGTAGAGTATAGAAACAGACTTGCGGATTCTAATCATGAGCATGAAAGAAAAATCCCAGATAGCAATATAAACTTGAGCCAGGTGTGCATCAAGTTTGCTATGCAACTATATACGACAGATACAATTTTTACATAACAATAGTGTTTTGCGCTGGAGTAATTCACTTACGACATTATCGTCGTTCCAGAAGACAATTATGTAGTGTGGTAATACACGAAAGTAAATAACAAAATATGAATCAAAACTTGGCACCTACTAATTTTAAATGCAATTAAACGCATTAGGTAAATGACGGATGTGAATACGGCTAGGCTGGTGTACTTCGCATATTTCCATAGCCTAATGTCCTATGGCCTTTTGCTGTGGGGATCTTTTATTTTACAATCTACAGTATTTTGCCATCTACAGTATGAATGCACGAGAATCTCTAAGAGATCATTTTAAAGATATTGAAGTACCTACTCACCTTGCCGTCCTTATACATCTTTGAAATTATTATTTAAACAAGGAAAAATATGGATCTGTTTAAAAAGAAAGGCGAGGAGGTCATAATAAATTGGTCATATCAAAATTTAAATGACACGAGTCGAATGTTTTATTTTTGGGTGACTGGGATTATTTTTATAATAAAGTTTCTCAGAAAGTTGCCCAATTAACGGAAAATAGATTTAGATTTGTTATAAAACGCACTTTGATTAGATAATCATACTGTAACAGAAATAAATAGTCGAAATAATCTTCTCAGCACATGCATTTATTGGTTTTCTGAACAATGTACTTTGAACATTGAACTTTAATTAGACATTACTATACCATAAATGAATAGTCTGGAAATCATCTTCTCTGCAAATGCATTTACTAAGCTGGCTTTCGGAACATTGTATTTTAATACGATGTTCGGAAACCCAAGTACAGAAGTGAGAATTTAAGGGAAAATAGTAAAAAATGTCTAGAACAAACGAATAAAATCTGTGGTGTTTTCAAGCAAAGGAAGATGTGCTGACAAGTACATATTCTAGACTTAATGGTATCACCCTTGCGGACGAAATATGCAATGAATAAGAAATATGCAGCATGGCACGGTTGGATAACAATGTTATTGTAAAAATACAGAGAAGAATACTCAGATTGTTCGGGCACATAGAAAGAATGAGTAATGAACGATTGACAATAAAAATGTACAACAGAAACCAATGAAGGAGTGACATATAAATAGAAAATAGATAGTGTTAGCCGAAGAGAAATGTCAAAATCACTCAATACCTCGGCGAAAGTGTGTGAGGAGAATGACGAAATTTGAAGATGCGAAAGATGTTTAGAACTCTATTTTCTGACTACCCCGTTTGGATACAACGTGAGGATATGTATGTAATTATGTCTGATCAGAACGTTATTAAATTAGTCATTCTTTGAACTGCTATTTGAGAAATTAGTGAAATTATTATATAATAAATACTATTCATACTTAGGAAATATTGTGAATAAGACTCATGCAAAAATTCCTAAATTACAATAAATATAATTTTTATGCAAAATATTATAGCAATAACAGTAATCGCCAGGTCGCCAGTGTAAATAATTTTAATGTATTCTTATCTAAAAAGATTCACACAGGCGCTCCCCCAGGCAAACGTATAGAGCACCTCATACTAGATTCGTAAAATTCTTTATGGAATATAGTAATTATTGATTATACTTACGAAAAAAGGGTCTTGTGAAAAAATTAAAATGGTCAAGTAGATGCACGTATTTCTAATTTTTAAGCTTTTTTTTTAATACAGATTTTATGTGTATTTTATATATAAATAAAAATATAAGACGGCAAAAGTGTCGTTAAAATGTCGAAGATTATTACTATATTTTTTTATATATTTACAAATGAGAAGATAGCCTCTAAAACTAGCAAAAAAGCAGTATTTGACAAGGCCTGACTAGAGGAAAGGTCAATATTGTTTTCAAATTGGAGAACTTGAAAATTCAAATAATCGCGTACTTAGCTAACATCTTGCTAATGTATTGTATTCACAAATTGTATTTGGGTTTGTACTTAAGTTCGTTTGTTCGTTATAACGCTGTGTTTGCTTTTTCACATCCACTTAATAATAATTTGTAAAAAAATGTTGATTGTTCTATATGAACGCAAGTATGTAATAATAAGGAAACTCAATTTGAATAAGTACTTATTATTACATAATCGAGTGGGATGTTTAAGTTGCAAGACTATTTAAATAATCAAAGATATAGTGTAAATCAATTGTTATATCTTTTTTAAATATAACATCATTGGTGTAAATACACACTACCTAAGATGTATTAAATATAGAATAGTAATTATTCTTACCAAACATGTTACACATATTTTTATTGGTGCATATAGAAGATAGATCCATGTTAAAACTTTCATGTGATTTGAAACAAAATATATTTTACTTTCGATATATACATAATATTATGTAATTTCCAATGATTATGAGTTTGTATCTCAATGGTAATTTCAAATATAATTTATCCTAATTGATTGACAGCCTTCAAGAAACGTCACCAATAACCATTGGCAAAAACAAAAAAACGCATGTAATAATTTCAGTCAAAGTAGCGATTACATGCTCCTTGGTAAGAGCCACGAAGTACCTTCAACATGGTAATGAATGTACTTACCTCTTAGTCTATTAAATAATGGTATACATATTGATTAGGATATAAATAAATAAATAAAAAAGAAATAAAAGCCAATGCTGGTATCAAAAATCGGATTTATATTTCCATTTTGCTGTACAGGATACTGTCAGTAACATCCGCCAGGTTACAGATTCGGCCACAGAGCCGGTATCAAGCATAACATGTACTTTTTATAACAATGATACAATATTTTATATTCAGACCTAATAACCTAGAACTTAGAGAAACTACCTACATAGATACACAGGTAAAACTAATTTATCTACATTAATAAGTTATATACAGGTAATGATACAGTGATTTATATACACCTATAATATTTAAATAGACTTATCTGTAACCTGAGAAATTTTGATTTTTCCGACATTCTGGGCAGTACCATTTGCCTTTAGGCGGTACCATGATGCCGACACATTCGAAGTGGAACCACTCAATGGGACAGCCCTCGGCGTCGCATGCGATCATTTCCGACACCTCGTCGTAGGGACATCTACAGTAGCAATACACACTTTCACCCTCACGCGCTTGCCTAACTGCTGGCCTCTGGAACGGGTATGGCAGACTGGATGTACCAGAATTCAGATAAGTTGGAGCGCTTAAAGTACTTTGCGTGGTATTTGGTTGATCAATTTCTAATGCTCTTTCTTCACTGGAATCTGAATCGCTCGATTCATCCATGGATTCAGAATTCATCAGGTATCGTGGCGGCTCAGGGTCGGGAATTGGCGCTTTTAGTCTTATAGGCTCTGTGTAATTATACAACCTGTGGGAGATAGTAGAGGAAGGCACTTCTTTCTTTGCTTTATGTGTGACCGGTGATGGTAAATCTTCTTTTCTCCACTCCAATTTAGGTGGCTGTTGAGGTTTAAACGCTGTTGTTGTAGATGTGGCCTCTTCTCCACTCGAATATCCATAAAATCTATTAGGGACTCGTCTTCGTTTTGAAGCACGTTTCTTTTCGATGGACATTGCGGTTGAAGCATTAACAATACTAGTGACTGTTGTCGGTTTAGGAGCCTCTGGAATTTGTACTGTGTTTGTTTGTAAAGATATAGTAATTTTATTTGGAGGTGGTGTTAATTCCACCTCTGACTTCGCGATTAAGTCTTTGGGAATGTTAATTTTAATAGGGCCATGTTTTTTAGAACTTTTGGACTTCTTTTTCTTTTTACTCTTCTTTTTGCTGCTTGGAGGTTTCTCTTTAATATCATTGTCTTTTGATTCTTTTTCCTCTTTAATTGGTGTGGTGCAGCGGCTAGCCTCTCCTGATACTGAACCACCGTCAGATGGAGCCACTGAAGCAAGAAGCATAAGATTGCGTTTTTCCGTCAATTTATTTGCTAAATGTTGCGGACATTTATCATAAAATTCTTCATCAGTGTCACTTTCATCAGTTTCTAGGTCTGTTTCTGCAATTGTAGGTTCGTTTTTTTCTGGTATCAGTATTGGAGTCTCAGACATGCCCATTACATCAACATTAGAACCATTACTCATCCTTCTGTTTGTCAGCGCTTTCTTAGCCTGCTTGTTCTTTTTCTTTTCATTACCAGATTCATCAGAAGAATCAGAATCAGAGGAACTAGACGAAGAAGAACCACTGCTAGAAGAGCAACTGCAATTAGATCCACAAGAGCAACTAGAGTCACTATCACTGCTACTGCTGCTAGATGACGACAGATCACCATGTCTTTTCTTAAGAGATTTTTTATTTTTCTTTTTATCACGATGAAATCTATCTTCATCTCCATTAATATCAGTAGGAATTACGCAATAGTCATGGTCAGATTCACACACATGCTTCCTGATTGGAACTAATGGCGGAGTTTTCTCTTTTTGTTTCTCAACATCAGCCTGATATTTTTTGAAATTATCCCATATTTCAAGTACTTGCTTTTCATCCGGTTTTTCCTCTTCTACTGACTCAATTTTTTCTTCTACATTAGAGACAGGTACATCTGTATTATCTTTATTAGTCTCGTTGACATGAGGTTTATGTTCCGGCGATTCTTCAGTGTGATGTGAGTTTTCATTCTTTCCTGGAAGTGGAACTCCACTATCTGATTCATCACTACTATCACTTTCAGAAAGGTTCAAAGCAGGTAAATTAACATCCAATAATAATGCATCTCTGTCTTTTAATTTCTTTTTCTTTCCTTTTTTAGATAGCTGCTCAGTTCCTGGCACAGGCTTTTCTTCAGTTTTTATTTCTTCTTCAGGTTTTTCATCGTTAACCAAATCGATAACAGGTATAGGTTCTGTAACTGTTTCTGAAGGTACTTGTTCAGATTGCTTTTTTTCATTTAAATCTTCCATTACTAATTTCTTTTTATGCTCATCAATGTGTTTAGCTAAAAGTTTCTTCGATACGAACTTTTCCACACAACCTTCCTCAGTACATAAATGTGGATACTCCTCTGCATGAAATCTTTTATGTACTTTTAAATATACAGCCTTTGTGAATTGTGCACTACATTCATCACATACAAATATAGCTGGTGGTACACAAAAATGATACACATGTGGCCACTTCTTTTGCAGACATTTTTTACACATTACACTTTCAGTGCCATGCTTCCAAAATAAATGCTTTGTTATGTCTGGTTTATTTCTGTAAGCAATACCACAGCGATAGCATATGTGATGCAGCTTGTGTTTCCAGACATGGTTTGATAATCGTGACTGATTGTAACAAAATTCTAAACATACGTCACAAGTATGATGAATCTTCCTAAGGTGTACCATTAACCTAAATGACGAAGGTATAGAATCTACACTACATAAACAGCATCTAAACTTAATGTCATATTCAGAATCATAGGTTCCTGGGCACAAATGACATAGCAATTCACTATAACTATAAAAATTTGTTTTACACATAATACACAACATAATCGTCTTTTGATGCATTTTTCTGTTATGCAAATAGAGATCTTTATGTATAGCAGTTTTAAAATAACATTGAAAACATTCAAAAATATGGTCATACTGCAAGTTCTCACATTTATCAACACTATCGTAGGAATCCACATTTATGTAAATGTCACGTAATTCTTCAGCACCTTGCTTCACTTTAGCCGTAATAGTTTCAGGCATTAATTCTTCAGCTGTAATACTGTCAACTGTGGCTGCAAAGCGGTGCTGAGCCACCATATGTAGTGAAAGATTTTCACAATTCACTGCTATTTTACGTACATGATTACAATAACTACAATTATAAACAGTAGATGTAAGAAATACTTTTAAAAGGTCTTTAAGAGGGTACTTATCCAATGGCTTATCTAATGTGAGTTCCGTTACAGGTATTTCATCAGATACAGCTAGTTCTTCAGTTTTAAGTTTTACAGAAGTGTCTTTTTCTGTCATTTCAGTCTGGGGTTCCAATTTTGGGTCCATGCTGTCATCTGTTTGTATTTTTTCCTCAATAGGGGCAGGTGAAACTTCTTGCTTTATTTCTTCTTGAAATGGTGCTTGTGGTTCAGGTTGTGGTTCTTGTTTGGTTTCTTCCTTGATTTCTTTTATATTATCTACATGTATGTTATTTTCATCGACAGTTAATTTATCACTGATATCACTATCTGATGAATAGTCACTGGAGGAATCTTTATCTAACAATTCTTTAGGAACTCTTACTGTCAACTTTGGTACTCTGTTTAAAATATTCATGTCATCTAAATTGTTATCATATATTGTAGTTTTAACTATATTTTCTAATTTAGGTTCAGAGATCTTTGGAGTAGACTCCAAATTATTATTTAACAGAGTTTTCAATGTAGTATCTTTATCATTATCATAAATAGTAGTCTTAACAAATGGGCTATCAGCCTTGTCACATATTGTCATCTTGATTGAAGGTGTTTTGGGTTGAACAACTGGTTCTTTTGGTAGTTCTTTCTCATAACGTTTTGGTGGCCTTCTCACTCGTGGTGGTGGCTTATGAATATTTTGTTGTCCAATAGTGGGATCTACAGTTGAATTTATTATAACTGGAGAATTGGCATTATTGAGACTTAATTTCAATTTTATACCACACTCTTTCTCTTTTTCTACAGATAAATATGGAGGTTCTTCAGGTTTCGATGGATGGTCTTCAATTACAAGTGCTTGGTTGGAATCTGAATCTGGAGAATCACTTCTGTCAGAGTTGTTTATGTCATCACCATTTGGTAGTTGGCTACTTTCTGGACTAACAGTCTGTTGTACAGGACTTTGCTGTCTTACGGGTTGTTGAGATAGTGAACTATCTAAATCTATTCCTAAGTCTGAGGTGTTACTCGAGTCTTTGCTGGCAGTAATAGTATTTTCTGAAGATATACTTGTATCACTGCTTATTGTTGTGCAACTGCTTAATTCCATTGTAACTTTACTTTGAGATGTAACAGTTTCCGACTTTAGTTCAGGTGTATCTTTTTTATCATTTTTTACTTCACAGGCAGATTTAAAATCCTTTGTTGAAGGTCCATTTATTGAAAACTCATTTCCATTTCGTACTAGCTTTATGCTATTAGGTTTTGCTGTATTTTTATTAACAAGTACTGGGACTGGTCTAGGAATAACCTTATTACAGTCGTGATTGAAAAAGTCATCCTGTTCCGTGCAAATTTCATCACATAAACAACACATTAAATACATGGTTCCATTGTAGATGGTGAAAAATTCTTCCTTACTGTCATAATTACATTCAAGAACATTGTGTTTATTAGCTAAATGTGATGACAATTTCTCTGCTTTTGAAAACATACCCAAACAAAATAAACAGATGTGTCTATTATGAATTTCTCTCATGTGGAGAAAGAGATTCCAATTTTCATAGTAAGTGCCACATGCAGAGCATAAATAAACTTTTCGTGTAACTCTTGATGGTCCACCGTTACCAACAGTCTCCACAGGAGGTGCTGCTACTGGACTAAGAGCTGGTTCCTTGGGTTGCACTCGACACACTAGTTGATGTTCTTTTAACATAGCCAAAGTTTTAAATGACATTGAACAACACTTTCGACACTTAAATTTCACCATGGGTTGCAAGCCTAAGTTCTGAGCATATTCTTTTAGTTGGGTTCCCTTTTCAATCTTGTTCTTTTTGAATTGTGTAACCATGTTTTTAGGCACGAGCCGAGGCACTGGTTTGTTTTTTTCGTCGTCCACTGCATTCCCTGCTTGCGATGCAACATTGTGAAATACATTACGGTTTAAACGTTTCGGTATTAACTTAGGTACTACAGGCGTACTATGTCTAGGTAATGCACTCGATTCACAAGATTTGTTTACAAACAGTTTCCGTTTCTTATTTGCACTTGAATATTGCACAGTATTATCAACAAAAGGCCTCTTGCCAAGATGAATTCTTAAAGGGTTAATACGTTTTTTAGATTTATCATCCTGCAGTGTACTGGTAAATGGCCTGTACTGTGTGTAGGCTTCGTCGGAGAAACCGGAGTACTCGGCAGCGAGGTCGTGACCATTAGCAGTTAGTTTACCAGGTCTTTCACTATATAAGTTCGCCAATGACGCTGAAGCAGTTTTATCGTCTTTCGTATTGAGAATATTACCATCTTCCATAGTTTTCTGGAAAAATAGAAACACGTGGTGATTTGAATGTTAGGAAACAAAAGACGTTCAAACAAGAGGAAATCGAAACTCGATTTGAAATTATCATGTTGTTATAATAACAATGAATATAATCGAGTTTACCTCTGAAATCGTACGTCCAGTAAGAGTGCAATAATGAAGATTTGTTTCCATACATTCGCTTTAACGGAGTACTCCTTACATCAGGATTATTACAAAGCAGCCACGGGCTGATCATTCCCGTAAAATGGCGTCACTTCGCAAAGCGAGGAATGCCCATATCACAACCATCTTAATATGGTTATTGTATCATACATATCACTAAACACAAACATTATTCAGTTACAATAAAACGTAAACAATCGCAAGAAGACTATATTAATGTAGTTTTGGTGTTTATTTCCAAACACATTATCGAAAAATCGTAGCACACTACGAGAAGCTAATTCATGTACCATAGACCATAGACTGAATTTTTTGTTTTTTAATTTTTTATTTTTTAAACGTTTCGGCAGTGAACACGTGGTTTCATAATACAGAATAAATATGTAAATAGTTGAGAATTAATATAATAATTAAGAATTGAACTTTGCAAATTACAAATGATGTTCAATAAAATGGTTTTATTCAATCTTCATTTTTACGTACGAAGTCAATAATAACACAATCATATAAAACCTAACTCTAGATAAAACGTGAACGGAGAAATGTAGAGGGATATTTACAATGACTAAGGAAATTAAAGGACATGGCGTATTGATCTATAGCAACATTTAGTTATATATATTTTAACGCATAACATTCAAACGTAGCGTTGTCTCTTTTTGACTTACGGCTTTTTGTGTGTGTAAGAGAAAACAACAGTACGTTTCTCAAAAACTAATTATTTTATGTGACATCATTGTAATGTCAAAACGTGCCGGTCCGCCATTTATTGCGACACGCTGACAAGTACACGAAGTGTCAAAACATATCAATGAATTTAATATTTTTTAATGTTTCTGTGATTTCGTGCTGGATATTGGAACTGTTTTGTTAAAGATGAAGTTAGCATAATGCCACAATAATTTCTAACATTCGTATTTATAAACAAGTAATTACTTGTTGCTAAGTAATTTCTTAATGTCATTACTTGTGCCTAGAATTCTTCAGTACAAAATCTTATTGTATAATTGAGTAATGCACGTTACTTACTTAAGCAATTGCTTAAGTTAGAGTTGATGCTTGATAAATGTTTCTCACTGGCAACACTTCGTTGCTGCGTTTTGTTTCATGAGAGGCCAAACGTGAGGTCTAGATTATTTTTACAAAGTCTTGCATTATATTGCCTAATATAAATTTGTAATATATAATTTGATAAAGTTATCGGTATAAAAAGAAAAATAAGTCGTAGAAGATATTTTTTAATCATTCAATTTTATCTTTGAACAAACAAAATGTTTGGAGAATCGAAACGTTTGACACACGATATAACCCTACCAAATTTAAATGTATGATTTTTATACTTGGGATATTAGCTGACACGTGATTTATAACTTGGAAAGATTATTATGTAGTTATTTTAAGGGCAAAATAACATTAAGTAGGGACTTTTTGGCGGGAACGGGAAAAGCGAGGTTGTCATTTTATTTAGATTTTCCATTTTTACATTTTTAAGAGTTTTAAAGTACAACAGTGATAGTATATTGTGTTTTAAAGTTCTGTGTAAGTGACAAGAATGGAGGAGATCTAAATAAACATGTATAGCTGAAGTTTTCGCACTCTTCCGAGAAGTCCTTTATAACTTCAGTAAAGCCTACTATCACTTTACTGGAGGAGTTTGACGATAAGAAAAAACTAATTTACTTGTGATTCTACTTATTCTGTGTCTGTTTATTAGCTTGTGTTAAATGTGTTAATGCGTGACATTGGCAAATGCGTTAATCATCTATTGAATTGTTTTCTCGCTTTACTTGACGTTGGCAATGTACTCACGTACGGTGCCATTAAAAAATAAAAAAAATAAAAAATAACATTAAGTAGGGACTTCTTGGCGGGAACGGGAGAAGTGAAGTTGTCATTTTATTTAGATTTTCCATTTTTTACATTTTTAGGAGTTTTAAAGTACAACAGTGATAGTATATTGTGTTTTAAAGTTCTGTGTAAGTGACAAGAATGGAGGAGATCTAAATAAACATGTGTAGCTGAAGTTTTCGCGCTCTTCCAAGAAGTCCTTTATAACTTCAGTAAAGCCTACTATCACTTTACTGGAGGAGTTTGACGATAAGAAAGAACTAATTTACTTGTGATTCTACTTATTCTGTGTCTGTTTATTAGTTTGTGTTAAATGTGTTAATGCGTGACATTGGCAAATGTGTTAATCATCTATTGAATTGTTTTCTCGCTTTACTTGACGTTGGCAATGTACTCACGTACGGTGCCATTTAAAAAAAAAAAATAACATTAAGTACAACACTTTTACTGAATCGATATCTCATCCTGAAATCATTTTCAGTATTTTCGCGAAGAGGGTCATTACGGAAATATACTTTTGTTTTTCTAGGTTCATCAATGTTAACGCTGTTTTCAACTTCTTCCAATGGATCACTTAAAATATTGTCCAAATTAAAAAATAAATGCTCGATATCTTCCATATTTTCTGTACTAAACACTGTCAAAAAGCTACGAACCGAGTAATAAGCGTTGCTTATGCAACGAAAGTGGTTACTATTACTTGATTAAGAATTCTAACTTTTGACAGTTCTTACTTCGACCGATTTCTTAACTATGCAATAAAAATAGTTGCTCAAATAATTACTTTTGCTTAAGTAATTACTTTGACTTGTCTATAAATACGAGTGTAACACTCGTATTCGTACTCGAGTTAATTACTTTGACTTGTCTATAATGCATAAATATAATGCAAGACTGTAAAAATAATCTAGACCTCACGTTTGCCCTCTCATGAAACAAAACGCAGCAACGAAGTGTTGCCAGTGAGAAACAATTATCAAGCATCAACTCTAACTTAAGCAATTGCTTAAGTAAGTAACGTGCATTACTCAATTATACAATAAGATTTTGTACTGAAGAATTCTAGGCACAAGTAATGACTTCATTAAGAAATTACTTAGCAACAAGTAATTACTTGTTTATAAATACGAGTGTTAGTGTAGTGTGTTAAGTTGTGGCTCGAGGAAAAGCAATAATCAACGAAATCTATAATTGCACTGGTACGTAACTGAAATTCATTAATTTAGTCTGAAGTCGTACATATTTCCATCGAAATTATTGTGTTTCTTAGTTTCTGTATTACAGTCATGTATATTTTTAGTTATTAGCAGTTTTTATTCATATAATACAGTAAATTACTTCATATCAATTTTTGTTGTTATTGCAGTTAGGGCTGTCCATTTACCTATATTAAAAGACATCGATAAATACAGGCATCATGTTTATATGTCGTAATTATTTCGTTTCAGATTACCATCATGTATTATTAGAGAAAAAGAGTGGCTTGACATAATCGGAAAAGAAAATTGAACCCATATGATGTATTAATGATATATATTATGTTATTTGCATTTCGAAGAAACTTCTTTCGATAGAACTTTAAGAAAACAATTTTACGTATGAAGCATTGCCCTCGCAAAAGTTATTGGGAATCAGAGAAAATATTTAGAGTGGTAATTAATTACTTTTTAATTTCCTGACCATGTAAATCCTCTATTGTGAAAAAGTAACAGGAAAATATTAATTGTTTACAGAATCAGCCACATTCATGGTAAATAGTCATTTTATGACTCACTGACCAATGACTAAGGAAACTAAAGGACACGAAACAAGTACAAAATAATAGTGCCACCTAAATTTCAAGTGTCGCAAACAATGGCTGCCGATTAATGATGCCCCAAATATCTACTTAATTAAATAATGTTAATACTTAAAATAATGTTAATTTTTTTGTATGTCATAGATTTATACAAAAGTACTGAAATATTGTTCAAACTGGAAATAGCAGTCAGCGTAGTTTGATGCTGTCGGCATATAGTTAGAATCTGCGCTTAAGGCGATTTTAAGGTGTTATTAGCAAGAATAGCAACAGTCGCCTTCAAGGATAGCCCCTTTCTGTCCTTTGATCATTTTTGTATGGAACTTTAAATGAACCCTACATACAAACAAATTACTTAGTTACCTCTTTTTGTAATACTTAATAGTACGTCCATGATTATTACAGAAATACACCGCTTTTTAAAAGAAACCCATATTTTCCTGAAGCGCTTTCATAAATGTTGAAGATCAATGAAAATAGTAGTAGACTAATGAACAGTGCAATGAACATAGATTAATGAACATTGTCAAAGTACTTGAAGAACAGCACAGTCCTTTTAATGCTTTTCTTTTCTTTACATGCATAACGTTACTTCTTCTAGAGGTGATGGTGAAATTAAAGTGCTATGAGAAATATACATACGGACCGACCAAATCTATAGCCATGGCGTACTATAGCACTTTGATAAACTAAATACTAGAATAATTAATTTTATAAAAATTAGTAGCCTTATCACACAGTAATTGGGAATAATATTTCAATTGTGAATAGAACACTGTGGACTGCTATTAGTCGAAGATAGTCGAAGAATTCTTAAACTCAATGAAGTACTTCCAGAGGTTATCCCATACATACAAACAAACAAATTTTATTTCTTTACATTGTGAAGAAATAAGTAATATTATAGTTTATAATATTATCTAGCGTAGAAAATCCACAACATACCGGCCTTTTGAATAAATCTTTTAAAAGTTAAGACAGTAAATTGCTATAGGCACTGCAAGGGTGTCCAATGTCAGACTAGTCATATCTAATGTACCTATGGTAATATATTTTTACTGGGTTTGAAAAATAGAACTATTTGTTAATATTATTATTTGTAAAATAATATTTATATTGAGTACATAAAATTTTTAATAACATATTCACAAAATAAATAAATATAGCTAACTAAATAGCACAATTTTATTAAATAATTTCTGAATGAAACTTTTGAATACTGCGATTTTAATTTAAGCAGTCATTGTACTCATCATGTCGCTGTCGTTTTTTTCTACGTTAAGAAAATAATGAAATAGTTTCCGACACCTAATAATAAAAATATACATGACTATAAAACCATACCACCATGACAGAGGTCTGTCATTCAAGGTCGTTTTTGAGGCAAAGAGAGAACTTAGTAGGTCGGCTTTCTCTTTTACGCTATGGACCATGTCAGCATCGGGCTTAGTCGTTTTTGCGGGCAGTGGTGGCAAAAACGACTGACAAAAGTTTCTTTTGACAGCTTTGGTGAGCGACCAGAATACATGACTCCCAGTGGAGTAGTTTACAAGATGCTCACCAATTCTACTAACGAAGTCAAATCTCGCTTTGGCAATTATCTTCTTACTGTGCTTCAAGGCAACATTAAGCTTCCGCTTTGTTTGTTTAAATATGTTAAACAGATGAAAAAAAATAATTTAACGTTTGTCAATAATTTTCACGTTTCTTATAAATGCAGTTCTTCGATAAAAACAGATACGAATGCTGAATTGAATAGACTAGGAACCTCACAAAAAATCATTGGTGTGTAGCAGATATTTCAAGCATAACTATTTCATCTAAAGAAATCGCAGACGTATTTTGAAGAAAGAATCTATTATATATATATATAGATATTTGTTTAAGTTTATGTATCACAGTACCTCAATGAACCGTTCGGTCATTACTTTGGTTTTATGAGTTTATATCAGTAGGCAAAGGCCGAACAACCATTTGGGCTCTATGACATAGCCAAGTCTATAAGAATGTCGTATCACTGACGTCGCTCTACCATAGCCGATAATTTGAAATAAATCGTCGCCTGTTTCTTCTTTTATCCAAATTAATAAAAAAAAATGTGAGATAATTTTGTGTAGGTATATGGCGAAAATAGCGTATAGCGCAATGTCCTGTCTTTGTTTTGCTCTAATACTAATTTTCGCATCGGAAGAACGCGTGCGTTCTTTCAACGCATCGAATGAAATAACATCACGAAAATAACTGATGGATCATATTGGTTTGATGCAACGATTAGTAAGCATCGATGTATTTTGAGCATCCCAAAAATAGTCTATGGACCTTTGTGTTTGGTTTGTGCTTTCCTAATTCTGTATTTTGCACATATCCTATTTACTCTTTGGTTTTGCGTTGAATTCACTAGAACCATAAACGCTAGTATATTTGTGTTCTATGCTAGTATATTAGTATTCTGTGGTTGAGTTGTCAGAAGGTGGTCTGTAGAATTAGTACATTTGTCTATTTTTTAGGTTTTTAGTTTTGTTTGTTGCAGTTTGTTTCTTTATGTAGATGAAGTAGATAATGGTGATGCAAAATGATGTCTGATCAGTTTAGGAAAGTAGAACCATACTCTCCTAAGTCTTCACCTCGAGGAGCAAGGTCACCAGTAGTCTCTCGTCAGGATTCGTCTGGTACTCTGAAAACTACAATTTCACTTGGCAAAAATCCTTCTATAGTGCACAGCGGACCGTTCTATTTGATGAAAGAGCCTCCAGGTACTACTCTACTAATTTTTTACGTTGAACTACAAAGTATAATAATATTAGTGAAATCTATATTATGTACTTATTCCTTTGTAGGAGAATGTGAACTCACAGGCGCTACGAACCTCATGGCATATTACGGACTTGAACATTCATACAGTAAATTTAATGGCAAGAAGCTAAAGGAATCGTTGTCGTCATTTTTACCTAATCTCCCAGGCATAGTCGATGGACCTGGGCAAGAGGACAATAGCACATTAGCATCAGTGATAGCAAAAAGACCCATTGGTGGTAAAGAGCTGTTACCATTGACAAGTGCACAGCTAGCTGGTTTCAGACTACATCCAGGCCCATTACCGGAACAGTATCGTTATGTGAGCTCAGCCCCACCCAAACGACACAAGAGTAAGCACAAAAAACATAAACATAAAGATGGTGCGCCACCGGGCCAAGAAACACCACTCCAAGGTATTAATTTTTACATACCAACATCAATACAAATAAATAAATTCAGTTCTGTCTGTGATTTAAAAATAAAGGCTTTTTCGTTATCTCATATATTTATTTGCATGTTATCAAAGCTCAAACATGTATTTTGAAATTATTGTCTGTTTGTTTGTTTGAACTAATCTCTTAAGAACCGATTTTGACATAACTCATTGGATGGTAGAGGACTTTTCAGAATGATATTCGTTACTATTTATTCTGGAAAAATTTAACAGGGGTGATACCACAGGGCAAAGCTTTCATTAAAATAATAGAAAACTTGTTATAAAAGACTTATATTGGTCATTATAATCTAGTCTATTTTACCATCTCTTAGCCTAAAAAGGTACATATTGCTAGAACTGATGTTATCGTTACATATTTTGCACCTCAATATGCCCTGTCCTTTCTGAATAGGAAATGATGTGAAGTAATATATGTATGGACAAATAAATTTAAAAAATAAATGTTTGTTTAAATATATACCCATAATTTAAAGGTTAGAAACCTAATGCATCTCTGACTTCATTGTTATATAGATCTTTTTAAGAAAACTATATTTTTTCTGTCTAAAGTTATTAATAGTTGTACTATTTATACATTAAAGAAATTACTATGAAATGGGAAATAGAAAAAAAAAGGTATGATACAATCCTCGTAAAAGGTATGATACAATATTAATGAAATGCCTAATTTTATTAGATTCATCAAACCCTGACACTTATGAGAAGAAACATAATAAAAAGAAGCGGCATGATGATGACAAGGAACGTAAAAAACGGAAAAAGGAAAAGAAAAGGAAAAAACAGAAGCACAGCCCAGAACATGGCGGCCTTACACCTAGCCAACATCCTGTACCCTGAATTCTGTTGTCTAAATAGGAGCAATAGGCATTAGGCCTAAAGAGAACTGGTATTGTTATGCATTACTACTTCGGTTCTTTATCTGCTGCATTTTATATTCAATATAAGATGTATATTAAATAAATCAGTACATCATTATAGATTAGGCATTTCATTCTGGCTATGGTATACTCAAATAATGTAATTTTATAGCAGCATAAGTTAACAGTTTGAAGTGACGAAATTTCGGCTATTTTATGAAAAACAGTGATACATTTTAAAAAATTCCTTTTCAAAAATGTAATAGATTCGGAAAATATAATATTACCTTTAATCAGTAATTTAAATAAACATGTATCAGTAAGAAAATATTATCTAAAAATGTGACTTCACAGATTTATCTGTTGTTGTATTCTCATCATCCTTGTTGTATTAACAACATGTCATTTTTGGAGAACAAAATTTGATTACTGCCTAATTTTACTGTGTAATTATCTCAAAAACTCATTTTTAAGTTGTCATCTGTTGCAAATGAGTTATTTATTAAATATTTTTTATGTTAAGCTGCAAAACATTTATGTCCATCAAAAGCGCCCCCAGATGCAAGGAGATTACATTCCTGATTTTGAATGTTGCTATTATTTCTACTCTTGGTCTGGAATATCCATTTAGTATCAATGTTTTCATTCAAGCAAATTTTGTGCAGGCCTATTTGACATGACATTGTCTTTATTTTTTTCATAAGGCAGCAAACAATATCTTCTCATCCTAACCAAGAAAATTTATTAATTTGTGATAATCTGTTTCTTCCAATAATTTCACTTGAAATTACCCAATTTTCAATATTATGCCTTTGCATTTTATGTGGAAGCTGAAGTAAGCCGGCCCACTTGTAAATGCATATGAGCATTACACAAATTTATATTGATTGGTCAATATTTCAGTAAAAAAAAATCTCACACAACTGTATTTCTACTGCTTACTCCCATGGTTGCGTCCAGTATTTCAATAATGGAATAGGGGACGCTGAGTACTTCTTTTTATGTCTGTGTTCCCAAATCCTCCAATATGTTCTAAATTGCTTATTGTTCATGCTCATAACTTTGCAAGAACAAACAGGCAAAGCATAATTACTTGTAAATTATTTTGAGAGATGTATAGAGAGTTTTAGTGAGACAATTAAATTTTTTTATAAGTTAATGTCAGCATAAAATTCTTTACTGAAAATGCAACAGACATTTTTTGTTTGCTTCAGCAGTATTAAGCTTGGAGAGTAATTGTAGAAAACTTATATGTGATATTTACTTCAATGAATAAATAAATTGCAACAATCATATTATTTAGTACAGAATGTCTATAAAATATATAAGTTAACTAATTATAATAAATAACGACTAGACAAACACTCAAATTGTGTGGCCCCAAATTTAGCAATAGCCTTCCACTGTGAATACCACACAACATAATGGAGGAGATCACAGTAACATCCAGGACTCAAAAAGCAGTTGAGAAAATTGTGTCTTAGAAATCGAACTTTCGGTGTAGAAGATATTATATTCATTCAAATATTAAATTCTTTTTGAATTCCAAGTTCTCTTTGGGCCTGACTCAATATAGTATTAAGTGTCTAGATAATACAATAACTTATATTGTTTTACCAATCATAGCTAGCTAAGTAAGTTGTTTTTTTTTATTTCGTGGTATATTGAACAGAGCACCTGTAAATATGGTCATTCTTTTCTTTCATTTACCATTCTCATAGTTATTAAGGAATAGTAAATTTGATATGAAAAGTTGTAGTTTTTATTTATACTTTTACAAGTAGATGGACAAGTTTAATTACATAATATGATTTATCTTTATTACATATTTCTTAGCCAATAAACAACTTAAAAACAAGATTCTCATTTCATCTGTATATATACAAGGTTATTCGAAAGGATCAGAATATAAATTGTCTCTATAGAAAGCAATGATATTATAATATTATAACATCATTGATGGAAAGGATGAGGAGATACGGAAGGGTATGAAAGTAACCATGACAACGGAAAACTTGCGTTCTACAACTTCGCCAAAAGTCAAATCAATAATTCTAATGTAACACCTCAAAGTTTAAACAAAAATAAAGGTGAGGCAACCCTAATAGCATTTTCCCGTCGCTAGTGAATATTTGGAATATAGAGCATAATGATAGTTGTACATTTTTTTTTTACATTAAATAACTTTTTTTTGTATGGAAAACAAAATAAACGAATTCCGTAATTATTACATCTGCAATATAAAAGTCAACAGTGACACTGGAACCCCGGCGGGTTTACACCCCTTTCACAATAACCTTGTATGCTATATACGACTGTATATATCTTATACTAAATACGACACAAACATCTATACACAATGATAGCATAATACAAAACAGGTAGATAGGTTACCTTAGTACTAATCCAAGTAAAATATTGTCCCAGTTACAACGTTACAAAGTGAGACAAATATACATTGCACTGCGTCGCTATGCAATGTACAACATAATTGCATTTCAAACTAACAAATCACATAGCTCTCTAAATCATTGTGATTGGTCAATTTCAATTTCTTACTACATTTTAAGCGAATCCGTGACTAATTCATAGAATATTAGTAATTAATTCCACAGATTAGGGGGTCAACTGAGGAAGCGTGCTCGTCGCGACCCCTGCCAGCCCTTTTCAGGGCTGCAATTCCTCTTCTGTGCATACCATGCGGGACAACGGCTATTATAATGTTAGGGCGTCCCCCGGAAGCGACGTACACCGGTCTGTCCCCGCTGGTGTGTGCAGAGTGCAGTTCGGCGTTGGGGACCGCCACCCAACACGCTGTGCACCTAGCGGCGGGAAGTGGAGGGAGGAGTGCAGAGTAGCTGCGTGGAATGTGAGAGGTGGGATTGAGGAGAAGATGAATGAAGTGATTGATATTATGGAAGAGAAAAGATTGGATGTGCTATGTTTGAGTGAAACCAAGCGAGGAGGCAGTGAACTTGCCGACTTGCCCGGAGGAGGCATCGCTTTGTGGTCAGGGGTACCACAAGGAGATAGGGGATGCCAAGGGGTAGGCGTTTTACTGTCCTCTCGTATGGTTAATTGTATGACTGAGTATGAATGTATAAATCCCAGACTGCTTTGGGTACGCCTCAAGATGGGGTTGACAAGAATTTTTGTTTTGGCAGTATATGCCCCTGTGTCCTCTGTCGGTTTGGCTGAACTAGAGCAGTTCTGGGAAAATGTTAGAGAAGTTCTAGCGACGGTTGAAGAGAACGAAAGAATTGTTGTGTGTGGAGACATGAATGGATGGGTCGGGACAGCTCGAACAGGATTTGAGTCTGTCCTAGGCAAATATGGAGATAAGAGAGTAAATGATGCTGGTAAGATTGTGCTAGGACTGTGTATGGAAAAGGATCTTTTTGTGGCTAATACCATGTTTGGGCACAAAAGGATCCATCAGTACACGTGGGAAAGAAAGGGTGCGAGAAGTATGATTGATTTATTCCTGGTGGATAGCAGACTTAAGAAGCAGGTAATGGACACAAGAGCGTATAGAGGAGCCGATCTCGGGACGGACCACTTTCTGGTGATAACCAGAATAAGGGGTCTGTTCGCAGCATGGCGACATCGCGTAGTGTCCAAACCTGCAGCGGTTAGCCGCATTAAAAGCTGGAAACTGCAGGATGCGACCACCAGGAATGAATATGAAAGGGTATTATCCAGTAAGCTTGATGATAGATTGAAAGTGTTGAGCGAGGATGTTGAAGAATGCTGGCAGAACCTTAGAGATAGTATGGTTGAGGCTGCGAAAGAAGTGTGTGGAATGAATAAGATTGGGAACGGCAAAAAGCGTGATGTGTGGTGGGATGATGAGGTGAAAGTGGCTGTGTATAAGAAAAAGAAAGCATGGCGAGACTACCTTGCTACTAATGACTGTGGTATGAAAAATTTGATGAAAGACAGGTATAAGCTGCAGAAAGCAGAAACGAAGGCACTAGTGAAAGAGAAGCGTGAAAGGTGTAGGGTGTTAGATGAAAACAAGATGTCGGACAACTTCGAGGAAAATTCCAAATTATTTTGGAAAGAAGTACGTAAGATCCGAAGTGGTCCGGCACCTTGCAGAATGAATAAAGTGCGTTCGAAAGAAAACAACCTGCTTACAAATAAAAAGGATGTTCTGCAGCGATGGAGTGAATACTATGGAGAACTGTATGAGAGTGGCGACTCCGTCTCTGATACTGAGAGCGATTCTAATGAATTGCCACACTCGGGCCAGGGACTGGAGGATGCCATTAGTATGAAAGAGATTGAGAAAGTGATAAGAAGTTTGAAATGTGGAAAGGCTGCGGGAATTGATGAGGTGACTGCTGAGATGATCAAGTATGGTGGTCCTAGGGTCTGGGATGCCTTCTGTGCACTCTGCAACCTTTGTTGGCAGAAGGGGGAGGTTCCAGAGGACTGGCGCACGGCAGTCATAGTACCTCTATATAAAGGGAAAGGTTCCTACCTAGACTGTGCGTGCTATAGGGCCATCAGCTTGGTCAGCTTAGCGAGTAAAGTCTATACTAAAGTATTGACTGAACGTATGAAAGGTGTTTCAGAAAGATATTTGTGGGAGGCGCAAGGTGGATTCAGGAACGGTAGGGGTTGTATGGATCAGATTTTCTCGCTTCGCGTTGTCGTGGCAAGGTTTCTGGCTTTAGGTCAGAAAGTTTTCTGCGCTTTCGTGGATCTAGAGAAAGCATTCGATAGAGTAGTGCGGAAGAAATTGTGGAGTCTTCTGCCTGAATATGGCGTGGAGGGCTCCTTACTGCAGGCTGTGAGGTCATTATATCGAGACCACAGAGCCTGTGTAAGGATAGACGGTGACATGTCGCCCTGGTTTGAAGTCTGTTCTGGTGTCAGACAGGGCTGCGTGATGTCTGCCTGGCTATTCGTGCTGTATTTGGACAGTTGCCTCCAGAGATTGAAAGGTAATATGAGTGGTATGGGATGTGGTGACACAGTGGTAAACTGCCTATTGTACGCTGACGATGCTGTGCTAATAGCACCATCAGAAGCAGAGTTGCAGACACTAGTCACGTGCATGAAAGAAGATTGTGAAGTAAAAGGATTGAAAATGAATGTGAACAAAACTAAGGTTCTGGTATTTGAAAGAGAAGCGGAACAAACGAAATGTGTGATTAGTGTAAATGGAAAATGTCTAGAACAGGTGAATGAAATTGTGTACCTGGGGAGTGCGTTTTCGAGGGATGGAAGATGTGAGTTGGATGTGGAGAGACGGGTAGCAGCTGGCAATAAAGTGAACGGTGCTCTGTCCGCATTAGTGGGTAGTGAGAATATATCTAACACTGCTAAAATGGCCATCCACAATGCGGTGTTGGTGCCGACTTTGTTGTACGGCAGCGAGGCATGGATATGCCCGAAATCGAGTGAAAGTATGATAAATGCTGTGGAGATGCGGTCTCTCAGAAATATGTGCGGTGTCACGCTTGCGGACAGGATAAGCAATGATGAGATACGCAGTATGACAGGGTTGCACAACAGTGTTATTGTAAAAATGAAGAAAGGAATGCTTAGATGGTTCGGGCACATGGAAAGAATGAGTGATGAAAGACTGACGAAGAAAATATACAGAGCGAAAGTGAGTGGTAAAAGAAGCCAAGGAAGACCAAGGCTGACTTATGAAGATCAAATAGCCAGAGTGTTAGCAGACGGAAATGTCAAAAGCACTCGCATACCTAGGCGAAAATGTGTGAGGAGAATGATGAGATTTGAGGAAGCGAAAGAGGTGTGTAAGGACCGCGACTCCTGGCGCTCCGTCCTCTCTGACTACCCCGTTGGGGATACAGCGTGAAGTTATGTTATGTTATGTTATGTTAATTCCACAGAATAAATTTAAAAAAAATATGATTGATACCTAATGGGATTAGACAGTAAAAAATGATATTCGCTTTTTCGAATTTTGTTTTTCTCCAATCATGTACATGAGAACATATTTATTTAAAAAGATCGCCAACATTTTTTGATTAAAAATTTGAAAATGATGAATTATATATTATTTCTTTTAATAAATGTAAATGATGATTAAAATTCGGTGGCTGCGTCATCACATGGTCGTGTATATTATAAAAAACGTTTGGATTATTAAAAGATTTTAGAATTTTGAATGCGCAATAGGCATTGCATGACATTGTTGGTTCTGTAACATTACTTTTCATATTTTTTGACCAAGTCTGGGATGGCTAATTAGCAAAGTTTTGAGGGTGCCACTTTCGAGTGCATGTAACCTATATGTCTTGTATTATAACATCATTGTCTATATAATTAAACAGTCATTGAAGCCGGTGTCAAGCTTACCTAACTAGTAGACATCTGTTGTTGCACATTGATTTCGCACAGACTTCAAACTGTCAAACTTAGGTATGTATTTGTGTGGAAAAGTTATCTTTTTACTTGAGTTTTAATCATGAAGGAAGTTTTAATTAGTAAAGGATAGTTACTTTTTATTTTTCATTGTTTTTTTTTGAAGTCCGTTTAAATTTTTTCTTAAAATTTTTTTATTTCTCCCTTTTGAGTAACCTTGACCCAAATAAATATCCAGAGCTGGGCTAGAGCAGATCTACAATTAAGTAACTTATTTTCTAATTATGTAACGCAATGACATACAAGAGAATCAATATAAATAAAAGTTATAAGCATTTCGTGTTATTTGATGTTTCTTCGAAGTGCAAGCTCCAATACAAGTGAAGTTTAAATAGAACTAATCTGGAAGTATATCCTTTCAAATAAAAAATTCCAAATTTGTTTAAAAATGACGGAGTTCTGAGGTAACAAACATAAAAAAAATACAACCGAATTTAGCTCCTCCTTTTTTTGAAGTTGCTATCAAAATATTTTACAATTATTGTCGAGGTAGTAGACGCCAATTATTATTATGACCGAAAAATAAAACAACACTTTTAGAGCGAAATTTATTCAAAGTATCCAAATTTATACAATAATATTATAGTCAGTTTTCGCTTCTTGTAAAAAAGACAGTTGGTCATCCATAGTTACGTAAAAAAACAAAATAAATTAGTAATACAGCACCAAATACATACATCATACTTACACAATGATAATATAATCCCTACTTACAAATTAGGCTGACTAAGGGTGACTTGCACCAACTATTTAAATTCGATTTAAGGATTTGACATCTTATTAAATCCTTAAATCGACTTTAGTCAGTATAAAGAGTTGGTGCAAGCCATCCTTAAAGATCTTTACATACAATATCGACATAAAATCATGCTTATAGGCATTGAACAGTTTGTCAGACAAACCCTACTTACGGACAGACATACAAACATACGCGTTTACTTATTCATCGCTGTATAATGAATACTGTTACTGTGAAATTCGAATGATTTTTATACAGAAATCATTCCAATTTTAAAAATTACACAATCTATTTTCAATTTTAATGGCAAAATTATAATTAAATTTGAAACTTGTGATACAATTACAAAGACGCACTACACTGGCCTAAGTAATAAAATACAACAATATCTTTTTGCTTGGACACGGGAGAGAAGTAAAAAAGCAGAGAATGTGCCAACCAAAAGCTGAAGATAAGCTTTTGGCATATATTCTATGCTTTTCTATCCCATATCATTGTTCCGCGTAGTTTGAAAGTAGGTCCAGGGGCAGGCTTTTAAAATTACAACAGAAACCGAATTTCGGTTTTTGTCTATCAATGTTGGCTCAATGCAATTCATTTTAATAAAAGGTAAATTTTCTGCATATTTTTTTAAGATTCGGTTAATTTTGGTTGTTTGCAAATAGGATGTGTTTATAGAAGCAGTTACTTGATAAATTCAGTTCTGTTGTTTAAAAAAAATACTTTATACTGGTCATAGCACGGGGTGAGGCGGATTCCCATTACGCTGTTCGCTACCTAAGGCAGCGCGACACTCATGAACGTAATAGATTTACAGCTTGTGAGCTCAAATACTTGTTGAAAGTCTCGTTAAAGTTTAAACTTGATACGCCTTGACGCTTTATCCAAGAGAAATACTGTAAAATATGTATATATTCGCTTTTAAACCAGATTTGTACTGTCCCTATTTAATTTCGATATAGATTGAGTGTAAGAGCGTCCTTCAATTATGCTTACTAACGCTTCAGCGCACATAGAAAAATCTGACAAACACTATCTACCCGCAATTTCAATTCACTATACGTAACTACACAAATACCATATGCTAATACATTGATTGGGTGCTCGATGGCACTGAACATTGTGAGCATGACTAACTATATTACACAAGGATTCCAAGAGCTCCTTGACCGTTATTCTATATATATAAACAAGAAAGGTAAATAAACATTATTAATCATATTTGGTGTTATGAAACAAAGGAAACCAAGAATTAGTACGGTACGGTAACTTTCCAAAACGATATTACGCTAACCAAAAACATATGGAACTCATATTGCCACTAAATATACGACATTTTTTTTTTCTTTCTTTATGGCATGGCGCAAAGATTAGCGCATTTGCCAATGTCACGTACTAGTAAGTAAAATCACAAGCAAATTAGTTTTTTCTTATCGTAAAACGCCTCCAGTAAAGTGATAGTAGGTTTTACTGAAGTTTTATAGGACTTCTTGGAAGAGCGCGAGAACTTCAGCTACACATGTTTATTTAGATCTCCTCCATCTTATCACTTACACGAAACTTTAAAACACAATATACTATCACTGTTGTACTTTGAAATTCCTAAAAATGTAAAAATAGAAAATCTAAATAAAATGACAACCTCACTTCCCCGTTCCCGCCAAAAAGTCCTCGCATCAATTTATTGACATAGACAATGCTGCTTACTTTGAAAAAAACTGAACTCAGAAGAACCAAGAACAAAGGTCGATATTTTATTATTATTATTATCCGACATTTACGACTGAATACTTGCGAGTAAAATAATCGGCCCACTTCCGCCACACGATCGAGTGTACTAGTCAGCTCCGCTTAATGCAAATTGGACGGTCTTGATCAAGTACACTTGATTTTGTATGGCGGGCATAAATACTCCCAGCCTTAACGCCACCCATCCGTGATTTTAAGGTAGCCTGGAAGAGATTGCTCTAGCAATAAGGTCGCCTAAATTGTACATTGTATTATATTTTTCTTAGTCACTGTATTTTTGTACTGGTGCAATAAAGTGTATTGTAATTTGTGGCCAGCCAGTCGCCACACACGATCCGGTATACTTTGCCCGTCCAATTTGCATGACGCGGAAGTTGTATCAAACTTCTCGTGTTGGCGGTGCTAAGGATCATCCATATATTGCGTCACAAACGTGGATCCACAAAACAAAATTTTAGTGTTCTATATCTAAAAGGACAACGGAATATTATAATAATATCGGACACGCGTTTTCTGTTTTTCACAATAGATTTTCTCAAAAAACATGCGAAGTACAACCTAGAAATTTGATATAAAGCATCTTATTAATATTGCATTAGTTAATACTTTAAAACATCCTGAGGTGTATATACTGAAAAATTGGATATTCAAACTGAACTTGACTTGTACCTACTCATTTTCAAAAATATTGGACTTAAAATTATAAATATTTCGGATCACATTTATTACTAGAAATCTACAAAAAAACAATATGAGTCCTAAAGTCATACAGAGATTAGTAATTAATTTTACAAACACCATTTTAGACCCGAAATCCTTGCATAAATTAAATCCGAACTTAACTTGGCGATAGCGTGCAAGGAGAATGATGAGATTTAAGGCTAGTATGTAAAGAGTACAGACTCCGGTTCTTTACAGTCCATCCTCTCTAACATCATTGGGCATACGGCGTGAGGATTTGTAGGTATGTATGTAAATATGAACTTGACTAAATTTTTTACATTAAATTGCCATTAATATTTAAAATATTGTTTAGGGATTCTGATGGAAGCATATAAAATTGTTAAATAATATTCAATACAATTCCCATACATTTTTAGGCGCGAAATCATAATTAACTTCTCCCTGAAAATGCATTCCTTTATCACATAATTCAATAAAAATATTAAGGAATTATACAAAATGTCCTGTATCTTACGAAGTTAATTCATCTATACGTTAAAATATTTAATAATAGAAAAAGCAAATATAATAATTTCAAGCTGCTAAATCTAAAGGGTTCTATCAAATACAATAGACGACTAAATCTCTGTACATCATTTATATCACATTATATCGGATACAATTTTGAGCAATTACAAAGCTTTACATAGAAAATATTTGATAGTTTTCATTAAGGCGCTTCCGCTAGTCAAATGCTTTTATTACTTTTAGTTTTAGAGGCTATCTCGTCATTTGAAAAAATTTAAAAAATATAGTAATAATTTTCAACATTTTAACAAACCTTTTGGCGTCTCACATTTTTCGTTTATGTATAAAATACATATGAACTCTGTATTCAAAAGAAAGCCTAAAAATTTTAAATACGTGCATCTACTTTATAAGTAGAAGTTATATTTACTTGCGATATACACCAATGTAGAGGTATAGATCATTTTATGATATAAAACTTGACCATTTAAATTTTTTCATAAGTAAAATCAATAATTACTAGATTACATCAAGAATTTTACGAATTCTAGAATGACGGGCTTCATACGTTTGCCTGTTTGCCTGTGGGAGCGCCTTAAAACTCCACTGATGGATATACTAGTGATGAAACGATTACGATTAATCACATTCGACGATTATCGACAGTTCACGATTAATCGTAATCGATTATCTAGCGATTATTTATGACTTTTAAGGATTTTATTCTAATAGTTAATATAACATTGTAATTATGCGTTTAATAGTATATTTTATTAAAAAACAGAAACAATCGCAGTCGTAATCGTCGATAAATATGCGAAATAATCGTAATCATAATCTTTATCGCTAAACGGTAATCGTTGCATCACTAGGACATGTACCTTTGCACAGGTTACTAATATACATACTAGCGTATACATCTATGTCGAAAATGTTCCATGCTAAGACCGAATTATGCAAATTCAAACAGCTTACAAAACGTGTTTTTATAATTTGTCATTTTGAATCACGTGAAAAGGGATCTGGCTTCCATTACGTAACTTACATTGACAAATTGATTTGAATATCAAATTTAGATATGAGTTTTTGGCGGGAGCGGTTGGGCGTTTATTTTCATTATTCGCAAATTGTCTCTAGTGGAGTATGTGATGTAAAATTGGCGTAGTTTTCCGTCTCAGTGTATCTACGCTGTTGTGCATTATATGGGATTGTTGAAATAAGTGCTTATTTAGTAGTGTGATGTTGAGTTTTTTTAGTGTCTTAGTCCGCCCCTAAGCGGATCTTACTAAAAAGACTGCCTCAATATATTTGTCACCAGAAATTCCAAGAAACAATTAAAATGTATTACGCCGACATTTTGATGAAATAATATGAAGAATGTATCTACTTATCACTGAAGACATCGGTTGTATGAACTAAGATCCCTTTACCTTACCTCCTAAGGGAGAACCGTACTACTACTCAAATTAATATTTGCGACTCATTGACGAATGTACATCAGATACACTTTTAAGAAATACGTCGGGATGGAACGATTTAATATCCAATTCCAATCAATAGAAGTCACGCCATTGTATGCTTGAAGAATTCCAGTTTCTATTTTATTTTTGGAGTGAAACTTCCATAAACGCTTAGACAGCACTTTAAAATTGAAGATAAACTGATGTATCAGAAATGTCTCGGTTGACCAATCGGGTAATCTCGTAGGCTTCTGTCAGATTCAACAACTGACATAATATTTAAATATAGACCAAGGCTGAATAAGAAGATCAAATAGCCAGAGCTTTAGCTGACGGAAATGTCAAAAGCACTCGCATACTTAGGCGAAAATGTGTAAGGATAATAAGGATGAGATTTGAGGATACGAATGTAGTGTGTAAAGACAGACACTTGCCATACGCTCTCTCTGACTATCCCGTATAACTTTATTTTCGTTAAAACAAAAGGAATATTTTGACTTTATGTACGTAGAATTTTTAGAAAACTTTTGTTCAAAATGATTAGTCTGGTCAATTTATAAAAACTGGCTTAGAAAACTTGTTATCCTTCAAGCACACAATTATGTGGTTAATTTATTATTTTCTCCAGAGTCCCATTAGCTTCATGACTCACATTTTGTATTCGTAATTTTTAGTATCCTTTTTGGTATTAGCACAGAAGTCAAAATTTCACAATTAAATATACACCGCTTACACTAATAAACCATATTAATTTTGACATCATGGCAAGGATTTTATAATAAAAAGCGATATATCATCGGCAAGCTAAATAAAAATTGTTAATATTAATCATAAAACTATACAGAAAGATCCGACCATCATGTTAACATTAAAAATAAATATTAATTACATGTCATTATGTTACAAATTATTCTTTTACAAAGATTACGTTATTACAAATTAAAAGCATATTACTCCATCCATTCCAGTGTTCCTCAAACATCATAAAATTAATATAACCACGAATAAATCTTTATATTATTCTTTATACAATATTAATTGCTCATTACAAATTATTTCAAGTGTCGAGTGGAAATAAAATAGCTAAAATATAATCGAATTATCACACTTTACATCAGTGCGATAGCACGAAAGTTACTGCTTTTATAATTATCATGAATTTCTAAGTCATTAATATTGATTTTACAACAATAATCGCTAAAATATGAGTTATGAATTTTAAGAGATGACCTAAAAATAAGTTGTAATTGCTTCAACCCGCAAATTTTGCGATCCGACTTGGAATGAATCAGACCAATTTAAGTTCCTTTGATAAATAATCGATCTTATAAAAGTATAATACATTATACGAGCACGTCTTTTGTACAAATAAATGTTTGTAAGCGAACTTAAAATGTACAATTATATTGTGAACTTACAAGCATACACCGTGTTGGAGTATTAAGATGGCATTAAACCATACAATTTCACAAAACGACTACCTTCAGCGTTGCAGTTACAAACAGACATTAACTCTGTCACAGGTCTTTGAGAAGCGCTGACTTGGCGTTCTTGAGTTTGTCGAGACGTTTCGTCAGGTGACTATTCTCCGTTTCTAATTCCTCCACTCTATTGAGTGCTTCCCGCGCCTGAGAAAATATAAATAATGATATTTCAGATAAAATGCTATTCGAGTACATCTTGAAGCTATTTATTACAGATACTATTCGTTTATTATTAGATTTATTATCCCGTCAAAATGTGTCTTTTTTTAAAAAAACAAGAGACTATTATGTCGGTTTTTCGTCTTGATAAATTCCTCCAGTTGCATATGATGTATGCGACACATCAGAGGTTTCAATTTGGTATAACTCATAAAATCTTTAAACTAATCAAATCCCATTTTAACAAAAATATTGTTTTTTTAATTATAAAAAGAAAAGTATTGACTTATATACAGAAACTTCTCATCGTTTTATGCAAAATCATATACAATTTATATAAATTATCGGCGGAAGAGGGTTTTTTATGAGAAAGCACAAAAAACTATGTGACAGGGAGAAAAATTGTGTGAGATTTGCTCTAATGAATTACCCAAAATACCAAATGTTCAATTTTGACAAATCACAGAGACAGGGAATGGCTGTAAAATGTACTACGTAAACAGCTCATTCCCTGGAAAAAGGATCTAACGCCGCCAATGATAAAACATAATAAGTGAAATATACATCATGTAATTAATTTATATATTTTATAGCTAACTTCCGCCAAAGTTTATTAGTTAAGTTTGAGCTCTGGAATTTACTGAGAATGCTTTGCTGAGAAACGAACACACCCGATCAATAAGTTTAAATCTTTGGGTGCATCAGTCTTTGGGGAATAACTAAAGAATATATAAATTCATTGCCGACAAAGATTTCCATATAATAACACCGGATTCTATTCATCACAATAATGTCTAGTACAACATGCAGCTTGTTATGCTCATTAACAATAGGAACAATTATTGCGTTTTATTTACATATTGGTTCATTTTATTTAATTAATTAGTTAAAGGTTTTCGTTTTTTTATAATTTTACCATAGGTGTAAATGAACATGTTCATTAAAATTTATAATTTTGTCAAAGACGCTCTACCCTTTCCGAAATTTCAGAGTATCGTAGCCTAAGGAAAGCCTTATTGGATTATTCATGTGTGTGTGTGTGTCTGTCACAGAACATTTTGTCAGTCACTATGTGACATATCTTCATCTCTGACACAGTGATGACACATATTATGCTGCACATAATTATAATTATATTTTACAATATTAATAAGAGAATAAAGATGCATTTGGGTAGTTCAACTTGATTTATCTCTAATACTATCATAGTGATATTGAAAATTTCAGAGATTATAGAGTGTTACATAAAATCAACATAATAATACTATGAGTCTTCGGTCTTATAGGCCCATATTCCAAAACGACACTCAAGTGTGAATTTCTGCTTGAGATTAGTTACAAAGAAATGACGCTATTCTTGGCATGTAGCGGCATCCCTTTCTAACTGCGCTCTATCAGAGTTTCACACTTGAGTTATGTTCTGGAATATGGGCATTAGGTTTCAAGAAATTTACAATTTCCTCAATTGAACTCATGCTTGCTCAATTTAACTGTTATAAATTATAATATCAAATAGAATTGGATATTCTCAACTTCATAAATCAGAAGAGAGAAGGGACGCCTTGCAGATATTTACATATGATAGGGCACTGTTCATGTAAAAAATCATTCTTTTTTTGTTGCACTGCTTATTAGTTATGGGCTCTTGCCAACAAAACACAAAAAATTACAATAGCATCATATACCATCAGATTTATAATCAAAGACAATTAGATTCTTCAGATAATTAGGATCGGAACAGATAAATCGGACGATGTAGAGCATCATAGTCGGGTAAATTTATTGAGGAAAGCAGACTGAAATTGTGACTTATTTTGAAATGTTATATATTCATTTACATTCATTTACACCGTATATATTATGTCAAACCACTCGCAAATAGAGCTTGTTATATCACAGGTGTGTTTGGACCACACTATCATAAGTTCACTCCATTGTATTATAAACTGTACCGTCAACAATCGCCATTATTGATAACGGCCCAGAAGTCAACGACTTCCTGTAATACAAATTACGTGATGTAACATATTATATCGAAATTTTAACATGAAACAATTGAGTTTTCTAAATCTATGTTTACTGTCCATCTGTTGTTTTGTCAGTATGATTGCATGTGGGTGTATATATTTGATCGTGTATCAGTTATTATTTATTGTACAAATACATATTATAAAACATAAAGTCCCTCTGTTTGTCCGTTTGTAAGCTTATAAACCACTTTCCTATTTCAATGATTTTTTTATTTACGGAAATATGCCATCGGGCCAGGTTTTAGTATACATATGGTTGTCGAGTTATAAGGGCATAAATAGACAAAGACATGTTTAACAATATGTATAGATGGATGGACAACGGAACAAAAGTATAATATAAAAAAATATATCAAAAGGACAATCTCAAGCGAGCGGAGCTGAAGGCACAGCTGGTATACGCAATATAGATTTTCTAGTCATTAAATTTTTATTTTGGAAGTATCTATGGATTTGCGTACGTATCTGAATGTTACTGAAAGATATGATCTGGATTATATAGGACACTGGATTTATTTGCTTTGAACCACATCTGTTCATGTTGAGAATATTCTAGTAAGGAGTAGTAGTATTATACTTTGTGCTGTCAAATGTGGGAGATTTATCAGGTGACCATTTCGATTTCACTGACTTTCCGTGATCACCTTGAGCTTTCCTGACTCTCTGTTACTGTACAGCGCGTGAACCACTCACGTGCAAGTTTCCCGCACGTGTGTATGTGTGGTAGAGATGTGCCGTATAGTTAAAAATGTATATCCGCGGATACGGACACGGATACGAATTATTACCGTCTAGATCAGCCATTCCCAAAGTGGGCGATAACGCCACCTTGTGGGCGCTGCAGGCCTAAAGGGGGGCGGTAAGAGACCCAGAAAAAAAATGGGGGCGTTGTGTAGAGGCCTGGGGGGTGATTTGTAATTTCATTTAGCTAGGAGGCATCTTAGACAACGACTGCATGAGCTCTCGACTCAGTAGACAAAATAAGTTTGGGAACCCCTGGTCTAGATTCACGAATACGGACCTCAACTTTCGTACAATAGTACACATTTTATGTGGCGTACTGATGTACCTACGCAATAGACACAATTTTAAAGGCGCGCGAAATAGATGGACACATCAGTTAGCTACTTATTGAGGCGATATCAATGGGGGTTAAAAATCTATGCCGTCATTGGTTGATTAATTCGGCGCTTTGTGCTTTTCGACGCCTCTTTCAGTCTGCCGTCAGATGCATTATAACTGCACCTGGTTTTTTTTGAGGTTGCACTTATTAATATACGCAAATTAAGCGTACTTTTTCATAATTATATTTATGTTCATCGTTAAAAAGAGGAGGTCCTTTAAAGATACAATCGAGGGAAATTAAATGATTTACATTTAATTAATTTCATATTTTTGTTTATATGTAAACGACTTACATTAAAATAAATATTTGTTTTAATTTTATAAGCTTTTATAGTCTGTTACTGACTTGATAGCTATAACTTCAAGTCATTATTTTGATTCAAACTCGTACGTAGTTGTGTCTTTTGCGATAAAAATTATCAATTCAAATTGATTATTAAAGTAAACTTTAATAAAAGTGATCCATTATAATAGCACGTATAGAAAGCGAAATAGAAAGAGAACGCACTGAAATCTTTTTTCCTCCTTATGACTGTTGTATTGTATATATTGTATTGTAAAATGGATTTAGCGTTTCGGGTATTTTCGTTGATCATATTTTCGTGTCTGCGCGAATGAAGATTAACGACGCGCCATATCTTCTGTGTCTTATTGTACTTCGTTTGTTCGTTCGAATACAATTAAATTAATTCTATTTTATGTAAACGTAGTGAGGTAACTAACTATTATATTGTTTATCAAAAATATTTGTTTGATTTTTCAATAAAAAGTGTCAAAACAGTAATTTGAAGATATTATATTATATTGCTATCAATTTAAAAATTCCATTTAATTAAATTCATTAAATTAAGATCCGTTGAAGATCCGCTAAAAAGTAACGGATACGGATACGAATACAGATCTTTTTTCTCCTCGGATATCTACGGACACGGATATCGGGCACGTCGCTACGTGTGTGTATGCGAGCTCGAGCGTGCGTGCGTGCGTGCGTGTACGTGTGTGTATGTGGTCGGGCGAGAGCGTACCTCCCGCTGCAGGCGGCGCCGCTCGTGCTTGAGCGCCTCCTCGTGCTCGTCCTGGTGGTCCTGGCGCGCGCGCAGCCGCGCCACCTGCGCCTCCAGCCGCGCCACGCCGGCCGCCTGCAGCGCCGCCTCGGCCTCCGCGCGCGCCGCGCGCGCCTTCGCCTCCGACAGCGACTTGCGCACCGCCTCCACTGCCGCGCCACATACACCATTCGCATCATTCATTTATATTCCTTAAGGCATTGGTAACAAGACCATCAGCCTAATGACGTCACTTCTGGATAAATATTAACTGTTCCTAACACTCCTCCAGTAAACGGATAGTAGACTTTACTGAAGTTAAAAAGGACTTCTTGGAAGAACTTCAGCTACATATGTTTATTTAGATCTCCATTATTTTCACTTACACAGAACTTTAAAACACAATATACTATCACTGTTGTACTTTAAATCTCCTAAAAATGGAAAAAATAGAAAATCCATATAAAATGACAACCTCACTACTCCCGCTCCCGCCAAAAAGTCCTCGCATCAATTTATTGACATAGACAAGCTATTTTTAAAAGTCAAATGCCGCTTACTTTGAAAAAAACTGAACTCAGAAGAACCAAGAACAAAAGTCGATTATTTTACCAACATTTTTACTATACACTAGCGACCCGCGCCGACTTCGCACGCGTGAATTAAAAAAAAAATACAGCCCATGTTACTCACTGATAATGTAGCTTTCTATAGGTGAAAGAATTTTTGAAATCGCTTGAGTAGTTCTTGAGTTTATCCATTACATACACACAATCAAAGTTTACCTCTTATAATATTAGTTTACTAATAAACGTAAACTAATTAATGTGTGATATTGAGACTAAGTATAGATTACAATACTGTTACGGTTGGACCTTATGTGAAAGTATTAAAGTCGACTATCGAATGGCATGTGACAGGCGACTTTTAGATCTTATATCTCGAAAGCTAGGCATTACACAGCTATAACCTAAAACGCATTCTTAAGGTCAACTATCGATAGGTATGCACGTAAAATAAAGACACAAGAACACAAATATAATTCGAAAACTAAAGCGATGATAAATCACATAATTGTGCATTCGGCATTGAAAACAATGTTTTCTTGAAATATCTAGACAATTCCACATGGTTCCACCCTCTCTATTATTAAGCGTTATTATTATTAGACCTAAAAAAATTCTAGAAGATGGCACCTTCGTTTTGTCCACCAAGTGAGTCACTTTTTCAACTATCACTCAAAGCGATATAAATAAGAAGAGAAAGAAGATTACTACGATTCCGGGCCGGTATTTAAGAGTGACGCATATACCACCTGTTGCGATTACTACGCGAGGACTTTAAAGGCCAACACTCGCACATTACTATCACACCTCTTTCAACAGGTATTATTGGGTATCAACTCTTTATCTGGGGTTCCATCATTTAAGTTGTCATTTGAAACAAAATATTACCAAGCTTATGTTACCAATACTTCAATTTTCCCAATTAAGCATTCATTTATTATTCAATTTTATTAATTTAATTGGAATCAACAGTATAAATCTATATATAATTCTTCTGTATGTGTGTATGTCACTAAACTCCTAAATGGCTAGACCCATTTTGATGAAATTTTGTGTGTGTTTGAGTAGGTCCCTAGATGGTATAGATTTACAATTGGACCCGATAGGTGGCACTGCAATCGGGTTCTAGGATTTTCTTTTCATTACAAGCAGGACAAAATCTGTCGGGTCCATTAGTTTCATATATACTAAGAAGTTTCAAATAAACTTCTAAACATCTTACATAGATAATATTATTGATTACATTTTAAAGAATTCGTTGAAACAAACGAATTATAGAAAGAAAAGTGATTAAAAAGTAAATACACACCTTAATCTTTCACATTATTATTAAAGCGTAGCAGAAGCGTAAAATGACAGGTTTCTTTGGCAATAGCATTACGAACGCCAATATATCAAGAGCCATTAAAGATCAGATTATGAATGGGTTTGAATTATAATAATAATAATGTACTCAGACATTTCACACAGCGCCATCTAGTCCCAAAGTAAGCAGCACAGCGCTTGTGTTATAGGTACTAGACAACTGATATACTATTTATATACTTTTCTTTTGTAAAATAAATACATATTATACATAAACACCCAGACTCGGGGCAGGAATCTAACCCGTAACCCCCGTTTACTTTCCGGCGCGATCAGCCGTTGCGCCACGGAGGTCATCGAATATGTCTAAACACACATGAATATACATGTTGTAGTTTCTTACGTTCAATTTCTAATTCACTATCGTGGTGATTGGTGACACCGTTCTGTCTCGCTGCACGCTCGTCATTCAGCTGTAACTTCAGTTTGCGGACTTCAGACTCCAACGACTGCTTCGAGCTTAATAATTTTTGCAACCGGACATCTGTAAATAAACACAAACAATTATTATAATCAAATCATAATGAATTTAACTTTTATTCAATGTTATCAATCAAAATTGAAACAAATTTGGGACTAGCTAGCTCTTTCCGACGTCACGCGACAATTCTAATTTAAAAAACTCTTGTCTAATGTAAAATTATCATTTTTTCTCCATACAGTTAATGTTTGGTACAAAAACTTCTTTTATTTTAGTGAGCTCCTAATACCAAGCCTAGTTCACTCCGCAGTATAGATATGAATATATTATACATCTTGCCCATACTGATTCGATGCATTCTCAATGGTTTTTATAGGTTTTATAGGTGATTAAAAATATAGGCAATAATGCAGATAGCGAACTGGATTGCACTTTATTGCCATGCCACTAGAATAAGTATATATTTCAGAGCCTGCAGAGCGATCGGTCTGTATGTAGTACTATTCTATACTATTCTGTACACAGTATGTGTGTCCTCTCTACTGGGAGGCTTTACTGGAGTTTAAAAGGATTTTTTTGCAGGTACGTAAAACTCGCATTTGCAACTTGGTTTTCATTTTACAATTCTTTTATACTTGCGTAAAACTCTAACGTACAATTTACTAAAATGTATAATCTAAAGAAAATGGAATTTCACTTCCGTTCGCGCCAAAAAGTCTAGTAGAACCATAGATAATAATTATAAAAGATATGGTTATTTATACATCTGGAAGACGTTCTGAAATGTCTTTGTGGAAATAAAAGTTACACAGAAAAGTAAGTGCGAAGCAAAAATAGCTTTTTTGAATGTACTTAGAGAACTTTTATATCCACAGGGACACTTCTGAACACAACCCTGTTACATATAGCAGTGGGAGACTTTTTGGCGGGAACGGAAGAAGTGAGGTTGTCATTTTATTTAGACTTTCTAGTTTTTACGTTTTTGGGAGTCTTAGGTACAACAATGTTTTAAAGTTCTGTTCAACAGTGTTGATGTTTTAAAGTTCTATGTAAGTGAAAATAATGGAGGAGATCTAATTAAACATGTGTAGCTGAAGTTTTCGCGTTCTTCCAAGAAGTCCTTTTTAACTTTAATGCAGCCTACTATCACTTTACTGGAGAAGTGTTAGGGACTTAGTTGTAAGAAGAAAAAACGAATTTACATTAAACATGTGCTTTATGTGTTCGTCATGAATTGTAACAAACAATACTGTAACGTGATAATAATTTATAACAAGTGTTTCTCCAGAAGTTACGTGATTAGGCTGATGGCCTTGTTGCCAATGCCCTAAGAAACATAAAAAAAAAAACATATAGCAGTGGTGTGGTGTGTTACCGAGCGTGCCCTCGCCGGCGTCGTTGAGCAGCTGCTCGGACTGGTGCGAGACGAGCGCGAGGCGGGGCGCGCCGGGCACGGTGTCGGGCACGGTGCCGGGCGCCGTGTCGGACACGGAGTCGTCCTCGGCGTCGACGAAGGCGAAGCCGGCGGCGGCGGCGGCTGCGTCCCTCGCGCGCACGGCCGCCCGCGCCGCGCCGACTTCTCGCTCTAACGACGCGTGCTCCCTCTTCAGCCGCTCGTGCGACGAACACTTCTCTTTGTGCTCGCGCTGCTCACACCCATCGCCATATTATAATTAATATTGTTTTGGAACAAAGTTTCGCGGCTTGCGAGGTTAGGGTTGGTTGAAATCGTCACGTTAGGAAAAAGCGTTGCGTGAGGCGGGACCCGCACGTCGCGCGGCTCTATGTTTTTGTTTTAAATCATACGTTCTATTGTCTCATTATTGCAATTAAATTTTGAGAAATTGAAACTGCAGCTTGCAAATTGAACTGCAACTTCATTCCTGACAGGGGTTCCCCGCCCGCACGTGTTTTTTATTTACATCCAACTGCGTATTAATATTGTCACTATTTCGGGATGAACCAATTTACAATCGGTTCTCGAAAGCAACATTTACAGTATTCCTTAAGGGATTTTAATGTAAAAATGCGGCATTCACCTGGGAATAGGTGTCGAATAAAAACAATATCAGTAATGACGAAGGAAAATGTTATTGTCAATTGCATAGTCCTTGTGAAAGATTTCCATTCTTCTAGTTCTAATACAACGTGAGTGGAAATGTAAGATATACAAAGATATATTGAAAAGAAGCGATTTCTTCGCTAGCTCATGTAATTCTCGACCGATTTATTTTTTGACTATCAAACATACTTACGTATTCACAAATAAATATTATTAATACAAGTATCCATTAATGATTATGATTGGAACATTGAATCACAAATACTGGCATTAGCTAACACTTACCTGTAACTGTGCATATTCCTCATGTAGTTCCTCTATCCTGTCTTTGAGCAGTTCCAGCTGGTAGCCCAGTGCCGCTTTATCATTGTCCAACTGCGCGTTCAATATCATTGCCTTGCGGAACTTCTCCTCCACTTCTTTTAATTCATGCTGTAAATGGTGTAGAATGGATTTTTATTACTAGAATAAATAATCAATAATTTTGATTATCCAAATAATTCAAATTGAACGTGAAACCTGTTATCGGGGCGGAAAGAACTTATTATTTTAATTATTTACAATAGAAACGTCTTGTAAGGTAATAAATCTATTTAATCACCAATTTAAAAATGGTAGATGAAACGACACGGCTATTATGTTACCATACGAATGACGAATACATCGTAATTAGGATTACGAATAACATACGAATGCTTTACGATTTTTGATTTTAAAGGCAATAGGCACAACAGCATTAGAGAAAAAACTTTTACTAACTTATTTTTAGTCAATTTACTATTCGTAATTAAATTACGAAAATTAAAAAAAAAATTAAAAAAAAACGCGGTAGCGGTTGGTTCAAAGCATAATTCCTAAGTTTTCACCCTTCAATCTGTTTCTCTTGTCACTGTGGATCAAACCAACTGTTAAGAACAATCTCTCCGACAGAACAGAAAAGAGCTTACTCAACAAATATTTGTGTGCAATCACTCTGAGCTACTGTAATCTTGGTTGCCAACAGTAGACTCCCTACTCCGACTTGTCATCTTATAACGTGAATGTCGCATTTAAAATATTATTATGGACATGAATGTTCCCGCTCACCCTGAGGTCTTTAATACTGAAGCTGTCATCGGCGGAGTCCTCGGAGCTACGGCGCGGCGAATGCAGCCCGGCGGGGCTGAGGGCCGACAACCGCCCGCCCCCGCGCCTCCCCACCGTCTCTGTCAATAACAACGAAATAACACTGTATAACATACCGCACCACATGAAAAGTAATTTAAGCCGAGGTCCATCCTTCATGCGAGGTAACCCTCGGCTGGAGGAACCCTCAGGCACTCGATCATCAGGCAGGACGCCTTCTCCGCTTGTCCCAACGCGACCGATGACGCTGTAAAAGTAACAAGGGCTGACAGTACAGAGGAGAGTTTTTTTAGTCGGTTCGAGTCCAACACTACTCAGTCGACGTAGTCTGGCTGTCTGTGGGGATTTATTGGCTTCTCGGAAACAAAACAAAAGTAACCCTTTTAAATCTGTCAAGCGATCGACTGTTTATCTCAATTATATTTTACATACCTATTTTTAGCACTCGCATACCTAGGCGAAAATGTGTGAGGAGAATGATGAGATTTGAGGAAGCGAATGAAGTGTGTAAGGACCGCGACGCTTGGCGCTACGTCCACTGCGACTACCCCGTTAGGGATACGGCATGAAGATATGTATGCATTTATTATGTATATTTTACATTTTTAATAATTTCGTTTGCAATATTAACTTGTAATAATTATTGTGGAGATATACGTTATGGAAAATTTACGATTAATAACACTTCTCGCCATTCCCCGTTCAAGGTAGACACAACATCAAAACGTCATTAAATCACACATTGATCCCCTTCTATTAAAAAAAAATTAGGCTATTAGGATAGTAAAGTGGAATCAAACATTGATAGGCTGCTAGCCCATCGCTCAAGCAAGTTCTTTACGGCGCAGTTAGACGATGCGAAAATTTTCTAACGGCCGCGCGGCAGCCTCACCCTCGCATTTCACAAGCAGCTGAAACATTCCGTTTTCTTTACCTCCGAAACCAGCATAGCATAAATTGTATTTGTTAGGAAAATATGACGCCAGAACTCGAAAAACAGTGTAGCTTAAACTGTGTCTCAGGGGCCACCCTGAGACTGCACCATTAAACATGACTGCACCATTTCAACTCGATTTAAGGATTTCACATCTTATGAGTTAAAATAGTTGGTAGAAGTCACCCTTAAATTAGTATAAAAACGCGAAAAACGGACAGGTACAGAAGTACAGACGGGTCCGTCGAGTCTGTGTGGGTTCCTAGCCTACTGTAGATCCCCAACTATACGAAGTATCACCATCTCACCTGCATACATATCATAGGCTTTGTCCGCATGATTCTCTTGTTCCCTCTGTTGCCTTTCTAGCTCACGCATACGTATTTCCCGCGCCTCCGCCCGCGCTGCACGTCGCGCCGCCAGCCGTTGTTCCGCCTGGAAAAGAAACACATGAAGTTTCATAGCTGTTTATTTTAAGACTTTGGTCATTACTCATGACCATATATGTATATAATTTAAAAAAGTAAAACAGAGAGTACCAACACATTGAATTTGCAAAAAAAAAAGATCAGCCAGTATTTTTTTTATTGAATTTTAATTTTTTATTTTAGACCTATATTATTTCTTTTGCAAAGGTGTAATCCGAAATTATTTCTTTCGGAAAAGTATTATTTAAGCCTTGATATAGCAAAATAACATCGTGACAAACGTGACGACTTAGTCACGCGTAAGACGATAAAAATATAATAACATATCAAATCACATTTCTATTTTCAAATTTCAATTATCAGTTTTTTGAGATATAGTGGTTTAAACTATGCACAGTAACCCATGCAGTAAGCACATTATCGTATTAGATACTTCATTAGTCGTATAATTAGATAAAACAGACATTCTCGCTTCTATGTTATTTCACAGATGTGTATATTGTAAATATGTCGGCGTATCGAAGTGGGTTATTCAAAATTACAGTCGTATGCAATTAGTTTCAGTAACAGTTAACGTTACAGTTGATTAGCACGGGATCATGTTTGCAACATGTTGCCAATGTCGGCTGTTGCGTTGCGCAAGGCAGTCAGTTCGAAGCCAGACTTTGGTTACGGAGTTTTATATTACTGCTGATTTAGTAATAGGTCATTGCATTCGCTGTAATTTTTCTTAACGTTTTTATTGGTTTCTATTTTCACAGTCAGCGTTGATCGTTAATTCCTATACTGTCTGTACTAATTACTAAGTAAATATCGATTTAAGACTTCGCTACGTAATAAACTAACCATGAGTTAGGAATATGCAGTAATTTCGAACAAGTTGAAGATCATAAAGTCAATCATCAAATAAAATGAAAATGTTTGTTTGTATAAAATCCCGTTGGAAATCTTCACCAAATTTTGACAACATTGCATCCGAATGTGCACTACGTGTATACCTTACTGAGCCACAGCAACGCGTGGACAGACACAGCTAGGTTCAAATAAAAAAAATATGTTCAAGCGTGAAATACAAGTAGATCTCGAGTTGCGCACAGTTCCGTAGATTTCATAAAATAATTTTCTAAAACATTAATTTGCCGTGAAAACAACAGACAGAGACATTTTCGCATTTATAATATTTCTAGCGGTCCGCCCCACTTCGCCCGGATTGAATACGTAATATATTACATAGCCTATGTATGTACATTTGGAATAATGTACATTTTAAATAGTGAAACATATATTGAAATAGGAGCAGTGGTTCCGGAGGTTACCCTCCACATATAAACAAAGTTACAAAATTCGCTCTATCTGTATATAATATTAGTATAGATAGAGTAATACTAACCCGAGGATTCACCCGCGTTAAACAAATTAGCCTAGATTACTCTGCGAAGTCCTGTACCTGTCAATGAATGTTCCGTTAAAATCGGTTCGACTGTTTCGGAAATTAGGCCGGATAAACAAACGGACAGAAGTACAAAAATTTGAAAAGATGTGTTTGGATTTTGGTAAAGCGCAAATAACTATATGAGCTTAAGTAAAAGCCTTTATTTCGATATCACGGACAGACTATACTTCGATTTTATTTGTATAGATCTATAGATAGATGCTGTTCATCTCCCACGCAAATCGTTAAAGTCAGCCACAGGATAGAGCCTAGATAGAGCTTATGATTAGGAAGCGACCTAACAGGCTTACAATCCTAACTTTTCTAGTTTCGTCTTACCATCCCATAAGCCAATTTAGGGAAGTTCGCTTGGAAGGCAGAACAAGCCAGTCAACGAAACTTAAGTTTTATTATTACTCTGTACACTCCAAAGTGACGTGGCGAGTAGACACATAAATTGTTTTTCGACGCGAATACAAATCACATGCATAGACACAATTGCGCGCACGTGCCTACGCAAATGATACAACGGTGAGTTTCCGAAACGAATAACGATTATGGTTAGATTTAATCGATTACATTATGTCATCGTCGGCTTAGCTCATTTACTAAATGCGAGATGTATGATCTATCACCAACCCACTCAATCTTGTGTGGAAGTTACCAGTTAGATTTCAATAACGACAAAATGTCGATATTGACGTATTGTTGTATACATCAATCTGATAAAATCGAAAATAATGAATGGAAATTTTTTACAGCAGATTTAAAAAACAAAACGTGATAGTCACAAGCGCTTCGAGGAATTGTTAGCGACAGAACATTAGATAACGTATAATGTTAAAGTAAACCGTGAAATGCGGGTGACGCGGGAAATGACGATAAAACAATGGCGGTACAAGCTCAACAATAAGCTATTGAAAATGAAACTATATGGAGTAAATAGAGCTTCTATTACACTTTAAAATGAAATAAGTATGACGTGGCAACTCCATCAACCGTATTAAGCTTATGTGATGGAGGCTCATCTTTTTCCCACTGCATTTATGACTAGAGATATATTGATAATAAAAACTGGCCAAGAGCCAGATAAGCGTTAATTCAGGATTTCGTAATTGTAATCAAAAAATAAAACTAGGTCGAAAGTACCCATTATTTGATGTTTGAATCTTATTTCTGGTTTGCACCGATTTACGAATAGGGTATGTCCTTATCTTTGAGCTCAATAGCTGTTAATACGAAAGAATCGACTGTGATATACTCTATGACTGCAACAATTTAAAAAAATTGTACTATCTTATATTATTGGTCGATGAAGTGGGTGTGTTGAGTTTTATGTAGATTTTAAATTATTATTATTAATAGTAAAGACCTTTACATTTTGTTTCTGTAATAATGTCTTTAGCAACATTTAATGCATGTAAGATTTGCATTGGGTTTACATTTATGTCTATTGTTTCTGTATTAATTTTTTATGTTCTCTATGATTTTTGACGACGATGACGAATATACTTATATGAAGAATCAGATATGACGAATTTGACTATGGTCCACTAAAAACCTACAAACCTACATTATCTTGACAAAACTAAGGCTCATTTTGGGCTGGAGTCATTAATAACTAATTTATAACTTGGAGATGAAATTATTGGATTGGAATAAATGGTTCAGGAATCAGGACCGTAAATCCCAATAACGACGGACATCTAAAGAGTTACAATGATGAGTAGAATGGCATCTATTCAGCACACTTTTAAAACACTATTAACGTCGGATGATAATAGCGTCCTACCTTGTTTTAATGAATAAATATATTGTAATTAATCTTTTTAGCTATCTTCTTTTCTGTATTGGATAGATGAATCTGAGCTCTACAATTTCTTGAATATGTTTCGTTGAGAAGCGAAACATGTCTCTCCATCTACAAGTTTGAATCTATGGACGGATAGCTCAAAAACATATACTATATATATAAACTAGATGTGCGGGTAACATCGTTCGTTTCTTCGTTTACATAGTCTGTTATTTACAAAATTAAACAATTCAAAATTCTTCGCGGGCGTACGCAGAACAACTCACCAAAGTTTCATCACAATCAGACGAATGGTTTAGAAACGCAAAAGAGAACAAAGATACAAAGAAACATTCATTTCTATCAAGAAGATAAATTTCTGCAAAGTAACCCTTTTTTTCTTATAAAAGAGGGGGCATACGAGCAAGTGAGTCACCTGATGGAAAGTGATCACCGCTGCCCGTGGACACCCGCAACATCCAGTAAGTCACGAGAGCGTTGCCGGTCTTTAAGCGAAGGGAGGGGAAGGGGAAGATGGGCCACCAGCACTTTCACTCACCGAACGAAACACAACAGCAGTAGATGCTTTTATTTCACGCCGATATTCTGTGAGAGGGTGGCATTACACCTGCCCGAGTCTATTCAATATAAAACAAATTAGTATATCAGTGTCCTGTGTTAGTGCACCTATAGACATAGGCCTCCTCCAACGCGACTGAGCCCGAACTTCAGGTCTTCTAGGCTATAGCTGCCAGCAGCACCTTGACCTTGCGCAGATCATCGCGCCATCTCGCTAGAGGACAATCTACACTAAGTTTACCTAAACATAGTTCTTTGACCAATGTTAACAGCCCATTGAAGATTTTGCTTGCTTATTCTCTGAGCTAAGTTGGTCGTTTTTCTCAGTCGGATCATTTCGTTCGATCTCGAGAAACTCCAAATACAGCTTGTTTCACAACAAGACAAACTATTTTTTAAGAAGTTTCATTTTGATTCTATGAAAAGGTAATAATCGTTCCGAAGAAATCAAAAACAAATAATGTTACAACAGGTTAATGAAAACGACTATTACAATAAATACAAAGTGCTTTGAATGTGATAACAGTAATATGCGATAAAAGTGTTATTGTTTGACGAATTACTCACACTTGAAAATATCGTATTGGAATTTTTTTAGGAATCATATTATGTCGGTAAAGATCAATAGTAGAAACGAAATTGTTTAGACATGTTACAACAAATTTAACGTTTGCTTGTTAAAATTAATAAATCGTTCAAGTTACACATATGTAGCACTGTATTTAACAAATTAAGCATGGGCGGTCTGTTAGCCTGGAGCCGACAATGGTGACATCATCCTTTTGGTCGCAACATGTGAAGGACGCGTAAGGTTATTCACAGTTAATCTTAACATTAATATTCTGTAATATAATTTGAAAAAACAAGAAACACAACAAATTAGAAAATAATTTTAACCTTTATGCAATTTTGCTCTATAAACAAAAAATGAATATGACTGAATTGACACACTTGTCATTGTAAAGACATTTGTCGGTGATGTTTTCTGAGTTCTAAGTTTGCATACCAAAGTTGAAAGTAGTTGTAAATTGTGCGTAGCATGAATATTTGCATGAATAGATGAAAATTTGTTATCTAAATAAAACTGTAGTCGTCCAGCCAGTCGCTGATCGAAAAGGTACGATATTTACCTCATTAAATAAGAGAGTCAATATTTTTCAGAAATCTGATAAAAAAGACGAGTATAAAAAACGACTATCGGCTAATCAGGATATAATACGAAACCGTTTGAGAAATCAATCTATTCCCAACAAAAACAAATAGATACCGACAACAAGGGCAAATAGAGGCGTTCCAGTTATAGACCGATAATCCCAGCCTGTCGCCAATGCATTACACTCAAGTGTTTACATATCTATCCACACGTCACTAATGCACTAGACTAGACGATTAGGAGAAAAAAGGAAAAGAAAATCGTTCCAATTACTATGTAAACAAACGGAAATTAGATGAACTTTACTTTTCATGAATATTCAAATTAGATCCAACAACGGCGTCCCATAATATAATGCGCCATGTAGTAACCACTTAATGTCATCGTTGCCTAAACAATTCAGTTGATCGAAGATTTTTTTGGTCGATCTGGCGTCTGTTTCCGCTGACTATGTTCCTTCACTTCACTGTGTAAATCAGAAAATGTTAATCGCGATGTCTTACAAAACATTACTTTAAATTCTGCACGCAAGACAACAAAACAATGATAAATGCAAACTTTTTATGGACATAAACGTATTCGGAGAACAGTCTTTAGAGCAGTTTGAGATTTGCCTTTTATGGCATTGCTTAATTTTGTTTTTGTACATTTCAAAAAAAAGAGAGTATGGCATGTGTGTAAACGACATGGGCTGCATTACGTCATATTTGTTTATACTATAACAAGTGTTTTGTGTAAACTACAACACATGTACTGAATACAAGCATATTTAACAGTTGTAGCACAAATAGTAAATAACATATAATAAAGAATATTTAAAAAATAAGACGGTTTCAAGGTGAAAGCAACAAAACAGAGTTAAAACCTGAAATAGCCAATGTAGGTTATGCGTTCATGCAACACAAGTTTTACAAGGAAGTACAACATGTGATAATAATAAAAAATATATATGTGGTAATGTAGTCTTTAACAAATGAACAAATATTGGTAGTTTCAAATTACAAACACATCAAAACAAAATAAACCTGTTTTGACAATGTTTATCAACACTCCCTCTGAATATTAATGAACCGAATTATTAACAAAATGAATAGCGTTAGACAAGTTGAAGACAAAATTAAAATGAGGACGTATTTAAGCATTCTTAGCAAAATTGTCGAAAGGTCAGTTAGCGATCCTTGAAAATGTGTTAAACTCGTAATACTTTAGTCGCGTGCACTATTTTAGCGACATCGATTGTTTTTGCTAATCTTTGATGAGCATAGAGATACAAAAGTAGAAGAATCAGTAATTTAAGCTGTGGACCAAAGAATTTCAGAATTATTCAAGCGTTTTGGATAACTCACATAAAGCAGAAGCAGTCTGCCTGCTATGCGAAGAAAAAGCTCCGGCGATGACATGATTGTCAAGAGCGTGACGTCGACGAGGTCACCGTGACTCGAGCAACGAACACAAGTGTTTCTAGCTGAAGTCGCACTTGTACTGAATGGGCTACTGCGCCAGACTTTACATTTGTTAAAACTCTATTTTGTTGATTTTAAAACAATGGTTTTTTGAGGAAAATGTAGAGTAATGCAAATTTCGAAACTTCCTGTCAAGGGTAAAGGCCAAAAGTTAATTTTTAAACATTTGCAGTAGGATTAGATTCAACAGACGATGTTCTTTCAACCGTGCCACAATATGTCGTAATATCTTCGAGATCTACTTCGTCGCAAGGCCTTATAACCACAGCTATGCACATGTGTAACACTTAACCGATGCTCCAACTTAACTAACCACGACAACATTTGACATGCCGCATATGAATTAGACAGTCACGTTTTGCCTTTACGCTCATTTTTACAAGAAAAATACATTGATGAATAAAGTAAACAGTGTCTATTGTATACAGCTTCATAGAGACTGTGGCCTCTAAATCTTACGGCACACGAAATTTGAATTAAGATAAGATAGTACTAACCTTGGTTATCTCGAAGTTATGATCTCACACTCAAATATGTTAAAAAAATACCCGAGAAGAAACGGACGTCGACATTTAGTCAAGAACGTTGAAAAATGCAGGTGACTCAATAATGAATCAATATACATAGAAAGCCAAGAGTGACGATGTGTTTAACGTAAAAAAGTTATTAGTAAAGGTGAACAGAATTTAAAAGGAAATAGGATAAAAATCTTATACATATATATCGCCTTTATCGGCATGTAAAGTCAATACATAATACATACGTACATGGTTCTGTTGATCGCCGAGTATGCCGACTATTGAAGGATTTTGTTCGCTATGGGAATCCCTTCGAACATCAGTTATTTCATAGCCTTTGTGATTATCCGCTTCATTGGATTGCACATTGTCATCACATTTATGTCCATTAACTTTGACTTCATCAGTGGAACTATTCAAATCGTCTAAACAATTCTCTGATGTATTATCAGTATCAATATTGACATTTACTTTTTTCACCTCGGTATTAACAGTTTCGTTGACAGGAATTTTAGAAGTTTTTGAATCTTCGATTCTTTCAACAACAGTTTCCTCTTCGGAATCACCAAAATCACCATCAGTGAATTCTTCGCCGCTCTCCTCTTCACTGTTCACTGGTGTCGCCAGTTTTGACTGATTGCCCATTATTGTTAACGTCACTATCTATTGCTCATATACCAAGAATTTTCCACACGCACTGTTTTCAAATTCCCTCATTTGTTGATCGTCAACAACCCGACCTATTGCGAACGAGGTTGCATCGTTTGAACCGCTTCAATAGAAAGGAAGGACGTAGGTAATTTTTGCACTGCGTTCTTCAACTGCACTGTGTAGAACGTGACAAAATAAATCGCAATTCATAACTTTATCTGTAATCTTATCAATATTTTCCACTTTAGTACTAGTCGTTGCTTGACCAACATACATTTGTTTTACTTTTATCCGTAACTTATAAAATATTGTCACTAATTTATTTATCAACAGTGGAAAAAACAGTGTTAAACACTTATCCCAAACAGGTTTATTTATAAACAATGCCAATAACAATTGTACATATACGTTTATATTATGTATGAAAATATGAACAAAGGTATTAATTTTACATTTCGCAAATGTTATTAATTAGTTAGGGGTACGACACACGTGCGGTTGCGATGGTGTCCCCGACCGACTGTCAGCTTTGCTTGGGCTTAAGGCACCACGCCACACCGTGCTGTGCGTAATGTACACTATCATTTTCGTAATCGCATCGCGCCGTTAGATGTTAGGTTACTACTTTTAAACACGTGGAAGCGGGAGGCAGAGTACAAGACGATGTTAAAAAAATAAACGATGTAAATTAAACTACCGGATTCCCGATTTTAGGTCAAAAATCATAACAATAGACTTACACTGATCTTTCAAACCCGCATACATATACAAATCCATTCTGTTATTTCTTAGTGACACTTAAAAAATTAAAAAAAAGATTCATTTTGAAATTAGAGAAGCCCAAAAAGCCTAGTTCGATCACATTTTCAGAAATATCTTCGACGTACAGACACAGAGCTCTGTTAGTTTTAAAAGATATACAGGACAAAACGACGATTAACTTCATTCATGTAACATTTCTCAGTGACTTGTTTCTCTTACTCTCAGTAGCGTCAATTAATAATCGCTCGACGCTTTCAAAAGTTATGTGTCCGCCGCCTAAACGTGTCGAGTTAAAAACGGTGAATCACTGTAACTAAACACAAACCTTCCCCATTCGTCGTTAAGACTGGTGATGAATAGTGATTTCATTAATGTGCATTGTTATGGTGCCTAGTTCCTTTTATGCAAACATACGTTTATAGAGTAATTCTTTATGGGTGAAGCGAACTAACTAATAATGAATGGCCACTTTTAGCCAATGTAGAATTATCTATTTAGTTAAGATTTTACTTGATACGAAATTATGCTAAGGCCAAATTCTTTCTTTATTTAAGTCTTACATATTTTTCAAGATCAAGAGTCAAGATTGACCGATTTTAAATATCAGTATAATAATATACCAGACGACATACCGTCAATTAAAGGAACCAGGAGCAATCAATGAAACAACATTAGATCTTTCTGAAAATATTAATTATTTTACCTAATTTTCTTTCTCTATTTAAATATACCACCAATAACAAGAGAAGAAAATTCTGAATAAAATCTTAAGTACAAAAATAAAAAGTCATTTTTGGTAATCTTAACACGTGGGTATATAATATCATCTCAAATTTTAGTGTTCAGATTGATATAGCGTATTATAATGTCATGATAAAGTGAACATAATAAGATGATGTTCACACTGTAAAATATTTACTACACAATACATATGGTATGTCAACGTCACGTAATAAAATCGACTTTTATTTTACTTACATAACAAACCTATAAGAGAATTGTATATAAAAGTTGCTTTTTCATAATTATTATTTTTAGAACATTATTGATAAACTTATCGCTGTCAAACTTAGCCAGAACGTTTCTGAAGGAGTTTTCTTTTCAGTCTCTTGTCACTTGCCAATTACCAAATACCACTCGTAATTCGTTATCGATTAACCGAAGATTTTTCTCTCGTAATGCAAGTCACATGCATGCATCGAATTACAAGAAATATCGTCCAACTGCAATTTGTAATTGCTCGTTTATGGAGTATTCATATCTACAGACACGTAGCGCGTACAGCGTGTACCAGCACAAACAATAGATATCATTTCGTTACATATTTTTTTATAGGCATATATTCGCATCTGCGCAGATACGCTACGCTCGCGCCTGTTAGACGTAAGTACGCCTATACAAAATGTATGTAATATTTTTTATGTATATGTTGTACACGCCACCTGTTGCATATATGAATACTCCTTTATTGTTTCTGTAATTTATACTGTCAATTGTTATCAAACGCATAAACAACGTTTGTCACAGAGTTATCTTTTTATATAAAAAGTAGGTAATATAATGCAATTCTGATAATATTCTTTCAATCTACACTTCTATCTCAATGTTCGTATTTTCCAGAATTTTCTCAGATATTTTTTAACTTTTAAGTATTTTTAAGATTCCGTACCTTATAAGCATATGCGTACACACTGCATTCACTAAACTTATCACTGATTTCAATTTTGACTATACCTAAACCACGATACATATATTAATAAAACTCGCCTGGCGACGCCTTGAGCCCGAGGTCCGCCCTCTTTACGAGGTAAAAAAAAACGCCAATTCATTGAAATGTTACAAAATAATCACAAATAGCTCATTGGTGTGACTAAAATTGTAGTGAAGCTAACATAAGGAAAAATGACTTAAAAAGCCATTAATGTGCTCGTCCTTCTATCCATCGCGAACTAAACTTAGGGATATATCTTGCTTCCCCAATGTTTTGCACCCATTAATATTTTTAAAATATTGCTAGAAGAATTAAAGGGACAAATTAACAAATTGGGTACTCAAACTCGACGTGACCATTCGCCCTTTATCTGAGAAGATAATCTGAAAATGACACAAAAGTACTAGAATCGTACAGATTTCCAAAAAGGTTCAGATTAGTTTTTCGGTGCCCGAGTCAGACTCGCCTTTGCCCGGATTTAAACATTTTTAGTGTGGAGCACCAAAAATAAATAAGTTTATAGAGCTACTAAATAGCAATACCATACATTGACAATAACTGTACAGTAGATAACATAATATGGTTGTGACATTGAAACAAAGGAAGAACGTATTTCGCAACAAATATAATTGTTATCGTCAGGAAGCTTGTCGTCATACTGCTATAAATACCTATGTACCTTTTTTGATAACGCTAGAGATACCTGAATAAGGTATCCAGACCATTGGGAGTGAGACTGGGTTATATACGGCTTCTATCCACTAAAACATCTGCGGTAGCCGTCCTCCACGCGGACGCGTTGTCGAGGGGTTCTGGTACCTCCTACGAAACACACGGGAGCGGATCTCAGGCTGTGCTGAAGGAGCGCCAGAGCTCCCCTGTATCCTAATAGTACCACGACAACATTGACCACACGCGCTATGGTCCTTCTCAAAATGACATGGTTGGACGACCGGAGCCCCCATTACGATCGGTTACGATTTAGAAAACCCCTTTTGTCGCCTCTTACGATAGGCGATGTGCAAGATGCACCCCTTTTTTATATCATGTGTAAAATGCAGCTCGTTTTTATATCATGTGCAAATTGCAGCTCTTTTTTTATATCATGTGGAAGATGCACCTCTTTTTTATATCAATTGCAAGATGCATCTCTTTTTTATATCATGTGCAAGATGCACCTCTTTTGTTATATTATGTTGAAGATGGACCTCTTTTTTATATCAATTGCAAGATACACCTCTTTTTCGTATTATTTTTCTTTTTTATATTATTTTTAATCTATCTATCTATATAAATAAAAATGAATCGTTGAAATGTATGTACGCGCATAACTTCCAAACGACTGCACCAAATTAGATAATTCTTTTTTTTTATGTTCGTTATTGTCAGGACAACGTTTGTATAAAAAAAAATTAAAAAAAAAAATTTAAAATCTATAATATGAGAAGAGTGAGTGAGTGAATGAGACAGAAGACTGCGAGAGAATATATTGACAAAACATTGACAGATTAGTGGAATAAGAACGGGAAGGTTTGTGTATATGTGCCGTCATTATAAATCGAATATGGCGGATGTTCCACAATAGGAAATTACTTTTTTGTTTAACACCAACAATATGGGTATTAAATGAAATGTATTACGCAGGGGAAGGTTTGTGTATATGTGACGTCATCGTACATCCAATATAGCGGATGTTCCACAATACATACAGTTGTGCTCATTCCAAGAATACCACTAATGCCAACTGACTTTCCTTTTGAATTTAAACGTCTCCAGTTTCCAGTGCGTCTTGCATTCGCAATGACAATTAATAAATCCCAAGGCCAATCGTTAGAAGTGTGTGGAATAAATCTTGAATTACCGTGTTTTTCGCATGGGCAGTTGTACGTTGCGTGCTCAAGAGTCGGAAAACCATCGGCACTATTTGTTTTCTCTCCAGAAGGAAAAACGAAAAATATTGTACATTACAAAGCATTACAATAGATATGTTGTAAATATTTAAATACTATACTTTATTGTTTGACGCAATATAAACAATATGAATTTACCGGAAGTGTTACATTTCTTTAGTCCACGACTATACGCTACCTATGTGATGCTGAGGCGGGTATAATCAGTAGATAGTCTGAAATTCAGAAATTTTGAAAATATTTACGGAAAGAAGGCGGTACGAAGTTCGCCGGGTCAGCTAGTGTAGAATATAATTCAAAATATTTGTCATTTTTTACTACGATTTTGTAATGTATTATTTTGGTAGCTACGGAATAAATCGGTCGTGTCTGGTTCTCTTGCTTTCTTTCCATTATCCCTGACTCTGTTCTCATACAGTCCCTTATAGGCGGTAAGCACCATAGCCTTTGGATAGTCTCTCAATTAGCGACTTGTCACCGTGCCAACTTTCGAGTTTGTATGTTACGTAATTTCTGAGAAAATCAGCCATGAGCGATCATATAAGGGTTCTGTTTTAACTTTCAAGGTTCAGAAACCAAAAAAATATAATCTAGCCTTTGTACGTCATCAGTAATCATATAATCAGTTTGTACAAAATGAGGCTTGCAATAACAGTTAATAAGCTTATAGCAATCAAGTTTAGTTAGGCTTCTTTCGAAGGATTAATTGGAGATTAACAAAGTGAACTAAACACAGTATATTATAATGACAGTTGTGTAAGTCATTAAAGCGACGGGCGAAGGCGAATCTGTAATTTGAAGACATATTTACACAACAATAATCTTGAATTCAAACACCAAAGCTAGACTACTGCTGAGAATCGATGTAAATACTAAATCTTGGGGATACTTGCAAATTAAAAATGTTGGAATACCAACCAGTCTTTTCAAAAGGCATTAATACAAAATTTTTTTTTGTATTTTTTGCCCACATTTTTCGCATTTTCAAAAATGGTTTTGGCGAAAGTAGCACCATCTAATTCTATTATTATTTATTAAGCAACTTCACTGGTTAGTAACAATTAAAAAAAATTATTTAAATAGACAAAAAAATATTTTCATTTCTAAAAATCCTGGCAATATATACCCCGAATATATTGAAGTTTAGCAACTTACAGGATATAAATACGACCTAACGACCTGCCCCGGCTTCACGCGGGGACTTGATCACAAAAAGTCTATATATATATCTACCCAATAGACTAAATTTTAATGTGTTATACATGATATAAACCTTATTCGACAAACATTCTAAGTGATGGTGAGAACCACATCGAAATCGACATAGAAGTTATCATCAGCAAACGTGGAATGAGACTTTTTTCATACTATTTAGAGATTAACGTCAATGTATAACAAACGCGCTGCTAATCCTGGACAAAGGTACAAGGACGTTACGGACAACTGTCCTGCACAAAGCGATACTATAATAAAATTATATGTTCTTATAATACACAGTATGCAATAGTATGTAAATATGACGTACATATTTACTAGAAAATATTTTAAAAGAGTAAGGTCCTTTTGGAAATCTGTACATCGCGATGTGCTACTAAATATTACAATTAATTATTATTAGAAAATATTTATTTCGTTTAAAGACATTAATGAAACGATATTATAATAAGAAAATAACCTATTCCAATAAGACTATTACTGCAAATAAACTTGTTTCATTGCACTTTTACTAAAGCAGTTCTCAATAAAGTAATTCAACCTATTCAACGATATCCCAACGAGGATATGATATCATCACTTGTAGTCACTTAACGAAGAAACTTTATATTTATTCGACATTATATTATATAAGTACGGAGAGGAATATAATTAAGAAAATTTTTTTAATGACACGAGAAATTAAAAAAATATTATAATGTTCCAGTCCAAAATTACTCATAAAAATGGTTTTTTTACATTAATTAATTAATGGTTAATAAAACGGATCTTTTAAACACAAATGCACTAAAGATATGCGTGCACCGCTAACCGTACGCGGAAAAAATAAGGAGATAACTGCCACGCGACCGTTCGTCTAGTACTGATGTAAAAACTATGTATTGCTATTTAGATCGAACGGGATCGATGGACAATGACAGTGATGCGCACGCGTCGACAAGGGTCGGTTCGAAAACGGTAAAACATTACTTAAATCTAGTTCAAAAAAAAAATTTCAATAGTACTGTGACCGCTCCATAGTTAAAAAAAATACAGCCAGAAAGTCGATGAGGTCCATTGTCTTTGGCAAAGCATTAAGTGAAATCGAAATAAAATAAAAGTGAATGTTTTCGAACGCAACCCTACATAAATACCGTGACATTTGTAACGCATCTGCAGCGCTGAACAGCCGCCAACGCACGCGATATGCGTTTTCGTAATACTAAAAGGTGAATGATCGATGATTGTTACTTTAACATAATAATGACAAATTATAATAAGAATTAATGGAAAAAATAAAGTATCTAAACATTTATGCAAACACTAGCTTCGCTTCGCTCGCGCAACGAACGCAAAATGCAAAGCAAATTATATGTATTGTACATAAATATATATCTCCACGCTGTATCCCTAACGGGGTAGTCAGAGAGGACGGAATATGTATTGTGTATTTATAATATTGGTGCTCTACCGTGGTTACGCAGTTTACGCTTGAAGCTCGCGCAGAAATCTTAATGTTTAAGAAACTTTATTCTCATTAAGAATTACATTCACTTACATGAGAACATTATAATACATAAAAAAGAAATACAACATTGGGTGAACGTATAAAATAAACGCAGTTTGTTTCTCTTTTTTTTTAAGTAGAAATAGTGGGTAGATATAAAAATTGTCGCCTCATTACTATCGAAACCAACGAGTACATAACATCAAAAAAAAACACAGAGGCAAAGAAATTGGAAACGGCTAAGGTGTATAATGTACAAAGTATATTAAAGTGATTTTGAATCTTTAATGTCAATCGGTAATTTATTATACAGTTTTGTTCCTTCATAAACAAGACTCTTTTTTCCGTAATTCGTGCGTGGTATGTGCAATTTTAAATCATTTGCATGTCTCAACATAATTTTAGGCGATTGCATTTTTTTTGTAAAACTTATTTGTGTGTGTAAGTCTTTATTCAGGATTTTTCTTATTAATATACATGCTTGATACATATAAGTTTGTTTAATATTTAATAATTTAGTATCCTTGAACATTTTATGCGTAGGTGTTAAAAAACCTAAATGAAATAGAACCTTTACTAATTTTAATTTATATTATTAATCTTACACTTTGATTTACAATATCTGTGTGTAAAATATTAGTAGTGTTATGTACACATTATTTTATATCACTGAAGAACTTAGTATTGAAATTGGAGAAAATTTTGAGTATGGGTATCGACGCCTTAAAGACTTTGATTACAATCACAGGTCAAATCTTAAAAAATACAAAGCTAGGATAGTGAAAGGTCTCTTGATAGTTTGTGTAATGTAGGGGGCCGCTAAGAAAGAATTTTAGGAAATTTGTATTTTAAGACGGAAAAGGGGGAGTTGAACCTTGTATAAGACTGCGATTTCGTCAGCTTTTTTTATTTTTAAAATAGCATATGGTTCTTCCCCAGAATTCGAGCTACTTCATACCAAATTTCATTGCAACCAGATGAACGGTATGGTAGCCCATAAAATATGAACAAACAAACATTGATTATTATATATTAGACTACCGACCCGCTCCGGCTTCGCAAGGGTGCATGGAGATACTAATTCCTGGTATCGGTCTAAATACCTTTCCAAACTCCACATAATTTGTATCCATTTTTTTAAACATTGGTTATAGAAGGCTATCCGTATAATACAGACATATGCCATCGGTGACTTTTTTGTAATCCTAATAAAGAGGAACAGCATTTTCGATGAAAGCTCTCAGTCGGCTTGAGTTTTTCCGACATCTTGAACTATTATCGTCACATTTCAACAAATTAACACAAAACAATATTAAACAATGTTAAACCTTCCTCTTGAATCACTCTATTTATTGATGAAAACCATTAAAATTCGTTGCGTAGTTTAAAAGATCTAAGCGTACAGAGGGACATACGGCGGGAAGCGACTTTGTTTTATACTATATATAAATAGATGTAATACGGCTGTGAAATTAAGATTTTTCTATTTCCTACACTACCCAGGCTTAAACGAACAAAAACCACAAAAAACCAAAATATTTATCTGTTCGTTCGATTTGAATTACATTTCCATGTAAAAATTCTGTACAGAGAAGTAATCTGGATTCTCGCGAGATCTTATTTACAGATTCCTCGCGATGTCGCGACCCCGATTAGTCGCGGGTAATAAAATAAGCTGTAGAAAATTCGAGATCACATTGTCACTGATTACGATAGGTACAGCTCACAGTAAGTCTTTATTTGTCTCTTTGAGTACCAACCTCCCCGACAATAGCAAATAAGTAAATGCTTTCAATTTCCTTATTAATCATAAGTAAGTATACATAACTTACCGAGATGGAATAGAGCCTTCCACTTATTTATTAAAGCACCAGATTTGGAGTATTTGCTAAAATTTTAAAGTGAATACAAAGGTTTTATAAGTGAACTGTAAATTGATTCAATAATCTGTAACCAAAGGGGTCTTAAGACATCGTTACCAAGCCGTATTAAATCCAAACGTCTTGCCGCGTGGGCTACACACAACAGCTTCAATTGTCGTGTCTCTGGTAATAAAACGGCTGTTACTAATCGAACAATAAACTACATGACATTTATATACGACTGTATACGACATTTTAGCTTCCCTTTGTGTAGGAACGCATAGGAGAAAGTTTGGTATCAGACGACAGCCATTCGCGAAGGATGCATGCGGACTCATAACCGAATTAGTAGTCTAATAAAAGGATAACTGGTTTAGTAGTTACATAACGATTATAAACAGAAGGAAATTTTGGCCGACGACTTTATTCGCCTGAATTATAGAGCAGACATTTCCTTCTTATACAACAAGAATAATAAATGAGTATAAAATGGAATCTCCTTTGTGCCTGTCCAAAACACCGCATTATAAACACCTACATTCTCTTCCTGCCTGCAACACCCTACCAGAGCTACCTATTTAATACACAATTATTATTAATGTAAATGGAATAAAAACATACTCACTGTAAAATCAAACTTCAAGCCAGTTTGACAAAATAATAAAAGCAGGGAGGAAGTGCGTTATTTTAGCTAATTAATATCTCATCAAAAACAAAAAATGTAAAAAATGCCAAGTCTCGCAACGCAGTTCTTCCACTACAAAAAGTTCTGAGATCTCATGTAAAAACAAGTCAGTTATTTTAGTTAGCATCTATGGAAGCACCTATTCAACAACTTTGTTATAAATTGTTATCTAATCAATTACCTATCAACATTTATAGTGACCGTATCAATATAAGATGTCTATATTTCTATAATAAATATAATGACTTTGCAATCGCACGGCAAGCGGCAACATAATAACTAATAACATAAGAATAATCTACTATTTAAACTACTCCTAATCCAACACAGTGCTAACAGGCCTAAATTATCTAAACAATATCAATTTTATGTAAACCAAATAATATCAGTAAATACATAAGTAAGCCTTTCAATATAAGCCTCATCAAACCAATAATAGCAATATAAGTATAGCGTTTCGGGGCACATCCGAACAGCATGTGGGCGCTCGCAGCATTTAATGAATAATGAATTCGGGGTTTTTCATTTTTTCCTTCCTTTATAGGCTAAACGCTAATTAAAATTCAAAATTTGAAGTTTGTGAGACTGCTAGAAGTACCTTAAAACTTTGATGATCGGTGAGTGTGTCAGTGACAAAATTAAGGCAATTTAAGGCAATTTGACTTGCAATGGTTTTTAAACTACAGGTGGTTTTTAAACCAAGGTTCAAAATGAATGTAATTTAGAAATATATCTAGTTGTATTATATTATGATTATAACCAATCTAAATTTATTCTGTTAATTGAGTAATTTCCTGAGGAACTTTGTTATAAAAACGAATGCAGTTAACCAAAAATGAAATATTTGACTTATGTAATTTAAATTTTGGAACCTTCATTCTTTTCCATATTTCAGAGGCATTCTTACCTATACGAGTATATAAAGTTAAATCATTAGTTGGAAAGCATTCACATGTAGCCAAATCATATCAAACTGGTTGGCACTAGATTAACAAAGTATTTATGGGCGAGCTCGAAGCGACGGAAGCCCTGATTTAATTTTTGGTTTAACTAAAGCCAGATAGTAGGCTACTAATGTGACCTTGAACGCGTCTAGCGCTGAGAGTTTCGGTTCTATATTCTTATTTTTAATTATTCTTATACCCTTAGCCGATTATGATTAATTTGATACATTCAGAGTTCAATGACATCTTTTATTGAAAATAGCGTAACGATATACATCGTAATCCCAGTTTTACAAATAATAATGAAATCCGCATTCAAAAATAATACATTACAAACAGTTTATTTGTACAGTTAGCATCAGAAGCAGTTTATTAAAATAAATTCTTAAAAAAAGAAACTAAATCTAGACTACTTAATTAACGAAAACTTGTAAACAAAATAAGTCTAATTTATTGAATTCATTGCAGGAGTCAGAGGGTCTTTACTACTTGCGCTTGCTTATGGTTAAGACTCCGCTCTATATTACATTTTTTTAAATGTGTTATGTCTTTTTGAAATGGTTTTCTCAAGCTCTTGAATTTGATACCCATTATGATGGAATTCCACGACATTTCTTTTAATCCTTGACTTTATGTCATACTACAGACGCTATATTGAAAATTTTCAAAAATTAACCTAGCTTATGTCATGTATAAGTTGAGGCGAATCAAATGATACCTCATACGTTGAAATTCGTTATGTGGTTTCGGCTTTAGTATAAGAGAACAGATGAACATACATAGATACAAACATACGACACTGCTAAAGTCATAAGTCTTCAACCAATTGGCTCCCAAGCAATGAATATGGACAGAAAAAGAAGTTCTGCCACGAGACGAGACGCCAAAAGTTCCATTAAAATGGCGTTAATTTCGTCCCTGTAGCACAGTATATTTACAATTGAAACAATTGGAAATTTCAGCGCATTTTTAGGATCCAGTCCACCAAAAATTCTCGCGATTTATAAAGCAAATACAATAACTAACTTGTAAATTTTAACAAAACAGTTTGTTCATGATACCCTATATTCAATATAGCCAGCCTATGACAAAACTGATTTAGAGTGAGACTAAGGACGTCACGATTTCATAATTTTTATAGATAAATAATAACAGACACATAAGAACCTCCTACTTCTGCAATCAATGTTCACAACCAACGAATTCAGAAAATAAATTTTACCTATGACGAAAAAAATTAAGTTTTTTTTTTTATAAAAGAGGAGGCAAACGAGCAAGCGGGTCACCTGATGGAGAGACCACCACTGCCCATAGACACCCGCAACATCCGGGGAATCACGGATGTGTTGCCGGCTCTTAGGAAAATAAGGAAAGGAGTGGGAGGGGGAGATGGGCCACCGGCAAAGTGTGTGCTTATCACCACACGATAGAAGTGAAAATTTATATTGCGATATTTTAATTTTAAAATATACATAATATATACGAGCACCCTTGATGTCGACTGGAGCCGAGTAGTGTCACTGATTCGAGGATGATGGTTCAGTCTCGGTCACTGTTCAGTAAGAGCGCGAGGTGCGCCTAAAGAGTTTTCACTTCGATATTTAAATTTTTGTGAAATAGTTTGATATTGTTAATAATAATAACAGTCGGAAAAATTTAACCTTATTGTTTATTGCTATTTAGAAAAGTATGAAGGTAAAAGTAGTAACGTGTCAGCTACTTATTGTGAACCATAATCATGACGTTTCTGCGATATTTTTATTGGTCAAATACTTTTGGTGCTGACTGTACAATATAAAAATGAGATAATTAATGATAATTACGAATGTGTTATTGGGCTTACCTACAGACAACCAATTGTTTTTTATATTTGTCTGATTACCGGTTTCTTTAAAGTACTTGTTACTGAAAAATTGCCGAATGTATTATTTGAATGCGGATTACGGTGTATTAAAGACTTGGGTCCTAGTTACTAAATAGGGTGTAATATACTATTAACATCATCTTCATTATATGGAGTCAGTGTCGTTGAACTTTGAATGTACAAAGATGACTGACTACGCGTATTAGATATTAAGACATAGGTACTTATTAATATATGTTTTCTGTAATCCGCGAGGAGTCCTGGACAATAATTAATAATTCCTGTAAAATGTTACAATAAAATCTGTATTTATGGTTGTGGATGCCGCATTAGTTCCGCTAAATATAAGATAACAAATAAAATAATAACAAAATTAATTAGTTTTAAAATACAAGCATTTTTAATAAGTGTTTTCTTTCCCTCCCCCTATCGCAAATTCAGTTTTAGTAGATATTATTCACGTTGATGTACAAGAACAAAACTGAAATATTTTTATTCCAAAAATGAAAATTAGCTACTCACCATTTTAGGCCTAACATGGCAGACAATCGATCGTGCAGACTCCTCATCAGTGCTGCTCTCCAAACAGTCAGAAAGAGACGGCGAACGTCGCGGACCCCACGACTTCGGGACCTTATCAGAGGTTGGGGTCGAAGGGGACACCAACGGAGGAGGCAACCGAGGCCCTTGACCTCTCCACCACGACACCAAAGCTGGCGCCACACCGACCACCATCGCCAAGCCAAGACGAACCATCATAACTTACAGCGATACACAAAAAACGTCCATCTACAGAAGCATAATTCACTGTCACCGCACAAGGAAGTGTCTAGCGACGCATTGTTTTAAATAAAAACTTCTATTTTCGATCGATGCAGTCTCAAAGCGGCACTTTCACGCTTCACGCAATACTTGTATGTCACCGAAACCGGTAAGCCGCCTACGAATTATCCTAAGTGAAACGTACACGTGTAAAAACGCTGACGAGAAAACGATACGGTTCGTATCAACAGGGATCCTTCACGAATAAAAATTCAGCACGAATTGATTCGAACAATGCGAATTAACACATCACAAAAGTAATTACGAATAATGACATGCAATCTGTGAGTCTACGTTTCACGCGCGACTGGTTATTGCATCGAACGAAACGCCTAGAGCAGAACGAGCGTCCGGCAAAAAGTTGAATACAACGCCGAAATCGGAATGGTAAAAATTGGAACGGCGTGCACCATAAAACCGTGTTCTCCCGCGCCCGCAGACGGACAAGTGGCGGTCGTTGACGCTGGAGCCCCCCTCCGCCAGCCGCCCAAGGCTCCCCTCCATTCCGCCCAAAAGGAGCAACCCCCATCGTCTCGTGTTCGGAGGACACGCGAAATTATTGTTCACAGAAAGAATTTACCGAAGAAATTTCTTCCCTATTATCTTTTTCAATTCAAAGGCTGTACCGTTCATTTTCCAGGAAACTTAAAACATTTCAATTGATCTACATATAATCTTAAAGCTTGATAAGGTGATAAAATCGACGGTAAAGGAAGCCTTGCATAAGCAAATAACGTCTTTACAAATAAACATTTGCTTGAAGACAACTCGGCACGTACAAACGAGGTGAAAAGATGACTAAAACCACAGTAAAACGAAAAGTTTCGTAACAATCTGACGAAGAAACGTAACATAGTGAAATAAATTGACATGTTAGGTGATATTTTACAACCTTTCCATATTAAAAATATTAACCAAATACGATTGATGTCATTAATGAATCGGCTGAGTATCAAATATACACTATGCACATTGCAAATACAAATCTCCTTTCTTAAAATGTTTATAGCAATCTTGTTATGTTATGTAATAAATAGGCTTTCACTAATATGGAGATAAGAAGCAGCTATAAGGGGTATGAAAGATATATTTGGCATTAGTTCGATAACATGTAAAATACTTAGATTGCTTAGTAGGTAACATGAAAAGTTTTGAAAAACTTTTGTATTGCCTGTGCGGTGTTTTATACTCGTCTTTGTATAGATTCCGATCCCACAAAAAATATAAAATGGTTTTTTCAAATCCTGTTGCCTCCAAATATTCTCGCGAATATATTTATTCTTAGATTTTATTATATTTTTAGATTTAATACCTACCTCAAGCAGCGTTGTACAAAAAATATGGGAGATTGCATAAGCCACAATTGGGAGGTGACTGGAGGTGGGGCGACAGACAGATCGATGTTGGTTCTGACGTCAAAGCCTAGACTAGCCCAGTCTGCACGAAGAGTGGCTATTAACAGTGTTATGTGCATATATGTATACAGCTATAAAACCTACCTCTGTTTCCAGGCATAATTTGAACATTTATAATGGACGGTTTTTCTGCATCTTGAAATATGTCTCCTACAAGCGAAGACATATGATTTATAATTCCCGAGAGCTATTAAAAGCACTGATGGGTGGGTCATTTGAACGTGTCATAAATTATAAAAGTAGATTCAGGTTTTCCATCACAACTTCTAAAAAAGGTTTAAAAAAATGTATTTACTATAAAACGTGAATCAAACTCAATATCGCAAGTCAGAATTTCATGTTTTTGTAATTGTATAAAATAACGCTTTTTACTTTACATTAATTACATGGTTTTCAACTTCCCATGGCACTGAAACGCTCGAAATGTTAAGAATTATGATGTTTAATAGTTTAGGAATATTTAATATATTTTCTCCAAAAAATAACTTGACCGCACTAATATTTGTTAATTACTAAAATAAGACGCATTAACTACCCTACCGCACCAATGGTACAGTCGATCTGAATAATTATTGATTACTATAATAAATAGGCACTGAAACGCTCGAAATGTTAAGAATTATGATGTTTAATAGTTTAGGAATATTTAATATATTTTCTCCAAAAAATAACTTGACCGCACTAATATTTGTTAATTACTAAAATAAGACGCATTAACTACCCTACCGCACCAATGGTACAGTCGATCTGAATAATTATTGATTACTATAATAAATAGGCACTGAAACGCTCGAAATGTTAAGAATTATGATGTTTAATAGTTTAGGAATATTTAATATATTTTCTCCAAAAAATAACTTGACCGCACTAATATTTGTTAATTACTAAAATAAGACGCATTAACTACCCTACCGCACCAATGGTACAGTCGATCTGAATAATTATTGATTACTATAATAAATAGGCACTGAAACGCTCGAAATGTTAAGAATTATGATGTTTAATAGTTTAGGAATATTTAATATATTTTCTCCAAAAAATAACTTGACCGCACTAATATTTGTTAATTACTAAAATAAGACGCATTAACTACCCTACCGCACCAATGGTATAGTCGATCTGAATAATTATTGATTACTATAATAAATACATGCATATCCTCTTTATTAAAATAATAATGTGAAATATGGGTTAAATGGAAAATATATAGAATAAGTGAATTAAAGTTTATATATTTATGGCGTGGACTTTCGAGGTATAGAAGATGTGAGTTGGATGTGGAGATGCGAGTAGCAACTGGCAATAAAATCAGTGGTCTGTCGCTGTCTGTCCGCATTACTTAGAAGTGTAAATATAATATCTAAAGAACAATGGTAATTTTAGACCTGACGTCTTTTAAAGGGTCTCTGAAAATTATTAGTATATGGAGAAGTGTGTTATTTTTTGGTAATTCAAATACAACCCAACTACAATACAACAATATAATATCAAAAATGAATATTTATCCTAGACAGGACCATGTTAAAAAGATATCAATGTTTTTTATTCGTCATTCATATCTTAAGGTTTTTAAGGATTATATCTTCTGAACGCAACTCGATGCTTTATTTACGTTTCACAGTTATTAACATACAACCTGTTCATTACGGAGAATTAAGAAAGGCGTTTAATTAGCCTTTCTTTGAAATTGAGCACTCTTTTATTATTATCAGATTCAGTAATAGGAACATATAATTGTTTGCTCGAGTGGAGGTGTTTTATTTCCTTTCTGTATTAAAATATATAAAAGCTCATGTTAGACGTTGGATTCATTTTTGCAAAACAGAACGTCAACGTGTCAGACTATGAAATGTCAAAACGCGACGCCATCGAGCTTTTGTGCCTTTACTGCCTTTACAACGTACTGTGCTATTTCGGATTTCATTTTATTTTTGTGACGTTTACATGGTTTTATGGACTGTGATATCTACCCTTTGTGACGTCAACCTTGTGCATGCGACTTCTGGACACCGATTTCGCCTTTGTTATCGGATTTACGTGTTTTGACCAAAGTCAAAAATATTTTTGACGATATCTTAAAATTGTCGCCGCGTAGAAAAAAAAATTACGTGATGACTTTTACTATGCTTAGGCCTAGCAGACACATTATAAACGATTCTTAGACGTCGACACTGGAAGTCAGGTCCACGCTAGTATGGAGTTTGGCCGATGTTCTTTGCTGTAATGGCCATCCACGATGCGGTGTTGGTGCGAACTTTATTGTACAATAATGAACTAGTGAGGCGTGGATATGCCCAAAACCGAGTGAACGTTAGATAAATGTAGTGGCAATGAGTGATGGAAAATGTGTAAGGGAAATGATGAGATTTGTGGAAGCCAAAAAGTCTGTAAGGAGACCGCGACACTTAGCACTCTCCGGCTACCCCGTTAGAGACACATTATGAGGATATTTATCGGGTGATTAGTTATACTTTATATACAGAAGCTAAGTACATATACATATATACATATCATGGCTTAGGTTCTCACACCGCGTAAGTTAAAACTCACATTTACAGAAGAGCAAAAAAAAACCGTCAATTTAAAAAGGGGGTTGTAATTAAGATTTTAGATGTATTTTATACGAAAATTCATTTTATCCTTCACTTTCAATCATTTTATCATTTTGAGTTACGCGGTTTTAGAACTTAAACGACGATATGTCAACGGAGGCTGAAACTAGGACACAGATCGATCGCGGAGAGCAACGACTAACAATTCTCGCAACGATTTCCGAGATTTCGTTTATTCTTTATTGTAATGGGATATAAGAAAAAAATTACTACTACTTAAATCCTTTGAACGATAGAAGAATTATTTTTATTTAATAAGAATGCTTTTTTGCGGTACCTACTCATACATGGAAATTAATTGAAAATAAAATTGTTTGTTATACACATACAATGTACGAAATTTGTATGGATTCATAAAAAAAGAAATTTGTATGGAGTAAAAGTATCTTCATAAGTCAACCTTGGTTTTCCTTGGTTTCTGCTAACTCTCACGTTCGTTCTGTAAATTTTTTTCGCCGGTCTTTCATCACTCATTCTTTCCATGTGACTGAAGCATCTAAGCATTCCTTTCTTCATTTTAACAATAACACTGTCATTCAACCCTGTCATACTGCGTATCTCTTCATTAGTTATTTTATCCACAAGGGTGACACCGTGCATATTTCTAAGAGATCGCATTTCTACTGCATTTATCTTATTTTCATTTGATTTCGGGCATATCCAGACTTCACTACCGTAAAATAAAGTATCAATTAATTCCACAGTTTAATTCGTATTATTTAAAAACAGAGATATACCCAAAATTTGTAACCTTATATGCTATCGCTGAACTCATAACAAAAATTTGTCGGAAAATATAGTTATGTATTCACTTCACACATAAATATTATATTTATCATAAAGCTAATGTCTATCCCATTAATATATTCGACATAGACGACCTCGAAGACGCAGTGGTTTAGATGTTGCACCCAAGCGCAGAAGATTCTGGGTTCGATTCCCGGTCGGGTTAATTTAGGAAAGAAACTTTTCTAGATTGTCTCGGGTCTGGGTGTATTGGGAACGCCCCTAGTAGTCGTTGTCCGGTTCCCATAGCACAGGGAATGCACTAGTTTGAGCGCAGATAATTAGTGTGTATTGTCTGGCGTATTTATTGTAATTATTTATTACTATTAAAATATTTTTTAATATTCCAACATTTTTACCTACTTTAGTGGTTGTAAGCACTATTGGATGTCCAAGGAACAATTTTGTTATTCTTTGAGTTTTTGTTATTCGATTTTATAATAATTCCGGTTCATAAAAGTACTTTGCTCAGCACTGATTTATAAATATATAAATTATTATCTATCATTTTGTGTTATTAAGTAAATAAGTGAATAAAAAAAATTGACAAACTAACGGACCAACACAAAAAAAATTGATCAACCCACGTACTTAAAAAGACGCCTTTGAGTCTAGATATGGTCTAGATACATACATAAATATTCAGAAAGAACTAATTATTTTTTTATTCACGAAATAAAAAGCAACACTGCCTTGTTTTGTGTGGTAGCCTAGTTAGATTGAAGTAGGTGATAAGAAATACAAAAGAAAACGATAAAAAAATAATACATCTACCTCGACCTATTTCCACTGACGTATGATGATGTGTACGTGATTATTTAAACTAAAGTAAGAAGATAACAATTATATACAACAGCACATAATAATAAAAATGGAGAAATAAGTACACAATTACTCACTACAATATGTATAGTAATAAAGGTTTAAACAAAAAGTCTGTTTGTAAACGTACCCTGTAAAACTACTGAATCGAATTTAATGGAGTTTTCAGAAAAACATAAGGCTTACATTTGAATTTCTTGAGTCAGTGGACAGAGTAAAAGTAAATTTAAGGAAAATAAAAAAAATTGGGACGCAAACATTCATTAGTTAATATTTTGTATTTCAATTCTGGGTTTAGGTTACCAATTTACGAATATGTACCTTTCAAGTCAGGCGGTGTAAAGATACATACATACATATCTTCACGCTGTATCCCTAATGTGGGGTTTACACGGGTGACTATAGCCGCACGATTTTTGCCGCGCGGCGAAAATCGACCGTCTAAATGGCAATTCGGCTAGGTCGCAAGTGACTAAAGCCGCAAGCCCCAAAGTTGGGTAGCATCCGACTTTGGCCGCACGGCGACTGGCCGCATGCGGCTGGTGACTAAAATCGACCGTGTAAACGATCAGTTGCAGGCGATCGCCCGCCGCATGAAGGAGTGTTTCGCGCACGTTATTCCACTACCGCGATTCTACGTACAGATCGTTTGGTTAAACAACCATGAATAAAAATAATACCATACAGGTTTTGAAATCCATCCACGTACCCAAAATTTACGTTTTCTTTTTTCCTTTAGTTTCTTCTTCTCTCTTTGTTCTTCAAGCAATTCTTGAATAATTGAATAACTAACTATTTCAATTCCGGTATGATCACCTATTCTGCTCAACATTATCGAAGGAAATGACCGAGCCGCATGCGACTTTAGTCACCTGTGTAAATGTTCTAGCGATGCAGCTTGGTGAGGCGATTTGTGAAGCAACTAGCCGCACGGCGAAAATCGACCCGTGTAAACCCCTCTTAACGGAGTAGTCAGAGAGGACGGAGCGCCCAAGAGTCGCTATCCTTACATACTTCCTTCGCTTCCTCAAATCTCATCATGTAAAGATGATACGGAATAAATCGACTATGACATAAGGAAAGACGTACAGACAGACGGACAGACGGACAAGAGGGTTTCGTTTTATGCACTAAGGCTAAGGAACTCCAAAGACAACATCGCTACATATTCCTGTGGTCTGCGCGTACCAAATACTTCGATGAAATACATAGCCAAGTAATAATAAATTACTATGCAATTCTTTAGATGGGAGGTGCATCTTTGTTTCAAACAGAAAGTTCCTGAAGTCCCTGATTCCATTCCACATAGGCAAAGTTATCTAAATTGTCGCTACGCTACCGATAATTGTCCGGTAATGATGAGCTCAGTACTTAAAACCTCTGGGAATAGGTACATTCTCGCCAAATATCAATACCAATAAATTAATATATTTTAAAATGTAAGCAGTGGTACTTCTCCATACTGCGAGATCACCAACTATCCTTATGAATAAAGATTTTTAGACATCGAGCTATTAGTTAAACGGTGTGTCAATGGTAATAAGAATGATAAATTTGGATCCAAATGAGATATCACAACTAGTTTCGATGAAAGAGTAGGGAGAGTTGACATTTAACAATTAAATGATTTTGATCCCACTTTGTGTTGGTCGAATAGATCCTTACTTAATCCCCGTCAAGACCAATTAGGAGACGAATTATCTAAATTGTTTTGGATACTGGATGTGACTATTGTACCTACAAACTAAATGCTTAGATCGGGCCCGTACAATTGATGTGGTTGTTTAGTGTTTAGAATTTGGAAATTTAAAGATTCATAACAGATATACATTTTAGCGAATATTAGGCAAGTGAATCGCTTCACTATGAATGATAAAACACTTCGGTCAAAGATTAAGAGTGCAATGTGGTCGAATGGATTACTCGAGACTCATGACCCACATTTCCGTGCATCGATGTACGAGTATATCTATAATACTGATATTTTAATTGTGAAAGTATATCTGTCTATTACGTTTTCACGTCGGAAGCGCTGAATTTTGATGGTTACAGAGACAACTTGAACTTTGAGGAAAGACATAGACCGTTTTTTTAATTGTATGCGAATAAGGAACAACGCGAAGTCGTCAACTACAATTAGTAAAATAATATTTTAAACTGAAAAATGTTATTGTATTTAAATACTATTTTTGAATACTTAAAACATCACTTATTACAATTTAATCGGCTGTTTTCCGCGATTTCGTCCGTGTTTTTTTTTTATTCCAACTTTGACACCCCTATTCATCCCGTTAGGAACTGACTTTTCAAAATTAAAATGAAAAAATATGTGGTCAATTAATTAATTAACAGATTCTTGGCACAAAGTTTTGGGTTACAAAACATTCTTATTTTCTCTGTACTAACTTCGACATACATTTTCAACTCCCTAGGGGTTGAATTGTGCACATCAAGTTTCTAGAACCAACGGTTTGGACTGCCTATTGACATAACAGTTAGTTAGCCAATGAACCAGTCCCTTCTTTTATAAAAATTATACATTTGTTAAAAAACCGTAGGTATATCCAATCCCAAAGGGGCATATAGCTACGAGTAGATATCCCAGACATTACTCAAAAAAAAAACAAGAAAATCATAATATTCATAAAAATAAATGTGTTAGTGAAATTTAAAATACACGTTTTTAAAACCCAATTACTTCAAATAACAAATTTTTAAAATGTGACAGCACCGTCGTTATCTGCGGCAGTTTAAATATTTCATTTTCTTAAAAGTTTTTTTTACTAATCTGAAAAGGATTACATAAAAAGAATCGAACATGTCGAAATCTACTAAATAATACCTTTCTGGATCGGGCAGTTTGTTTTACATATATACTAAATAAAGAGAGAGCGGATTTTGTGTTTGTTTATATGTGGAGGACAATCTTCGGAACCACTGCACATATTTGAATAATTCTTTCACCATTTGAAAGGTACATTATTTATTTCAGATGGACATACGTTATACGTTTATTATGTATTCAACCAAGACAAAGTCGGAACGCGCAGCTAGTGCTGTACAAAAGTATGCACAATATGTATTATACTAATTTATAGCCCTGGTCGTAATCAAACGTCTCGTCCTCCCTAATCAAAAAATGAGTACGTCCCTGCTCAAAAATTATGTTTTAATAAATAACATTGGATGTAGAGTACACTTAGAGATGCTGAAATACCAAAACGCGGTTGTTTAATTAGTCATAAATCATGCAGAACGGACATGATTGACGACCGAATATTAACTGGCGAAAATTATACGTACGCAGTGGAATCAACATAACTGGGTTTAGGTATGGGCAACTCAGGAAAATACCTCACCCCAACTCAGTAACTCAAGCGCATCCGCAGCAAAATGTTAAGCTACTCCAATGTTATCCCCATAGATATCCTTTTATTGTAAACTCAAATAAGGCGTTATTATAACCTGGCTCCTTTAAATTCTTAGGTCATTCAATTTCGGTCATAAAGGGGAGGGGAGGAGAGGGGGATAGTAGAGTCGAGTAAAATATAGAGAGCTCCCAAATCATTGTATGGTATCTATAGAACAAGCCTCTCGCTTTTTTTGGGCATGGAGAAGACAAACGGACTAAAAGTCACACCCAACTGAGGCCCAGCGCCATTTCAAGTCCTTCATCAGGGTAGAGCGAGAGTGTCTTTCGGCGCCCTTTGGTTGAGCCTTTTAAATCAAATAAATTGCATTTTAGTTTACAATATTAAATATATTATTTTTTAAATCAACTTTTATTGCAAAAATTAACACTTATTGAATCAACACCTATTGTTCACTCAAAATTTTTACTCGCATTTGGCATTTCGGTACCTCTTGCCACGTAGCGCCTAGAGTGACCGATTCTCTTGCTCTTTGGACAGCGCTACTGAGTCCCAAGGAGATTTACAATTTCAAGGAAAAAATCAAATAAAATTTCAAATGCATTAGCAGCCCTGAGGGCTAAAATATTGAGCCTCTTGTGCCAAAAATCTCACCGATTTATTATCTAGCTAGCTCTAGCATGTTACAATATACTGACTTCATATAATAGCTTCGTGTCCGCCAGACAATAGATAAAAAATGTAAAAACTAGCACAATGTCGGTGCACGTCCTCTCTTTTAAAACCTGCCTATTATACGTTTTGTTATAATAACAATGCATTCCGCGGCAATTACTCATAAGGTAAAGCGATGTCCTTGCGAGCTGCAATGATAGGAAACAAAAATATAACCGCGAAAGGTCTAACTGATGGCTGAAATAGCGTGAGGTAGCGAGTCTATTTCAGAACTGCGACGTTTTGTTTCGAGTTGCTATCCACAGAGTGTGCGTTAGTAAAAATAAACTCGCGTCGCGCGAGTCGGTTAGGGTTGTCGAACGAATACGAATACATTTCCTAACGGGATTCCTTAAAAAGGCACATAGTCTTGTGGGTGGTAGGACCTTTTGCGGGGACGCTACCACTATCTTGCTTGCTAATTCTGTCGCCTAACAGTAGTACCTGAGCTGTAGTGTTCCGGTAAGTAGGGTACGACAGCCAGTGACATTTTCTGGCCAAGAGGCACGATATCTTAATCCTCACTATTTTGCTTGCTAATTCTGTCGCCTAACAGTAGTAACTGAGCTGTAGTGTTCCGGTAAGTAGGGTACGACAGCCAGTGACATTTTCTGGTCAAGAGGCACGATATCTTAATCCTCACTATCTTGCTTGCTAATTCTGTCGCCTAACGGTAGTACCTGAGCTGTAGTGTTCCGGTAAGGAGGGTACGACAGCCAGTGACATTTTCTGGCCAAGAGGCACGATATCTTAATCCTCAGAGATGCCAAAGCATTTGTAAACTGTAGTGCCCTTGTTCCCGTGATATTATAAAGATCCGTGGTCCTCAATCCACTTGCCATCAAGGTGACTTTTTGCTCATTTGTCCTCTCATCTATACTTACTACTATATAAATCTGTAACGTCCGTAGGTAGCGTCTGTCAATTACAATTTTTTTGTCAAATTTTGTGATAATATTCATTTTATGACTTACTGACTTCAATTCTATCGTTTTTTAAATTTTTATGTGTCTGTCTGTATGTCCTTTTATAACTAATGAACGGCTTGATCGATCTTGATGAAAATTGGTATATAGTAAGAACATGTGTTTGCGGAAATGATAAGGCTTTTTTTTATCGGTAATCTTTAAATACAAATACAATACAAAGATTCTTTAGTACAAATGTTTTTTTATGAGGTGAATACATATTGGGCAGCCTCTTCACTAGGCAAAGCCTGTATCGAGGAAGCCAAAAACTAAAAAAAGGTCTCACAGCTATGATTGTCTGGTGATAGTAAAGTTTAACAAACATCATTATGCTTGTAGCAATACAGAACAAAAAAGAAAAACTTAAAATAATATATACAGAGGTTCCAAAACAAAGTATTGAGGGATATTGTCAATGCCCTTTGGTATATTAGGAACGAGGACATTCATAGAGACCTGGAAGTTGAACTCGTACGAGAACTTATAAAAAAAATAGCAGAAGCACACGAAATACGGCTACATTGTCATGTGAATGTCGAGGTAATCCAGCTCCTCGATACCACACTGCTAGTAAGAAGACTAAAAAAAACTAAACCTTTTTGAGTTAGTGTAGTTAATTAAATTAGTGATAACAGTGAAAGTGCTGCATAAGACACAAGAACATATTTAGTGACTTATTAAATGTTAATGAAAACCTAAGAGACACCAGTGGGTGAAATTAAGGACTGTAATTTATTTTAGTTTAGATTAAGTTAAAAGAAAATTGCTCATTAGACTTTATGAAAGAGCTAGATTGCAAAAGTATACACTAAAAAAAAATATATATAAAACCATTAGAAAAATAAAATACAATATCTGAGGAATATTACGCTTCAGCATGTCACCCTCAATTAGTCTTCTGTTTCATTATATTATGTTAATGAAGCAAGCCATTTATGTATTACAGCTTTCCTTCCAACACAGTCTTATCTTTAATATTGCATATTTTGACAACTTTGTTATAAATGAATGTTCTAACGAAACAACCAAAACCACCTGCGAATTTCGTGTTTATTAATGGAACGGTCAGTCGACAAACCCTGCGGATCTACTCTTAAGGGATTGAAATGAAGGATGAAACTGAATAAATGATACAGAGATAGCATGTGCCCGGAGACAAACCTAGGCTAAATGTAGGCTTTTTTAAAAAAAAGCTTTGTATACATATACATGTAACCTAACTAAATCCGGGAAAGCTACGGAAAAAATTTCCGCGTGGTTGAAGTCGCGAATACAGCTATAATATATATATATATTAATATATAATACAGTAATTTTAATGTAAGGAACTTGTAGCTTGTAGCCCAGCGGCTATCAATTTATCACTTTCATTATTACATTATAAAAGTAGTATTATTAATTATAATATCTGAAAGCATACCATATTCTATCAATTGTTTAGCAACAACACTAAGAAAGCAAACAGTTACACTTCGAGGAAACATGGAATAATTATTATTTCCGGATGTAAAATCGAGTTTGTTAAGCGGCATGTAAAAATAACGTAAACTATATTTATCCAATTTAAACGAAATAAAAAACGTATGAAAGGTATTGTACAGTACGTGACAGCCCTAGCTCAATCCTTGCACGCATATAATTATATTATTACTCGTTTTACAGTGAATCAACTGAAGAAAAAAAACGAACATAATAAGTTAATTACAGATATTACAATGCATATACTATAAAATAGCAAACTGCAAGCTTAGATTTTTGTTTGAATGCGGAAGTTTATTCTAATTCAGTCTTATTTTACTACGGTCGGTCTATTAGCAGGTGCAACATAGAACACAGTGCAACAATTGAAACAAAATTAGGACAAAATTCAAAGAAAATATTTTCCATTCATTTTATTATATCGCTAACGTTGCTTTAATGATGCTTTTATTTTAAAAATTAGAATAGTCTTTTAAACATGAACCCCGTAGTGAGTGACAAACATGACTATAAAAAATTATTTCATAAAATAGGGTTTGCTTGGATAAAAATATGACTTGTTTTATTAGAATAAATTCATTGACAACACAAAATACAGGTTTCTAGTACCTGACAAGATCATTAGGAACAGCCACTGCTGTCCAATTTCCATTTTACTCTTTCAACATGACATGTGGTCAGTCTATCATCAAATTAGGATACCTCAAGAAGTGTGACGTAGAGTTCTTTGGCCTTTGTATAAAAAAATCAGTCGATTGCAAAAACTTTCAAGAAAAAGGTGCTGGCTTTGTGTCCTCTAAAAAAATTTGCTCATAGCGATTAGCGACATTTCAAAGATAGGAATGTGATGCGTGAAAGATACCTTATAGCGACATCTGGAGAATACATATAATACTGTATTTCTTACGGTAAAATAGAAAATGGAATTTCATGTTGTTTGTAATTACTAATTATCTAAAGAGCTATCGTAATTTGTTCTATTAAGTGTGTTAATAGAACAAATTACGATAGCTCTAGAGTCTAGAGCACATAAAGTAATGAATTAAAAAAATTTTTGTATATTAAGTTTATAGGAATAACATATCGTATTTGTTTTCTTTTTTTTCTTCTCTTTTAAAAATTTTTACTCGACTACGGGGAACCAAAAAGAAGGGTTATGATTTTATCATTCTACTTTAAAATTTTCAAAAACCTGAACAAAAAATGTAAAGCGATTCTGCAAATGCTTTATCTAGAAGTTATAACCCCAAAATAATTTAAATAAAAAGTAAGTTTAAAAACTAAAACCCGACTACTGAAAAATCACGCTCAAAAAAGTATGAAACAAGAAAATATTCTCATCTTATCATCGTTACGTACGAACTATTCAATGTTTATAGACTATTGAATAAACAACACACGTAATATATTTTAATGTATTTAATACATAGACATAGTGATGCTTTTAAAATGAGAATATTTTCTTGTTTCATAATGTTTCATTTAGATCATGATTTTTCAGTGGTCGGGTTTTTAACTTTAGCAATCGTTTGTATTACAATATACAATATTTATTTTGGGCCTTTGAGATGAGGTGAAAGGTATATTAGACTCTGAAACTATTAAGATTGTAATTTCAGTCTTTTGCGACATATCTCTTGAGATACAAGCATAAAGTATGCGAATGAAGCTATTTACAAAGAAATTGTACCATCATTATTACCAAAATATTTTTTCCAATTGTACGCACGTTGGCACACTGGGTTTTTGAAGTACAAACTCCGCTCAGCGGCTATCGAACTGCAAGACATTATTATCAGTGCGGTGTTCGAAGCAGGTGAGTTAATTACTTTCGTAATTTATAATTATCGACAGGTTACAAAAGTCTAGATAAAATAACTTTCAAACGTTGCAACGTTACTCACAAATTTCAATTATTATTAATATTAACAGTTTCGAATCTTTCTGTTGGATTTAAAATATTATATCTGCAAACATATGTAAGTGGAAGTAATAATATACTCTTTGATTAATATGCTCTTTTTTCAACCGCTTAATAATCATTTAAAAAACATTTTACATCACCCCTCCTGAAAAGTCCTATTTCTCATCGCATCTCAAATGATAAATGTTACAACTTACAAGTAACAATATTATTACAGTAAATAACGAAATTTAAATCTCTACTCGTATTTTAAATAACATGACTGGCCCGTGGTGCGATAGGTCATACCACCTACCTTTCAAATTCGGGCCTAGAATTTGATCCTGACCAAATTAAATAAGTAGCAGTTAACGAAACGAACTTTTCATATTATAGTCTGGGTTTTATAACTATATAATTAATAACTGGTATTAATTTATACGGTACTCATTCACATAGGTGCTTAGTGCTTATTTTGGGGTCACGCATTGCGTTTGGAGATATATTTTAAAAATCTAAAATTGTAACCGTTTGCAGTTTGTCAGTTCGAGAATGAGAATTCAGCGGCAGTGACGGGCAGGGTTATTACCTAAAAATTTGCAGACAGCGACAGCCACGCGATCACTGCGCGACCGGTGACTAATTGAAATAAAAAATTGTTATCAGGTATGACGATCGCGTATCTATCATTGTATGACCGTAAAATGCACTTTTCGCTGTAGATTTAGAGCCACTATACAAATTACATTACACGAATTCTCGTTTCGACAGCAGATATCGCGTGATATTGCCTGTCGCATGCTGTCTGCAAGTTATGTTAATATGTGGCCCGAATTCCAATGGACTACGGTCGCGAATTCATGCCAATACAAATCCATACATTTTCCTTAAAAAAAAAGTTACAATGGTAGCACAAAAATTTCTCCAAATTTTCAGGATGAACAGAACATTCGGGCGCAACAAAATTACATTAATGTATTCTTGAAATAAAGCTGTATGTTACACGTTGCAATGTTTTTAAACTTTCACGACTTGTACACATCTTACAATATTTATTCACAAGTCTATGTCGCGTTTATACTTTAATTAGCCTTAAAGTATAAACGCGACATAGACCCGTGAATAAATATTGTAAAAAAACACGTTGCGGTCTACACGCAGAAGTGCACCTGTAACTCGATCAGTGTCTTTTCGAAAAACTGTTCGAAAGTGCCTCGGCACAGCGCGAAATACATTCCGTAGAAGATCTCATAGCCCCTCGACAGCGCGCCGAGGGTGATCAGTTATCAGAAATTTCATTGAGTAAAAGTCTAAGCCCCGCGAAGCCTAGTCTCTCGCCAAGGACGCTGGGTACGTGTGTTCACTGTTCAGGTTTCTCCTGCTTTATCAAAAAAAGGTACACCTGTGCAGTATCCAGAGACCGTAACGTTTGAAAAAGGTGCACCTGTGCAGTAACCGTAACGTTTAAGGCCGACTAAATTGTTCAGGCTGACAGATCGTAAAACAGAACTACACAGGGATGAGATGTCCCCTTTTCAAGTTTCTTATAAAAAATTAGGGGTAGCACTCCGTCCGTAAACTAAGGGATGAAAAAAAAATTCAGCACACATAAGCGTGTGTGCTGAAGCGGGTATCTTTATATAAGTTTATGGAAATGATATGGAGTTCAGAATGACTTTCTTAAGCCGAAAGATTCTGTGATATAAGCTTCGAAAGTTCTTTGTTGGTGATAAATTCTGAAAATCAGTTGATAATTTTTCATGGAAAATTGGAATTCATGGAAAATTCTGAAAAAATGCAAGATTGTTGAACTTATTAATTATTAAAAACGAGATCAACTAAAATTGATTCGAATAAGTTTTTCCTACGATCAAGTTCAAAAACTACAGAACATAGGCAGTTCTGTAGTTATTGAACTTGATCGTAGGAAAAACTGTTTTTTTCCAGTGTTATTGATCTATACTATATGATAATTATCTATATTATATTATTTTCACGCTGTATCCCTAGAGGACCTTACATGCTTCGTTCGCCTTGAGCAACGTTATAATGTAACATATATTTCCTGTCAATTAAATGAATATTGTTCATCCTGACTACGGAACCCTTCCTTGTCTGTCCCTTCCACACGGTTCTTTGAGTTTTTATTCATTTTAGCTAATTTGAAATACGTTCTTATGGTCATGACAGCAGTTATTAGACAAATAAATAGTTTTGCTGCTCTAAGAAATACTTTCTACTGTAAATAGTATGGAGTGTGGTGGTTGAAGCTCGAGAATTTAGTTTATTGCCAAAATAGAAATTAAATCGAGAGTCCAATTTTGTGCCAAAACTTGTAGATACCGGAAGTTCGGTCGGACTTATTTATATTTTGCTTAATTATTTGTGAAATCGTAATCAAATACAAATTACAAATATGTTGCTAACGGATAATCTTATCTACAGATAAGTGTTTCAATTGCTAAAAGATTAAACATGCCAGTATTTAATGTGCATTATAACATTGTAAGCTTGAATCTATTGGAACAAAAAAAGTGTCTATAAATAAAATAGTGAAACATTTTAAACCTTATTACGTTCTTCGAATTAAAAAGTAAGTATAACACTAATGACAAAGTTAATCCATATCGTATATGCGTTGCATTTCTAATATACAATTAACTTTTACTCGTAACTTCGCTTGTGTGGTAGGCAAGTGGAAAGTAAACAGAATTATTAAGTAGTTTTCGGTTGAAAGCAAAACGAACGAACAGTGTTTCGTTTTTATCATAATAAAACCTAACTGTTGCACTCGACTTCGTCAGCGTGGAATTAAAAAAAGAAGCCTATGTCCTTTCTTAAGGCTTCCCACAGCAAAGCGTGGCCGGACAAACTTAGTAAATAATAATTAATAATATTATGCATCACTATTTAAACCCGATTTAAGGATTTGACATCTCGCTTGCGCTTGAGCTTAAAAGTTGGTGCAAGCTACCTTGAGTGCAATTGCGCGACTAGCGTAAAACTTTTATAACCTCTGTTTACAGGTTATTTTAAATACACTGTTCTCAATTAATTACGTGTTTTACTACCCTTTTCTTTGGTACAATATTTAATTTGTTTTGACGTAGCCATCCTATGCGCGCGTAAACCAATCGGAGAAAGTGAAGACAGCGCCACTAGCGGCGTAAATTGAAACTGTTTAAGGGTGGCTTGCACTACTTAAACTCGATTTAAGGATTTTACATTTCGCTTACACCAACTATTAAGTAATTGGTCCAAGCGAGATGCCAAATCCTTAAATCGAGTTTAAATGGTGCAAGCTACCCTAAGTTATGCCCAGCCAGATAACGATGCAGTGAAGCATTTAGTTTGGTATATGGACAAACGTATCGCTCTTAACAATCCGTCTTTTCATCAGACAATATGACGGCTAGACAATAGGTCATTTTATGAAATAGTGGCATTTCACAAAATGTTCAGGTAACATCACGATCTGCCGAATTCTAGATATAACCAAATAAGATTTTTTTATTTATTTATTTTATCATGCTATTATGCATATTTTTAGTTGCCATAATCTGTCTCTGATTCTGATCTGAAACATTTAATTACATGAGAGTTGTTACGGGTTGATACCTTGCGATATCTGTATCATATATTTACTGAATAAAACCGCGTATTCTTGTATTATTATAATTTATTGTCATAAAACCTACAGTACTGTAAGAATTACAAAGTGGGGGAAAGAGACATAATGGCGGTGGCTGTGTTGCCACAACAGAATCCGTCCGTTTTTACTAACACAGATGTAGGCAACCCCTAACTAAGTAATAATTAATGTTAGGTTATACCTAAACGATCGCGTTCATTTACTCTCTTAGGCGTCACCTAGAGGTTACTGAAATACATCTTCATTCTAGGCAGTTCCTAATTCATTAAACATTTACTTTAGGCGAATCCTAAGTTTAGTGAAAACAGGCATAAAATTCACACGTAAAGAATTCCATAAGTGTGGCATTCGAATGGCTCAAGACTTGATCAAATTTCTTTATCTTTTCAAACTTGTACAAAGAAAAATTTTACCAGTAGAATATCACCCTCTGATGAAATAAATCTCTGAGAATCTATAAAACAACATCTTTCCTTGTAATTTTTTTGTAAATTACAAGTAAAGGATTATATTCCCTGACTTTTTCTAAAATTTGTGGGTTGATAATAATATGCATTAGTGTGTTTTTCAAGTTTCTATGTTACATAGTTGCTTAGAAAACCGTCTGATTGACGGACGAACTTGTGAGCAATTTTACAAGAGTTCCATTTCCTTCCTTAGAGTAAGGAACAATCTATACTATAATATTGTAAAGAGAGAGGACGAATTTTGTAAGTTTGTTTATATGTGGAGGGTCATCTCCGGAATCACTGCACCTATTTCAATAATTCTTTCACTATTTGAAAGGTACATTATTCCAGATGAGCATATATTACATATTTAACGGGGCCGAAGTCGGGACGGGTCACTAGTAAAGATTTGTAAGCAATACCAGACAAATAGACGTGTTTATTTTACGCCGAAAGCTTGTCTCCTTCCTCACATAGGGTACATTAATGAATAACCTTACCTCTCTGGCGATTTGGTCTAGCGCCTGCTCCTCTGCCGTCGCTTTAGTCTGTGTGCGCTGCCGCCGCGAAGGATCCATCTCTGCACTCTCGCTATACTTTCTGTTGAGAGAGATATTGACATAAAATATGTATGTACAATTGTACATATAATTTTTTATTAGTCTTGAGGCTACCAGATGGCAGAGGAACTCCAATAACGAATGGTTGTTAGCCCATTGCTTAAATAATTTTTAACTGGTCTAGCCCGTTGGTGCAGTAGCATATGCATCTGCTTTCCAAGCTAGGGTCCCGAGTTTGATCCCCGGTCAGGTCAATTTAGGAAACGAACTTTTCTAAATTGGCTTGGAGTCTGGGTGTTACTGGGAACTCCCCCAGAGTTCTTTCTGTGGTACCCATAGTACAAGCTTACTGCTTAGTTTGGAGTCACACAATCGGTGTAATTGTCTGGAGTATTATCTGGAGTGGAGTATAACTATTACTTATCTACTATCGCCTATCGATTGGCAAACTTTTACAACGTAGGGAAATAAACGGCTAGTAAATTATGTGTTTTTTCTGTCCCAAACTATTGTGGAAGCGTCATTATACCTATTATACATCTTCACGCTGTATCCCTAACGGAGTAGTCAGAAGACGGAGTTCCAAACTTAGCGGCCCTTACATGGGTAGTTCTCATGAAAATGTCATTTTCATAATCAGCACCCCGAGAAATCTAGAATATGACACCCATATTGATTTATCCAAAAAAGTAATATTCGCCATCTTGGATTTCAAAAGGAACGTCGTTCTCATAATGAGCACCCCGAGAAACCTAGAATATGACACCCATGGCAATTTAACTAAAAAAAACAAAATATTCAGATTTTCCAACTGCATACGCTATAGGTATACGAGCTCAGTACAAGCGCGTGGCGACGCGTCGTGCTTGTACTGACCTCGTATACCTATACGACGCGTTACCAAGTCGCCACGCCATTAAATGCCGGTCTGATCCGCCGCATAAGATGTTTTACTTCAAAATTTATTTAATTTGTAATTATTTTTCGAGAATTTGATTGTACCTATGTTACCAGAATTTGATAAAATAGTGGTCCCCAGAATATATGTATTTCAAAAATACATAGGGCTTAATATTATACGGTATGATAAAATTTTACCAAATTGGAAAATATGGTAAAATTAGGAATTTATATGAGCGAATGACGGATGAGCAAAAACTTCCCACATAATCTTACATCAGTATTGAATGTTTGCGTTAAATTAATACTCCCAAAAATCCATTTCACTGAATAAATAAAATTCAATTAAACATTCAATTAAATTACCGTCTTATTTCACGACATGAGGTAGTGATGATCAAAAATGTAACTCTTGAAGAATATTAATTAAACCTTTTGATAAAGGAACCTCTCACATGCTTAAGATGAATTTACTAATATTTAAAAATTAATAGTGCTACTTAGTATCAAAAACTAATAGAAGCATTAACATAATAAATTAAAGATGCGTTTAAAATAGGCTGTCAGTAAGAAAGATTTTTTTCCTTGAGACACACATAAAAAATAATTTATTAACTTCCTCTTTATTTTTATTGTTTTATAAAACTTCCAATTAGTGTTATTAAGTACTGTTGTGTTAAAAATCCGAAAACTTAAGTGTTTAAATCATGAATTTGGAATAGAGTAAGGGAATGATTTTCGGGACTTCAGCAATTTTTATAAATTTATTAACACATAATTCAGAAATTATAACTGACACTAGTAGCTACAGTCATGGAGCTTACGAAGAAATAATGGTTACCGATAGAAGGTGGCTACATTTTTGTCAAAAAGGACAGAAATAATGGGATATCGTGAGAACTACTCACATACTTCTTTTGCCTCCTCCAATCTCTTCACGCATTTTCGTCTAAGTATGCGGGAGCTTTTAACATTAATTGACATTTGACATATCTATTCAATATTTATAGGGTGCTCCTCTCTGACTACCCTGTTAGGGATATAGCGTGATGTTATGTATGTAATATGTATGTATTAATAAATGACTATATTAATGAATAAATAATTAGTGTCACTATGATAAGTAATAATAACATTAATATTTTTGGGAAGGACTAAAAATGAGATCACAGCTATCGCCAGGCCAGTCAGGGCAGTGCATGGGACATTATGTTAAAATGTTCAGCTGTAGGTATTTGTTAATATAAATTAAAGCTGTGAGTGTAGAGTTAGGCAGTTGTGATTCATACCAACTTATAGCTGATTTGACAAAATTAGTATTTAAATTAACACTACTAATTTTCTTTATAAAAAATTCAACCAAAGTGTTACTATATTTTACATTACTATAAAATAAATAGAACCACATAGTTTCACATATTTATAATACATTCTGTTAATTTATAATTCAAATATCTTACTTAAAGCAATGCATTGACGGAAGGGATTTTAATCTTTCTAAGTGATTACAAAACCTATGAAAGTAATTTGGTAACCTGATTCTTCCTTTCATTGACTTCATTTTACCAGTTGTGTTGCATGCACATGCTTGTATGGTGTAGAAGGTCTACTTGAAATTAATAATATATGTTTATAACTGTGTCACTTTAAAGGCAAATATGTGTAATCAGTAATCACACTATTTTTATTTGAATCATTTTGATGAAGTCAATTAGGAACTTAAAATAATATTCCACATATTTTCCTTCTTTATTTTAAATAACTTCAATGTTATAATGCATTTTGAAATCATTTGACTTTTTAATCATACTAAATAATATTCATATTATTTAACAATAAATGACAGACCCATTATTGCGGTAGTCAGTGAATTTGACTTCAAAGCCAAGGGACTTGGTGACTTTAGAATAAATCTAGCTAGGTTTATTTCTAATTAGACCAATTGGAAAACAAATTTTATAAATTGTCTTTAATCTGGGTGTTAATTAGTGCTCCCCTGTTTGCTGTACTCAAAAAATAAATATTCAAAATATATTATTTATAAAATCATAATATTCTGAAGGAAAGATGTTGCGATAAGAATGCAGATCTCTAGGTTAATATTATCTATGTTTAATGTGTGAATCGACCTTGTGTTACTATAATGTAGATTAATATGATATCTATTAGCCACTGCATGCCTATCACCATATTGTGGTTTTTGTAACAAGGTTATCAATTTACATAGTATAATCCTACATATTATACACTAAATATTGTACATACAAAAATCTATCAATACATAACTTAAGGATTTCATAAAAAACTAAACATTCTACAAATTATGATCACGGCACAGTACTTCTATTAGAAAATATTAATACCGTATGTACTTTATGCACAGATATTTTTTTTTCAATATGAAGAATATATGCCTGTGTTTTATGCTAACAATATTGTAATTAAACATTATACAACACAATATAAAAAGGAAAAAATAATATTTATGAACTGCATCAGTGTTCTCATTGGAATACAGGACACTTTCTTAATACTACAAAATTATCAGATCAATTTTAAGATATCAATTGTGATTTCAAATTATCTTACCCCATTTCAAAGTGAATGTAGACTTGTACATAAATATTGTATAAGTAATTGCACATGCACTGGAATGCTTAAATTAAAACCACATTACTATCTCGGAAACTTTAATTTTATAAACAATAGGTACGCATAAAAACGCACCGCCGTGGCGGATCAACTACCTCCTACTACCGGATCAGAGAGACCCTAATTAACATATTTATCTAGAACAGGCCAGCTATAACCTAATGGTTCGTTGCGCTTTTCCGCGTGGATGTTTTCACTAAACTCTGTAGAATAACTTGCAGGAAAACGGGTGGGCACAAAGCCAACATATTTTTTATGGGACACAATACAATGACATCATACTTACTAGACAGTTACAGATGTAAACACATTACTGCAACAGGCACTATATTGAGCTTTTGGTTATCAGTCACAAATACAACAAGAGATTAACTTTTAATTAACACACATACGCGAAGCTTGAAGAATAAATAAATTTTAGAATTAAGGGAGAACAATCCACTGCCTACACAAATTATACATAAAAATCAAGCTAATCAAAAGTGTGAGCAGTTATTTGGCACTGTAACGGATTCTTATTAAAATTAAGCAAATTTATTAAACAAAATGTATTAAATTGATCATAGTTATGTAGTTATTATAAAAATTAACTAAATAGCTAAAGGTAAAGCATAGACAAATAGACATGAGTATGACATGAATGCATGACATTGCCATTTAAAAAAATCTGTTGCGTTCAAGATGACATTTGACTTGTTAATTACTTTTAGGACTGCGTTCTACATTATTACATGATAGTTTTTTGTACTCGATTACTGTTGCGCGGATTGCGGGAGTTTACGGCGCTATGCAGTATTTTTTTTTTTTACTACATCGACTAAAAGAAACTACATATTGCTTTTTTTAAACTACTTCACTACCTGTTCAGTGGTTCTCTTATCACCTATGAACATTGTATATTATATATATTTTGTTATTACGTATAACTATATTTTACGTTAGTAACTAATTAATATGTGCCTGTATATTAGCATATTACATTGTAAAGTAGGTAATAAAATAAAACAAAAAATTATTAAAAAACATTTTAATTGAAAATGCACAAATAACATAATTGTGTCTTATTGCATACTTTACTATAAACTACGTACATTTTATTCACTTTTAGATTTAGGAACGTCGTCCTTGTGATAAAGAAACACGAAAGAAAATAGGAACACGCCAATCATCATAGAGAACGCACTCACATAGTATGGATATGCACTGGGGATGAATCTCTCATACTGTGTGTGTTGCAGAGGACGCACTGAAACCTGAAAGTAATAAAAATCAATGTAAAATTACGTTTAAACGTTAATAATTACAAATAAAACTGTGTATTATCATTCCTGTGTATTATGACTTCCTCAAAGTTACCGCTTAGAAAGCTGTCATTGCTTAGGGTGCGTGCAGACTGGCAGTATTACCTTTTTGCATAGCCAATCATGAACTACTTGTTGATGGATTATGTTATAACATTGTCATTACATACACAGCTTTCAAACTATTTTGAAGCTATGAAAATTACTTTTAATCAGATGAATAATTTTATAAATTAATAAATAATAGCAAACCTGAGTGGAATGATACAGCCTTGTGTATCCAATCCTATCATAATCCACCTTAAACTTGTACACACCCCACACATCTGGTACTTTGAACACTGCTTCATATACACCATTTGGCTTCTTTTGTAATGTTGTACGAATGAATGGGTCAATGCGGACAAACTCTAATTGTACATCATTGGCTTCGAATGGCTGCCATTTTCCATTTTTAAGCTCTTCAATTTCGATTCTGTAGACCTGAAAATTTGAATTTAAGGAAAAAATGATAAATAATAAGTAAACACTATTATGAATTTAAGATTGAAGATACCTTATTCTGATAATACAGTCAATTAATATGTTAAAACATTTAAAAAATTAATGCGATAATTAACACAGTAGCTATGTTTGACAAATAAATAAATAATAATATATAATCTTATACTAATATGGAAACCCAACTTTACGCTTAGCTATCATTAAACAAAAAAATTATGTTATGCATACCTAAATAAATACTTTTTTAACATTGTTTGAAGTAAAACGACCCCAAATTATTTTCGGGCATTTCAACAGATAAAAAATTATAATTACATTTTTTAAATTCATATAACAAGAACAAATCATGAGTATTTTTTATATTTGGCAACATTGCACATTCGGAAAATTATAGATACTAACCACATTATCAGTAATAGTGTAAGTGTCAGAACTCTTGGTCTCGTCCTCTTTATGATGATGTACTCGGCGCACTCGCAGCTGTCCATGGGAGCCAAATGCCCACTCCGTTATATGTATAGCCAATGCTTTGTTACCCGATAGATCTGATTTCACTTTGTCACCCTAATTGAGAATATAGTTTTGTGGTTAATGTTTACATATTATTTTTATTTTGCATGCATAATATCTAAACTATTAATTAACAGATAAAGCTATCTGTACATTGAAAATATTCTAGAATGATTGGGATAGACTTATTAGGACTCTTTTAACCGAAAATATCTTTAAAATATCCTCTTTTGAGTACAGAAAATTATAGAATTGATATAAATCTCCAAGTAACTTAATTCCAGTATTGTAATAAAGTTAATACGTAATAATATATCATTATACTAATTTAATTACAAAGGACTAATATTTAATTGGATTGGCTCTTGAAAGTATAAGTCTGAATGATATGTCTGTTTTGTAAAAAAACCTTTAATACAGGAGGATGTTGTAATAAAAGTTTTTTTTTTTGTATAAATTGCATAAAAAAGTCTATGAAAAGTTGATAGTGATTATTGTATACTATACTACTTTAATATTGTATAATTAGATAAAAATGATGTAACTTACATGAACTTTAGAGACAGGTGAGTTGAAAGCCTCATCAGAGAAGAAAAATAGTGAACCACTGAAGACGATGCGAGCATTGTTCCTAGCTTGCAGGGCTGCAATAAGTACTGTCTTACGACCAACGGCATGTGGATACTCTTTGACCTAATAGTAAAAATGTATGATCAAACTATGAATAAATAAAATATAATAAGAACTGTAGAATTATTTACTTTAATTGGAAATCATAAACAATTTGTACAATACATTTGTTTTTCATTTTTACGCTTAGTTTTTGAAACTGCATTTATATAATATATGCACTGAAAAATAATTTATTTTCATTACATAGAATACATAAACTTTATAGTTGAAATAATTACAAAAATCTATGAGTACATATACAAACAGTTTATGTAACGATAAAACTACAAATATTTATTTCTGAAAGCATTTATTTCAGAAATAAATAATTTTTTTGGGGATTTTTTTTAAGGAAATGTAACAGACAAACATTTCCATACTGAGTTCAACCCCTCCCTCCCTTTTGTAAGAGGAATGTTACAAAAATGTGAAACACGCATCACATTATTTTTAAAAATAAATCTTAATACTTCATAACCATATTCCATTCCATATAAAAGTTTTTTACAAAGTTCGATCCCCTTTTCACTCATAAAATGTAAATTTCTAAACATCCAACATCCGGTCCTAACAAGCCCCTACATTGCACATACTATCATCTTTATTAGTTTTTTAAGGAAGCATGTTGCAATTACTGCTTGTGTTTTTATACTTAATGAGGTGAATTATTAAGATGTGAGTGATAGAAATTGTTCTTTGATAGAAAACTTTCAAATAGTTTAATCAAATACCTAACACTGAATCTAGGATAGACTTCGAACCTAACCACCAGTCGTTTTTTGATAGAAAAGATTTCATAAAGCGAAACTTTGTTTTAGAAACTTGATTAATACCGAAAACATCATCTATACAGGTATAGTTTTGTCTGCCAAGAACTAGTTAACAATATTTGTTGTCAAAAAGGGAAGCAGTAGTTACTGTAAATGTTAACTGTTTTTGAGATTTTCTGATTACTAAGACTAAGACTACTATTACTAAGAAGCCCAGGAAGACCGACACTGATTTATGAAGATCAAATAGGCAGAGTGTTAGCCAACGGAAATGTCAAAAGCATTCGCATGGGGGAAGGAAGCGAAAGATGTAAGGACCGCAACGCTTGGGACTCCGTCTTCTCTGACTACTCCATTAGGGATACAGCGTAAAAATATGTGTGTACATATATATGATTACTAAGTCAGTGATTTAGTGGTATTTCACTTTTATCTATATTTAAAGATAAAAGAAGTTCTTACCTGGCTCTTAGGATTATAACTGTAAGCTGTACTGTCAGCTGTTAAAATAGGCAACACCAGGCTGTTGTCCTTGTCAAGAATTAAGCCAGTACCCTCAAACAACAATGGCTGAGTGTTTTTTGAGCCAACTATCATGGGTGCATTGATCAAGTTCTTAGGGGACACCACAATCCTTGTATGCTCTCCATCATCTGATATGTCATAGTTGAAGTGGTCTATTACAGCTGCAGACTCCTCATCCATCTGAAAATGAGGCATTAAATATTTTTATAATAGTGCTTACATATCCTTAAATCCTTCTTTAAGATTTCACAGCAGGTGCACAAATCATTATTAATTTTTTTTTTTTATTGTAATGTTTTCTAAATTAGTTCCAATGGCAATCTAATTAAGAAGCTTAGTTTTTTGTTCCTAGTCAGAGCCATACTGTAAATAAGGTATTTGAAATAAAACATATTTTTCAATCAAAATTATTCATGTTTCAAATTTTGCAAAGAGGATGTGAACTTACATATGCATTTCTTATTGTAACTGGAAAGGGCTTCAAAGTACAATTAAGATAATCTTTAACATCAACACTAGAATTAGTGGACTTACAAACAACAACATAGGCAATGCTTTACATTAACAATGGCTCATGTGTACACTTGATATATTATTAAGATGTCAATGATAGAATTTGTTTTTGATAGAAAACTAGATAGTTAAAAGAGTTTAAATATCTCATTACGTTAAAAAAAGAAGTTTTTGGGTATAAAATATTTAGTAAAATGAAATTGCCTTTGGAATTTGAATAATACCCAAAAACATTATCTATATATATGTATAGGCATAGTTTTGGTTCTCAAGAATTAGTTTGAATTCTTTATATTTCTCTTTGCTCTTCAGAATAGATAAACATAATAAATTACCTCAAATCCACATTCAGAAGAAATTTCCCTATAAATATCACCGGCAACGGCGTTGGCAGCCATTAGGAGGTTTCCTCCATCATCAATGAACTTAGTGATCGCCTCAGTATCAATCTGACCACCAAACTCCAACACCGACGGCGCGAATACTATGAGGTTCTTGTATAAGTATTCCCCATATTTAGATAGAACTAAATTGGCATCGTCAGCTAATTTAAAAGTAAGAGTGTAACCGCGATCTAAAAATCCGTATTGAACACGTTTTATTATTGAAGTTATATTATTGAACAGTTATTTTGTAAGTATTCTGGTTAAAATTCAAATATACTTATTATGTATACAAATATTAAGTGATTAAATATCTACATATTATCGAAGTTTTTTTAGATATAAAATTTACTAGGTACAACCGGCGCTATGTAACAAATCGATTGCTTACCTTGTAAAGATTTAAAGAATTGTGAATGAGTTTCTCTTATGTTCAGATTATCTACTAAAACTAACGTTTCTTGGTCAGCTACGACCAAAGAAATTTTTGCTATTAATACTAAAATAAAATATATTTTCATTATGTACGATTTTTCAATCATTTTCCTCTTAAACGCTGAAATGACAGTAATGACAAACGTGACGTGTCTCGAGCACTATTTTTTCTAAATATCGCGATTCTTAGGAAGCAAAGGGAACACAGTCAATTCAGCGACGTCTTCTATATGATTGCCGATGCATTAAAACAGAAGATAAAAAAACATATAGACTACGCCCTATATTCGATTTCATTCACAAGAGAAAGAGACAAAGTTATCCGGATGAAACGTAAAAGAAAGTGACAAAGCTATAGTATTTTCCATCATTTAGCGCATGCCGGTTTTTTAAGGTCAAGCACAATAATGTGCTACACAATACAGACTACGAAGCTAAATAATCTCGTCCGTATTAAGGCTACCAGCTTTTTAATACCACTTATTCCCATACAGTACGAAATATGTAAAGAGAAAATGCAGTGGGAAATTTATTATTTCTATAATTTCCAAAATAACGATGTACTGTGTGCGTGATGTGTGTGATGATAATATAATTAAAAAATAACACTCTTATATGATGAGTAATTGTAACCTAACCTAAGATGAATCCAGAAATCGAAAGTTAAGTCGAATGTTTATATCTAGCCTCCCTCCGACTCAACCGATTTAAGTGGGCAAAAGCTCAAATGAAAGAGCTTGTTTCATGGAGTGTTTTTAAAGTAAAACAAACCGCATGTCTTAATTACAACCAAGGATATAGAGAAAGAAAGCTATGAAAACATAAGAAATATACAGGAAAAAATTGCGTTAGAGTATAACTTAAGAAGGGTGAAAGTTAGTCTATTTCTACTGCTTAATGGCAAATCTGTGCATCAATACCTTTCATTTAAAAAGAAAATTAAGCAAATCGGCTAGATGGAATGGCCAAACGGACTCGTGATAGATTTCATAGATTTTTTAATATGCAGATTAGCCTTATTACCTACCTTTATAAATTTTAATTTCTTAAAAATTACATTTGCTGAGAAAAAAGTATTTTATTTTGTATTATTTAATTAGTATTTAAATTTAATCAGTTTAAAGAATTGCTTTCGATTTGTTATTTGATATAAATGCCACCTTTTATTTATCTGTTTACGCAGTATTTGTAAAGTAAAATAGAAAGGAATTATAATGCAGTAACATACTCGAGAAACAAACAGAACACAGAAATAAATGATATGAATTTTTAAATTTTTAGCTATTTTCCGTTCAAACTCTGTTTATGTTTAGTGGTTAGCTAGAGCTAAAAGCTAATAATATGTAATTAGCCTTTATTATAATAATTCCATGCTTTTCGCCACTTCTCACATTAGACATGTTTACACTTCTCACATTAAACAACAACGACTAAAAAATTGAGTTTTTGGTGGGATTTTATGGAGAGTAGTTGGTTGGTCGTTTATTTTAAAATTGTCTCTTGTAGACATTGTGATGTAAATTGGCGTAGTTTAGCGTCTCAAGTATTTACGCTGTCGTGCAATATGTGGAATAAATAAGTGCTTATTTTGTAGCGCGTGAAGTTAAGTGTTGGCAACCGAAACACTTTCAAAAATAAAATCCTTATTTATTTAATACAATTGCAATTATTTATAATATTTGTTGGGGGGCGAGCCTTCCACTCGTTATTTCTTCGTTCTCGCCGGTGCCCCAACTTTACTCGTAGAACAGTGAACTGTATTCACGACGTATTTGAAAGAAACACGAGAAACCAAAAGTAATAGTCTTGTATTTTACATGAACCAGTTTAACATATATATGTCGTACACATATATGTGACGCGAGGTGGATGAGCCCTTAACGACGTCTTCACTATGAATTCCTCTTTGAATTCCTCTTCTAAGGAGTCTTCTCTGTAGTCTTCTTAGAAGTTTCTTCTGATGTCTTCTCTCTTGAAAAGGCCTCAAACCGACTAAACAAAATCCCTCTTTGCTGTTAGCCCTAGTGGCTTTTACAGCGTCACAGGTCGCGGGTTGCCAGAGGCCAGCGGCGGATCTCTTTTTATAGCCGACGCGTAATGCGCTATTAGAGCGGGTTAGAACAATACCTCGCCCGCCTAATCACCCAATTACAAGCGCGCAATACGCGAGCCGCGGACCTCTGTAAACAGAGACGACACTATGTCTCTTTCTCGCTCGCTCACTATTTATTCATAAATTGCCTTTATCTATTTATTTATGCTTATCAAAACTAATACAATTGAGTCTTACTATTCATATTACTCTACGTTATGAATATAAAGATAAACACATGTTAATACCCTTTACAAATATAACACAAAGCTCGATATAAATACAAGGATGCTCAAAACGAATACAAAGATAAAGCGTGTAAACAAATTAACAACATTTCCCTTACTTAAACTAAATACTGACTAATAAAACAATAACAATACGGGAAATAGACTGTATACAAACATATATCTATATTTACACGCTAGTTACAGGAGCTTAGGTCTCGCCGTCCGCCACAATATTAAAATATTATTTGACAAATTATACGAGACCGAACTTAAAACTAACAAGTGTGTCTTATTTATATGCTATTTACGTATGTTGCAATTGCTGAAATAGCTGCAGTTGCATATTGCTGCCTAAATGCAATCGAACACTTATGATTCTATAACACCTCCCTTCTCAAGAGCGAAGCTTGTCTTAGAGCAGGGGTTCCCAAACTTATTTTGTCTACTGCCCACTTTGAGAATAAATTATGTTTTAGAGCCCCCATTTTTTCACCTACTGAAAAACCACTATAATTTCAAATTAAATTAATTAATTATTGTGAGCTATATTAGCGAAGATTAAACATTAATTCCAAACGAGACTTTTACTATAACCCGCAAGAGTTAACTTGAAACCTGAGCGCAGTAGGTAATACACAACGGCGCTCAGGTCTCAAGTTAACTCTTACGGGCTACACCTGCCAATGAGAATGATTATTGAAACGCAACCTTATAGTATTCAAACAGAGTATCTTGTATTCAAAATAAAACAAATATAATCGATCCTTATATAAAAACTAATGTGAAGGATGAATCTGATGTTGTCTATTAAGTTTGTTGATATCAGGTTCCAATTTACTCAAGAACAGTCGCAAGTCGCCACGTTTAGTAACATGCAAACGATTTCTCTTTTTAGTAAGCAGTGTTGCCACAGCACTAAATCCACGTTCACACAAATATGACGATGGGAATGCTATCAAGAATCGCTGAACGATTGACCACAATCCAGGGTACAATTGCGGGATCGGTTTTTGTAGCCAAAATTCTTGGTAACCATTTTTGAACTTGATTTTTATTTCCTCGTTTGTTGTCAATTCTATAAGTTCTTCTTCCAGCTGAGGTGACATTGCTGTGTTGACATTTGAAAACGGATCCAACACCCAGTCTGGTATTTCCAAGTTCAAAATGTCCTGGTATCGTTCGGTGAAGTCAATGAGGTTTTCCAAATGTTGGCAGTAGGCAAACAATTCGTCGTTACTGCATGATACTGATAAATTCGGAAAATTGTGACTCACGTCTGCCCATATTCTTTTTGTGAGAAGCAGTTTGGCTGCGAAAGCAGCAACGACGTTTTTTGTTTTAATTAAATTTAGTTCATCGCCTTGCAGTTGGAGATTCATGTCGTTGAACAATTTATACAGGTCTGTCATGTAAGCTATATCATTCTTTGATATAATGAGCTTGTTGTGCAATTCTGTATCTTTAGTTTCCAAGAACTCTATAACAGAGTCAAACAGGTTGTAAAATCGAGTCAGACAATTGCCTCTTGATAGCCAACGAACTTCAGTATGAAACAACAAACGGTTGAAATCCTCGTCATTAGTAACACAAAGCTGATGAAATAATCTATCATTCAAAGAGCTGTTGCGGATTTTATTGACTGCTTTGATGACATATTGCAGTGATTGAAATAGTCGTTCACTTAAGTTTCTAGCAACCAAATGTTGTCTATGAATGACGCAATGCACAGCAAGGACATCTGGAATTTTATTTTTTAAGTACGCTATGAAGCCTTTATGGCACCCTGTCATAGCCGGAGCGCCATCCGTAGCAACTGATATAATATTTTTCAAGGGAATCTCTTTCTCATCACAAAACTTTTCCAATGTATTGAATATGGTTTCGGCTTTTGTATCGGTCTCTAAATTTCTAGCAAAGAATAGTTCTTCACATATTTTCTCATCTTTAATGAACCTCACGTAAGACAGCAACAATGCTTCATTAGTTGGTAAAGTGGACTCATCGCTGAATTGAGAATTGACTTGTCCTCAGGTGATCACACAATGATCCTTCAATGTTTTCAGCCATTCCATCAATTCGTCTTTGCACAGAATTATTACTCAAAGGAATTTTTCGGATAATATCTGCGGCTGGTTTATGCAGCACAGTAGTTATTACTTCCTTTATTGCTGGCAAAATTAACTCTTCTCCGATGTTATGTGGTTTGCCTTTTTAAGCAATTAACAAAGAGATATTGTACGAAGCTCGAAGTCTGTCGTCATCTTGCTTAGCAGCCGCCGAAAATAGTTTTGCTACACTTGGCTGAGTATTATGCTTCTTCTCTAGGTCTTGAAAATATGCTACATTCTTGTCTTTCTTATCTGGATGCATTTTATCCAAATGATCTTGCAGTCTTGAAGGCTTCATTGCTTCATTCGAAAATGTTTTTAGACATAGAAGACACGAAGGCGACGATATGTTTGTCGGATTTTCAATGATTCCGAATTTAATATATTCCGCACAGTATTGCCGTCTCTTCTTTTTTACTTCCGACATTGTTTTGTTTTGAGAAATACGTAAGTAAGTGTTGAACTTAAGTACTGCTCATCTATTGCGCGCGAAACCGCAAATGAAAATAAAATAAATATTACGTTGTTTATATAGGATTGCATAAGCAGCACGCACCGACAGGAATAAAACAAACATGCATAAACTCGTTTATCTCATTCGACGCTCAATCGTACTCCACAAGTCAGAACAAGTATTTTATGAACTAGCCGATTGATACAGGAATGCACAATTCGGGTTATTTAACAAAAACTTGTTAAAACATGATTGCCCGCGGTCTATTATCTACGAAAATTACCTATCTGGGAGTACTAATAACTAATAAAATGCGAAAGTGTGTCTGTTGCCTGTTGACTTTCATTTCGAAACGGAACGACCGATTGACATGATTTTTATTTTGTATATTCAATAAAACAGGACAGATATATGAACTACGCGGAGAGAAATATCGAACCGAGTTTGAGCAATCTTTTAATTCATATTAGTTGATGTTCACAAGTTGTAGTTGAGAGTCTTGGCTTCCTGGATCTTATTTGTTTTTGATTGTTTATAGTCGTAGATCTTCTTGACTAGAAGGGTGATACCGATGCCACATAAGACCAGTGTTGTCCAACTTGGTGTAGTCTTCGTTGTTTGCCATTTTATTTCAGGAGAAACGGAAGATTGTTTCTTGATTTCTTCGGGTCTGTTCATGAGCTCGTGTATGTTGTCTAAAGAGTAATCTTCTAATTTTATTTCATATGCTATTCCAGTCTGTGAAAAGTTGTATGTTGTTGGAAGTGGTATGATTTCTTGATTGAAGATCTTATATGTATTGCTTGATTTTAATGTAACGTTTAGAGTGTGAAGTCAGCAGTCTCTCGTGACAGTTACTATAGCGGTTCCTAGCAGAGTTTTGTAGTCGCTCTTGTCTTCGCATCCGCATTTTATGAATTCCTTAGTATTATTTATTATTGCCTAATTATTGTCTTGAATTTGCTGAATTTTCCTTCCTCCTTTTGTATTCAAGGGCGTCTGTGTGCAGTTAGGATTTTTATGTTGTATCAGCGATAAAATGCATCAATCTACAGAATTTTCAATGGGTTGCTTATTTATGAGCTTGCATAGTTGTAGGCCGTCGCTGATTATCCGACAGTCTTCTTGCAGGTAAGCGTACTCCTCGCTTTTAAGTACTAGGTATGGTGATGGTATTTATATCGAGCCTGTTATGGAAGAACATCGTAAGCGACAAATATTAAATTTTACAGGAGAGGTTTTTTTTTGATTTCTTTTTTTATGTTAGTCGATGATATCCAGCTTTTATATATATTGCAAAACGTGTTGGGCTTGGTTAGGCTCTATGTATAATGAATTAAATTATTACAAAAAGAGTTAAATAATGAGTACTTTTGTCGCTTAAGATAAAAGATTTTTTGCTGAAGATGAAAGATTTGTCGCTTACGATATTATTTTTCTGTCTATATTATAATCAGTTTATTTGTGTAAAACCATTATAGTTGTGACGAATTCTTACAATTTTTAGCTAAAATTCCAAAACTAATAATCAACACGTGTTTTGCTTCCCAACTTAGCATCCTCAGGATATTTCAGAGATCAGACTCGGTCAGCTAACCGGCACTGAATCCTGGTGCACGGTGTTGGTTAGTGCATCTAAATAAAGTGAGAGTGATAAGGGCGGACGTAGAAGAATGTTGGCAAGACGGCAGAATAGTCTAGCCTAGTCTGCAACTTGCATAGAAGGCAAGTTGCAGACTAGGCATGCATAAGAAAGAAGTGAAAGAATTATTGAATATGAATGTGATCAAAACTAAGGTTCTAGTAAATGAAAGAGAGGATGTTCAGACGAAATATGGGTAAATAAAAAATGTCTAAAACAAGTGAACGAAACTGTTTTTGAGGAATAGATTATGGAAGATGTGAATCGGATGTGGAGAAACAAGCAGCTGCTGTCCATAAAGTGAATGGAATTCTGGCCGTTGTAGTTGGCACTAATCTAATTCCGTCATAATGGCCATCCACAACGAGGTTTGGACGCGACTTTATCGTACGGTAGTGAGGCCGCAAATACTCGAAATCGAGTGAAAGTAACCTAAATGCCGTAGAAATGCCATCTCTTAGAAATATGTGCGCTGTCACTCTTATGGACCAAACAAGCAATGAAGAGATATGCAATATGACAAGACTGTACGAAAGAATGATTATAAAACGAAGACAGGAATGCTTGTATGGTTCGTGCACTTAGAAAGGAGTAATGAAAGACTGACATAGAAAATCTACAGAGTGAAAATGAATGGTAGCAGAAGCCAATGGAGACTAAGTTAATCAGATCAGAATGATAGCTGATCGAAATGTCAAGTGTGTGAGGAGAGTGATGAGATTTGAGGAGGCAAAAAAAGTATGGAAGAACCAGAATACTTGGCGTTCCAGTCTCTGTAAATTCTATTAGAGTTACCGCGTGAAGATTTAATATATTATAAAAAAATAAAATATATTTACTTTATTCAAATAAATAGGCAAACAAATATTCACATTATAACATAGATTTTGGGTAGATCTTAAATATATGTTTTTTTCGTAAGCGACGAATGTTACTTACGATATAGTCGATATAGTCGGTTGCGATAATTCAATTTTCCATTTTTTTTAAACTTTTACTTTTGTGACGCGATAAAATTACTTTTCGGTTATAATTTTGCCGTTTACGCAGATACGACTACGAGAATCTTTGTGTTAGAATCTAAATTATTTAAGCTATATATTACAATGAAAAAGCGAAATGCCTACATTTTGTCGCTTACGATGTTCTTCCATAACAGGCTCGATATTCTATTTACGTATGTTGCAATTGCTGAAATAGCTGAAGTTTATATTGCTGCCTAAGCACGATCGTACACTTATGCTTCTATAACTTTGGTCGAGCTTTTTTAATAGCTTAGTCTGCCTCCGCGGATCTTATTAGAATAACCGAAATAATAATAATAATAATAATAAAAATTTATTTCGGACATAATCCATAGATGTTAGTAACAGTTGACTTAAATTAATGTTAGTATTACAAGTTTTAGCACCACATACTACAGGTTATAAATAGGTAGCATGTAGGCGCATCCAGCGTGCCAGCAGTGGAGAATCCCATCTATCCGCCAATACGCGAAGGATACTGTTTGAGCTACCACGGAGACGGCTCAGCAGTGAGGCACACCGCTTTCTAATGATTGCATAAAAGAAATCAGTGTTAGCTTCAGCAAACATTGTTGATGCACTACAAAATCGCGGGAGCCCCAACAATATCCTAAATGCGTTATTATATTGCACGCGCAGAGCGCTGTATGCCCTTTGCGTAAAGCTAACCCACAGACCACACGTGTAGAAGGACTGGCAGTAAGCTTTGAAAAGCGTCACCTTTACCTGTTTACTACAACGTGCAAATCTGCGAACCAACACATTGCACCGCACAGCCAGCGCCCTGCGCTCTCTCTCAATATCAGAGTTATCACTGAGTGTGTCGGTTACCCAGTGCCCTAGATATTTAAACTTTTCAACTTTGTTTAGTGGTATGTCGTACAAAGTAACGGGCATAGTGGAATATGTTTTTTTGCCAGCTTTAAATATCATAAACTCACTTTTTGTAGTATTGTATCTTAGGCCATGGGCTTCCGCATATGTTTCGCAAATATTTACAAGTTTCTGTAAGGCACCGATTGATGGGCTCAACAGCACCATGTCATCAGCATAGCTTAGATTATTTACACTAACCCCATCTACATGACATCCGACACTTGTACTGTTGAGCTCACCAATCAGTCGGTTCATATACAGATTGAAGAGCCTGGGTGAGCTCAATCCTCCCTGCCTCACCCCGCACTCCAACCTATATACCCCCGAATACCCGTCAGCCCACTTAACTGTGTTCCTTTGGTTATTGTACCAATATTTAAATATTGATACAATATCCTTAGGCAGGGCTGTCTCGTTTAGCATCTTCTGCCATAATGTGTCATAGGCCACCAAATCAAATGCCTTTGATAAATCCAAATAACAGGCAAAAACCGGCGTGTTTCTAGATGTATAGTACTGAACAGTCTGCTTGAGACCCAGAATCGCACTCTCAGTAGACAGGCCAGGCCTAAAGCCAAATTGATTGCCACATAGTTCAATGTGCGCCTCCAAGCATTTATCAAGCAGACCGTCCAGCACCTTCGCAATAACAGTAGCCAGTGATATAGGCCTGTAGTTTGACAGATCCGAGACATCACCAGTTCTATTCTTCACTATAGGCACAACAATTGTGTACATAAGATCTTCAGGCAGATGACAATGGCTAATACACAGATTAAATAGTAAAGCAAGCACCCGTGGTAGATGTATACCCGCGTACTTCAAGTGCTCGATGCTCAGACTGTCATGCCCAGGAGACTTTCCTCTGCTCATCTTTTTAATAACAGAAGCAACTTGCTTAGCAGTGAAGTGTACAGTTAGTAATAATGAAATATTAAAATGTATTACGTTGATATTATGAAAATGTAATATTAAAAATAAATCTATTTATTACTGAAGACGACTGCTGTATGGCCGTAGTATTTTTCCTTCCTTCTCAGTGAATCATTTTACAAACAACAACAACAGCAAAAAAAAAAATTTTGACTGACGTTTCTTGTCGGAATGTTTTATTTTTGTATCAAAGTAAACTTGAACTAGTTCCTCTGGTTTCTAAACTAGTTAATTTAATGTAGATCATATACATCTCCAGTTCTCTTCAAACTGCAGTCTTCCATATATCAAATATGTTGATATCACGGTCAAAGCACCGCTCATCCATGGATGTTTGCGCCGATTGCGGGGCATCAGGTCAGGGCGATGTTCTAGTTTTTTATATTGTCTAAATTAATCTGTGATATTTGCACATTACTCCTAATGATGCTGTGTTTTCGTAGATCCGTCGTGGGCATCGATAAACCGTGGATTGTTATTGTGTGCCGAGTGCTGCAGTGTCCATCGGAGTATGGGCCGACATATCTCACACGTTAAGTCTTTACGGCAAGGCTGGTGGCCTCCGTCATTATTAGCAGTACGTATTAAAATTCTTCTTCCAATAAATACATATTTCATGTAAATAATATTTTTAATTACACACTTCAGATGGTGCAGGCACTGAATGCACAAAATGTGAATAGTATTTGGGAACATTCCTTACACGATACCTCAGCACCAAAGCACTTACGGAAGAAACCACAACCCAAAGATCCTTTACAGTAAGATACAACAACTATTTTTATTTTATTCATCTACTATTTTGTGAATATTATGAGGCTTTTGATCACCACATTTTGAGAAACTAAATTATAAACATTACTCTTTATCATCATTAATATATTGTGATCATATTTTACTTTACATGTAGTATGTATTAAGATTAGAAGTATTGTTAGAAATGTATATTATTTTAAATATAAACTTGTCTTTTTTAATTTCAGCCCAGTGAAATCTGAGTTCATCTTAGCCAAACATCTACGACTTGCATATATCTTGAGAGCAAGACGAGATGAACCACCCAGTGAACTAGGCAGGCAACTACATAGTGCCGTTAGAAGTTCGTCTTTAGATACTGCCATGAGACTTCTGGCACAGGGTGCAGATCCCAATTATTACAATCAAGTAAGTAGAAAACAATTTCATGCTCTGTATTTTTCTTCCTAGTCAGTTACACCACATGTTGATATTAAAATATTTAATAATTCTAAAATTGAAGCATAATTAACCATGCCTTATGGTTTCCATTTAATTGTTTTAGTATTTTTCCAGTATAAAATATAGCTTAGTTACTCTGAAAAATCTTCTACCTGCCAAGGAAAGCTCTGCCAAAATTGGTTACGCCATTTTGAAAATTAGCCTGGACAAACAAACAGACAGACAAAAATTAAAACAAAATATGTTTTGGGTTTTCGTTACATGCAAATATCTATAGTACAAGAACCAGCCTTTATTTCAAAATCATAGAGACATTTAAATTTTATTTATATGAATAGATATTATTTACATTATGGTGTAAAAAGTCTGTATAACAAAAACAAGTCATTACTTTCAAAATTTATGTATTAAATAAATAATAATGAAACCCCAGAAATGTATACTAATTGTGCTTGTCCTAAATAAACAAAGTTTATTTTCTGGATAATTTGTTTTCGCCATCCAGCGGCACCCGCAACATCAGATGATGTTCATGTTGAAAGTTATAGGACACTGATATCCAAAATAGGCTAGGCAGTTTAAAAAAAAATGTTGGAAAATATTGATTTTCATTTACTTTTCACAAATGACTGCTATTACAACGACTGAAATAAAAATAAATGGAAAAACAAAATGTAATTGAGAATATTTGGAGATTCTAATATGGCTACCAACAACAATTGGGTAGTTGATGACTAGTCAAATCAGTTACTTTAAAAAGTGAGTTTTTGACAGATAATAAATAATCTTATGGGAAGTGTTGGAAACGAGAATCTTATGAACAGAGATTTCATAGTTTTTTTTTACAAAATTATTAATTCAAATTAAAATTATTTTTATTATTTTAAACTAAGGACCCTACACTGCGCGTAGGCCTACATACACTTGGTCTGTTTTATTCCTTTATATTCAGTGACTTTACATCCCTCTATTTCATATTAAGCATTTTATGATTTAGTTTTGATACTCAAGAGTCAAATACCAAATTATCCTTATACCTGTAAGAGATTGATTAGTTTACTAATGTAAACCTGTAATATGGTAAATGCATTATAACACAAAATATAATGTTCGATGTTCATATTTTATTCCAGTTAAACCATACCCATATTGTGTAAACAATGGATGCAGATTCCATGTCGTCATACTGACACAACTTAGTCAATCAATTATGCTGTATTGTTTCTTGGAAGTGATTCTTAATTAAACATTAGTGCTTAAGGATTAATTAATATTTGCTTTGTTTTTTCCCTAACACAATTACTTTATGATTTTTTATTGTATTTAGTACATTATGAAACTTTATAAAAAGCACATGACCTCATCTAAAAAAAAAAATTTGGTAATTAATAAGAAAAGTCAATTTATAAGTAAAAAAATTACAAATTTTAAATATCTTTTTTACTTAACTACAATAAAATCAAGAAAGAATAGTGCTTCTATTTTGCTAAAATGTAGCTGAGTGTCAAAATGCATTATCACAATCTAGAATTCTGACAACTTACTCTGCTGGTGTACTGACTAGCCATTCTCGAGTATTCTCATCCTCATTTGTAATCACATTCTACCTAGTCTATAATCTTGTTTACAATTTTTTTAGTATTTTGCAAGAATTTTATAACCAGTGAAATTTTGTTCAATCAATTTAAAAAAATACCCTTCTTTTGAGCGGTCTGGTGAGTAGATAATTATTGTAAATTGTAAGTGAAAATGATTGCTGCGAAGCAGATTTTAAACTGTCATTATCATTATTAAACTGACAAAGGAAATGTTCAGAGTGAAAGTGAGCGAAAGAAGCTAAGGAAGATCAAGGCTGACTTATGAAGATCAAATAGCCAGTGTTAGCAGACGGAAATGTCAAAAGCACTCGCATACCGAGGCGAAAATGTGTGAGGAGAATGATGAGATTTGAGAAAGCGAAATAGGTATGTAAGGATCACGACTCTTGACGCTCCGTCCTTTCTGGCTACAGCGTGAAGATATGTTTGTATGTATTATTAATAAAAAATCATCAAAACCAAAATTCAATATTTACACTTTAATTTTTCTGTAGGTCTGATCCATTGGAGCCCTTTCTTACTATAACTATGAGCTTATAGTTAGTACGTATTGAAAACACACTAATGTTACGTTTGGTGATATATTAGGAGAAAGGCAGCACCTGCCTTCACGTGGCATGCCGCGCAGGTCAGCCGGCGCAGGCCGAGTTGCTGGTGGCGTGGGGCGCGGACCCCAACGCGCGAGACAGTGCTGGGAACACGCCTGCTGATTGCGCTAGGTACATATACCATTGTGTATTTTCCTACTTCAATTGCTGGAATCTTTATAAATATCACCTTAATTGTCCCCTTTTTCTGTTATCCTCATTATTACGTGACATTGGCAATATTCGCAGCCGCGACGGTGCCATTCAACTAAAGAAGAAGAAGTACTAATGCTGTAGTGTTACAAGCTTCTAGGCGAAGAGTGTATGAAAGCCTTATAATGTCTTTTTCTTAATGATTTGTCCAACCCAAGATCAGTTCCAAAAAAACAGTTATGTTTTCAGCACACTATTCATGTTAGGCCAACCCACTCAACGTTTCGTTGTCTCAAGGTTAATTTCTGGCTTTGAAGATGCAGTGTTATTAAAAATGAATGAGACGGAAATATAAATTGATGCAGCCGTTACAAATTCATTTGATATTAAAATAATCAAATTTTAACTGAAATCTGAAAACTACATCTAATATTTAATTATGTCTGAACACAGAGGAAATACCTATTGAATAAGAATTAAATTGCAGGAACTATTAAAAACACTTGAGTTCTATAGAGCCCACTGTGTAATATCTAAAACGGGAAATTTAAGGCGACGCATTGATGAGCAATAATTTAATCTAAAATAGACCTGCTCTATATAAACGTGCACGCGCTATCTTAAGAAAAATACGAAAAAACAGTTATTTTCGTTTATTTGAAGAATATCTTTAGATTGAATTATACAGAAAATGTTGAAACTTAAATCGGTCTGATTACTCCGAAAAATGTAAATCTCTGTTTTAAAAGAGGTTTCTTTGATATTTTTGTTGTGTTACAAAATTTAACCAATCGTGTATCGCAACTGGCAAAATGAAGCCAATGAAATGAAGAATCAGGTTACCAAATATCATTTTCATGTTTTGTAGTCACTTAGAAAAATTGAGATACCTGCCGTCAAAATTTCCAATGCGTCGCCTTAACTGATTACCTTTTATTTTGGCTTGACCTTTCGACCGAGTTGCATCGGCCGTGGTCTCAAACAACCCAAAATAAAAGGTTATCGCGTTAAATTTCCCGTTTTAGATATTTTATAATGCAACGTGAAAGTTTAAAAGTTTATATAGCTCATTGTGTTTTGTGAAAAAATCGAGTTTCAAATTGTCCAATGATTTAGAAGCCACTTTTAAATAGATTGAACGAACATATAAATAAAAAAAGCATATGTATACACCTAAAAATAAGGAACCTTTTGAATAAGAAAATTAATTATGAAAATATTAATTAATGAAATAAAATATTAAAAACAATTAATTAAATATTTTAGGCCAATCAGAATTAAAGTTAACGTCTCTTAATATCTATCGTATTTTAGATGTTTTATAAATATCCGCCGTTTTATGCATAAATTAAGTAAACCTACAGATAGCTGTAGGTTTACTTTTGCACTTCTTTCACACACTTATTTATCTGTTGCATATCTCAGGAAATATTTTATAAATAATGTGCACATTTGTCGAATATCTAAAGGTCTTCGTTTTCTACCCACCCATTGTAGGATGCTGACCTTTAAGTTATCTATGCACTTTAGAATTGCTTATTAGCTACTGTATTATACTCAGATTTATTTTATCATGACACAATAACGTACTACCAAAATGAAATGAGTCAATAATAACAATAAGTATATTTATTATATTAACACTTAATTCATTATTTTATATCAAATAACACCTAAATAACTTGTGACTTTTCAAACAAGTGTTCATGTAACACAAGGCCATATTGCAGTTGTCTATCACCACCCACTGCAGCAAAACCAAAGCTAAACCAATATCTAGTTTCCATATGTGTAAACTATTTAATGTTATTTTGCATAATTAAATTTTATATTTGATATTTGTTTTGATTTGTTATTATGTCTATTAAATAACATATTTTATTGTATAGACTCAGGTGTTACTTTGCGGAAATCCATTTCATGTGATAAATTCCTAAAATCTTTAGCTATTTTCCGCTCAAACTCCAAAAACCACCAATCGACACGTGTTTCGCTTCTCAACGAAGCATTCTCAGGATATACCAGGGATAAGATTCGGTCAGCTAACCAGCACCGAATCTTTTATTATCGAGGTGTTAGCGCCGACTTCATTGTACGGTACTAAGGCTGGATATACCTGAACTTGAGTGAATATAAGATAAATACAGTAGAAATGCGATCTCTTAAAAATGTCACCCTCACGGATTAAGTAAACAATGAAGAGATACGCAGTATGTAAGGTTTGTACGATAGTGTTATCGTAAAATTGAAGAAAGGACTGTTTGGATGGTTCTTGCGCATAGAAAGAATGAGTGATGAAAGATTGACGAAGAAAATATACAGAGCGAAAGTGAGTGATAGCAGAAGCCAAAACAAAAGGTCGGCTTGCTAAGTATAAGGTAACTTTGGTGAAATCGGCCATAAGTCTCTCCCCCAGGGGGCTGGGTTTCTGTGTGCATATTTAGTATGTGTAACCAAAAAAAAGAACCAAGGCTGACTTATGAAGATTAAATAGCCAGTGTTAGCAGACGAAAATGTCAAAAGCACTCGCATATTTCGGTGAAAGTGTGTAAGGAAAATTATGAGACTTGAGGAGGCGAAAGAAACAAGTATGGACAGCGGTACTTGGCGCTCCATTTGTCTTTGACTACCCCGTGCGGGAGACGCACTTAGCCGGTTTTTTTATATAAGAAATGCTCTATGACGAACTTATTTGTATTACTTGTTAATAATTGATAGTAAGGAAAACTATTTGTCTAGTAAAGGCTTACACTTGGTTGGTTTGTAAATGTCTTTGATTGTCGTATTACATGCGGTATTTGAAATTACTTAACCATTTACACGTCACTATATACGCTACTTTTTTTTTTCTTTCTTCGTGGCATGGCGCACTGATTAGCGCATTTGCCAATGTCACGTATTAATAAGTAGAATCGACATGAAGCATGTTCGAAGTAAATTTGTTTTTTCTTTTTATCGTGAAACTCTTCAAGTAAAGTGATAGTGCTTTACTGAGGTTATAATGGACTTCTTGGAAGAGCGCAAGAACTTCAGCTACACATGTTTATTTAGACCTACTCTATTCTTGTCACTCATACAGAACTTTTAAACACAATATACTATCATTTTTGTACTTTAAAATTCCGAAAAATATAAAAAATAAAAATCTAAATAGAATGATGATCCCACTTCTCCCGTTCCCGCCTAAAAATCTTACGCTACATGTAGATGTGTATAATAAATGATTCGTCGTAAAGGTCAACGCTCATTTATCGCCCGATCAGTACCACCTCACCATTCGACTTCCACTCGTCTTCAGATGGTCGCCTCGACGGCGAGTTGACACTTCGCCATCGTTTACTTCGCGGCAGACGCCGCGCGATCAGTAAATTGTAAAAAATTAATTACTAAACTTCACATGAACCGATCACGGATGTCGCGCAGTTCACCCACAATTGCCACATTACGACCGAGTGTACGAAGGTTTATCACCAAGTGGGCAACAGACCGGGGCTTTCCATATACGACACGGTGTTGCTAAGTGACCGTATATATACATATATATAATCGTTGTTTACGTGATAACCCAGCCAGTATCCGACCAGCACCACCTCTCCAGTCTCCAGTGAAGTCTTATGTAACAAATCTCAATAACTGAAGACGTAGTGCTGGTCGGATACCGGCTGGGTTATCACGTAAACAACGATTATATATATGTATATATACGGTCACTTAGCAACACCGTGTCGTATATGGAAAGCCCCTGCTGCGCCGCAGTCGCGCGACGTTTGTTTTAAATTGATGATGATAGTGCCATGCGGTAGAGTGACATTATGTACCATAAATAGGGTCGCTAGTTTTAGTAGTAGTTTAGTAGTTTTTAACAGAGGCAACAATAGCGATTCGCGACATTAGTCGTGCTCGATTTAACAACATATCGCGATCAATCACGTAAGATTCAGCTATTGTTTAGTGGTTGAAGTTACGTAATAAGGTAGCGGGTTGTTGAATGAGCGATGACCTTAAAACTGCGGCCCGTTGGTGGCCTCCGGGCGCAGACAGGGCGGGCACGGCCCGCTGGCGGCTCGCATGGTGGAGGCAGTGTACGAGGCGACGGACCGGCTGATCGCCCACTTGACGGGCGAGCGGCCGGAGCATGCTCGCGGTACGCACTTCGCCGTGCCACGGACACACGATGCACACCAAATGACCGATGTGGCCAAGGCGGCGCGCGGGAAACTGCAGCTGGTAAGGCGCGTCACCTGATCTATATATTAAGGCGACAGGAGAGGCAAATGTCTATGCTTGAGCTGTTAACGCGTGCTATCTAACCATTTCAAGCAGTGCATGAGCTCGATTTTATAGGTTGCTCTATACTTTCCTTAAGAAATATAGCGTTTTTTCGCGGATAGACGGCGCGCAAACGGACCGGTAATTATCACAGAGTAATGTTATGGTCAGAGACAAAATGAATATTTTTTTTATCTTATTTAACTACTGTTCAGAATAATGGGCCTCTAAAGTCAAGAAGAAATTATAACAATAACCACACCGAGTTTGGTAGTGAACAAATTTGATTTCGCGAAAAAAAAGTGTATAGGATAGGGATACACTTCATAACTGTTACTTTAAAGTACTTTCGAGTGCTATCACAATTGAAATTATAATTGGACCACCAAAATCAACTTAAAGATATGTGCTATGAGATGTATTATTCAAAAAACCCGTATGTGCTATATTTTCGATACGCTATATTTTTAAAACACCTATTTTTCATGTTTTCTGTTCTCCCTGCACCTTAATACGTGATGAGATGAGAAAGCCTTTTACCCCTTTTTAAGCTTATTGCGCGCACGGAAGAGTGTGAGATTTGGTATGGTTAAAATTTATATATAGAAGTAGTGCAGAGAGCTAAAATGTATATATAACTAGCTATTGCTCGCGACTTCGTTTATGTTGTCTTTTATTTACTAAATTAAATAATTCAAGAGTTCACTTGTTTAAGCATTACTCCAGCATCAGATCTTATTTTATCCAGGGATAACCCTGGATATCATATATCAAATTACCCTTTCAAATAAAAAAGAATTAAAAAATATCGGTATACAAATGGCGGAGAACCTATATAAAAAAGGTCGTAACGAATTGAGAACTTCATTCTTTTTTTGACGTCAGTTAAAAATACCTTGTAACTAAAGTAAAACTTAGTTTCAATGATAGATAATTGTTTTTATTGGGCAATTAATTTGCGTTTAACTTAATTAGCTATGTATCCACAAATTAGATGTCGCATTTATACTTAATAATAATAATAATAATAATGTACTCAGACATTTCAGACAGCGCCATCTAGTCCCATACTAAGCAGCACAGCGCTTGTGTTATAGGTACTAGACAACTGATACATAAACACCCAGACTCGGGGCGGGAATCGAACCCGCAACCCCCGTTTACTTTACTTATAACTATGACATGATATTTGATATTCATTTTGTTTTTTAATTTTAGCTTCCAAACCATCTATTCGAAGAGCTCGTTATGGACATCTATGACGAAATAGACCGACGAGAAACAGAAGCAAGTGAGTTGAGATTATTATTTATTATAGATTGTCCAATGCAGGAGTTTTAGTGGGTAAAAGCTTCATATAATCCAATCTCATTCCCAGAGGCCTAAATACCTGTGCAGGTTTCCTCTGCATCAACAAAAAAAGATAAAGACTGAATTGATGATGTCACAGCCCGATTGCAGCAGCTGCCGCTAGCTTATCCAAATATAAAAACTAACATCGCTTATATTTTTCCTTGAATACGAAATGTTGATGTGCAGTTTGTGTTCACGGTTTTTCATTACTTCAATGAGTCGTATAAGACTATCAATTTCGATAATATTCAAAAACTCCCTACTGTGGTATAAAGAAATTTGCATTTGAAAATTATCAGCCAAATGCCTCTATATACGGTACGATTTGTCTTCACGATCCGTCGTTTCAGAGTCTTCATTCGAATTGATAGGGTATCGTAATGTAAATCATTAATTCCATTAAGATAATTAAACGAATCGATGTTTGGATCAATCTGGAGCCACGGATCGTGATGACAGATCGCGCCGTATATGGAAACCTTAAGACGTATGTGTTTGTGTGTGCGGCGCAGTATGGCAGACAAGCGCGAGCGGGCTGGAGCGGTGCGGCGTGGTGTTCTTGCCCGTGAATCCGGCGCTGTCGGCGCCGCGCAACCAGGGCCGGCAGAAGCTGGCGCGGCTGTCGCCGGCCGAGATGGCCACGCTGTTGCGTGACGTGCTCGTAGATGCCACGCGCCGCCAGCGGCTGGCAGCGCTGCAACCAGCGGGTTGGTTGCGGCTTGCTTTATTTACACAGGCGCTTTTTTTTTATATCAGAGGGGGCAAACGAGCAAGCGTGTCACCCGATGGAAAATGATCACCGCCGCCCATGGACACCCGCAACGTCCAGGGAATCACGGGTGCGTTGCCGGCCTTTAAGGAAAGAGTAGGCTCGTTCCCTAAAGTAAGTTAAAGAAAGTTCCCCAAGGTCCTAAAGTCGTAACTGTCCGGGAATACCGCCACTATAACTATTGTTGGTGTATAACACTATTGTTGGTTCCACAAAATTGCCGTACGAAAGTCACTTATGAAGGCACTTGCCACTTCCCATACTTACTAATCCGAAGGGAATGTTTAGGTTTGAGGAGGCGAAAGATGTAAGAACCGCGAAGCTTGGCGCTACGTCCTCACTGAGTACTCCATTAGGGATACAGCGGATGTATGTACGCACTCATCTATACTAATATAAATGCGAAAATTTGTCTGTTATTACAGCTAAGCCACCAGACCAATTTTGATGAGGCATGGAACTAGTTTGACACCGACTGGTAGACATAGGCTACTTTTTTTTATCAAAAATCCAGCCCCGAGAGGGCGAAAAAGGGAATGACTTATTATGGGAAATCCTAAACTGCTGAGCCGATTATGATGAAATTTGGCACAGAGATAAACTTTTTTTTTCCAAAAGACAACCTATTTGTTTATCAAAAATCTACCGCATAACACGGGAAAGCTATGGAAAAAAATTATAACTGTGTTGGTAGTACCGATTACTATACTGTATCAACCAAGAACACCGCCTCCGACTCTGCTCTCGAAGAGTCAACGTCTAACCTCCTTAGCCTAGGTACCTCAATATTCTATGAGATGGCGCTAGTATCAATATTTAAAAAAAATTTGCATAGAAACGTTTTTTTTTTCTATTTTAGATTTTGGATATAAAACATTAAGCTTTATATCCTATCCTATAAGAAAAGCTTCACAAAACCGTTAGAGCCATTTCAAAGAAATAGGAATATATGTATAAATGTGTACAAGAATTGAAGAAGAAAAAATTTGTAACCATATATAGTTTCATTGCTTTATAATAGGTTTAATTTTTTTTTTATACAAAGAAACTGACTTACCAGTGTGTCATTTTTGATACGTTTCTAACGCACTAACGTAATGGTGTTTCAGTATTTGTAGAATTGTTGAGCTTATCATTGCGCAATCTTATTTAAATCAAGCATTTCAGAGTTATTGACGTATAGTTTAATATTTCAGCTCTGACTGGTCCATATAACCCATTACTATCGGCGAGCCACCTCAAACACTTTTCTCAGATGTCGGATGATGAACCCCTCTACGACTCGGTCGCCTCCGATGAGGATTACGCCGCTTTGGCGCCTATTGATCTTGATGTAAGTTTGTAACCAATAGTAAACTACTGCCGAGAATTATAAATCTTCGATACCGACTAACCTAATGTTCTTTCTGAACCTGTTAACATATTACAATATGACATTAATTTTGTATCAAGATTTAAGCTTGTGAGAGAGACGAGAGAAATACCCAGTAGACAGTACTACCCAGGCGTGACTTGGCTAAAATAGATCGTCGGTATATTCGAGCTAGAAGACAGGCATATTCACTTTCACACCGATCTGAGGCACTTCATCAATCACCTTATTTATGTTTAAGGAAGACTAAAAATGTATGAGCCAATAAATAATGGTCTTCATATTAAAAAGATTATGCAAGCGCTTACTCGTAACTTGTTTGCATAACTCGTTTTCTTAAAAATAAATTTTTTTCGTTCACAGATGTCTATAGTGCCAAAAGCAGGTGAAACAGTTTCTTCCACTTACAATCCCTCACTGCCAATAGAGCAATCATCCAGCTCAGAACTGAGGAGAACATCACTAAACTTCACTCAAACCGTACCCGAAAAAACTGACCAAATAGAAACTTTAAAGAAGGAGCTAGACAGCAGAGATTCGACTATAACCGAATTGAAAAACCAGCTAAAGAACTTGCAAACGATAGTGGAACAACTAACGAAAGAAAACAGCGTATTAAAAACTACCAGCAGCATCGATGATAACCAGAGTATGACGTCACAAACCTCCATGAACGATAGCACGGCGAGTAACGGCCTAGAGGGACTGAAACAAGAGCGCGGGAAGAGCCTAGAGACTGAACAGTTCACCAAAGTGTCTGATGAGGACTTGAGACAGTCTATGAAAGGCACACAGCGCCCGGTCAGTATGTATGAGACTAGGGAGGGACCAAAGAATAACTGGCAGGTTACTAAACATCAGGTACTAATGAAATAATTCTACTAATGTCAGTTTGATTTTTTTGTAAAATATCGGAGTTATATGTTCTTTCAATCGATTTTCAATCTTATGTCTTTCGTTTAAAAGTTATTTTACATAATAAATTGAAATATTCGAGTAAATGATCACAAAGCATTTTTATATGTCAACTGTACTAGCAGATCCTTTCGTAAACAAATACAAGAATATCACGCCAGCACGACAACAGTGGCACAACAAAATTGTGCTTGTAGTATCATATAAGCACAGTTTACTACGAATTCAGGCCACTTAAAAAACGGACGTAATGTATGCACATAAAGTCGAATTTTTATTAGAGAATTATCAAGATACCTGGAGGTGACAGTGGTTTTCATGTTGTTTTACTATGACGTGAGCTATACATGTATTTGTTTATCAAAGATAGAATTGGTAAAAAGCCGTGCTGAGAATAACCTGGAAGAGACTGTCGTAGAATACATAAGTACACAGGATCATTCCCAGATTACTCCACCATTTTCGACAATGAACACATAACTCCTTTTTTGTATATGAACTAACATTTTACAGGTGTTAGATCTTTGAATGGCCGATTTAGACTAAAATAAACTTTATTTATGACTACCTTTATGCTTCAATAGTATGGTATTTTGTGTAGAACATTAGAACTAATATCGTCTGACAATATAACTTAGAATGTGCTTAGTAGGTATTAGATAAACGTTAACTAGTCATAAATTTGTAAATTGTGGTGGTTTATTTATACCCTAATATTGAATTAAACAATGTAAATATAAGGAATGGCTACATTATCATATTGATAGGCTATGGGTGTACTGTGAGGGAAACAAAAGCTGGGAGGGCAGTCAGTCATTCTGTGAACTTCAATGTAATTCGAACATTTTATTTTTTCTGGCTATAATGTTGATTAAGGTCTATAATTCTGTTCATTCTTGTCTATAAAGATCTATAGTTATGTGTCCTCTCTAATGGAAGTCCTAATCAATAATACGGTAGGCCTTTGTGGCTTGTATTGGTTAGTAAAGTTAACTCTTCTTACATGAATTGTAAGAGATTGACAAAAGACAGCTAAAAATTGATATTCCTAATTACTTAATGTTGTTCTAGAATGTTTATATCAGAGACAATAACATATTAATCACATTAATTGTAACATTGTTTTTTCGTAAATAGATGTAAAGTATAAAATCAAAGCTAACCAAAGTGAATATAATATAATAGCAACTGCTTGAAATATATTGATAAAAATAACTCTTTTTAAGTTAGGGAAATCATCAAGGTAAAAATAGGTGTTAAAAATCAGTAGCTTTTTATGATGTTGAATAATATTACCCATTTTGGTACCATTAAATAAACGGTAGATGTGAAAGTGATGGTGCGTTTCCAGTTAACGAGTCTCTCCAGCCTAGACCGGTCCGCGACACAGAGTTTGTTGGAAGGTGGCACATCCGAAGTCTTGCCTAGTCCTGATATGGTACATCGTCGCGCTGAGCTCGTTACGCGCGCTATACAGGTAATAACAATATGCTTCTAAGTAACTAATTAATCTGTGCTTCTACTGTGAATATTATGCTTCGAAGTAGATAGTATATTCTTGTAACGCCATGCCGCCACGCCGCCATGTTATAATTAATTTATAATCATTTTAGAACGAAATATATAGCTTGACCGCGAGTAATAATTTATTTATAAATCAAAAATCAATTATAGAACTTCTAAGTTAACATGTAATACTAAACTTTAGACTGTAATCGAATTAAAAAAGTTGGCTTTTAGATGTGAATTCCGATTTAAATTATTTTTTCTTTTACTAAATTCAATTAATTTTTCAAAAAGGTAAACAAACTTTTTGAGTCTTTGTGGTTAGAAAGAGTGTGATACAAAAAGCCAATGATTAGATGAAATATAATTTATTGGAAAATGTGTTTTTGAAAAGTAATTCATATCAAAAAGCAAAATCTATTTTATGTATTTTAACATGTCTTGTTGGATTAAATGAAACTGTCTTAATTATTTGTAATTGAAGACAAGCGCGAAGGCTCAAGGCAACCTTGTCAAACTTATGCCCATTTAAATGCATATATAAAAAAAAATTTTTTACAAATTGGATTGAAACAGATCATAGAGATATACAGATGAGATTACGCACTCCGCTGATTATACTATATTATGCAAATATTAAATAATAATGAGTGAAATGACTATATATTACAATCATAAGAAAAATCTTCCATTTACTATTTGAATAGACTTTATAAATCCAGACAACCTGTCCTGTACTGCAAGGTGAGGCAAATAAGATCAAATAAAATGTAGATGTGTGAGTGCTGTTTTCTAACGAAATGGCGACCGATCAGCTTATCTGATAATAAATGTGTGTCGTATGTATAGGTGAGTAAGCTTAACTGATTTGCTTCACCGTTGTTGCTGGGACAATGTTTGGAATTATTTTCAAAGTCAAATTAATATATTAAAGTAAACCCAATTATAAGGTGATTTTGAAAATCAAATCTACCTTTGTTCGATTTGAAAAGAAAACATGTATACTGAGTAGAACCGACACGAATCTCTATCAGGTGCAATTTTTTCAACATCATTTTACAGCAGGTTTATTAAAATACAATATTAAGAAACCCAGTAAATACATCTGCAGAGAAGATCGTTTCCAGACTATAGTTTTGTCTTTAACGAGTCGTTTATTTTATGTACGATGTACTAATTAATCTGTGGTATGATGTTTAATCCATTTTCGTTATATAATAAATCAAAATCTATTTTCCGTTAATTGAGTAACTTGCTGAGGAACTTAAAAGAACATTTATGAAGTCCATGACCATTTTTTCTTTTTTTTATGTACTGGCAAACCGTTTCATATTTAATAGAAATGTTTCTGCCATTCTCATGTTTTTTTTCGTACAATTCTCCCTCGAGAGAAAAGGCAAAGGGATCTATGCCCGTAACAGCCGACGTCTTCAGTAATGAAATTATATATTATTCATGTCATTTCATTAAAATGTCGACGTAATACATTTTAATGTTTCTGCGAGTTTCTGGGGACAAATATATTGAGGCAGTATTTCTAGTAGGATTCTCTGAGGCGGACTAAGCGACTGAAAAAAAATCTTAACTTCACACTACTAAATAAGTACTTATTATAACAAATCTACATAATGCACTTCAGCATAGATACTGGAGATGCAAAACTACGCCAATTTTCATTACAATATCAATTAGAAACAATTTGCGAATAATTAAAATAATTACCCAACCGTTCTCCATAAAATCCCGCCAAAAACTCCCTTTTCTCATTTTATAAAGTGGTGTATCTCTTATGCAAAATATATGTTAACTTATTACTAAGCCCCTAACACTCCTTAGTAAAGTGATAATAGGCTTTACTGGGGTTAAATAGGACTTCTTGGGAAAACGCGAAATCTTCAGTTGCACATATTTATTCAAACTTTCCAATTCACGTAGCACTTGCACAGAATCATAACGCACAATATGCTTTCACTTTTGTACCTTAAAACTCCCAAAAACGTAAAAAATGAAATGCTTCGAAAAAAAAAAATGTACATATCCCGTTCCCGCCAAAAAGTCCCCGTTACTATTTGATGCACAATATTGGAGACATGACGTGTGACTTTTTGGCGGGAACGAGAGAAGTGATGTGACATTTTATTTATATTTCTTATTTTTTACGTTTTCGAGAATATTAAGGTACAAAAGTGATATTATATTGTGCGTTAAAGTTCTGTACAAGTGTTAAGAATTGGAAGGTTTAAATAAATATATGCAAGTTTTCGCGTTCTTCCAAGAACTCCTTTTTAAATCCTAGAGCTTTAAAGCCTACTATCACTTTACTGGAAAGTGTTAGGGACTTAGTAATAAGAAGACAGACATATAAGGGATACACCACTTTTTTACTTGAAAAAGGCAGAAATGTTTATAATAAATACGAAACGAGTTGCCAGTATATAAAAGAGAAGAAGACACGACGTGTGTGTGTGTGTGTGTGTGTGCAGGAGCTATGGGTGGCGGCGCGCGGACAGCAGCCGCGGCTGGCCGAGCGCGGCGATGGCATCCGGCAAGCGGTGCGCGCGCTACTGGCGCTGTTCCCACAGGTACATGTGTGCCTGTCCGTCAGATTCATCGTGTTTGTGTCTCTGTATATGTTTGTCAGGATGTTTTTTTTTATAAAAGAGGGGGCAATTGAGCTAGCGGGTCACCTGACGGAGCCGCCCATGGACACCCACAACATCCGGCGGAGTTATTACCTAAAAATTTGCAGACAGCGACTGCCACGCGATCACTACGCGACCGGTGACTAATTGTAATAAACAATTGGTATCATATATGACGATTGCGTATCTATTATTCTGTGACTTCGATCACATATAACAAGATTCACAATCTCCTATAAAATTTAAACAAATTATTGTCCGAATTGACGTATATATTTTTAATATCGTAAAGTATTATCGGCAATATTGTGTTAATCTAAAGTAGACCTTACTGTCAAACCATAAGGTTATAAACGCTCGTAAACGATTCTTGCATGACATTGAAACGAAGTTTGTCAAATAAAATATTTAAAATGCAATCTTACGTCTCGTGCATAAAATATAATTCAAATAATCTATTTGCGTTGCTATGTTGCTACGTTGATTTGTTACGTGAAAGTGACAAGGATAAGACAAATATTGTCAGGCAATATTTCAAAATATGATTACGAATTTAATAAAAAAGAGCTATGTAAAGTTATTACTATAATGAAATAATGAACACGTTAATAATATTATTTATTTATTAACCGAAAATAAGAACTCGCGTCTTTTTTTAGCGTTCTAGATGTGTTATTTTTGCAATTTTTGAAGGAGCACTTTGAAATGTTCGCTGTTATCGTTTTCGAATTCCACTAAAACAGAAGTGCACTTAAATACTCATTTAGCGCACATTTGGTTCGGACATTTTTGGAGCGTTGATTGTGTATCTAGTTATATGTGATCGAAGTTCTGTGACCATAAAATGCACTTTTCGCGGTTAATTTAGCGGTTCTATACAAATTACATTACACAAATTTTCGTTTTGACAGCAGATATCGCGCGATATTTTTGTTTTTTAACTGCTTCCTCTGACGTGTATTGATCAAGGACTTTGTCCGACTTTTGATTCGTTCATACTGTCTTCTTTTATCTGCACCTTTCAGAATCATACGTCGCATTCATTCATCCCTTTCATTCTTGCCCAAAAAATTTTTGTGTATGTTTTTTAATTTCTTTTTTCTTTATTTATTCTTTATTTTTCTTACTCATCTTATCAGTATTACATTTCATTTTATTATCCTAACATAATTTTCCTTAAAGTCATACAGCTTCCTATCTTATCTTGTCCTTATCCTTCTATCATAATACTTTATTGCCCACTTATTCTATTACAATTTTCTTATTTTAATAATCTATTACACTTACAACATTTCTTTCCTTTGGACATTTCCTTACACTTTTACCTCTTATATAATATATTATTATCCTAACCATAAATTCTTAAGAGTTATACAACCTCTTATCTTATCCTTCTATCATAGTGTTTTATTTCCAATTCACTCCATTACAGTTCTCTTATTTTACCAAGTTTCCTATCCATTACACTTAACAACGTTTCTTCATTAAAACATTTCCTTACACATTTTACATCTTACATTTGTTATAGCATTATTTACACTTAATTATTACTTATTGTTACTTGTTTTTATTTCTTATCTTAATATAAACTGAGTATATACTGATTATATACTCCTTATATTATTTTTTACTATATGTTTCATCTATTTTATTGTTAATTTCTAATCCTTAGTCTGTTATTTTATTTTTTCATCCTTATATATATATATATCCATTAATCCTATGTTAATTCTATATATATTACTTCTTTATACTTTATTTTTATCTATAACCTTATTTGCTATTTTTTTGCAATATTTAAGAAACGTTTCTCTACTTCGTTCGTGTAACATTATCTCCCAAATATTGTCTGTTGCTATGGCTTTGTCCATTTCAATCTCCATGCTCATTCTGTCATTAGCATAAATCGGGCAATCGACCAAGACATGAAAGACACTCTCCTCTTTGCCGTCATCACATGGGCACGTCGGGCTCTCCTTGCACTTAAAACGATGAAGGTACTCTAAGAACCCGCCGTGCCCTGTCAAAATTTGCGTCGTTACATAGTCTGGCTCCATTTTCCTAACTATACCATAGGCCGCTACCGCACTAGGAAAGAACACTTTCGTCACTTTCGCTACTTCATTTTCTACATATCTTTCATTCCATCTCTCTATGCTGATTTTCCTTATTTCCTTCTTCACATATGATACCGGACACTTTTCATAGTTCGGCTTGATCTTCATTTTTAACGCTGCCTCTTTAGCTAATTCATCTGCTCTCTCGTTCTCTCTCACCCCCACCTGAGCCTTCACCGAGAACAGCTTGACATCCACGCCGACCTTCATTGCCTCCGTCAAGCTGCTCCTAGCTTCAGCCACTAAGGGGTGGAGGGAATTCCCTTTTACAACAGCTTCGCGCGATATTGGCTGCTGCATGCTGACTGCAAGTTACGTAATAAGCGTGCGGGTAATCACGGGTGCGTTGTGCTGGCCTTTAGAGAAATAGGGAAAGGAGAGAAAGGAGGGGGAGGGGGTGATGGGCCACCGGTACTCTCGCTCACCGAACGAAACACAACAGTGATAGATGCTCTTATTTCACGTCGTTATTCTGTGAGAGGGTGGTATTTCGCCGGGTGAACCGGCCCTATTCGTACTGCGATGCAGATGGCTCTACCACTCGGGTTTTGTATGTTTGTGTATGTGTGTTTCCCAGACTGTGTATTTGTGTGTGTGCCTGTATGTGTTTTTAGGATGTGTGTGTGTGTGTGTTTATCAGGATGTACCTGTGTAGTCAGAATGTATGTGTTCGCGTGTGAGTGTATTTGTCAAGTTGTACGTGTGTGCGAGTCAGGATTTGTATGTATGATGTGTATTATTTAATTTTATTAATTAATTTTTAAATCGATTACTGCGGAAATATTTTTAAACGGTGTATTAGAATAAACCGCTTTTAAAATCATATTGTCATCATAAAATGCATGTAACAGACGTGTTCGGAGCGGGAGCTGACCCTGGTGCTGGGCTCTCTGCGCGCGGCGAGCGAGGAGGTGTCGCTGGCGTGCGCGCTGCCCTCGCCGCTGGACGAGGTCCGGGCCGCGGCCTACGACCTGGCCAAGGCCACGAAGCTGCTCGTCACGCACTTCGCGCCCGCCGGACACTCCTCCTAGCGAACGGCCTCCTACTACTACAGCACAGTGTAGTAGCCGCGCCCACGTCACGTGAGCTCATTTTATATATAATATTGACTCTTCGTATCGTGTTGTGAATTCGACAGCTTCGCGTATTTATGTGCGTATTTCTTCATATCAAATGTAACAAATGCTCTATTATATCGTTTGGAAATACCAAAATTTCGGTCGGAATTTCGGGCCAACATTATCCAATACATATTGTATAAACGTAAACATAAGTTTCTCTTTTTGTGTACCCATATTACATAAAAATTACAGATTCGCGCGAATTTTTTTTAATAAATGTAGGGCTTGTCTTAAAGTAAAATGCAACTCTCTTTAAGAGACCTCCAACTAAACAGTTCAAAGATTATCGAATATTTATCAATTGCGAATTAATACATAAATTCAGTAGTGGATAGGGACTGTCAAAGTCAAATCAATTTATTCAATTAAATACAATTATAACGTATTTTTGAACGTCAAATCTACTTTATTTCGGTTCAAATAGAAAACCTGGACACAGAAGAACTGACAAGAAACTCAATCAGCTATAATTTTTTCATCATTATTTTACAAACGGTTTATTAAAATACAATATTCATTATAACAGTAAATGCATGTGCAGAGAAGATCATTTCCAGACTATTGTTTTATCTTCAATGAAATCGTTTATGTCATAGTATGATTGTCTAATCAATGTACATTTTACTATATACTGATTAGTAGTCTGCTGTTTTGACCGAAGATTTGTTTTTTTAAACGAATAGACTCATTCAATTCATAGTGAACTTTAATTTAAAACTTCGTAGAGCTAACTCCATCTTTTGCATTGGATTATAATTGTTCTAGAGAATGTCTTCTCTAAGATATATAAATAATATTAGGTAGCATGTAAAATTTTCTAGACATTTTTTTATGTGTACTTTATGCTATCATCACAATATTGATAAAATATTCTTTATGAAATTATTATTTTAAACTATTGTTTACGTTTCAATAAGCGAGTGCAAATTAATGCGTTATGATATGAGAGGGTATATGACGATGTATCTGGTTATAACACCAAATCTTAAATGAATGATACTAAAATAAATCACGGGTTGATAAATAATGTTGGGGTTATACATGGCAATATCTTGTATTCGAATTTCAAACTTAATATGGTCAATAGGACATTGCTCACGCTTTTCTATTCATAAATATTAAAAAATCCATCCATAATCCATCTATGAATAAAATAATTGTCGAATCATCTTACTGTATTTGTTGCAATAGATCATAACTAGCCATGAGAAAAATGATAAATACATCACTCTTTTAGTTCAGTCTTTCAATTAGATCAATGTGACTCTTATGAGAAAGTAATGAGCTTTAGCTCACATAACTATTGATTAGTTTTGAGCTAAGATTAGTGAGCTTTGCGAGGTGGGCTATTAATAAGTTACGACATTTGAAACTGTAAGATGGCAAGGTTTTTATGTTCGTAAGTATATTATCACTTATATTACCCTATTATTTTGTATTATATGGGTAAGATTATTTTCATTATTGATAGTTTTATTCAAACGAATTATGTTTGGAAAAGGTTGTATAATCTTGTATTAGAAATATTATATGTCGTATATTAAAAAAATGCTTGATGCTTCCAAATATAACAATTCAAATGCCATCTATTAAGAGTGTTTAAACTTTAGCTTGTTATTTTGCTAAAATGGTATGTATCTAAAGTGATATGTGTAAGTGTGAAATTGTGTATCTAAGTTTGGAATCAAAAATAAGTATTTCCATACAAAAATGTATGGACTCATGAGTGTTGGTGAAAACGAGATTATTTAGTTATTTCACAACTAATTATTGGAGTTGGAGCGAACAGTAACATTAGTAGTTATAGTATACATATAATCGTATGAAAGCAAGCAATAAAATCGATTCAAATTCTAGGGACTCAAGATTAAGTTTTTCTCTGAAAGCTAGGCAACACTGTCTAAACAAGATAATTTTTTTTTATTTGTTGAGGCATTGACTTCTGGGCCATCAGCCCTAAACAAGAAAAACAATTGTTTGTGTGAAAATATATGAATCGATTTTATCGCATGCTAGTATTATTGTGATTTATCATCTGTTCATTATTAACACAAGTGCCATACCCAGTAACAAGGGTAACAATCTCATTTGTTCAAATTGGTATAACCAAACCACTAGTATATAAATCAATGTAGCAAAACGTCACAAAAATGCATTTTTTTTTCATAGTGCGTTCCGCTAAATACCGCAATGGCCTGTTATCAGTAATTATGAAATAAATGGTAATCGTTTTCAATGTTACCCGGAACGCACGCTCCTATTCTGTACCATTCCATTTCAATGTGTTCTTGAATATTTATTACGTCTAACAGTAACAGCTAAGCATAATTCTTCCAGCATAAATTATATATTATAATATTGTTTGAGGATATTGTCACATTTGTATTTATTTCATTTGGTTATCACTACATTACCTATCTTCCTTATTGCTTTCTCGTGAGGTAGAAAAGTATAATGTTGGTTGTGTTGAATCATAGCACAGAATGTGGTGCACAGTTCCGCATTCATCTTCATAATCCAGTATTTAAATTAACTACATGATTGCTAAATATTTTTAGTACCATTGAGAATATCACTAAGGATCAGGTTGTATCGAATTGTCTACATGTCGGAACGGATCTTGATCGCTCGGGAAATGTAGTGAGGCGACACGCGTTTCAGTACATTCGCGTGCAAAATTGGTTTTTTATGTTTGTTTAATTCAAAGCAATTGATAATAGTACTCTTGGTAGTCTTAGTTCCAAGTTTTATAGTTTAAAAAATAACACTGGAATCTCATATTGTTGAAAATCTATTCTAATTCTAGCAATTTATAGATTAGTAAATTATTTGATTGATGATACCTTAAAATGTATTTAAAAATGTCCTAATTTTTTTCGAGTGACAAAAATACATTAAAGCTGAATTCAGGTTTCTACACACTACAATATTACTTTATCTATACATTCACACATACATAGGTGCTTGTCTAATTCCTGTGCTACCCAGTGCTAGCTTATTTTATTACCCAGTACACAAAATTTGATAAAATTGTGCCTAAAACGTTATTATATTCATACATTTGTTAGGTTAGATAAGTATTATCATTATACATACATATTATATTGTAACAGTTATGTAGATTTTTATATGAACGTTTCATATATTATAAATGTTGTTAGAAATAATTGTAACATAGTTGATGCTACTTGAAGTTAAAAATAATTAATTTAAGATGAAAAGCCCTAAATTGTAGCTTACAAACATTGTATAAAAGGGACCGTTAAAGTATTACGTAGGCAGAAAGTTAATCATTTTAAATACTTCTCTACTCCTAGTCAGCGAAAGTGATCAAAATGCTTGCCCCCCCCCTATGCTTACATAAGAACTGGTATAATTTTTACAAAATCTGTTCAAGAATCTTTATTGTAGTTCATAAGCAAGTACCTGTTACAGTTAATACGAAAAGTAAATAAATAAATATTGCTGACGTAATTGCCATTCAGATCTCCACGTCCCCCATATCATAAAAATATGCATAACAATGAACAACAACCCCCCCCCCCCCCCATCTTTGGTGCTTACGTAATACTTAAAGGACCCCAAAGAATTGCATATCTTAATAGTTCCGAAGTAAACAACAAATGCAATTGCAATTTCATTTGTTTACTGACGATTAAACAATTCCAATTTCACAATAATCCCGATATTCGACATATGTATGTTGTTTATAAACTGCTTATATACAGAGTTTTATTAACTGTCATATGAAACTTATTTAATACTGGATTTAATATAGTTGTAATGAGTATAATTATGTGATCACTTTATGTGCCAATGTTTATGTAAAAGACGGTAGGTTAGTGTGAAAATATAGAACTTTGGAGATACTTTCGAGTTGTTTATATTTATGTACGTACCTGTATAATTTACATATATTTACATTTTACATTATTATTGCAAAAATACATTTTGTATAGTTGCACATTATAATTAATTAATAATTACACAGCTTTATTTAAAATACAATTTATACTCCATCAGAATTATGGATTTTGTAATGTATAATTTAACATATTAAATAATAATATAATTCCAATATTGTAGTTTTATTTTGAACTAGCTGACCCGACAGACGTTGTTCTGTCCAAATTTAAATAAATGAAAATCCCATAGAGAAAAGCACTTTCGCACACACATGTGCGAAAGTGCTTTTCACACAGATTTTCCCCAATTATGTTTTTGAAAAAAAAATTATCGATTTTTTTATGTATTTTAAAACTTTATCATAAATTATATTAATAGTCGATGTGAAAAACTCAAAAAAAAAATTTTTTTATTAATTATAAACAACTTCAAATTGATACAATTTTAAAAAGAATCACGTGAGACTACAAACGCGCTATGATTGGTCGCTATGTTTGTGACGTCATAATGTTAAAGGAATTTCACGATAGTACAGTGTCAACGGCTTCTACACATGAATTGACTAAAAATATCCGAAATTTAGTGCAAAAAAAAAATTTATGACAGCTAATTTTATTTAGTCATGTGTGATAAAGGATTTATAAAGGCTAATTCCGATAATATACCTGATGTGCTTATTTTTGTGATAACAGACTTTGTAAAAAATTATATTCGGTTTAATTCAGCTGAAGTTCGAGGTGCTAAAGCATCAAGGTAGATTTGTAAAAAAATTATATTGTAAATTAAAATATTAAATGAAGATTCTTCATTAAATATAATTAATTAATTTAATTGCAGAGTATCACGTGAGAATTACGGGACCAAGGTCATAGGTTATGTAAGGGCGTGTATGCCCAGAACATCGACTTAGGAGTAAAGCTTACTCAGTTACTTTAACTATTAAGGAAAAGTTGAAAAAAGTTCAAGACGTTCAATGTCATGACCATGCAGCTTCAGCAGGTAACAAATACTTTAATAAAAACATAAGTTGTTTAATATTATAGACAATAATAATCTTTTATACATTTATATTTGATGTACAGGTGGTTGCAAACATGCATTAGCATTACTTATAATATTTTTTGAGGATTCACTTAAAAATCTCCTGGATAGTTTGTTGTTTTCGTCTTTTTTCTGCAGCTGGTCTAAGAGTCGTATTTCCTTGTCGTTTACGGTAAGGTTGACAACTAAACTTGTGCGGTACTACATCAACTTTAATTTTTACTCTACCTCTCATTGTAGGTATAGTAAATGTAATTCTCCATATCTTCTTTCAGCTAAAAAAAAAAATAAATAAATCATGAGAATTATTTCAATGACATTATAACAACAGAAGAACCACCATTACATACACTTTTAAAATTTCAATTTCGTACAATACATAACCTAGCGCGTTATAAAAATATAAAGGCACTAAACCGTCGGCCTTATCTCGTTTGTGGGTAGGAAGGCAGAAATCCCACCCAAACTACGCTAGAGGCATACGCTAGAGGGAACACCGCGCGCGCCATTTCGAGGATATCTGAGGGGTGACCCTCCCCCGAAAGTCACCCCAAGCCTCGAGCGAGCGCTCTGCCGTGAGACGGCGGAGCTTGGTCACCTAGAAAGCGATGGTCACTATGGGCACTGGTCTGTGCTCATTTCTTCTTCTTTTCTGCGGGCAGGAGCAGCCGGGACGAAGGCAATGACCGCAGCCCTTTACCCATTTTGGGCTTTGTCTCCGCGCAGGTGTTGCCACTAGCAATATGGTTCGCCACTCTACCCTCGGCAGCGCAGAACGAGCAGTGCGCCGCCGCATTGAACGAACCCGCCCTGTGGTCTGGTTGACCGTAGCGGTAGCACTCCTCGCTGCGGTCAACCTCCGACATGCACGCTACTCGGACGTGCCCCTGTTTCAGGCACTTACAACATTTTAAGGGCCTAGGTTCCAGCAGCTTGACGCTGCCCAAGACCCATCCACCCACCACCACCAATAGGTGACCACTCGCCACCTTGCGTGCAGCCTCCACCGGACATCTCACCCATATTGAGCTTAGCCCGGAGAGAATTGGGCGGAAATCGCCTACATTTATGGCACCCGCTGAGCATGCCCCTACCCTGGCGACGGCTGCAGACACCTCAGCCGCCGTCACCGAGTCGTCCAGGCCTCCGCGGAAACACGGATCTCCGCGCATTTGGTATCCCTGAACACCATTACCACCTCAGGACTAAGGTGCTCCCTTAACTTTTCAGCCAGGTCATCAGCTTTTTCGCCGCTAGAGGCGCCCGGCAATTCAAGGATGCCAGGTTTGGTGGCGGCTTTCCTATAACGAAGCTGGCTTATACCCAGAGGTTCTAGACACCTTGTTCCTTGCCTCCGTGAGCATTCCAGTTGATGACCTCATGCAACATTATTTAACTTCATATGAAACAGAGGTTCAGTTTCGAATTGATCTATGACTAGACTACAAGTGTCTGAAGGAAGATATGGATGGAATCAAACAATAGAATAAGTATACAAAATAAATATTTATTTTTATATTTCCACACATTATAATACATTTTCTAAAAACTTAATGCTTACATTCATGATTTTATAGTATCGTAACCATGGAGTAGTCTTCGACCTCGATTTTAATTTTGACCTCAATTACACACAACTAAAAACTATGAAACGTTCCAACAACTACAAAAACTATGTATAATTAGCAAAATCATTACAAAAAATCTTGTAATTACATTCTCACGTGAGAATTCATGAATCAGTGGACAATAGGATTTACCTACTTTGAAATAACAACTCAAGGTTGACAAAATTACGTATAAGAATTGGTATTACAAAAATTATACAAGATGACTCAATTGAGAGAAAATTTTACTTTCAAGTAGCCAAGTGTTGTACCTACCTACAAATGTGTTTTCGAATTAAAAATTATAAAAATATGCTTGGAATACCAACCTATACCTACTTCGTTAGCTAATGCTCATTTTATAAGAAAACAATACTAAACAATATGTTATATGTAACTCGCAGAGATCCAATATACTCAGTATATTATACTCACGTAAATACTTTAACACAATATACAGTGTTTTTTTAGCTGGGACAGTATGGAGAAATCCGAATTCATAAGAGATAATAATGATTTTTTTTTCCAGTAAGTCGACTGTAATTTAGTACATTGAATATTCTTCTATGGCATGAAAATTTTTTTCTTAAATTTGATCAACTTCTGCTGTCCGAATTTTTTTCACCCGATACAATGAAATGACGCTTACGTCACTTACTTGAAACTGAGTCGATCTGCATTAAGGAAAAGAAATAGTCAATTTTTCTCATTTTTATGGACTCCTCACGCTTGACCAAAAAATTGATAATGATAAAATTGTTTTCAATTGATAATGTTGTAATGGTACCACAATGGTACTTAAGACGGTTCCTTTGTATATCCTATTTATTTGGATTTCCCCATACTGTCCCAGTTAAAAAAATACTGTATACTCTACATTATATACTATACTCTATATTATTGAACGTCTGTGATTAAACTCGACCTCGATCGCGCAATGGTCACAGACTATTGCAGTGGTTTAGGCGTTGCATCCAAGCGTGGAAAGTTCCGGGTTCGATTCCCGGTCGGGTCAATTTAAGAAACGCACTTTACTAGATCGTCTCGGGTCTGGGTGTACCTGGGAGACGCCTCTAGTAGTTGTCGTCTGGTTCTCATAGTACAGGGAATACCCTACAGAATACACTAAGCTTGAGACCAGATAATTGGCGTGATTTGTCTGGCGCATTATTATTAAACGTACCTATATGTAATTAAGTATTTATTTATAATACTTTAGACACAAAGTAGAGAAAAACGAGTATTTATTTACGCTAGCTAAGAAATGTTTAACGATTTTATTTGAACAACTTTTGCCTAAAACCGTAAACCAAAACAAAAAATAGTAAATTCATTAAAATTTCCAAATGTATTTGTATCTTTAATATTTAGTCTCTACATGTCTACATAGTATACAACAAAAGTCGCAACTTCACAAGACGCATTTGACGCATTGTTTATGGTTGACCTATCATCATAATTTAGGTATAGAAATATGACGTTTCGCAATCAAGTCTCCGTGCGAAACCGGTACGAGTCGCTAGTTAAATATAAAAGAAAGATACAGAAGACGATTTAAATGACAATTAATGCAGCTTCAGAGAATTTAGAATCTTGAGAGATTATTTTATGCCGGTCATTCTTATAAATGGGACAGTATGGGTAAATTTTGAACTATACATAACACTTAGAGGATTTCCGCTTCTAAGTGAAACTGATTTTTTAATGTCAAGCATGCATTTTTCCCAGAAATAGCAAATATAAAAATATATATAAAAATCGATTCAGTTGCATGTCATTAAAAGAACAGCCCTGTATAGACTTCATGAGAAGTCTCGTCTGAGAAGAAACGGTGAGCCAAATCAGATAAGCTGACTCACCTGAACATACGACACATTTATTATCAGATAAGCCGATCTAGAAAGCAGCACACACACACTACATTTTATTTAATTTAATTTTCCTTACTTTGTAGTACGGGACAAGCTCTCTGAAGTTATAACTCCAGACTATTATGCATTATTATTGAATGCATTATTATTATTGAACTTTAATCTGTAAATTAGTAACCACCTTTTAAAAATATTGCCAATAAAAATAATATACAGTCTCTCCGTTTAACGCCGTGGGCGGTCGTCTCGCACTCCCTCCTAAAGTCGACTCCGATGACAATCTAACAGCAACAATAGCACGACATATCTATGTTTTAATATGAGATATCACAATGACCCAGTTCTTAGTTTGCAATGCGACGTTAAAAGTATATTCGCTTTACCTTTAAAGCGGATACATTGTAAAGCTCTATAGTGCATTTAATTTGTAAAAAGTTATAAGTTATGATTATGATATATTAATACATTTATATAACCGATTATTATCTATAACCGATTAGTTGTGCCGTTCATTAGAATTTAATTGGAAAGAGTAATAAATGATTCGCAATTAAATAAGTCGCCATTCTAAATCCCATCCGTCATAAAATACCACAAAATCCACATATCATGTCAGCACTTGTTTGTTGTCTCCAGTACGTATGTAAATAACAAGTAATAAATCCAAACATTGATCGAAAGTGTAGTCCATTTTCGTGAACCCTATAGAAATTGATATGTTAAATTGAATCCAATATATCAAGTTTCATTAAAATTACTATTAATTGTTGTGCGCAAGCTTACCAAACTAATAGACTTTTTGTTGTTTATTGGTTCGGCACCAATTTCAATAACCGACAAAAATTATAGAGGGTTATAATTGAAAAAGACTAATAACCTCTTAGTGCAAAATTCCTGTCATCATACTCGTACCTAACAACTTTTGTTCTACAACTTTATTCAAAACTCAATACGTTCTGCGTAGCTTAACTTGGTCTAGATGTTACTATATGTATAAGTTTAAATTAAAATACCAATAGTTCCTCTGTCATACTACCCTTATTGCATTTACATTGTTAGGGAGAGGGTACGGGAGAGACATATATACAAAGTTACTCTATGGGGAGAGATAGCACTGGACTTTATCAGCCATCACATTATAATTATGTTGCATCAGCTATATTTGTTTGCTACGTTGTCAAATTTCATTTTATAAAATATTACGGACATTGTAAATCACAACTTAATTGGTCTGTAATAAATTCCGATTAAAGTAAACATCGCTGTTAAACAATCAGTGATGAATGATGCATCCCCATTATAAATATAATTGCTACATAATGATATGCTATCTTATATTTAATTTGAAATAGCGGCAATTAATATATTAGTTTAATGAGCAACATTCCCATGTTTTAGAAGACATGTTTTTGGATTCATCCACATTTTAAAAGACAAAATAGAACCCTAATTATACGACGTTATCCATTATTATCCGTATGTCCGTTTGTCGCAGTCAATTTTTTTAGACTCTATGTGATGATCGAATATGAAAAACATATTTATTAGTGAAAGATGATTTAATATTTTATTTATTTCATTAGCCTACACATTACGTAGAAATAGAAGGGGAAAACTAGGTATTGGTATTCGCGTACGAGTACCTATAGTTTTCCCCTTCTTAAGTTAAGTTAAGTCGCTTTAACCAGTGCCAATTTCGCACATGCTTATTTCTAAAACTACGGCACCTACAATTTTAAAAATTTTAGAGAACAAAAAGCCTCAACCAAAGTTTAGTTACTAGATAGGGTTACCAGATGACAGTAATTTTCCTGACATGTTCGGATATCGCCCTCTGTCAGAAAAACAAAAACTGAAATTGTCAGGAATTTTTAGAAATATGCAAAAGTAAAAAAGTCTGACGGAAAAAAGGAAAATATAAATAAAATGTATTAGGTATGATAATAAAAAATAACATGTTAAATTAAATTTAAGAATGCGACCGCGCATCTTTTGAAAATCTTACTACCTCTGTTAGGATTAACATTAGGACAAAATGTCAGTTTACTGAAAAGTCAAGTATTTTCTCAGAAAAAAAATTTTTTGTCTGGCAACAAATATATATTAGGTCTTATAGACTTCCAAGAATTCAGTTTAAATATTGACCGTTACGGAACTGTCTGCATAAGTCAAGCCCATTTTTTTATTTTAGTTTTTTTCAACGATATCTATAGCGTATAATTAAATGTTTTTTTTTCAACTAGCGTCTGGAAATAATCATCGTACATAATATCATACATATGATTACTACCACATATAACTAAAGTTTAACCATTTTTTCTGTTTTTAGTTACAATGCCATAAATAGTTAGCCTATTTATTTAAGTACATGTGAACAATACAAACTTTTAAACTTTCGCGTTGCATTATACTAAAATATCTAAAACGGGAAATTAACGCGATTGCCTTTTATTTTGACTTGACGTTTCGACCGAGTTGCATCATGCTTGCATGTTGCATCATGTTGTTGCAGTTGCCCTGCTTGAGATGTCAAAACGGCCGATGCAACTCGGTCGAAACGTCAAGCCAAAATAAAAGGCAATTGCGTTAATTTCCCGTTTTAGATATTTTAGTAAAATGCGAACAAGTAGTCAAACTTGACCATATTTTATTTTTCCTATCTAAAGCTTGCAGCATTTCAAATATTTTACCTTCTTTTCATGCTAATATATCTTCGCAACGACTATCAAGTTTTACCTAAGTCTAGAGTCACATATAACGTATTTTGTGTTCTGAAAACAACGTAAATTATTATTATTTGCCATGTTCTTTACTTTATGTTTAAAACATAACACGTATTATTATGCATAGGTTCCTAGTTTAAAATATTTTTGAGCATTCATAACTACATAAGTAGGTTCAGTCAACAGCAAAACTGGATCGGTTTAGAAGGATCTGAAAATACCACTACGTTAGCGTCAGATTTCACGGGAGTCCGTTACTAGCGACATTACAACCGTATGTAAGGAAATTGTCAAATAAATAAAAATATATAAAAACATAATGCGGTCTTGGTGTCAACTTTATTGTACGGTAGTGAGGCCTGGATATCCCGCAATCGAGTGAAAGTAAGATAAATGCAGTAGAAATGTAATCTCTTAGAAATATGTGCGGTGTCACTCTTGCGGACAAAATAAGTAATGAAGAAATACGCAGTATCACAGGACTGCACGACAGTGTTATTGTAAAAATGAAGAAAGGAATGCTAAGATGGTTCGGGCACATGAAAAGAACGAGCGATGAAAGACTGACGAAGAAAATCTATAGAGCGAAAGTGAGTGCTAAAAAAAGCCAAGGAATTTCAAGGCTGACTTATGAAGATCAGATAGCCAGAGTATTAGCCGACGGAAATGTCAAAAGCACTCGCATACCTAGGCGAAAATGTGTGAGGAAAATGATGAGTTTTGAGGAAGCGAAAGAAGTATGTAATCACCGCGACGCTTGACGCTCCGTGCTCTCTGACTACCGTTAGGGATACAGCGTGAAGATATAGATGTATGTAAATTAAAACGAATTTGAATCTCACGAAAATTACTTAATAACCATTAGCAAAAAATTACCACAAAATGACTGTTTATATTCAATAACTTAATGAGGTAAACGCGTTTAGAATATCCTAACTATTTTGAACACAAATAAAAAACAAAAATCTTTTCAAGAACACTTCCAAATACAGATAGCTTGATTACCGCCGAAGTACATGTAGCATATAGTGGTACATTCGTAGGTGACTTCGAAGCCGTAGCTCTCGCCAACGACAACATGGAAAGCGGGACCAAATTTCTTGTCCATGGTTTCCTTCACCATACGAGCGGCGAGTTCGTTATTTTGCGCGTATTTTTCACATGCCGTTACTGACAGCTCCATAGCTTCTGTACGCATCTCTTCTGACATGTCTGAATGCTGCGAACAAAAAACTATTATTGGACTTGGAATTAGTACTTTTAACTTAAGATTATTTCAATCTGAAAGCGAAAAGCGATTACAATTTATGACAGATTGATGACAAAATTTTTATGGTCACAAATTAGTAAGATTATGCCTTTAAGGTCATTGGTAGTGGACAAAGTACATAATAATGATGTTACCAGTCGACATGAATTTTCTATTAGGAAAAAAGGAATATTTGAAATTGTCAAAATTTTTTAGAAAGATTAAGACAAAGGAAAAAATTCAAAAAGAAATGTAAATAAGAAAAATTAATATACACACATCAAAAAAGTCTAAGCAACACGCATCATTTACAGAAACTGCATGTTTTATTAATTGATACTTTATTTTTTCTTAGAAAAGTAGATTGGTATACAATTTTTTTGTTCTAGGAAACATATACTGGCTGATTTTATAGAAATAGAAATAGAACCTTTTCAGTTGTGTTTTGTTTTCATTAAAATAAAAGCTAATTATTTTTTCCAGATTTCATTTGTTTTCGTTGCTTGATAAATTTGATATTTACCGCACTTTTAATATCATTTTGAGATACCTATACAGTTTTTGAAAAAATTGAGTGGTGAGTCATTTTTTATGTTATGGAGCGACGCCATTTGACTGCTGATGACATGCAGAGAGCTGTAGGAATGCTACAAGCGGGAAGAAATCAGTCCAGGTGTCTCGGCATTTTGGTGTCAATATAGGAGCGTGATTTGTCGTCTGGCAGCGTTGTTAATACAGGGGATCCTGCTGAGCAGCACCCAGGACGTGGAAGGAGTACAATTGCTCGATAGGACCGATACATACAACTGACTGCAAGACGTCAGCCGAAGTTAACCGCCAGGGAGATAGGTTTAAAGCTACAATTCTCAAGCAGTGCTGTTGTTAGCCACCAAACCGTGAGAAATAGGCTGCATGAATACGGCCAACGAGCACGACGCCCAATTAGGTGCCCACCTATACGCCATGGGAATCGCGCCCGTCGAAACGAATGGTGTAGAGAACACTTGACATGGACCCAGGAGCAATGGGATAAAATTTTATTTTGTGATGAGATTTGTGATGATGATGGGTGTGAGTAAGAGTGTATCGTCGTCCCGTAAATGCTGAACGGCTGAGATTTGTCCAGGAAGTGCACTCTTACAGTGGCTCCACAGTGATGGTATGGGCGGGTATTATGAAGAACAGACGAACTGAGCTCGTTTTTGTAGATGGCAATATAAACGCTGAAAGTTACGTTGAAGATGTCCTCGGGCCTTATGCTCACCCATTTGCGCAAAGTCTTGGCACAGATTTCACGCTGATGCATGACAATGCGCGTTCGCACACAGGTCGGTGGATCAGAGAGTACTTAGCAATGGAAAACATCCGGGTATTGCCTGCACAATCGTCAGACCTCAATCCCATCGAGCACGCATGGGACATGCTCCAGAGACGTGTTCTAAAGAACCTGGATGGAGTGTCGACAACCCAACAACTGAAAGACTTGTTAAACTTCCATTGGGACCGATTGCCGCAGGATCAGATAAACAATCTTAAAAATTCAATGAAAAATCGCTGCCGACAAGTTTTAAACAACAGAGGCGGTCACACTTTGCATTGAATTACCAAATAATTAAAAAAATGCCGTTATTTAATTTTGTAAAACACGAAAAGTTTAATTTTGTTTTAACTTTATTTTATATACTTATGTTACGGTACACATATTGTTAATTACTGTGATTAAATGAACAATTGAATGAAGGATTTTGTTGCTTTAGTCACTAATGCGTCAAAAAATGCTTAGTTATTATTAATAAAAGAAATTAAATATATTAAAATAGTAAAAATCGTTCAAAAGTTCAAAATCGTACATGTTGCTTAGACTTTTTTGAGGTGTGTATTTATTAAGCGTTCTGTAAAGAGAACAAAAATAAAAAAACAAATCTTAACAATCTAATTATTAGATCAATATGTAAAGTTTACTGAAGTCAGGATGAATTTATTCAGGAAATCTCTTTTTTGGATCTGAAGTAGAGACTAGACCTAGAGCGAATAGATTTAAGGGCAGGGTTGTATTCTTAAATCTTTTCTCTCAGGACAGTGAAGACTTTTACAATATTTGCTTTCTAAATTATTATTATGACTGGAGCTATATAATCAGATCATATAATTTTATAGAGTAAAATAAAAGCCAATTATTATTATAAATTCTTTTTTTGAATTTACCATCTGTAAAAAACCTGTTAAGAAAAGTACCTATACTAGCAAAAAAACTCGTAGCCTACCCATGTGTAGTAAAAATCATCAGCTGTAGTACCGTAAACATAATATACAGATTTCGTTTTCCAAATTATTATGACTGGTTCGACTAGAAATACAATCGGATCACATAAGTATTGCTTTCCAAATTATTACAACTGGATCAACTACAAGGATTATATACCTACACAAATACTTAATATAATCAATTCAAACAATAACAGACCTTTTTAATTATATTATATAAATATATTATAATATATAATTTTAAACCTGAAAATCTGGGTGTCAATAGGTACCTACTTCTTCAATTCAGCAAGATTTCTTTTTCAATGTAAAGTAGTGCTTAGTAAAAGACAACATGTGTGTTAAACTGAATATATATTTTTGTTGACTGTACCAACTCTAGGTACTTTTGTTTCGAAATATTTAAACGTCTTATACAATTTGAAAGCAATTTGCATACATAAACGATTTCTAAATAAGTACACCGATTTCTTCAAATACGTATTGAATGGATAGTCTCAGGCAAACAACACACATGTGCATATACTTATTTAATGTGATTTAAGTAAAACATCCGCCGCGGACGGTATGCGCAGTATACGTAGGTACCGAGCTATCGAGTCCACCTGCCAAAACAAACAATTGATGCAATACAATCAATATGTTTGTAATTGTGCATGAACGAACCGTTTAATGATTATTTTCCTAAGGATTATTTTATTTAACTGGTTTACTTAGAATGTTTTACATTTCTGGAACACCTAATTTAGTCGTATATTCTTTACGCAAGCGGATGAGATTGTACCTACCTAATGTTTTTGGTGTGTTGGTGTATGTACTCTTTGTTGTTAAACTATTCAGCCTGCCCGGCTATGCGTGCTGTATTTGGTCAGTTGCCTTCAACATTCAAAAGGTGATATGAACGGTATGTGTAGTCACGCATATAAAATGTCTTTTCTACGCTGAGGATGCTGTGTTTATTAATGTATAGCTCCATCAGAAGCAGAATTACACTAGCATGTACATGAAAAAATTATGTGAAGTGACAGGATTTAATATGAATGTGGACAATACTAGTTTTCATTCACAGATAATGGAACAGAAATGAGGAGACCTAGTACTTTAAGCTAAAACTACACGCTTTAAGGAATATCCTGAAAAAAAGTTTCTAAAATGTTTGTCGAATTAGAGTCGGAAACCGAAATTTGGATTTGGTTATAAAAACCGATTCCGTCGCCTACCTACTAGTTAAAATAAATTAAAATTCTTGTGATATACAAAGTATGAATAGCCACCTAATGTATTTTTAGGGTTACGTAGGAAAACAAGGAACCCTTATAGTTTCACCAAGTCTAACTGTCTTTCCATAAGTCACTGCGTGTCCGCGATTCTTGGTACTAAAAAGCTGTAATTTGGCATTTGACTTATTATTAGGGAATGAAAACGTCAAATAACTATTTTCGTGGGACTGGGCAGTACTATACCAACAACTGATATCGTCGTATTCAGTAATATTTCTTGATTAAGAAAAACGGTGTTATCACTTTCTCAATCGGTGGAGGGGGGGAGCTATGACGTCACAAAGATGGCGATTCTCGGTTTAAATTTTTTGGAAAAACTCAATAACTACTTAATCTATTTAGACGAGTAAGGTGTCATATGAAAGGTATTGAAATGACTAACAAAAAACGTCTAGCAAACATAAGTATAAGTTGGATATTTAAAAAGTTATTTAAAAAAAAACTAAAATTAAAAGTGTTAATTTGTTATAGTTTAAATAACGCGATATAAATGCTAATCACATTAAAAATACTTCAAATAAAAAATCTTGCTTCATTTTTCATCTGTAATATACAGTTTGAATTTTTTAAATCAATAAATAAGCAAACTACGACAGTTTTAAACGGACGCAGCATATTGCGCGGGCGTGGGCGCTCGTTCGCTAGATACGGTCGGCCGAGTCAGAGCCGAGACAACACACGGCAGTTTCTTGCAAACTGAATTACATTAACAATATATAATAATATAACAAACATACATATTTTTACGCTGTATCCCTAACTGGGTAGTCAGATATACAGAGGAGCGCCTCCTTCTTTAGCCTCCTAAATATCATCATTTCCTCACAGATTTTCACCTAGGTATACAAATGCTTTTGACATTTCCGCCAGCTAACACTGGCTAATTGATCTTCGTAACACAGGTTGGTTTTTCCTGGCAGAAGCCTCGCTGCCCTGCCTTCTACTACCACTCACTTTCGCTTTGTAAATTTTCTTTCTCAGTCTTTCATCCCTCATTCTGTCTTAGTGTCCGAACCATTTAAGTATTCCTTTCTTCATTTTTACAATAACACTGTCATGCAACCCTGTCATACTACGTATCTTACCATTACTTATTTTGACCAAAAGATGACACCGCACACATTTCTAAGAGATCGCATTTCTACTGCATTTACCTTACTTTCATCTGATTTCAGGCATGTGCAGGTCTTACTATTGTACAATAAAGTTAGCACCAACACCGCGTTGTGGGCATCTCTAGAAAACGCACACACCAGATATACCATTTTATTCGCTTGTTCTGGACGTTTTCCATTTACTCTCATATCTCACACTTCGGCTATACATCTTCTCTTTCAAACACCTAAAGATTAGTTTTGTTCACATTTATATTTAGTTCTTTCACTTCGCATTTTTCTTTCATGCACGGGACTAGTGGCTGCAATTCTGCTTCTGACGTGATATAAGCACAGCATCATCAGCATATAAAAGACAGTTTACCTCTGTGCCATCACATATCATACCACTCATACGACCTTTCCATGTATGGAGGCAACCGTCCGAATTCAATTCAATTTTTGTTTTTTATTTAAATAACTTTTTAAATATTTAACTTATACTTATGATTCCCGGACGTATTTTGTTTGTTAGGCATTTAATACCTTTCATATGAGACTCATCCAAACAGGTTAAGTAAGTATTGAGAGTTCGACAAAATTTAAACCGAGAATGGCCATCTTTGTAACGTCATAGCTCCCCTTTCCACCAATTGAGAAAGTGAGAACACCGTTTTTCTTACTCAGGAAACACTACTGAATACGATGATACCAGTTGTCGGTATAATACTACTCAGTCCCATGAAAGTATTTTTTTAATCGCTTGGCCTCTATTATATATGGTTTTATACATATTAATCACGCTTACCAAGTTGTGAAATTTTATAAAATCTCTTCGATCACAAATTTTTTATTTGCGATCGAAGTAAAATCTCGTAAAAATGTTTTCGTGGGTACTCTCCTTACACGTAAAGTAGTGATGATTTTTTACTCGTCTTTTTCATTGTGTGGGGTGTCGTTGGATAGGTCTCAAAAATATTAGGGGTATGCGATGAACATTTTCTCGATTCAGAGAGTCGTTTGCGAAATATTAAACTTTAAAGTGGTCGTTTTTGTTACAGTCGAGTTACCCCTCCCTGTTCTGTTCAACCGTTGTCTTTGGATAGGGAACGTACCCATACTACGTGACTCATTCAGGGAGGGAAGGAGATCTTCAAAAATACCACACTTGGTCACGGGGTGGGGGCTTATGTTTTTGTCACGTAATCAATATCCTCTAGGGAAATTTTGGACTTTTTCGAGCTATATGCAAATATGGCGCGCAGCGTTTAGCGCTTTTTAAACTCACAGGTGGCAACAGCTCAGCTGATTTAGATAAAGAATATTCTGTACCAAGGCTTTATGCCGGTACCTTTTCCGATGTCACAAAATCCTTTCCGTATACCAAATCCAGATGAAGTCGGATCGGAAATGTTTCCATCACTGCTTGTGCGGCAATGTATCACTCTACGCCCGGATCTCTCACGGGGTAGAGAAATACCCTACGATACATACTGCCCATCTATTAAAAATGACATCACCGGAAGAACATGCTCAATTTGTGGACTTTATTTTGCCTCAAAAAGATCCATGAACAACCATCGAAAAAACGTACATGGTGGTGCAGTGAACAATGTGTCTCATGTGCGACCTCTACGGGTTCTATCTAGTAGACCACAGGAGGTCTTATGTGTCGTAGAGGAAAACGTGGAGTGGATAGACGTTGAGGCCTTTGATGAGGAGAGAATAATCACGTCTGAGGAAACTCCTGATACTTCCGCCCCCGTGATCTACGATGTGTCCAAGTGGATTGATGCTGGAAACGTGTTCGTTGAAGATGATTCAGATGAAAAATAAATGTGAATAAAAGAAAAAAAATTTTTATTGTAAATTAAGATCCTGTTACAGCATGTTTTTATATAAGTTTTTCTTCTTGATGATATTTTTTTCACTTGTAATTAAAGGTATGCACGCACTTTTGGCGTCACGCTGCAAGCGCCGTGTAAATAAAGACAAATATGACCCAAATTAATTTTTTTTTAACTTCCTGTTTGCAAAAAAAAATTTAAAACCATATTTATAAACTACTACGTGACAACTAGAGGAGGGGAGGGGGGGGGTCTTGCCATATACTACGGGTAGTTACCGAGGGGGGCGAGGGGGGGGTAAGAAATAGTAAAAATGGGTCACGTAGTATGGGTACATTCCCATACGTGAAAAGTATTCGCGATAGTAGTAATGTTCCAAGAATAGTGTCAAGTGGAAATCCATACATAGTTTTTTGATCATATTAGCTTTTTGAACTTAATTTTTAGACTCATTATGCTTTGGATCAAATTTTAATTTAAGTGTGACTCCGTAGAGATAATCTAATTTACAGGGCAAATAGGTGATAAGATTAGCAAGTTTTTGAAAAAGGCGTAGGCGAAATTTTTCTTGTGATTTTTTTTAAATCGTCCTTGAAATTTTAAAAAATTCAAAATTTTTGCTAACTTCGGGTTTCAAAATATTTTGATGACGCAATGATATCAGATTATTTGACCTCAATTGTTTTTGCTTCTAAAGTACATATACTATTCACCTAAGTTAAAAAAAATAAGAATGTATCTTAATAATTGATGTCGGATGTTATGACCAATAATAATCTCTATTAACTCAGGATTTCACAATAAAAGGGAAAAAATCATAACTCGAAAATTACACAAAATCGCGGATGCTCTGCCTCTGGACTTTTGCTTGACACTATTTCTTGGGACACCTGTATAACGAAATTAAAAGGAAAACTCATCTTGAGACAACCGGTATAACTATACCAGCTAAGTATTAAAGAGTAACAGGTGGTAACATGAGTCGCCCAAGTTATAAAATATTGGATAAGTAAAAATTTCGTAAATATAAAAAATCCATAGGAAAAGACAGATTGCGGTGAGAAAACTAGTTGCATTATAACTTTGTAATTTGTCATTACAAACGTACATTTGCAGTTGGAGAGTATCTTTCAATTGCAGTTGTTTGTTTTAAAATCTGACATATTTTTTGACAAATAACATAACACGAATCGCTGTATGGTGGTACCTGATACGGGATTCTTGGTGCGCATGTCCGACTCGCACTTAGCCGGTTTTTTACTTAACCTAGTTGACATTGTTAGAACTTACGAGTACGAGAATGTAGGTACTGCGGTAACATAATCCGTTACGGTAGTCAGTCACGTTAGGTACTCGTCTTTCGTCCGGTCTCTCTTCGACCTCGTGTGTCTGATATCTAATACTCGCATAACTACACAGCTCAACCTTTGCTTGCAGTTTTATTCCTATTTGTCAAAATATTATTGCCTTATAGTTGGCATAAAACCCATAACTTGTAAATAACCAGAACTAAATAACTACAATGTTTTTTATTTAAGCAGGTATGAGTTTATTTTATATGTATACCTAGCTATTGGCTGCGACTTCGTTACCGTAGTATTTTTGAATAATTCAGAAACCTTCGAGTGAGTACGCAGAACTATAACTGACCAAAGTTTCATCACAATCAGATAAATGATTTAGGAACGCATTGAGTATTGAGGGCAAAGATACATACAAATAAACATTCACGTTTACATACAACTAGCTGATGGCCGCGACTTCGTCCACGTTTTTCATTTTTAAAATAGCCTTTGTCCTTCCTCAGGATTCACGCTATCTCCATACCAAACATCGCAATCGGATGAAAGGTATGGCAGTCCATAAAATACGAACAAACAAACAAACATTGATTTTTATATATTATATAAGATTTTGTGTTATTAGGAAGTTAATAGATGTAGTTATACATACTTAGTTCACACTGCCAGGTATATTTTCGTTATTTTAATATTCTACGGTTTTAGAAATGTAAAATAAGTATTATGAGCATTATGATTTATGAGCTTTCAATACAATAGTACCTACATAGCATTATAAATAAGCCATCTTCTACACAAAGCTTCTACATATTAAAAAATGTAATCAATGCACTTTTCCGATATCTACCCTTATGAGAGGATATGTGTGAATGATTTTATCCGTCGCTCCAGGAGCAGCTGCTGCACCTTCTTCGGCCATCGTTTTTTAATCACTGCAGAATCCACAATAAGTTAAAAAAAACAGTAATATACGATTAAATCTTCAGAATAAAAATTATTATGTATGTATTATAGTAGCAAAACGAGATGCGTGCAATCTGCCAGACGGTTCCCCACTGTTTACGCGTTGCCTTGGAAACCGACAGAGGCGGGAAGACAGATTGATTTTTCTCCGAACAAGTACCATTTACCACTTAGCAGCCAGCTAGCGTCAGTACTCTGTGGCTAGCGTCTGCCCGGTATCCCGCTAAGCTATCAGTCAAGTACATAGGTTTTAACTAACTTCATTCTATTTTACCAAGGTCGAGCGTGGGGAGTACTCGCATCGTTACATCGACTTTGTTCGGCGCCTCACTTGGTGCCTCATTAGTCATTACTTTTGACTGACCTTAACTTTAGGAAATTATGCGGAACATTTACGGTCGATTAAGAAATTAAGATGTGTACCTTATAATTTTTGTAAACTTGCAGATTTTATAATTTTTTGAATACTTTTTGAATTTATTTAATTTTACTTTAAAAGTTTTACTTAGTTCAAAATTATTATAATATTATTATGTATACTGTGCTGGTATGGTATTAATTACTGTACTGAAAACAGAACGTACTTAATCTAAACTTTTTAATGTTTTTATTTTATGTAATTTATTTCATTATGGCAACATTGACTACGAATTGACAAAATTATTTTATATTTAAAAAAAAAATTACTTCATGTTTCAGTTAAAATCTATGATTTTCACTGTTATTAACTAAGAAAATAGTGATTACTTACTCAGTGAAGAAAATGGCTTCAAGATTCAGCGGTGCTCTGCAACTAACAGATCTTGATGATTTTATTACACCATCACAGGTACATAACCTAACTTCTACGCGTAAAATTTTTTGTTTATGAAAATGTAGTCTAGAATTAAGCAACAATATTTTTTACTTAATACGTACAATTGAAAGTAAATTTTTTGTTATTAGGAATGTATAAAACCAATAAAAATTGAAAAGTCAAAGACCAAAACAGGAGCTAAAATCAAGATTGGCGAAGACGGTTATTTCGATGTGTCTAGTGGGAAGGAAGAGAAACTAAAGAAAGTTGAAATTACATTGGCAGACTGTCTCGCGTGCAGTGGGTGCATTACTTCCGCCGAAAGTGTGTTGGTCACTAAACAAAGTCAAGAAGAGTTACTTAGGTACCTATATAATAACAATAAACAATTCAGATAATTACACTGTGTGATCGCAAGCTAAAAACCTGGTTTATATTATGGGTGTCACACAACAAACAGAAGAAGCACACAGTAACAGCCAAACTTGACCTTTCAGATTCAGTCAATACCAAGATCTTTGGCTTGGTAGGCAGATACACTAACCACTACACCAATGGGTCAGTTAACTGTAATTTTTATCAACTTTCCTTTCTAAACCCAAGAATATGAACAGAAATATTCTAAATTATCAGTAGGTAACTAGTATTATGCTTTTCTGTTATATATAATATTCTCAGTCTCAATGTCATTTTAGCTAAACTGTAGTCAACTTACGATATTTGAATCCTGAATAAATCATGATCATAATCTACATAAAAAATAATTAACAGTTTTTTCAGTATTGTAAAATTGGAGAAAGGAACGCTTAGATGGTTTGGGCACTTAGAATGAGAAATGAAAAAATCTACAGAGCAATTATATTATGGTAGGCGTTACCATTGGTATAAATAATGCAATATGAATCTAATTAAGTATATGTAGAATGAATGATGAAAGACTGATGAAGAATGAAGAAAAAAACACTTGCAAATCTAGTTGAAAGTGTGTAAAAAAAATTATGAGGATTGGAGGCGAAAGAAGTATGTAAGGACTGCAATACTTGGCACTCCGTCCTATCTGACTACCTTGTTAGCGACACAGCGTAAGGATATGTATGTATATTGACAACTTATTTGTAATTTTTTATTAACCCTTGACCATATACCACATATTATTGTCACATAATTGCCCATGTGTGGTCATGGAGACCGCTGTAAATTATTGATTGTAATTTGGAATCTATGGCAATGATGAAACTTTATAATGAATAAAATACTTGTTTATACTCTAGAACTTTAGTTTAGAATCTCAAATAACAAAAATCACATAATTTCAAATAAGGCCATATTTTTCAAAAAGTAATAATATTCTAAAAATAATATAAATAATATTCTAAAAAAATGAAATCTGTAGCATTAGGAACCTAAAATATCAACTTTTTGGTATTCATTCTAAGAAATTAAATAACTAAATATAAAGTTGAACAAAAAATCAACCATAAAATGAAAACTTCACAATAATTGTAGCCCCTAAACATTTGAAATTTTTCGTGGCAGTTGCCGTGGCATTTTTTTCGGAAAATTTGAGTTCGAAAATTCATTGCGGTCTTGACAGGCGGTAGGTGGTTAAGGGTTAAACAGTTGTTCTTCTTTTGTTTTTACAATTCTTTTGGGTTATGAATCTAAAGATGTTTTTATCTTGATAGACAATAGTATCTTATTTTTTATTCACTGCGTTAATGTAATGTTTGTTGAATAATTAAAAAAGCAGTACATAAATGAATAATTAAGAAAGCAATACATAATATGTGTAAGTGCTTATAGGCATGTCAAAATTCATCATTTATTAATTCTACCTATATTTTATTTTGTACAAATAATTGTAATAATTGTACAACACTAAATGATTGCAATGTAATACTACAATAAATGTACAATACAATAAACCAGTAAAATCACCATAAATTATAATTCATTCATTTTTTTTACATGTTTTGTTTGTAGAGTATTTGCAGAGAGGAAGTACACCAATAACAAGGGTATAATACAAGATGTCAGTCTGATTGTAGTATCGCTATCACCTCAGCCAACACTCTCATTGGCAGCAAGATATAATTTGACTCCAGAAGAAGCAACTAAGAAATTAGCAGGTGAAAAATCTGATATTTTTTATGAACAAATTCTAAAAATTGATGTTTAAAATTATTAGTTACAGGCTTAGTACCTATCTTTTAATTGGTATTATTAAAAAATGTAATGCCATTGCTTCGTTAAAAATATATTATCTTTAAAAAAATTATACATACATATCTTCACGCTCTATCCCTAACGGGAAAAAAAAATAAAAAAGTTAGTCTGAAATAATCATGGCGAAAAAAAATGGAGAAAATTTAAAATTAATAGATTGCGGTACTTAAATAAAATTAATAAAACTCTTAATAAATTGAAGTGACATCTACCATAAGTTTTACATGCATCTTGCAACATAGAATTTGGTTTTTGATGGAAGACTCGAACAAATAAGAAACCTAACAACGGAACTAAACTACCCGCCAGAAATCATTTTTGGGTACAATATTCTTCCTATCTTTGTAATTGCAGCAGCCAAGTTCGAATTGCCGCAATACGCACGTTAAAAACAAAACAATTGCGAAAATTCATCATATTTAGCGGATATATAAAAGTAATATTTTTTTTTAATATTTAATATATTTAAATCAGAAATAGCGAGTTTATAGTGAAAACTACTCATTGTAAATACTTATAATAAATTGTTGTTTAAATTACTAATTCTGTTGCTCATTTATATATGCATTTGGACCTACTACATAAATTTATGTAGACTATTATTGACATAGCTATTAAGTAATTAATCTGTAGTATGGGTATACCAAACTGGCATTTAGGTGAAGTCTAGGAATTAGCGACTACACAATGGTACCTATAAGAATTTTGCATGTGTCACTTGTAGTTTGGCAAATGTAGAGGAGGATAAATAAGATATTTTTTTGTAACACAAACTTCTTGTATGTAAAATAAATTCAATTTGAAGATCACTAATTGTTGGAATGGGAAAACTCCCTATGCATTTCTTCATTACAAGACCATCGATAAACAATAATCATATGCAAGAAATCCCTAAGCAAAATTTTTATTTCATTTGCAGGTTATTTTCGAAGTTTAGGTGCTGATTTAGTGTTAGATTTGACAATAGCAGAAGACCTGTCCCTGCTTGAAGCTCAGCAGGAGTTCCTAGAAAGATATCAGGATCAGCAAAATGATCCGTTGTCGAAAAGATTACCGATGCTTGCTAGTTCTTGTCCAGGTAATATTACCTCAAATTAAATCGTGCTAAGCATACTTAATGATTGAAAAAAGATCTTAGATGTGGTAATGGTTAAAATAGGACCCTTATAGTTTTTCCATGTCTCTGTCTGACCATATGTCACAACTGATTTACATAGCACAAAAACATAAATTACCAACTAATAATGCAAAACCAGAAATAAAAACCAGAAAATTACACAAAGACAAAGCTATTGATTATTTTCCTTAAAACTACCTTTTAAAGTGGCTTTTGAAAATAAATTGAAGTTTTCTTTTGTCACTTTTCATATTAAAGCAATATTTACAAAATATTAAACTACATGTGACATGTCAATTCCTCTACTCTCTAATTTTTTAACTCAGAATCTTCCTAGAAACCTGAAAAAGTAAGAGATGCTGGTCCTTAAAAAGTATATTAAACGATAATTACGATAATTGATTATGTTAGCTTGAGTTTATTACTAAATGGTGAATACATTATGAGATACCAAACGTAGTTAAACCTTACTTTCGTAATAAATATATGAAGGGTTGTCCTACTTGTCCTGCGTTAAAATGGTCTTAATTCAAAGTTTTGACTGATATTACACTTTTACTTTGTCTGAAATTACTAAGTGCTCTTTAAGTTAACGCAAGTTGGATACGTGCTTAATCGGTTTTTTAAGTTCCTTAATAATGAACTTTCCTGTTGCGACTTAATGTTTTGGATGTTTCTAGATAGTGCCCCAGATCACTGTATGGCATTCATAAAACTTAGGACTTTACAACTGTTACAATATTTCTTCTCATGCTTCGACTGGCCCGTTGGCGCAGTGGCATATGCATCTGCTTTCCATGCAAGGGTCCCGGGTTCGATCCCTGGTCAGGTCAATTTAGGAAACGAACTTTTCTAAATTGACTTGGAGTCAGAGAGTTGTTACTGGGGAACTCCCCCAGAGTTCGTGTGGAACCCATAGTACAAGCTTACTGCTTAGTGAGGGGTCACACAATCTGTGTAATTGTCTGGAGTATTATTATATTATGATGATGGTAAATAATACTGTGGACTATGTGGTAGATGATATATTGGTACTACTATGCGGCGTCTTAACGCCATAGAGTAGTCGTTTACATCTCATGTCTTATCCTAGTTCTTATGGCTATTTATATTGGACGTGACAAATTCCCTTGCAGCGAGGTGGACATTTAATTTGTAGATCGCGCACAAGGTGATGATTTGCTGTGTCAGACTAATATCTGGCACAACAACCATCTGATTATAGTCTGAACATTATTATTATATATTTATAAATACTCCTCAAATATTTATTATAAAATTATTTTTTAGGTTGGGTATGTTATGCTGAAAAAACCCATGGGAATTTCATCCTCCCATACATATCCACAACAAAATCCCCGCAGCAGATAATGGGTTCTATAGTGAAACATTACCTGTCGAAAATCAAAGAAACGACGCCAAGTGAAATTTATCATGTGACATTCATGCCATGCTATGATAAAAAACTCGAGGCCTCAAGGGAGGATTTCTACAGTGAAATATATAATTGCCATGATGTCGACTGTGTGATAACTGCCAGTAAGTTCTATACAATATATTTTATATGTAAAAAAACTAAAAATCCATTGTAATATTACAAATTGATTAATTATTTACTATTGTAAAGTAATATTACAATTCATGAAACACTATTACTTAAAAGGTTGTTATGTTGGTTAAATGTCTTTATTTCACATAAATTTTTTACTAATGAAAATTTATAAAAGAAAATAAGGTCATTTAAGTTCACTAAGGTGGACTAATCCCTAGAGAGATCTTTTCCAGATAGTGATAGATATTTTTCCGAAATTTTTAAAACATGAATTTCAAGAAAAATTTGAGAAAAATTTCGGAAAAATTTAAAAAATGGAAAAATATTGGAAAAGTAATTGAAAAATTCTTGAAAAATTTCAACGACCCATCATTACTTCCAGCCAACCCATGGTGGTGGGATAGTGGCATATTAACGGATTGTAATAGCATGATAAATACAACAAACAAAATCAAACCTAAGAATATAGCAACGATACAAAAATATAATACCTAGGCAAATTCTGCCGAAATAATATACATACATACATACATATCGCATATATAATGTATAGAATATATACACACATATAAAATAAATAATTATGTATTATACATATAAAGACTACACAGAGTAATAAAAAGTAATGATTACAGCTACGATAAAGTGAGTTGTGGTAGAAAATGCTCTTTATGCAAATTTTTTATGCTTTAAGAAGGCTTTAAGCTTTAATATGTTATGAGCTACATAAGAGCTCAAGAACTCTGACAGTAGACTAGTCAAGTCCACTAATTAGCACTAAGTACTTATGGCCCCGGGGTCGTGACTGATCAGAGTAGGGGCACCAGTGGTCTAGTCATGCGACTTCGAAAAGAACGACAGCGCATGTAATCCGCGCTGTCGTGGCACTGCGGAGGTGCCGGGAAGCTCTGTAGCTGCCCTCCCGAGAAGTGTTCTGGCACAGTGCGAGAGGGGCTCCAATATATTCTGTAGGAGACTCCAGAGCTTGTAGTTTTGGTGGGAAAAAGCCCCACAAAACCCAGTCCTTTCCCCAGGGCTGGGTATCTGTGTGCAGATTTCTCCTGCGTAACTAAAAAAAAGTGTCAGTTTGGCCCACGTCCCATTCAGTATTTGAACACATCTTATCAGTTAAAGGAATCACTAATTTTTTTTCCCATGAATTGTCTTGAAATGGAATTTACTTATAATTTCAAGTAACTATAACAATTAATCTGCGCGCTAACCAACAATTCCATAGTATGCACTATACTATTAGTTTACGTTAGTAACTAATTAATCTGTGCTATTATCTATACTAATATTATAGAGGTAAACTTTGTTTGCTTGTATGTAATGGATAAACTCAAAAACAACTGAACCGATTTCAAAAATTTTTTCATCAATAGAAAGCTATATTATCAGAAAGTAACATGGGCTGTATTTTGTTTTCAAAAAAATTTCTACCCGCATGAAGCCGGGGTCGCTAGTACATAATATAGTTGCAGTGTTTTACGAGAATTTTAATAGAATAGCTTTTACGACCTCCCAGAATAATTAGAGACAATTTTCTAAGTTGAATTTAATTGAACACTTGCTTTTATCCGTGATTTCGTTCGCGTGGTGGTTGTATTAATTCAGAAACCTTCATAGGAATGTGCATAACAACTCACCAATGTTTCAACTCAAGTTGAATGAACGATGCATGAATGCTTAGAATATACTATAAGACATGGCTGTAAAACATAATGGCATTGTACCTACTATGAATCAAATGAAACATCAAATCAACATTTGTTTTTTTTTTTTGCAATATACTGTCATTTTACAATGATATTCTTAGTGTTTGACTTTTATATGCAGTTGAACTGGAGCAGATGTTGGAGAACTGCTCTAAGAACCTTTCTGACATGGAAAGCTTAGAGCTGGATTGGCCCTGGGGCGACGATTGTGATGGAGGTCCGCCCACCATGAAGCGGCATATGGGCTCGGGTTCAGGCGGTTATGCAGACAACATATTCTTGTATGCTGCAGAACAGCTCTTTGGAGAAACCAGTCCATCGCTTGTGTATCGGAATTTAAGGTGAGTCAAACTCAAAACTTAGTCTACAATTGAAGTAGTATTCGAAATATTGAATTGAATATTATTGAACTATTGAGTTTCAATAATATTGAACTAGTAGCAGTTTATAATTGAATTAGTGTCCGAACGAAATCCAAAACTAATTTGTATAACCAAAACCGAATTTCGGTTAGTCTCATTTTCGTCTCTAACTACTTTCTATAAGCTAATTTGCTTGTAACTGTTAAGTTTCTGTACCTTTTAACTAATCACAAGATATGTCTATAAAAGCATTTATTTCATAAATAAATGATTTTGGTGCTCTAAAAAATACACTATGCCTATTGAGGATGATTGAAGTTTCGGTCTCAATTTTGCGCCGAAATACATACATACATATCTTCACGGTGTATTCGTTACAGGGTTGTCAGAGATGACGGAGCGCCAAGCGTTGCGTTCCTTACATATTTCGTCAGGGATACAGTGTGAAGATATGTGCAATTAGAAATAACTAAACGCAAATGTCATATTGACACTAACGTCTGATAGAGATGTTCATTGTTAGGAAACATCAATGTTGATATTGATATTAACATCGATAAGTAAACATAATTAATATTGTAACAGACAACTTGGTGTACGTATGAACTTCATCCACCCCATTACTTCCTTCCGAAATACAATAATTGCTCAAGTACGATTTCAACTTGCGTTAAATATTTGTAAAATTAATATCTAGGGGATTAATAAGACCTAGGCCTTCTTTATTTTCCTCTAAATGTTATGACTTTTTTTCTTTATACTACTGGGAAGACAAATGAGCAAACAGCCCAGTTGATGGTAAATGGACTGAGGGGACCATGGATATTTACAGTATTAAGGTTAAGAAAGAAAACAGTATAGGTTGTAAAAGCGTTAGCAACCTGGAGGAGTTATGTTGTGTCTTTCGTGCCAGAAGTTTAGTCGGCTGTTTTATTGGCCACACTGGAACGCAACAGTGCAAACACTGCTATTTTACGGCAGGATTAGTGAGTAAGATGGTGGTAACGATCTAGACGACAGTTACTCAAGTCGGTGCCAAGCCTACCAAACTATTTGACTTTCTGTTATTGCACATTGATTTGGCACCGACTTCAATAACTGTCAAATTATATTATATAGGTATTTTGCATCATGTGTATAAAAAGTTATAAGTCTAAGCTGCAATATCGGTGAAATTTAAATGGGACCACCTTGCAGCTATACCGAACCCAACTGAAAAAGTATCATAGAAATTGGTTCAAAACAAAGTTATGCCCTAAGAAGTTTTAAACAAAAGAAAAACATATAGACAAATTGAAAACCTCTTGCTTTTCTTGAAGTCGGTTAAGAACAATATAACCTATTCATATGTACATTCTAATTTCTAGACTATATTTTTGTAAAAATATCAATAAATAGTCAATAATATAGCATTGTTACTGTTTAATAGACTCACTTCCCTACAAAGTTTCAAACTCCAAATTGTTGTATCTCTGACTAAAACATAAGCTACCAATTGCCAGTACCAGAAGAGGAAAGCCTACTGTCTACATTCAAATGCATTCATTGGATATAGAAATGAGAGCGCGACTTTTTGGCGAAAGTAAGAGGAATGAAGTTTACATTTTGTTTAGATTTTATATTTTTATGCTTTTGGGAGTATAAAAGTGATAGTATATTGTGCGTTAAAGCTGTGCAAGTGTGTAAGAATTGAAAAATCTAAATAAGTATGTATAACTGAACTTAACTGAAGTTTTCGCGTTCTCCTAAGAAGTCCTTTTTAAATCCAATAAAGCCTATCACTTTACTGGGAGCAGTATGGACTTAATGATGACAAAAAAAAAACAACATTAGATATGTGCTTTAAGGAGAGAGAAGAAGATTTTTAGATCAAACAAGCGCTATTGGAATCTAAATAATTAATACTGAAGACATCGGTTGTATGGAAATAGTTCCCTTTGCTTCCTACGAATTTAGGAATTATGTTTAAAAAGAACAAATTATATCAAATCATACAGACACGTATTGCAGACTTCAGATGCGTACTACAGGCTGATTTTCAGTATTATATCCGATCACGATTTATTAACCCTCATAATGGTACCTATTTGTTGGTATTAAAAATTAAAAAAAGGCGGCCATTATGGATAATACTTGCTATTGATCATATAAATGCTTAATTAATTCTAGACAATTCTTAATAGAAACTAGTTAGGGTATTTATAAAACAATGACAATTGAACCAACGATTGTGAAAGTAGACTAAGAGTCGAATGTCAAAATACAATATCTAATAATGCAGATTTCAGCTTGATAGACTTGATTAAAATACGCTCAGAAATTTGGAAGTTATAGGCCTAAAACACAGACAATCGTGGATCGCAACTTTGTTTTATTGCATGGGTGCAATACACTAATGTGGCGTCACAAGCGTCTGATCGCTCATTGCTACAGGCAATTTACCCATTAGGCAATTTTACCGTCCACAATACAATAGGGAACCAAAATGTATGTAATGTCATGCCATAGACGTTATCCTCGACGAAAATATAAAAGTCTCTTTATACAACTGCATACATTTTGGAAATAGGTATTAGGTACTGGATACATACATATAAGTTAAGACTAAATAATAATTTGAATTTAAACAATTATATTTTTTCACTTGTCAGCTCTTGGTCTAAATTGTAATTACTTAATCATGCCCTCTGTTTGACCTCTGAAATTATGCATTATTGCAACGATACTAGTTTATTGCTATTGTTACTAGATTGCTAGATAGATTTTAGAAACACGTTTGTTGAACGAAGTACATACATTTTACTAAGGGGTACTACCATACCTACTTTTTGTAATAATAGGTAGTAATAGTAATAATAATACTCCAATCAATTAGTAGGGGAAGTGAAAGTGCACAGTGCCCGCACTGTGACAAAGAAGAAACTAGCAAGCACTTCATAGCGGAATGTGTAATGTACTCAAGAATAAGATGGGAGATTTTCGGAAAGGACCTACTTGGGGAGGAAGAACTGAAATCTCTCAGCTACGAGGATATAATAGAATTTTGTAGGCGTACAAGAAGGTTTGATGGGGAGCGTTTTCTAGGCCATCGGTAGACCTTACTCCACGTAGGGAATTGGGTGAAATGGACCAAAAGAGGACTGATCACCCGTCTGGGCCTAGCAGACGTCCCTCATTGACAATAATAATAATAATACTCCAAACAATTACATAAATTATATGGCCCCAAACTAAGCAGGAATCTTGTACTATGGGTACCACACAATAAACTATGGGGAATTCCCAGTAACTTCGTGTGTCCAATAGCCCCTGCATGGCCTAATACGGCCCTGTGTAATATACCTACTAATGTTTCATGTTCTTGTCTATGCTAGAACTTCAACTGCAGCGATGCGTTTTAATTATTTTATATCCTCAAATATGTAAATTACAACTTCCAGGCTGGTCTGCAGGAACAAAAAAAATAAAGAACGCGCTAGTTGCTTATCCGACCCTGCAGTTTGTAAAATTCGATATAGTCTAGTCACATTAGGGGTTTCACCTATGAGAGATAAGCTAGAACCTGGAAACTTGTATAAACTTTTATTTTGGCATTCTAAAAGTTATCTCAAGTCTCAGAAGATCTCGTCTCCGCGTCTTAAGATATTCAAGGTCAAAGGTCACGAAAACCGGATTTTTGCAAATATCTCGCTTCCTATGGGTTTTAATGCTATTTGCATCTGCAATAAAAATCGTAGAGCACACAATTCTCTACAAATTTTGTTCTAAGTATTTTTATACGCTTCTCGTTGTCATATTATGGGGTCCGTATGTATAATATTTATAGTAATATAAGAATGTAAGAGTTTACACATTTTAAAGAAAAAGTACTTAATTCTCTTTCTACTTAAAATATAATTAACTTTATACGACGTATTATTTACCAGCACGCTTATTACGTAACCAGCAGACAGCATGCGACAGCCAATATCGCGCGATATCTGCTGTCTTAACGAGAATTTGAGTAATGATATTTGTATAGTGGCGCTAAATCTACCGCGAAAAGTGCATTTTATGGTCATAGAATAATAGATACGCAATCGTCATATATGATACCAATTGTTTATTACAATTAGTCACCGGTCGCGTAGTGATCGCGTGGCTGTCGCTGTCTGTAAATTTTTAGGTAATAACCCCGCGGGACTTATGGTTAACCTTGCATTATACTATAAGAAGGGTGGTGGGCGCTCTCCGCGCTCTATCTTAAATACGGTTAAGCGTATAAAAAAATGCTTACAACAAAATTTGTAGAGAATTTTATGAATACAATTTTCATTGCAATCATAAAATTCTGATTCTAAATAAATGACTGGCCCGTTAGCGCAGTGACATAGCATTTGCTTTCCAAGGTAGGGTTCGATCTCCGGTCAAGTCAATTTAGGAAACGAACTTTTCTAAATTGGCTTGAAGTCGTGAGTGTTACTGGGAACTCCCCCAGAGTTTATTGTGTGGTACCCATAGTACAAGCTTACAGCTTAGTTTGGGGTCACACAATCTGTGTAATTGTCTGGAGTATTATTATTATTATTGTAGATGCAAATAGTATTAAAACCATGGGAAGCGGTATATTTGGAAAAATACGACTTTTGTGACCTTTGACCTTGAATATCTTAAGACGCGGACACAAGATCTTATGAGACTTTTGAGACAACTTTTAGAATCTCAAAATAAAGGTTTATATAAGTTTCTGACTTATTATCTCTCATTTCGAAGTTGGCCCTCATTTTTGACTTAAGTGACTGAACTAAGAGGACTTATAACAATGACTGATAAATCATTTAAGTCTTTATCTGCTATCAAAATCCAAACTAGAAGCATCAAAGCGTGATTTCACCGTGTCTTGGTACTCTGTTATGGATTCGTGGTGAATCGTTTTACTGAAGATCTTCGAAAGTTACTTTTAAAATAAAAGTCTAATTAAACAGTTCCAATTATTATTTCAAGATTATTTACATTAACAAAAAGTACATACGTTAATATTTACAAACATAAAACTATACATTATCTTAAATAATAGACTTCCTCAAAGTTGCCGCTTAGAAAGCTGTCAATCCTTAACGTACCTAGCAGACTGGCAGCATTGCCTCTTTGAATACTGATTCGTTGGCGGAAGAAGCTGCCAGCCCGGCGGTCTCCCGAAGCCTGTTAATTAAACAGTTTAAATTAGTTTATTTGATTACCTATAAAGCAGGAACTCCTGCTCTATACACTACATATATCTAATGTTTTTTGTAGTGTGTAAGAGAAAACAAGCGCGGGGGACCCGGCTTAAAAAATCTGATTCGTCTCCCCCAAGGGGTCAGAAGCTGTAATCATATTTTTGCATTCATACCAGTTCATACATTGTTCTTCTTTTGTATGTAAATATTGGTTTTTAAAACTGTATTTATTTGTTTCAGAAATCCAGATTTCAGAGAGGTTATGTTAGAAAAGGATGGCAAAGAAGTACTGAAATTCGCAATAGCGAACGGTTTCAGGAACATACAGAACTTAGTACAAAAACTCAAGAGAGGGAAGTCACCGTATCATTACGTAGAAGTCATGGCGTGTCCGTCAGGTTAGACCTCACTCTTACTCTACTGCAATGAAAGCGATTTTTCATCGCTTTTGTTTTGCCGACATACCAAGTTAAACATTTTTTATTTTTTATTTTATTCTTGTAGATTATTGTATACATTCAGTCAAGAAAGTATCGGGAATGGATGATTTATTTATGGTTCCAAATTCAATTTATTGCTTTTTTTGTTGTTGTTAGATTGGCACAACTGTTTTCCATTTTGGCGCGGAGTTTGAGTTGCATCTGTTATTTAGATTAAACACAGTGCTGTTTTTAGTTATGTCATTCTAGTGTATATTGCGAATTTCATAATGGACAAAAACATCGAACAAAGAGTTTGTCTTAAATTTTGCATCGCTAATAGAATTTCGTGTTCGGAGTCACTGAAAATGTTACAGAAGGCTTACGGTGAATCGACTTTATAAAAAACACGTGTTTATGAGTGGTACAAAGCGTTGATTTGCCTCGCTCTGGTAGGCCATCAACGTCTGCAACTGAAGTTAACATAGCAAAAGTGAAGGAAATAGTGACTGAAAATGCTCATTCAAGTTTGAGAGAGATAGCCGTCGAAGTTTCTGTGTCTCACGAGTCGATCCGTACCATTTTAAATAATTACTTGGGTATGAAACATGTTGCCGCTCGGCTAGTCCCAAAAGACCTGAATTTTCTTCAAAAACACAATCGCATAAGAGTCGTTGAATACATGCTAGAACGAGTCAATTCCGTACCAACATTCATGAAACGCATTGTTACTGGTGACGAGACGTGGGTTTACGAGTTTGACGTGCAAACTAGTCAACAAGCTTCGGAGTGGCGCCTTCCAACTGAACCGAAACCGAAAAAACCACGCCAAAGTCTATCAAAAGTCAAAGTCATGTTGACTGTTTTCTTTAACTATCGCGGTGTTGTGCACTCGGAATTCTTGCCGGAAGGTCAAACGGTAAATAAAGAATATTATTTGGGCGTTACGCGGCGTTTAAGAGAGCAAATTCGACGAAAAGGGCCAGATTTGTGGAAAGAAAATTCTTGGATTTTGCACCACGATAATGCGCCTTCGCACAAGGCCATCATTGTGAACGAATTTTTGACCAAAAACTCAACAAATACCATCGAGCAACCACATTATTCACCAGATATGGCTCCAGCCGACTTCTTTCTTTTTCCTAAACTCAAATTACCACTTCATGGCACCCGTTTTCATTCGGTAGAAGACATAAAGGAGAATTCGCGGCGAGCACTGAACTCAATTCCGGAAAAAGCATTTAAAAATGTTTTGATGATTATATTATTCGTTGTCGTAAGTGTATCGTTTCTGAAGGAGCATACTTTGAAGGTGATAAAATAAATTTGGATGAATAACTAACACTTCGTGTATTATTGATCTTTTCCCGGTACTTTCTTGACAGAGTAGTATTTTGTACAGGTATTATAATTTCGAACAAAGGAATTTAATTTTTACATCATATATATGTATATTATTAAAAATTATACTTTAGTTTCTAATGTTTAAAAGTTTTTGCTATTTCCTGCGTAGGCCATAACAGTGGGCTACATGATAAAAGCTTCTAATAAAGAACTGAAATAGGCGACGGAGTAGCAACCTGTTGCAATCTGCTTTCGATTTGTCATCTGTAAACCCAGATATTTAATTCCAAAAGTTCCAATAATGTCAAGATGTGATTTGGAATTTTATCGAAGTAGCTATACCCGCGACTTCGTCTGCGCGCAATATTTTTGTGTGACTTTCCCGAATTTGTTTAGATTACATGTACATTGTACATATATATATACAAAGATTGTTCTTGAAAAAAAGCCTAACCTACGTCTCTCTCCGGGCACATACTATCTTTACCAAACATCATAATTGGTTCAGCATTTCCCATTCAAAGTTTCATCTGCCTTTTCATCCCTTTAGGGGTAAATTTTTGATAAAAAAGTAGCCTATGGCCATTCCCAGGTCTAGAACTATCTCCATGCCACATCACAATTAGTTTAGCGGTTTAAAATTTCATCCTCCTTTTCCCCCTATAGCACTAGATTTTTGATAAAAAAGTCTATTTCCCATACAAAGTTTCACACCCTTTTCACTTTCTTAGGGGTAGATTTTCGTTAAAAAATAAGGCAGCCTATGTCCGTTCTCTAATGTCAAAATGTCTCCATGCCACATTTCAACATAATCGATTCATCAGTTTAGCATTTCTCATACAAAGTTTCACCCTTTTCACCCCTTTAGGGGTAGATTTTCTAAAAAAAATATGATACCTATCATTTGCGCAATCACATGTTCTTACTGCATAACAATTTTCATCAAGATCCGTCGAGCCGTTCTTGAGTTATAAAAGTACAGACAGACAAATTTGAATGGTAGAAATGGTAGAATCGAAGTCAACGAGTTATAAAATACCTATCTGTCACAAAACTAGACAGTAAAATTGTAATTACAGACAGACGCTAGAGACTTATACGGTAGCGGTGGGTAGTATAGATAAATAATAATTAAACACCTATTTAGCACACAATGTGAAAACGGCCTTTATAAAAATAGAAAGATGGCTCAAAGATAGTATGGTTGTAGATTATTGTATATTTTGTACAAGTAATATAAATTTTAACAAGAGAAGAAAATTTTTGAAATTTAATTTTTACATCATTTGGCTTTATTCGTATGACACGGTTGATAAGAATAAGAAGAATGACAACTAACAAAACAATAATATTTTATAATCATATTGAACTACTGTCACAAGTAGCATTATTATTATGGTAGACGTTATAACAATGGTAAAAAAGAATGCTCAAAAATTATGTAACTAATCCATTATATTGAGGGTTTAAGTTCTGCAAATGTACAAGAATTAAGTATAATATGTAGAATTAGTGATGAACGACTGATAAAGAAAATCTACAGAGCGAAAGTGAGCGGTAGCAGAAGACATGGAAGACCAAGGCTGACTTATGATGAGCAAATAGCCAGAATATTAGCTGGCAAAATGCCAAAAGACGAGAGTGTGTTAGTGAGATGAATGATTAGATTTGAGGAGTCAAAAGAAATAAGGGTCGCGATGGTAAGCGCTCCGTCCTCTGGCTACTCCGTTAGGCCTATATACCCTGAGGATGTGGATGTACATATGTAATCTATGCAGTTTGGCCAATCTTCATATATTTCTAGTCAGGCTATAGATTCGTGAGCATCTGAGTTATTGCATCCAAGAAGTCCTCTATATAAAGTCTATCACTTTATTGCGAAATAAGTAATGTTGTAACCAAGGAGTGTCATATTTGTTCTGAAATCTCTGTGAATTTCAATGAGATGCCATTGCCATTATGATGTTACCTTTTTAGTTCGTCAAAGGCGTTCCTCTTTGCGTGATGAAATAAAGTCATTTGGTTTTCGAATGACAGGCTGCCTGAACGGAGGTGCGCAGGTGAGGGCTACGGGCGGCGAGGACTCCCGCGAGCTCGTAGGACGTCTTGAGAAGCTCTACGAGGAACTACCTATGGCGGGGTCTCCAGCTCCCGCCCGGCGGCTGTACACCGAATGGCTGTCTGGTCGTCACTCGGATAAGGCACGGGCCTTACTGCATACAGCCTACCGAGCGTTGCCTGCCCCAGAATACGCCCTCAACATAAAGTGGTGATTGGATACTACTCACAATCACAGTGTAACAAGCAGACTCATCACCTTGAGTCAAAGACAATCAGTGATACGTCTCTGATTCGGCTATAGTTTATTATAGCGTATTAGTGATTTTTGTTAAGTTGGAACTGTAAAGGGTTGGAACCCAAGACTTCTATGTAAGCTGAGGTAGACGCGCCTTATGCACCAAATCTGAACCGTTAAATAGAAGTTAGTTAACACCAACGTTTGCGAAATTTATTTACTGTCGTACATCACGCGGTCTTACAAAAACTGTTGCTTAAAATATTAGAAAAAACTTAAATTATTTTCTCTTTTACTCTTGTTGTCTTCATATTACATTACTTTCAAATTCTATTTACATAAATATTGTTTGTTTGTGTATGTAATATTGTCAATGTAGTTATTCAGCCGCCACCTAAAAACACGTTAATAGTAAATGCTTCCTCAGCGGTATAGAGGACGGCGAATGCATAGCTAGCAAATTACATAGGTTAAGTTAAATCTAAGAACCTCAGTCTAGCATCGACGCCCGAACTAATAACATGTCTTTCTGTTCTAGTTCTAGTTAAGTTAGTTTAATTATAATATAATTTAATTTTAATAACTTTTTAATAAAAAATTTAAAAACATAACGCTCCCAAAACTTTACGGTAGTGAACTAATTAATCTGTGACTAGTATGTTTTAGTTCTAGGATTGCATAAAACTGTTCGTTTTTGGAGTACTTCAAACTAATATCAGATGTGTGTGATGTGTGTGATTCAAACTAGTATCAGACTGAACACACTTTTCGTTTCCATTTCGGCATTAATTGGAATTTAGCCTTTGTTTCGGTTTTGACGGCAATTCGAAACTCAAATACAACAATAACTTCGTTGATACGATACAAATTCCTACATAATTAAATTTTACAGTTATTAAAGTCGATGGACCAATAAACAACAACATTAAAACTGCTAGTTCAGTAGGCTTTGCACCAACCTCAATAACTGTCCAATTTAATTATATTGTTACGGTTGGACCTTATGCGTAAGGAATAAGGTCGATTTTTAATAGAACTAGAAACGTAACTTTTAGTACTTATATCTCGAGACCTAGGCTTTGCAGAGTTATGACCTTAAAACGCATTGCTAGGTTTAAGGTCTACTATCTAATGGTATAAGTCAAATTAAGAAAGAAGAACAAAGTTGCAACTCGAATATTCCCGAGCGATGACGTGTCATATACCTATGACTCATGCAAACAGGCGTCGTCGAGAACAATGTCAAATTAGCCAGGCCGCACACCAGGCATACATTTGTTATTTACGTCGCCACAATCGTTGCGCTACAATTGTATGCGCTACAAACAAGCTACAAATGTATTGTAAATGCGCACATCGGAAGCACAGTTGTAGCGTGGCACCGCTTTGAGAATGTCGACATCATCGTCTGATGACGAAGATTTCTTGATGTTGCGAATAATGAGAAAAAAAAGACGTTATTGGGTTCATCCGTTTATTCAAGATTGCACAATGTACGGGAATTTCAAAATTTCGCAAGAATTACAATCCGATGAAGAAAAGTTCCAGTTATATTATCGAATGTCTGAAAACACATACAAGCTATTATTAAATTTAGTTAAATTAAGTTTAACAAAACAAAATACCCACTTCAGAGAGTGCATTTCGGCGGAAGAGCGTTTGCTCATCACTTTAAGGTATGTAATATTACATATTGACTTTCAGACTGAGGAGTCTCGTTTAATTGTTGTGCAGGGGACTCAATTCATTCATTTTCATTTTCAAACGGATATTCATTTTCTGATTGAAGAATTGTATATCGTGCTTGCGACGGCCTCACATACTGGTTTTCTGATTGAGCAATCTCGGTTGCCCTTTGCAACGGACGGTCATCATTTAGAACTTGAGAAAAATTTGTATAAAATGTTGATAAATTTGAATTTGACGAACTCGTATCCAATGATCGACGTGGGAGCTGCCTGTACTTAATGTTTTCTATTAAGTCCAGTACCCCTCTTTGAAAGCTTAATTGCTGTTGCTGGGACATGGATGTCATGTGTGGAACTAAACTTAAAAGAAACATTTCACATGGATCTTTTGGTTGTTTCTCAGATCGTTGATTATTTTCCAGTCTTTGTTTTTTTAGTGTAAAATATTCAATAGTACATCTGTCTGCTTCATTCATGTGTTTCCGAGATTTTGATGGTTGAGGAGTCTGTATTGATAAGCTCGAAGAATGGGGACTGGGTACAGACGAACCAGCTGCAGGCGTTTCATTTCTCAGTGAATCTTCCTCGGCAGATGTGAAATCGGGAACATTGTTTGAAGTTTCCTCAATCTGGGATTGAGATTCATGAGATTGGGATTCATGTTCAGAACGTTGTTCATCTTCTTGTACTGGTATATTACCCTCTTGTGGTCGGTTTTTTGTAAAAGGGTTTAGAAATTTCAAATATGGCGCTAAATAGTACTCCTTTTTCGACCCAGCAGTGGACCCACTTTTAGATTTTGTATTCAGAGATCGTATGTAGGCTGAACGTATGGATTTCCATTTGGACTTACAATCATCACCTGCAAAAATCAGTATTATCAATTAAACTAATCAATCAAATTACACGAATTGTTTCAGATACTTGGCAACTGGATCCTCATTTCGAGCAATGTCTTACGTATTTAAAAGAGGTGAAACAACTATTGGAAAAATTATCGATGAAACTTGTGATGTTATATGGACAGTTTTACAGCCAATGTACATGAAAATACCCACAACAAATGATTGGCTAGATATTTCAAAAGGATTTCTCGAAAGATGGCATTTACCTCATTGCATTGGAGCCATTGACGGAAAACATGTTAGAATGAAGAAGCCTATAACCTCTGGATCTTCATACTTTAATTATAAAGAATATTTTTCTATTAACCTTATGGCGTGTGCAGATGGAAACGGATTATTTACGAGTATCGATGTGGGTGATTATGGGAGGAATAATGATTCAGGAGTATTTAAAAATTCGGGATTAGGCCGAGCATTAAATAATAATACTTTAAATATACCTACGCCACGGCCCTTGCCAGGTGAAGAAGAATTTGGACGGTCATTTCCTTATTACTTTGCAGCTGACGAAGCATTTCCCCTGTCCACTAATATAATGCGACCGTACAATAGTAGATTTTTAAACAATGATCGCCGAATATTTAACTATCGACTATCCCGTGGACGAAAGATTGTCGAGTGCACCTTTGGTATGCTAGTGTCTAAATTTCGAATTTTTGAAACTCCAATTTCATGTTCAGTCGAGAAAGCAGTCAAAATTGTTAAAGCTGCTTGTATTTTACATAACTTTATAAAAAAGAATGATAATATAATTTTAACTCCAACCGAAAACGGAAATATACCTAACCCCACTAGCAATCATATAAATCAAGGGAGACCGAATAACGATGCTACAGAAAATCGAAATTATTTGTGTAATTACTTCTTAAAACCATACGGGCTGGTGTCATGGCAAAATAATTACACAGTGTAGCACGATTTTAAAAGTACAAAGAAAGGTAGGTACTTACTCTTTTCATTGAATTTTTCGCCAATCTTAGTCCAAATAATTTCTGTAATCCGTCTGTTACTATAATCATTGAGCGTGTGATTGTATAATACAGGGTTTTTTTCAACCTCTGCAATAAACTCAACGTAAAATTCAATGTTGTCTTTCATTTTTGCAAACCAACGCGCCACAAAAAACGAACGTGTTCGATCTTGAATTCGTGTAGCGCGGACAACGTCTCGCTACAAAGTGCGCCCGCCACAAATGTTTCCTCGGTGTGCGTGCTCACGTACAAATGTATGGGGGCGTTAAATGTGTCGCGTTTCAAATGTGGCGCTACAATTATCGAGTTACAAATGTATGCCTGGTGTGCGGCCTGGCTTACTGTTAGCGAGCGTAATTAACTAGAAAGTTCCACCCTCATTTTTATCCGACTATAAATTGAGCTCCGTGTCCGCCGCCGAGTCAGTGCTTCTCAACTGTCGATCTCAACTGTCTTCTCAAGTGATATACCGAGGCGACGTCAAGGCGAATTACATAGACCACTACGACGACTACTGCGACGATCTTGAATAGAATAACTGCGATTCGGGAACGTTGTTATTGAGTGGAGCATGTACCTTCGGTGACTACTACGAGAATACCTACTACGAGGGCGACTACGAAGACTAGGAACCGCCGTGATTGAGTTGACGTCTGCTTGTACGAAGGAAAATAAACGCCCTCAACCGGCATTTTATTACCCTCAGCTCGTAACAATATGGTTTTTTGTATCGAATTTATAAAATGATTTTTTAACTTGATTGATAAAGGATAATGTAGTTATTTTGTACTTTTCATCGTTTTTATTTTAAAGTCGGTTTAATTTTTTAATCTTGAATATTTCGTTAACCCAACATTTCCGAATATTTTTTCTGTTTAAAATTAGAATATTTTAAATTGTCAGGTTTACGAACGTATACGTAATCGATAAGCGTCCCTTATTTATTAACGTCCGACTGATCAACGTCTGTCGATTTAGAAAATTTGGCGTCGAGGCATTATGCGGCGTAATGCCTCGGCGCAAAAGTAAAGTATTCAAAATATCACTTCGGATTTCCGTCATATATTCGATGTTACCATATACAGATTATTAAAAAATGCAGATTTAACTTATGCAGAGTTAGCGTGGTTGGACTATTTTCAATTAGGTAAAATGAACAAAAAAACTCCACAAAAGACAAAAGACATTTGTAAGCTTTAAGCTTATAGTTAGCGTCCATTGGTTTAATTAACAATGATTATTTATTGAATACATTATCCTCTTAGCTTCTACATCAAATAAACTCATTAGTAATTTTTGCAGCTATTTAAGTATCAGTGCAAAACTTAATTTAATCAGAACCTAACAAAACAACTTACGATAGTCTTTAAAAGTATTCAGAATTTTGTAAACATTTCCGTACAATACCTCACCTCATTGTTTTTTAAAATTTAATATGTAACGACAGCCTTGACTAGTATTGAATACTTCCTTTTCCACGCGAGTTCATTCGTGTTTATTACAGTAAAAATGTAAAAAAATCTTTGATTTTGTTTATCAAAGCCAATACCTTTCATAGACCGCTATATGCTCTTACAGTTCAATTTCTTTATCCGCCCTGCCCACATATCGGATTTACATAGGCATATTATTACGTTAGATTTATTAACATAATAATATATGTACATCCGTTTATTTATGCGGCGCCCTAGGCTTTCAAATAACTCTCATTATCAAATTCAAGTCAAATTAAACAGTCAAAAATGTTTGGAAATGATTTCAAAAAGGATTATTTTGTATTTAGGTACAGATAATACGTTTATATAAGGATTTTTTAAACGTCTTCACTGTATAGATATCTCTAATATACTTGTAAAATAATGTAGACTCATGATCTGCTCCATTATTTTAGTGGGTAAAAGCACCCACATAACTCCCGCTGGGAGTTGGGTGCCTATTGGTTACCAAAAAAAAATGACAGATGTGAAACATTTAAACTATTTTGTATAGAAAATATGCATGCAGAATGTTTTATTAAAGGAAATAAATATGGCATAATCAAGAACAAAATATTCACCTTATTCGTTATTTAAAAAACTCAGGCAACGTGTTCCGAAGTGAATAACAACACTGCATACTCTATAGGTATACGAGCTCAAAGCGTGGCGACGCGTCGCCACGCCAACAGCCGGTTTGACCCGCCGCATAAAATGTTTCACATCAAAAAGTTTCCAGTGAATAACATAACATATTACTTACATTATACATACTTATATGTTTGCTTGTTATTTTGTGTTTATAATAAAAATGTGATCTGTAAATATTGATTAATATTGTTATAAAATATATTTATGTTATATAATGGTTAAAATAAATTATAATATTATACTACCTTTCAATATACTTGTTTGTTTTCAAACTTAAGTCATTACGATGCAACTAAATAGCTATAAATAATTAATAGTATTTATATAAACCGTTACGACCTCAACAAAAGAATGCTGTGAGTGTGCACTGTCATTTATTGGTGTTTAAATTTTATTTTATGTAAATATATACGTAAGTAGCCGATGGCCGCGCGGCGCAGTCGCGGCCAGCGGCGCACGCGCAGCCCTCCTGTGAACTATCAACATTATGGACGCTATTTACAAAACATTCCACATCGTACTTGCATAGTTTTTCAATTTCTTCATGACTGTACAGTGCAGTGACATGGGCGACTTCAGAGTGAATAGTGTTTTAAATACATGCAACATTTTAATGTATTTGTCGATTGTACGTTCAGTGCTAAGTACCGGATTGGGAAAATGTCCAGTTTACCCCCAGCTACCTAATTTTAATATTGAAAAGGTAAGTTACCAAACTTAATAAATAATAGTTTAGCTACGATTAGTTAATACATACATACATAATATATATATATATATACACCCAAAAGCATTCGCATTTCTTAGCACAAGAAAATGACTAATAATTTATTCAGTTTAATTTGAATGTTCGTTCCCCTCTAACTACTCATAAAAATATGGTCTTAAGACTAGATATAAAAAGAAAGATTCATAAAGATCTTTTATAAAAGCAGAAAATGAGCTTGAAATAAATTTTAAATAATGAAAATCCACTAATACGCAAAGTCACTATAGACACCTGTAGATCCGAAGTCAAGGTTTTATACGTTGATTTGAGTTTATAATTTAGATTAACATTGAATCAACAAATTTTTCAATAATAATATTAAAAGCAATTCTCTAAACCACGAAGAATTAATTTTTTATCTTTTATTAGCTACATCTTTATTAAGGCTAGCTAAAGTAAATGTTAGTAAATGTTCACATTTACCTTACCTTTTGTAGTTTAAAACTCTAACAACACTATAAAAAGTAAAAAAAAAAGTTTCCGATTGTAGTCATTAAGTGATCCTTCGAGCCGGATACGCGTTTATCTTAGTATTGGAAATACAGCTACAGTTGAATTCTTAAATAAACCTCGTGACTTTGTTATTGAAATACGTTTAGTTGTGTATTCGCTTCCGTTTTACATGCGGTTATGGGTCATTTTTGAAGGCAGAGTGCACGCGCTTTCATTTCATGTAAATATTTCATGCCTACCTTGAGTATTTACAACTTTCCTTGCGTAGAATTTGTTTTTGTATCGATTTATTTCTACCCAACTAATCAATAAGTTGCATCTGACTATATAAACTTTACAATTAACCAGATTTCATAAATCATTACTCAAAGAACTTAAAAAGCGTCATATCAGGCTCTCAGATGTTCACGGCTAGACCCCGAACCGATTTTTATATAATTTACTGTCGAATTAAATAGGGCTACTATTTAAAAACACTACATAGGTACATATACTAGTATAAGTTCGGTGATGTTTGGCGTTTGATCCTATCTACCCCAGTAAGGATACATCGTACGGGTTACATATCTTCAGGTTATAGTGAGAACGGGGTAGATCTGTGCGTGGCGCAGGTAAACAATTACTAAAACAATAATTTAGCTTTGCTTTTAGGTACAATTATCGTTATAAATCAAATACGAAATAGATTAAAAATATTTTCGTACGTACTCAGTGCCCGTTGGTTCTGAGGATGCTGTAGAATTTCTCGTCTATATTTGTATTAGGAAGCAGCAGTACGCATCGCCCCACCATGTCGACTTGCGGAATAAAATTATTATTGTATTATTATTATTAAAATATACAATTTATATCTAGAAATAATACAATACAAGATATACACTAACAATAATGTTACATATAAAATTGTAGAATATAAAACTACAAAAGATTTCCGCAAATATAGCTTTGGCATTGGTTGTTAGCAGTTGTTTGTAATAGCTATATATTATGTAATAGGCAGTTAATAGGGCTATTTTAGCGAACAACTATATATTAGGACGTGAATGGTAATAATTTATATTGACTAACAAAATATTTTGCTGATATCCATCTCATACTTACTTATTTTATTATTATATAATCGTCCTCTCTTCCCACCCTACAACCTGAGGAATACATCGTAGAGATGTATGTAGGTACATATATATATTTAGCACACAGCTATATCGCACCAACCTACCAAAATTCAGCTAAACTTGCTTTATTCGACGTGTTTCACTTTTCTATTAAGGATTTTCAGAACACACCTCATTATTTTATTTTATATTTTTCGACCATCATGGCGCAGTGGTTTAGACGTTGAACCCAAGGGTGGAAGGTTCCGGGTTCGATTCCCGGTCGGGTCAATTTAGGAAACGAACTTTTCTAGATTGCCCTCGGGTCTGGGTGTACTGGGAGACGCCCCCAGTAGTCGTCGTCTGGTTCTCATAGCACAGGGAATACCCTAGTTTAGAGACCAAATGATTGGTGTGTGTGTCTGGCGTATTTATTTGTTTTATTTATATGTTTAATACAGGCTTGCCAACAGGTTTTATACCAGAAATAAAATTGTTTTACATGTACTTAATTACAACTTAATATAGAGCAAACCTAATAACAGCAATGATAAATAAACCCATAATTTTGCACCAAGTGTCTCGCCATCAAACATCTCGATTTATTAATGTGTATTTTGGCGCAATATATCTAAAAATATAAATAATATACTGGACGTAACATCTATTTTACACATAATGCTTGCATTTTCAGATGACGGGCACATGGTATGAAGTAGAACGGTCGTTTTACTTAATGGAAATATCAGCAAGTTGCACCGAGCTGCACGTCACGCTTAACAAGAAGGGACAATTCCTCATCACGATTAATACAATTAATAGATGGTAATTTCTAACATAATATAAATGTAGAAGAAAATCTACAGAGCGAAAGTGAGTGGTAAAAGAAGCCAAGGAAGACCAAGGCTGACTTATGAAGATCAAATAGCCAGTGTTGCAGACGGAAATGTCAAAAGCACTCGCATACCTAGGCGAAAATGTGTGAAGAGAATGATGAGATTTGAGGAAGCGAAAGTGGTGTGTAAGGACCGCGACTCCTGACACTCCGTCCTCTCTGACTACCCCGTTGGGGATACGGCGTAAAGATATGTTATGTTGTTATATAAATGTAGGTAACCCAAAAGTAACCTATAACAATTAACAACGCGGGTGGCGGTAATTCTTTATGATGAGTCTGTCCGGATCGCTAGCAGCATCGCGGCACCATCTTACTTAGATTCGCGGTGCTGGTAAGCTGACCGAGTCCGATCTCTGGCATATCCTGAGGATGCTTCGTTAAGAGGGGAAACACGTGTCGATTGGTGGTTTTTGGAGTTTGAGCGGAAAATAGCTAAAGATTATAGGAATTCATCACATGAAATGGATTTCCGCAGAGTAACACCCGAGTCTATACAATGCCATCTTACTTGCTGATCCTGCCGTCAAACAGCAGTGCTTTACCTGCTATATGGTGAAATTTCTGATACAAGAGATACAGCTTAGTCCTAAGATTTACCAATTTACAAGTACCAAGTATTTACAATCGGAAGTACTTTATTTGCTTGAATACTATAAATGTCCTTATATTGTAATTTCGTAAAAGCCACCTGTCATCAGGTGGACTCTGTTTGCTCGTTTGTTTTAGTCTATATATATATACCAAAGCTATAGACGTAGCCCAAAGCGGGGGGAGGAGACACAGAGATCATGACTATCTCTATAATATAAATCGAATACTTTCTTTTTTTATTAAAACTAGCTATGCATGACCATACGTTTCTGTGGCTCAGTTGGTATTAAATTATTAGTAGTGTTGCTGTCTTGAGTTCATACAAAAATCCCAAAAAAACAATTACTTTCAGTTTTTCCCCAAATTTCCTGTCAACTTTTTCAATTTTTCTATCCATAAGAATCTTATTAGACATGTAAAAAATTGCAGAATCGGTCCACAGTTTTCAAGTTTTACGCTTAGCAACGAACAAAATTACACTTTTATTTATATAGATAACAACCTATTACCCGCCTGCTTCGCTGGACGTAAATGAAAATTTTGTTCCTTGTAGTAGATTTCTATTTGAAAAATGGTGAAGGATCTATGGAATTCGAAAAATAAATAGACTAAAACCATCTAATAACGATTCCGAGTCGAATGGTCAAAATCTCGTACCGATACGTTCAGTAGTTTTCACGTGATTAAAGGACAAAAAAAATCATTTTCATTATATATATATCTGTATATAGATAATAAGATTTTATTAGTAAATCTATTCATGCTTAAATTAAAGATGTTGATAGATTTGCAATAAGTTGATCATAGAAACACTTAATCAAATCGAATCTTCAAATAGACTGCGATCGGACCTGCCAAGTTTCTAATACAAATTACCAAAACAGAATTTTGTTATTCCTATATTACTCTCTTTACTGAAGGCTCTAGTGTCTAGTCCTATTTCGATTCTGTTTTAAATAAATAAAAATTAATTGGTTTCCTTTACTTTAATGTACTCTAGGTCAAACACACCTTCAACAACGTACGGCATCGGCGTTCCTTCTCACAATGGTTCCTCGAACTTCCGGTACAAAGTCAACAATCGAATGCCGTACATCATCGGCAAATTATTACCAGGGGCGGGCCAGTACAACGTGCTGTTCACAGACTACGATCACTTCGCGATCATTTGGTCCTGCACCAGCATTAGTGTCGCGCATTCAGGTCGGTTTCACCACACACGTGGATTAGTAATTAGATTTACAAATTAATATTTAAATAGTCCACCAGTTCCACTGACTCACTTCGACACTGGGCGTAAGGTCTCCGCTAGATTAATAATTATATCTTTTCCCGCTCGAGTTGTCTAATGGTTAGTATGTGGTTAATAAACAAATTTTGAATAGTAATAAATGCTTAAACCAGTGAATGTATTTGCATCTAGCAAGTACTGTAAAAGGGATATTAGGATTCTTAGACAAAGTCACTATCTACTAACGTTTTCGTCAATAGAAAACGTAAGATTGTGGGATTTAACGTTAGTTATCGAACTTTTGTCATGTTACATATCATTGAATTAATTACTTCGTAAGGTTTGGAAGTTAACGACTCTAGGCAGTAACGCTAATCAATAACATTACAGTAACTATTCTCTAATCTCTAAGACTATCCGCGTCTGTCTGTTTGAATTTAAACTAGAGAATTTCTTCTGGAAGGTTTATATGTACAACAAGTACAATACATGAATTAGAGAAAGTAAAGAAAAGTACATGTTTTGTAACAATATTTTCGAGCGCGTAAATTGCTAACGCTCCGACTAAACCTTATGAGATACTTCAAAATAATGTACTAAGTACTACGAATTATGTATATTTAAAAGGTGTACATAAGAGTCAGCGATGTTATATGTCTACCTCCTAAGGATAATCTACAGTACATTTTTATCATTTACATGTTATTAAAAAATTTCATGATTTTACATATTACTAGTAATATGGATTATTTTCGAAGATATTTTGACTAGTATAGTATTTTTTATTACTTATCCAATTAAATATATTCGTTACGTTGGACACTCAATTTACATATAAATTGCCCTTTACAGCGCATTTCATTTAAATTAATGTATTAGAAGATATCACAGATTTAAAATTACACGCAACAAAAAGGTGGCGAGAAGGTACCTTTTTTTTTAAATAGGTACCTATAGCGCATCGCGGGCTGCACTTCTTCCTATAGCAATGAACTATCGGACACTTAAGACGCTACATTAGTAAATTGCACTCATGCGAAACTGGGGAGGATCACTAGTAGTCTATAAAGTACTAATCCCGACTAATACCTTTTTAGGGTTTTTGTAATTGCTCAACTGCATATAGGTATAGAAAAAAAATAGATGTAACATTTACCTACTTTATTTTCCTCAGATCGAATGTGGGTGCTAGGACGTCAACGGGAAATAGAAGCTGGTGTCCGTGCACAGATCTATACCATTATGGAGGAACTACGATTGGACCCCGACCGACTGATCATATCTAAAAATAATAATTGTACACAACCACTGCAATAAATTAGCCAAAATATAATAATTAATAATAATTTTAAATTACTTAAACCTTTATGCCCTTTACAAACGCAGCTGTAATTTATTATTAATTTAAATAAATAAAAAGTAACTAATTACCCCGTCACGCATACAGCATGAGGGGATATGTATATATAAAATACAGTTGGACATATGATAATATTTTCTCCATACAAATCTCTGAACAACCAGATATGGCATTGTACGTTAATTTATGTATACTAGAGGTCGTCACGTGGTCGAAATTCGACCGTAAATATAAACTTATAATATAAACTCTGGCGACAATCTTTACTCTATGTGACTGTTTGATCCAAGGAGGTTATGTATATGTGATCACAACTATTAAGTCTTTTTGACATTGGCAGTATAAAAGTACACAATGAGTGATTTATTTAATTTAATGTATTTTTAATGCATATTATATAAAAATATTAACTTTCTCCAGTCCTCCATATAAACTTTAGGTGTACCAAATTTCATACTTCTCCGTCCGCTCAATTTTTTTGAAAAAGGGAACCAAAGTTTACTTCACGTATTACTTCACATAGATTATTTCCATTTGGTACTGAACAGACTCCGTATATTTTAGCTTTTTCACATAAACCTGCGTGTGTAATAGACCAGCTCCAATGTAAATATTTAAACAAGTACAAGATAAAACTCCAAACTGTGTATGAATAAAGTAGTAAGCATGTGACAAAACCATCATAGTCGCCTTTATACATATAGGGACCCGGAAAAGGATATTCTATTGGTTAAAAAATTATTCATCAGTTGGTATGGTGCCACAGGGAGTAGAGCTCATGGTACCTTGGCCTCAAGCCAACAAGCCCATGGAAAAGATGCGTCTCTTCAGTGCCAACATATATGTACCTACATAACATACATAATAATACCACAGATTAATTAGTTTACTAAATAATACTTAGACAATTACTTAAATTGTGTACCCCCAAACTAATCACTAGACTTACATTATGGGTACCATACACCGAAATGGAGAGGCTCCCAGTAATCAATTTAATCCAAGCCAATTTAGAATAGGTTGTTTCATAAATTGATCTAGCCAGAGATTGAACCCAGAGCCCAGCTTGGAAGGCAGAGCAAGCGCGTCACCTGATGGAAAGTGATCACCGCCGCCCATGGACACCTGCAACGTCCAAAGAATCACGGGTGCGTTGCCGGCCTTAATTCGTATTTATTTCCAAAATTGACAAGGCCAGTGTCCATTATAGTTCAAACGTTCGATTTAGGTGTAGTGTCCCCAAGCTTAGATTGAAATAAAACACTTGAGCAATCATCACACTTCCTATTTTTTTTTGGAAAAATATTTATTTACAACAATTTATAGTAAAAGTTAAATAAGAAAGTTCGAAGTTTCTTTATAGTATAGTAGATACTTATAATATCATTATATCACTTTAAACCAATGTAAAATATCTGTGATACACATAAGTCTTTTAAAAACGAAAACAATAGTGAGTTCATAACAAAAAAAACGAGTGCAAAAGTCGATTTTGCATAAACAAAACAATTTTACAAAATGAGTACAGTTGTATAATAATATTTGGTAAACCTTAACCTCGAATAAAGAAGAGTTTGGTTAAATATTTGGCGTTTCTTGTAACAATCAGGAAAAACAGTAAGAATACAAGTTATTAAATTCAGTATTTCTATGGTAACCATGATAGCTAGGTATTAAAATGCGTAATATTGTTTTAAGACTGCTGTAAAATATTTTTATAAATGGTAAAACTTCTAATTTTATTTTCTGTTTAAATATGAATTAGCATATTCGAATATTTTTAAGTACCTATGTCGCATTTATGTAAAAGAGCTGAATATTGATATTATGCACCTCATTATGACTTAAAATATCAAGATTAATTTTATGACAGTCATTGGCTATTTAAGGAAAAAATTGTGTAATGTTCGGCTTAACAATGATGCAGTATATTTAAAAACATTGTTGCAAAATCAGCAGAAGAAAGCAAGGTAGAGTATAATAGTGCACATTAGGCCATAAAAATAAAATAGATCATAGATAAATCATACCATAGATAAATCTTATCAAATATAAATAAAAACAACAATACTTAGACAACAGTAATAGTGAAACATAGACCACCAATCAATAAATTGATCTTTATAATGTATTAAGCCCAATTTATTGACTGTCAAAAACCAGTAAGTACAATAGTGTGTTGCCAGATTTTTCCAACAGGCCATCACTAAGAAATGTCTTATTGTATAGCAGTTTATACAAATCACACACCTTATTAAAAAAATTGTGAACACAATAACATTGCAATGCGATCACAAGAAGTTTATATACATAAAAAATATAATTTAATTTTCACTGTTGACAACACAGTTCCTCAATTCATTTATTCTGAGGCACTCTGCATCACGATTTTTGTAGTCATAGGAGTTTGTAGATAAGTTATCTGCTGGGCTCTCGTAGTGGTTTCCCTGTATTTGGCCTGAATGTGATGTTTGGTTCTGTTGCATATTTGGCAAAGTGTACTGATGCATCCACAACTGCTTCTCTTCCACTTCCTTACTCACAACCACAAATAATTCTTTCTCTTTGCTTTCAAGCTGTTCTTTAAGATATGCTATCAGATCACAGCTCTGAAATATATAAAATATTTTAATGGTAGAATAATTTTTAGTTTATAATAATGCACTAAAAATTACATTTGTTTTTAAATTTAAATTTATAGTGGTTAGTAGACAATAATAATAAATAATTATCAGCAAAATAATTATGTTAATGATAGGATAATTATTTATCTGAAGTTTTTCTTTTGGTGTAGAACCAGTGATAAATATCAGTCAGTTTTCCCAATATATCATTAAAATTATACTACAATAATTGACTATTTAATGTTTTTATTAATCAAATAAGAATTGATACATTTATAAAAGAGTTACTAAACAAATAATATGATAAGCAGAGATAGGAAATTAGGGAGCATAAATACCAATGTTCATTGACGGAATGATATAGAGTTGCTAAAATGGGTCCCTAAAACGGATTTACGGGGCCCCAATTTAATTTCTAGATATTGTAAATGTGATGTTGCCAATACATTCTCTTAAATATACAAATAGAAACTGTCTTTATACAATTTACGTATACATTTGAGATTTCGATGACATTTGACAGAAAGCGTTCCGAGTGCTTAAAATGAAGAACAAAATTATACAATATAAATATTTTGGCAATAATTATCAAATTATTTTGGTCTCTAAATGTACATATTAGATTTTTATGTTATTTTTTAACATTTCATACAATGAGTAGCCAGGGCCCAAGGGGCCCCTTATATTTAAATATTATATTTCTTAGTTTTGATATTTAAAACTTGTTGAAGCAGTTTTAAAACGCATTAAAATTATTCTTTTAAATTTATGCGGTTGAATTTCTGTCTTTGCAGATATTTAAAAAATTGAAAAATGTAAAAATAATTTGATTCACAAATATTTCAAGCTTTTGTTTTACAAGTACTTTTAGCAATTAACCATAAAATACTTAAGACCAAGCCCTTTTGTTTTCAATTTCATATTTCTTTGAAAATAAAAGTAGGTAATGTATTCTCTTAAATGATGGAGTTATTCAAGAGTTAAGAATTTAAGAGTTCGATTAAATTTAAGTTTCGCCAGGCATCAAAAACAACTATATGTATTAAATTTGGATAAGGACTAGAAGAAATAAGTATTTTATGTACTAATGTATTTTTACAACCTTCTCTTATTTATAAAATAAATAGTAGCAACTCTATATCATACCGCAAATTAAGTTTAGGTATTTATGCTCCCTAACTTCTGATCTCTGGTGATAAGTATTAATTGTATATTTTGAGAAATAAACAATGTTAGCCCCCTAATTAAACCAATGCTTAACAATGAAATATGATAAAAATTATATTATCACTACTGTTTCTAAGCTACTTTTTAAATAATATTACCCGTCCAATAAGCTGTGGAGATTCAAGCTTTGAATCCAAGTTATAAAAATTCCCTTGGATTTGTCGTATGGCGATCCAATGGCGGCGACGCAACGGCAGCATCACAAACCCCAGTTTGTAATCTGATGGCACATTTAAAATGAAACCACAAATATTGGAAATGTCCAGACAGCCAGGATCTCTGTAACAAGTCACATTCGTTTGAAAATCACAAATATAGAATTAATAAAATATTCCTACTGGACTTTACTTCGTTTGACTGCGTATACCAGTGCACATACATTTTCAGTAGGGTAGACAAAAAGAAAACTCGCCAAATTCGCCACATCATATAATTCGTATTTAATAAATGTTAACGTGATTTAATTTTACATTATTTGTTCACTATATCTACTTTAAGAAATATTTCAACAGTAGCAAAATTGTTACTTGTTATCTTATAAAACTACAACAAGGAAAAATTAAATATAATTTTATTCAAAATTGAATGCCGGTAAGCGCCATCTGTTGATTTTTTTACATATCTATTAAAAATTCCATAAGTGAGGAGAAACCTCTGAATGATTTTAGTGACATTCTCTCACTGAAATCGTTCAGAGGGCGCTAAAATAAGAAAAAAATATATTGAGAAATAAAATCGTTCATATTATTGCAAAAAATTTATAACATTATGCAAAAAAGTTATAACATTTAAGGAATATGTTAATATTTTTTATGAAGTTAATGTGCTATTTTTTGTAATGGGTTAAATTAATCTATAACTAATAAGATTCAAACCATTGATAATTTCTTTTTCCGGTGCTGTAACTGGCTAGAGATTCCATCTCTTTATTACTTGTGCGCATGTTTTGAGCTAAGTAAACCTTCACAACAACTACAGATGCCCGGTATAATTATATGAACACAGTGTTAGAAATGTTTTGAATGTGTGCAAAAATTGTCAGGGTAGACAGTGTCTATTTGTCTCTATGGAATGCATGCCACTGGCATATATTATAGCACATTCTAAAACAACCCAACTGATTTTATAATTTCATTCGTTTCATATATACAGATAGGATTACATATGATGATAGCAGTAAATGAATGAAGATTAATGAGATATCGGTAATTACATTATAAATGAATTTAAGATCTCTATTGTAGGGTATTTTTGAACCACCTCAAGTCTATAAATACTAGTTTGTGATTACTAACTGAAAGCAACATAGTCTAATACTCACTTTCTTTTATCAAACCAAACTGCTTCACAGCCTTTTTTCTGCAATGCCGCCATAATAACGTTGATATCATAATTCCCAAGACCCAACATTGACCGGTGGGGATTTATCCACACGTTTGGAGACAGCCGGCTGCATATTGCGTCTAAATCTGACTTCGAGAACGTGCCACGCATCTATAACAAAATAAACAGAATGTATAGAAAATAAAAACGGAAAATTTAAACGAACGTGCGCGGATTTGTTTACATTAGTTTACAATAATAATGGGCGTACAAGGTCGTGACTAATCCATTATATTGATGAATAACACGTAATAACTCACCTGAAACAAATTATTGAGTGCGTGTAAAGCGCACAGTTCTTTAACTTGCTTTTCATGATAAATTGTTGGTTTCACACTCATCTCGTTCATGTTACATTTAGCATGTTTCTTTTGAGCGAATGTACATTGTATATTGTTGATGAAGATATTGTACTATTTTTATTACATAAGATTTATGTACTTCATATAAGATTAACATTAAAATCAAATCATTTATGATAGGTAGACACAAAGAATTTCTTTAAAAACACAAAAACCAAATTTTGACAATTTCAACTTTTTTATTTATTTTTTTTATTTATATTTCTTAAGGCATTGGTAACAAGACCATCAGCCTAATGACGTAACTTTTGGAGAAACATTAACTGTCCCTAACACTCCTCCAGTAAAATGATAGTATGCTTTACGGAAGTTAAAAAGGACTTCTTGGAAGAGCGCGAAAACTTCAGCTACACATGTTTATTTAAATCTCCTCCATTGTTTTCACTTACACAAAACTTTAAAACACAATACACTATCACTGTTGTACTTTAAAACTCCTAAAACTGTTAAAAATAGAAAATGTAAATAAAATGACAACATCACTTCGCCCGCTCCCGCCACAAAGTCAACAATTTCAACATTTCAACCAAAGAGTAAAGTAATTCTAGGCATAGATAATACAGTTCCTAGGACTTCATGCTTCGACCAATGACTAAGGAAACTAAAGGACATGCCATGTTGATTTATAGCAACATTTAGTTATATATATTCTAACGTATGACATTCAAACGCAGTGTTGTCTCTTTTTGACTTACGGCTTCTTGTGTGTGTAAGACAAAACAACAGTACTTTTCTCAAAGAGTAATTTTTTATGTGACATCATTGTAATGTCAAAACGTGCCGGTCCGCCATGCTTTGCGACAAGCTGACATGTACACGAAGTGTCAAAACATATCAATGAATTTAATATTTTTTAATGTTTCTGTGATTTTGTGCTGCATATTGGAACTGTTTTGTTAAAGGAAAAGCTAGCATAAATGCCACAATAATTTCTAAGTGTAGTGTGTTAGAATGCGGCTCAATGAAAAGCAATAATCAACTAAATCTATAATTGCACTGGTACGTAACAGAAATTCATTAATTTAGTCTGATGTCGTATATATTTCCATCGTAATTACTGTGTTTCTTAGTTTACTGTATTATAGTCATGTATATTTTAGATATTAGCAGTTTTTATTCATATAATACAGTAAATTACTTCATATCCATTTTTGTTGTTATTGTAGATAGGGCTGTCCATGTACCTATATTAAAAAAATATCGATAAATACAGGTATCAAGTTTATATGTCATAATTATCTCGTTTCAGATTACCATCATGTATTAATAGGAGAAAAAAGCGGCTTGACTCTGTAAAAATTACATACATGTGTATGATATATACATACATATATTCACGCTGTATTCCCTACGGGGTATTCATGACATATATTTGTTATTTGCATTTCGAAGAAGAATAGAACATTAAGAAAATAATTTTACGGTATGATTCATTACCCTCGCAAAGATTATTGGGAATCAGAGAAAATATTTACAGTGGTAATTAATTACTTCTTAATTTCCTGACCATGTTAATCCTCTATTGAGAAAAAGTAACAGGAAAATATTAATTGTTTACAGAATGTGGCTGAACTTTGATTTGATGTTTCTGAGAGAAAAATCTGCGAAGGTTCTAAATATCTGCTTCGGAATGATGTGAATCAAGACCACGCCGAGTTATTTTTGCGACCAATAAGAGCTTGTAGTGGTTTTACTAATAACCCAGATGCGGTACAATTATAAGAATCTTTTAAAAAACTTAAAGAGCAGAATTAAGAGACGAAGGTGTCGGAAACTATTTTATTCTTTTCTTGACGTACAAAAAAAATGACAGCGACATGATGAGTACAATAACTGCTTAAATTGAAATCTCAGTATTCAAAAGTTTCATCCAGAAATTATTTAATACAAATTGTGCTATTTAGTTAGCTATATTTATTTATTTTCTGAATATGTTATTAAAAACTTAATGTACTTAATATAATTATTATTTTACCAACAATAATATTAACAAACAGTTCTATTTTTCAAACCCAGTAAAAATATGTTACTATAGGTACTATATCAGTATTGAAATAAAAATCATTTTGTATGATACTATATCACACAAAATGATTTTTATTTCAATACTGATGCTGAAACAAAACTTATTTTAACAACTGAATTAATGATATTTACATAGTAGATATTTGGGACCATCACTAATCGGCAGCCATTGTTGGCGACACTCAAAGTTTAGGTGGAACGATTATTTTGTACTTGTTTCATGTCCTTTGACTTCGACTCATTTTTTTTTTAAATTAAATGACAATTGTGTTATCAGTTATCAGGGAATTAATCACTTTTTCCTACTAGCAGTTCTGCGCGACGTTTAAAATGACGTTAACTATTAAATTACAGACCGTACCCTTTGTCGGCAACAACAACTGATTACGACTTGTTAGAGGCAATCAGGCAACAATTGCCTATGCATATAATCACTTCCAACTTGCTTTTCACTATATCAGAAATAACGCTTGATTGACATTGGTTAAGAACAGTGGCGAGTAGCGTGTGCATGTACAGTGCGAGTGGCGAACGCCGGAACAGTGGCCGTTTAAAATACACTGTTCTATACAAAATAGTATCCATGCTTCACATCTTTATTTTGCCTACTATCCCGCAACGAGTCATTTTTTTTTTTTTAATTTAAAAAGGGTAGGTGCCCTTAAAACACATAGGTAGGCGCGCGTAATCGTTGCGGTGCTCGTTCGCGTAATGAAATTGCAATCCCATTTGCTATAGTGAGCAGAGCACTTGCGATCGCGATTGCAATAGATCGTAACAACAAATCGCTAGTCAGATAGCATAGTAAGTAAGGCCTTTAAGAATTCGCCACGCATTCGCGGCCCATGGTGCTGCTCTGCGGGTGCTTCGTTCTTTTCGTTTACCTTATTGCTATACGGCGTAAATATAATACTACTCTGTCAAGAAAGTACCGGGAAAAGATCAATAATACACGAAATGTTAGTTATTCATCCAAATTTATTTTATCCTCTTCAAAGTATGCTCCTTCAGAAACGATACACTTACGCCAACGAATAATCCAATCATCAAAACATTTTTCAAACGCTTATTCCGGAATTGAGTTCAGTGCCCGCCGCCAATTCTCCTTTATGTCTTCTACCGAATGAAAACGGATGCCACGAAGTGGTAATTTGAGTTTAGGAAAAAGAAAGAAGTCGGCTGGAGCCATATCTGGTGAATAAGGTGGTTGCTCGATGGTATTTATTGAGTTTTTGGTCAAAAATTCGTTCACAATGATGGCCTTGTGCGAAGACGCATTTAAGTGGTGCAAAATCCAAGAATTTTCTTTCCACAAATCTGGCCCTTTTCGTCGAATTTGCTCTCTTAAACGCCGCATAACGCCCATATAATATTCTTTATTTACCGTTTGACCTTCGAATTTGCTCTCTTAAACGCCGCATAACGCACAAATAATATTCTTTATTTACCGTTTGACCTTCCGGCAAGAATTCCGAGTGCACAACACCGCGATAGTTAAAGAAAACAGTCATCATGACTTTGACTTTTGATCGACTTTGGCGTGATTTTTTCGGTTTCGGTTCAGTTGGAAGGCGCCACTCCGAAGCTTGTTGACAAGTTTGCATGTCAAACTCGTAAACCCACGTCTTGTCACCAGTAACAATGTGTTTCATGAATGTTGGATCGGAATTGATTCGTTCTAGCATGTCCTCAGCGATTCTTATGCGATTGTTTTTGAAGAAAATTCAGGTCTTTTGGGACTAGCCGAGCGGCAACATGTTTCATACCCAAGTGAATATTTAAAATGGTACGGATCGACTCGTGAGACACAGAAAGTTCGGCGGCTATCTCTCTCAAACTTGAATGAGCATTTTCAGTCACTATTTCCTTCACTTTTGCGATGTTAACTTCAGTTGCAGACGTTGATGGCCTACCAGAGCGAGACAAATCTTCCATCACATCTCGACTGCTTTTCAACGCTTTGTACCACTCATAAGCACGTGTTTTTGATAAAGTCGATTCACCGTAAGCCTTCTGTAACATTTTCAGTGGCTCCGAACACGAAATTCCATTGGGGATGCAAAATTTAAGACAAACTCTTGTCCGATGTTTTTATCCATTATGAAATTCGCAATATACACTAGAATGATATAACTAAAAACAGCACTGTATTTAATCTAAATAACAGATGCAACTCAAACTCCGCGCCAAAATGGAAAACAGTTGTTTCAATCTAACAACAACAAAAAAAAACAAAAAACTGAATTTGGAACCATAAACAAATCATCCATTCCCGATACTTTCTTGACTGAATGTACATGTAGGTATGTATAATTAATATATATAATTTAAAAGTAAACCGCACTAAAATAATACATAATATTATGTACAATAAATTAATAATTGTAATAAAATTTTATTACATTTTAGAGAGATGGTAAAAGTTATGCCTAAGTTGTGTCATTTAAAGCAACGAATATATTTATTCATTTAAAGCAGTGTCCATCGTTCAAGTGTTTAAAACGTGTCCAACGTTCAACCATGCGTAACTTACATACATATTACAAGTCCACTCTGCCTATCCCGTTGGGGATACAGCGTGAAGATATGTATGTATGTATGTTACAAGTTCACTTCAGAACTGTTACAACCGCAACAAACATTAATAAATAAACGCTCTGACTGTTTCTCCAACATAAACTAGACGTATTGATTACATACTCAGTGACCTAGAGATATTAAGGCCGTGTCACTACTTAAGCATTTGGTTACCAGTGTAGTGCTTCATGTGACCACCACCAATTTGAACTCAATTTTTTTTTTATTGCTCATACTTATTGCTCAATCAAAGGGAAAATAAGGCCAAAATATATTCTCGGGTACATACATTACTTTGCAAGATTTCACAAAATAATTTAACCGCAAACAATCAATTATTCCATTCACTCTTTTCGGCAAAGCCCAAGTTAGGACACAGTTATGAAAGTACTGTTAGTGCAATCCAAGATTATAGCTACGCTGTTCATAAGCTTAGGTGTATCTAGGACCTAATTCGAGTTTAGTGCAAACGGGTGTTAGTGTTTCCCCAGAAGTTGCGTCATTAGACTGATGGTCTTGTTACCAATGCTATAAAATTAAAAAAACTTTATGTCAATGTCATTTGCTACAGTGCACAATCAAGTGCACAAAAGACATCACAATACGATAAACCAGTAACATAAATAAGATTAATTAAATAAGAAAAAGACGAAGAATACGTAGTGATTACTTATTCAGTAGAATTCACAACAAATCGTCACCATGGAATTAGTAAACGAGTTTCAATTGTGATCAACGGCCACCATACGGGCACAAAACTGAATGAGATACTGAAAGGTGCAAAGTAGAAGCTTAACGGGCAAAATTGAGAAATTATTAGTTTGTATTTATTCGATAATATACATACGTTTAATAATATTATGTACGACGAGCCTTATCAGTTGGATTACCTGCTTCCAGAAGACACAGAAGAATCTCATTTATCTACAATAAATAAATCTTCTTTACAACAATACAAAATTTCTGTTTCAAAGTTTGTAATACCTATTCAGTTTCACAATCAATTGCATTTATTCTAAAGAATAATCACTGCTATAGTAATTGTCTTTTCTATTTCTTCCAGATCTTCTAACGTAGTGTCAAATATTCTTCTCATTGATGTCTTGGAAATACATAAAGATTTATTTAACACGAAAGGCTTAAATAATGTTACAAAATCGATCAACAAATTATTAGAAAACCGTGATACTGGCAATATTAATACTTGGAATAGTTCAATATGGTAATTAGTTGCCTTTTAATTACATTTGAAAGTTTTGAAGGTGGCTACAGAATTTTTAATACAACTTTTTCAAATTGTTTTTGTAGTGAATATACAAACCCAGAAATATTGCTAGAAAAGACATTTTCTTCATGCAGTCGATGTAAAATTGATCCCTATGAACATATTGGTTTAGGACTACAAATAAAATGTGATTGTGATGTCACTAAACTGAAACAAGAAAATACAAACTCGAACAAGTCAAAATCATTCTTTGTTAAAACTTTAAACACTGCCAGTATGGGTCAGGACAGTCTGGAATCAAGGTCAAATGAAGATCAAAATCTTTTTAAGCCAAAATTTAGTCGTCTAAAACTCAAGAACTGTTCAACAACTACAGTAAATCAGGCAGTAACTATAAACCAGGCTACAGGAAAAGCCATATCAAATATAGAAGAAATCAATCTGGAGAAAGAAGAAGAAGAAAATAAGTCTCACCTTAGCAATGTGGCAAAAATTACTTTCAAAACTGCCAAAGAACATTTGACTTCAAATCCAGCCTATAGGAGAGCACTGGGTCCCTCTAGAAAAGCACAGGGCAAATTTATCTCACCAATGATTGGATCCCAGTAAGATAGATGAATTAATATTTTCTCTTTTAAGTAAGCAAGTCTGATAACATTACTGTTTTTTTTTTCTAGAGATAAAAAAGAAGCTAATGAACCTGTAGTAACTGATGACAGATTGAAACATTTGGATCCCAAAATGATAGAACTCATTGAAAGTGAAATTATAGATAAAGGCACTCCTATTGGTAATTATCATATATTAATATTCAGAAACTTGAAAAGCAGCGGTCACTGGTAAATTGTCAAAACTCTTGAATGATCTTTTTATTATACCTATTTTAAATATTTTACTCCTTTTGCAACTTTGAAATAGGGTTTTGTGTGTCAGTTCTAAAATAAAAATGGGTGTACCCCGAGGATCAGTTTTGGAACCTTTCCTGGGTTTGGTTTACATTCATGATCTCCCATTTATATTCAAAGACTTATGTAAAATAGTATTATTTGCTGATGACACATCATTGTTAATTATACTCGACAGAAAAGACAGTTATCTGGGTGAGCAGGACCTTAGCAGACGTCTCAAATTAGTTTGCTTACAATAATTTAGTACTAAGTGCATGAAAAGTCAAATATATCAAGCTTTACCTTTCCAATGCAAAATCCATGATACATGATACCAGTAGATAATAACTTACAATATGCAGACCATATTGAAGCTTTAGCTATTAAGCTCATATCTGCAATATATGCTATGCAATGCAATGCAATGATTGGGAAATCATACTTTAACATAAATGATTTCATGGAAGACAAAACAATAGTCTGGAATAGTAGATTGTATAACAAGGGAGTGAAATAATATGTTAACGGCGAGGCATTATTTTGAGTCCAGAGCAGAGCGAAGGATTACTTCAGGATTCTACTCTAGAGTACTCTGGAGTAGAACCGTGAGCGCAGGGAGGGATTCTAAAGTAGAATTTTAAGTGCAGCGAGAGACTCAATGTACGTTGCTTGAGGTAAATAATTAATTTTACTACTGAGTGATGAGGACCAAAATGATATTGAAAAAGATTTAATAGACTGTATCGACTGTATTAAATAAGGCAAGTTTACCAAATAACAAAAAAGGATTGTAAAAAAATATATAACAAAAATCATATAAAAAAGGAAAAAAGGAATGTTAGAAAATATATGCTTAACAAATCATATAAAAAAGGTCTTATGAAAGGTAATCACAAAAGAGTTTGTATCATCATCCCGCTATTTCCTTCCATGGGAAAAATAATTGAGAGATGCTATTCCATATGTGAAATTACAAACTATACAATAATAGTAGTAGTACGATTCTCCCTTAGGAGGGAAGGTAAAAGGATCTTAGCTCATACAACCTACATCTTCAGTAGATAAATTCTTCATACTTCATCATTCATATTACATTTTATAATACATTTTAGATGTTTCTTGTAGTTTCTGGCTACAAATATATTGAGGCAGTCTTTCTAATAGGACCTGCTGAGGCAGACTAAGCCACTAAAAAATCTCAGTCAAAGTCAAATCAATTTATTCAAGTAAACTCTTCGATCATATATAAAAACTAGATACACAATCAACGCTCCAAAAATGCCTGAACCAAATGTGCACTCAAACGAGTATTTGAGTGCACTTTTGTTTTAGTAGTATTCGAAATCTCTAACAGAAAACATGACAAAGTGCTCCTTTAAAAATTGTAAAAACAACACGCCTAGAACGCTAAAAGCAACGGGGATTCTTATTTTCGGTAAATAAATTAAATAATTTTATTTACGTGTTCATTATTTCATAGTACATAGCTCTTTTTTATTAAATTCATAATCATATTTTTCAAAAATGGCCTGACAATATAATGTCTTATTCTTGTCACCTTCACGTAACAAACCAAAATTACTTAATAGCAATGAAAATGTATTAGGTGAATTATACTTTAAGCACGAAACATAAGACTGCATTTTAATTTTTTTTTTAACAAACTTCGTTTTAATGTCACGCAAGAAACTTTTACCAGCTTTTACAACCTTACGGTTTGACGGATACGGGATACGATATTAGAAACGTATATGTCAATACGGACAATTATTTGTTTAGATTTTACATAAGAATGTGCATCTAGTTTTTTATTTGTGATCGATGACGTTTTATAACTAATCGAAATCTGTTTTCTGTCAATTGAGTGACTTCTTGAGGAACTTTATTATAAAACGGATGCAGTTACCCAAAAATGAAACATTTGACTTATGTAATTTAAATTTTGGAATAACCAATTTATCACGACCTTGGGTTTCCATACCATTAATATCTCAACATCACTCTACTAAATAAGGATTTATTTCAACAATTTCACATAACAGCACAACAGCGTAGTTACTTGGGACCTAAAACTACGCCAATTTTACATCACAATATCCACTAGAAACCATTTTGCAAATAATTAAAATAAACGCCCAACCGCTCCCCATAAAATCCCGCCAAAAACTCCATAAGTATATTTTTAAATTTTAATTTTCTTTTTCTTCTGGTGCCCGGTTATCTCCATTTTTCATACATTTTTCATACAATATTTTCATTTGACCTCTTTCCTCGCATAATATTAAAGATGAATTCGTATTCCTTATTCAAACTCATTTCCGCCCGCAATGAAAGTCGTTAAGAGAAAAGACCTATAAATACCTATAATTTTGGTCGCACTTATCGCTGAACCAATCGTTTTTCAAATATATGGAATGAAAATAATCTTCTCTGCACATGCATTTACTGACTTTCTGAATATTCTGTGACTTAGTTTCTCATTAGTTTCACTCTCAATGCAGGTTTTCTTTCCGAAACGAAAGTAGATTTAATGTTCAAAAATATCTTGTAACTTACTTTTACTTGAATAAATTTATTGGTCTTGGAAACAATGGTCCTAATGCAAGTTCATAATACAACCTGTTTAAACTTTTTCCAAGTTAAATTTAATTATATATTAAAGTTATTATTAAAAAAAAAGGGATTCTGTATTATATTTAAATTTAATTCCAGGTTGGAATGACATAGCAGGCTTACATATGGCTAAGTCAGTCATTCAGGAAGCAGTAGTGTGGCCGTTGCTCCGACCAGACATATTTACTGGACTGAGGCGACCACCCAAAGGGATATTGTTGTTTGGACCACCTGGTACTGGTAAAACTTTGATAGGTAAGAGTAATTTTAATTTCATTTAAATTTTGATTTTAAATCATTTTTAAAGCTATAAAAATTGTGTCACAACCATTATCAAATTATTATGAACTTTTTCAAACTCACATATCAATTAACAATGGTTAATTGATATATAAATGACCTTGGACTCTAGGATCTAATGGTGGCGCGTAGTTAATCTTACCACAAATTAGTTACTTACCAGTATAACCAAATCGCTTGGTTGGCAACCACATTATGAGAAACGCAAAAGAGGTAGACAAAAGATGGACAGATAATATCAATTATATTGATGGGGCAATCAGGTAAAGAAAAGCGAAGAATAGAAAGGAATGAAAACAGCTGGAAGAGGTCTATAATTCACAGGACACGCTGATCACTAATTCGGAAAATCTGATGTGTTAGAATATAATTTAATTAAACTATTATTGTACATGTTTAGTATCAGCATAATTTAGCGCACACAATTGAGCACAGTTAGAAAGGGATGTCGCTATATACGATGAATTGATGAAATTTCTTTTTTACTACACTCAAGCAGAGATTCACACTTGAGGATTGGTCTGAAATATGGACCTTAGTGTCCGACTAAACCTCAAACTTTAGGCAAAAATTGATTCTTCTTTTAGATATTGTATAGACTCAGGTGTTATTTTGCGGAAATCCATTTCATGTGATAAATTCCCAAAATCTCTAGCTACCCTCGACATCTCTCCCTCTAGCTCCCTCTAGCTGCCACGACAATCAGAATTCTGATTCGGTGCTGGTTGGCTGACCGAGTCCTATCTCTGGTGTGTCCTGGGGATGCTCCGTTGAGGGGCGAGGCACGTGTCGGTTGGTGGTTTTTGGGGTTTGAGCGGAGGGTAGCTAGAGATTTTGGGAATTTATCACACGATTCTTCTTTTGTATATTTTTAATGCAGAATATGTATTTATGTTTATAGAAACAGTTAATTAATAAATTTTAAGTGTAGCATCTCAAGGTTTTAAAGAAAATAAGAGTGAGGCAACCCTAATATCAGCGTTTTTACACCACTGCAAACATTTGGAATATAGGGTATTATAATAGAGTTGTGCATTGTTTTTAGATTAAACGAATGTTTCTATTTTGTATGGAAAACAAAATAACATATCCCGTAATTATTATATCCGCAATATAACAGTCAACAGTGACACATTGAAACCCTGGCGGATGTATACCCCTTTCGCAATAACTTTGCATACTGTATACGGTATAGGCTCAGGTGACCTCCCACTACGCTGATCGCCACTGAAGGCAGAACAAAATCTCACGAACGTAGTATGAAGAACGTAGGTTATTGTTTTAGGCAAATGCTGCTGAAATTACAATTTTCCAATGAAACTTTCCGATACCGAAACCATAAGTTACGTCAGGCACTATCAAAGATTATCAACAACTTTGTAATTTTTTAACATTTTATGCATGTTTCATCACCTTGGTGTCTTGACGTTTATTATAGCATATTTTGTAATTCTCAAGGGAAATGCATAGCTGCACAATGCAATGCGACATTCTTCTGTATATCAGCCTCGTCGCTCACATCTAAATGGATCGGTGATGGTGAGAAGATGGTACGCGCGCTGTTTGCAGTCGCCAGATGCCATCAGCCTGCTGTAAGTGCAGTTTGCCTTTATATTCACAGTTCTGTAACCATAGACAAAAACGGATATCACTCATGCGCCCATCTATAGTCTGACTTTTAATTCGATAGAGTGAATTGACGTTTCCAGGGTAACCAGTTCTTGCAATTTTTTAAATAGTGATGTCCCACTATGTCGACTTCATGGTTATAAATCTGTAGTGGTCGCCGCGCGGTAGTTATCCGCATTAGATCTCCTTTTTACTTCATTCCTTTCATGAGATATCCATAGCGTTGTAAAAGTATGAATGTTTGCAATAATAAGGAAAATGGGTCAAACTGTAAAAAAAGTTAAATACGACTATTACATATTCGAATTATTTAGTATGATACATCCTAAAATGGCGACGCTACGGGCCATGTCAGCACCTTATTAAATGAATGAAATATTAGGCTATTTAATCAATTTAATTGAATGATATAGAGTCAGTTCTATCATAGACAACACTATTTTAGATTGTCACATTATTTAAAACTTTGATGCGTCAAATTACTCTACCGAATTAAAAGTTAGACTATAATTATTTATCCATCCATCAGGTGTCAGGTGATTTCCTTAAAAAGCATGTGACACATTGATGTGACATTGAGAATATTAAACCCAATTGCACCAGTTTGCATCAAAATATATATCACCAAGATGTATTCCTGACTAGCAGTACAATATTCATATTAAAGTTATTGAAAATGTATCAATGAGTACTCATGCTTCATTTTATTCATATTAAAAGTAAAAGGGGACCAATTAAGTACTCATACTCATGCTTAATTTTTTTTTTTTTTTTGCTACTGGAACTAGTAAATAGTCCAAGTAGACTGAGTGGCCCACAGACATTTACAATGTTAAAGCTTTTTTTTTTAATATATATATATCAGAGGGGGCAAACGAGTAAGCGCATCATCGGATGGAAAATGATCATCGCCGCCTATGGACACCCGCAACGTCGCAACGCAACGCTATCAGAGTGCAAATGCTTTGACAACCCTGGAGATTAAGATGTTGCACCTCTTGTACCAGAAACTTCACCCTCTGCCTTACATGGTCCTACCCACCCTCCTATACTAATATTATAAAGAGGTAAACTCTGTTTGTTAGTATGTAATGGATAAACTCAAGAACTACTCAACCGATTTAAAAGAAAATTTTACCTATAGAAAGCTACATTATCAGCCAGTAACATGGGTTGTATTTTATTTTCAAAAAATTTTCTAACCGTGCGATGCCAGGGTGGGTCGCTGGTATAATATATACCGTGGTATAATATATATCAAATGATAAGAAGAATTGGATTGTCAAAAATACATTTTTGTCACGCATTCTGTATGCAATATCAATCTTGAGTTTTACATAAGGTTAACAAAAAAAGGACATCAAAATAATCTGTAATTAATTTTGAAAATAATTTAGAAAATATTTTTTACTTTACTTGTCTTGGCTTATTTTACACATCTTGAGGATATAACTAACAAATATATATGCAACATTATTCGAGTTAATATTTTCCTGTATTATAAATCACATTCTTACAACATAAATTACATCATATGTGTATTTTCAGGTCATATTCATAGACGAAGTAGATTCATTGTTAACACAAAGAAGTGATTCTGAACACGAAGCCACGAGGAGGATTAAGACTGAATTCTTAGTACAGTTTGATGGCGCCGCTACTGGTGAGTAATGATTTTTTATACGCATTTATTCTAGGTATGCCTCGCGGATTATCTCGCGTTAGTATTTTTCTGGTACCTGCCAATGTAACTCTTCAAATCTGTTCAGCCGTTTCGAAGAATAGCACGGACAAACAAACGGACACGTCAACAATTAAAAAAAAAGTATTTGGGTTTTAGTCAATCAAGATTAAGATAACTTATGAAAAGTCTATTTGGAAATCACAGAAATGAATAAATTTTGTCACAACTAAATATTTTTCATTTTTAGGAGAGGAAGACCGTTTACTTATTGTCGGCGCTACAAATCGTCCACAGGAATTAGACGAGGCGGCAAGAAGACGCCTTGTGAAAAGACTGTACATCCCATTGCCTGATGCCGATGTAATTACAGTAAAATATAAAAAATATAACAAATCTTTACACTCTATTAAATATTTTAGTATGTTCCTTTAATCTTACACAAACTGTAATTTTCTTTATACTGGATACTGCCAGATATTGCTGTATGCAGTGCAATTTTGTTTATTACAGGCTCGACAACAAATTATAACTAACTTGCTCAAAAACGAAAGTAATGACCTTAATCCTCAAGATATAGCAGAAATCGCAGGACTTACAAGTGGGTACTCTGGCGCTGATATGAAATCTCTTTGTTCTGAAGCAGCAATGGGACCAATACGATCTGTGCCTTTATCACAGATTGTTAGCATAGATTGTGATAAAGTATGTGAAGTTTAATTTTCATTTATAAAATGAATTAAAAAAATAATTTTAAAAGTTCTTCTTGTCTTTAGGTGCGTCCGGTAAATGTTCAAGATTTTATAAACGCTTTACAGAGAGTGAGGCCAAGTGTGTCGCAAGACGATTTGGGACAATATGTGAAATGGAATAAAACTTATGGTCAAGGATTTTAATAAATGTTACTTTAACAGGAAAAATAAAAAAAATGTTGTTTAAAAATTGCTTATTATTTTTATTAGAATGTAAGTTTTTTTTACAAACTTAAAACTACACATTATCTTAAATAATAAACTTCCTCAAAGTTAATTTAGAGTATATTCTTGCACAGAGTCATGGCACAGAGTACAGAGTACATACTAGTGAACATAGGATACTAATGCAGTGTTATGATATATACAGCTACGCTACAGATAATACCTTTAGCCATTAGGGGTTCGGCTGAAGGAAGGAGTGGTGAAAGAAGGATTCTTACGCCTCTCATACTTTGAATTATAGTGGACAACCAATAAATTACAGTGTAGAGTCCTCGTTGCGCACGTACGGAAGGGCACCGGTTGCATTGGCCTAGCCCATGAGTCGGTTCTATATATCGCCTGGAGAGAATTTATATGAGAGCGCGTAACGTGAGCAAATACTACACTGACGTACGCGAGTGTGAGCGAGATGTCAAATTCTTAACACTTTCAAGCGAGCATGCATGTTAGTGAAAATTAATAATTTGACACATCATTTCTCCATACAAATTAACCGAACGTGTATAGACGTTCTGTGTGTAATGAAAATAACACTTATTATAAATCTGACACAAACGTTTATTAACGTTAACGTTTATTGATGTTCCGTCACTCTTTGCGGATAATATAATAGTAAAATGTGTAACAACGTTTATTAACGTCAACGTCTACTGACGTTGCACCATATAATATAAAAATCAAAGAATACTATACGCAACAACGTGCAACAACGTTGACGTCTATGACAGTACCGCTACGTATTTACATGTTTTTGTGTGTTATATCAGAACAACGTTTATTGACGTCAACGTCTATTAACGTTGCACCAAATATTAAAAGCATCAAAACACGTTATTCGTAACAACGTCCAATGACATTGTCGTCTATGAACGTACTGCTGCATACTTACGGGTTTTAGTTTAACGTACCAAAACAACGTTTTATAGCGTCAACGTCATTGTACGTACTGCCATAAACTATTAGTTACAACAAGGTTTGAACAAAGTTACTGATGAACAATTTCATATCAGATCTTCGTCAATAACCGTCACACACCGTGTTATGTCATGGCTATATAAGGTAGATTTAGTTAATATATAAAAAAATATATATTCTTTATATATTGATGAAAACCATTAACAATGATAAAGTATTAAATTTAATCAGTTTCAATTATGTGTTTTAAGTTTTTTTACATTTGGAAATCAAACATCTTCCTTCTTCTTTAAAATAACAAAAATAAAAAAATTTATAAACAATATCTTATCTAACATTAGGAACTCTTTATCTGATCAACATAACTTTCTTATATTTATTTCTGTAATCATTTTCAAACTTATTTCTTATTGATCTGCTACTTTGTTTAAATTTTTGTAAACAAAAACAACATATTCTTAGTCTTATAACTCTTAATTACTAATCATAGATAAATGATTAATCAGTCTCATATTTGAATTTGTTTTCCGTTATTTATATATAGTATATTTAAAATTATGGAAATTATTTTGAAATATAGTAATTATTGTTAACTACATGTGATGATGCCACTCTTCGAAACAAAGGGCGCACAAGGCTGGTTTGTTTGAACAACCCTTGCATCTAATACACGTTTCTCTTCTTATTTTCTTCAATGCACACATTTTACATTTCATATAATTCGAAGTCTTTTTCGATTGTGTCCTTACGGGTATTTTTTCAGGCCAATGTCCAGTATTTTGATTTGTTTCTACTATGGGATAAAAGTTCCGTTCCTTAAGCCTATTGTCATATTTGTTGTGTTTTATCATGTTTTCAGGCTTCACATCGGCTGGCAAATTTATCAAAATCTTAATAAGTTGTTCTCTAAATGTCAAGAAGTCATATTTAGTACTGTTGTTCTTACAATATTTCTTATATAAATAAAAACTATTCCACACAGAAATATCTAGTAAATGAAAAAATACTTTTTTATACCATCTTAAAGATTTCCTGGGAGATGAGTAATATGAAATCATCTGGTCGGCCCGATCTATTCCAGACATGAATTGATTATAGACTGAAACTTCCTCTGGCTTCATGCGTTTTTTCCCATATCTGTTTGATACCTCTATTAGCTTAGGATGATTCAACGTTGTTAGCATTAAAACTGATCTTTTGTCAACCCATTTTGATACATAAACTTTGTTCATTCTAACCCAAAAGTGTTCACCTTTTTTCATTTTCTTTTTAATCAACTCTTTTGGGTTGTCTACTCTGTTTGTACGTAAGGTTCCGATAGTGTGAGTTTTTAAATCTAGTAATTTTTGAGACAAAGTTACAGAATTATAGTAATTATCCATGAATAATGTGTGTCCTTTCAGCAAATATGGTCTCATTAATCTCATTACGAGTTTTTCTGTAACTTTTCCTTCAATATGTGGTTCATGATCTTCTTTTCCTGAATACATAATTATATTGAGCACATACCCATCCGAAGTAGTGAGTTCATAAAATTTAATTCCATAACGTGTTTTTTTAGACTTAATATATTGCCTAAAAATTAGCCGTCCTCGAAATAAAAGTAATGACTCATCTAAAGACAACTCTCTTGTTGGATTATAGCATTCACGGAAAGTTTTTGTTACCATATCAATGTACTTTATTATTTTATCTTTGCCTTTAGCATTAAGCTCTGAAACATTTATGCACCTTAGAATCTGTTCAAATCGTCGCGAAGACATACTATGCTGAAAAATGGGATGATAGTATAGAGGATCAGAGTACGTAAAAAGTTTTCGCTTTTGTGGAACATTTACTTGTCCCATTAATAAACATAATCCTAAAAATTTCAAAATTTCTTCCCGGTTTGTTTCTTTAAATTTGTATCTACGCGAATTTCTTGTAGTAGGCCTGTTTGTAGAACATAAGACGTTTCCATAGGCATTGGTTCTCAAAACTACGTAGTCAAGCAATTGAGAGGGGAACATTTTGTTGAAAACATCTATCACTGGGTTATTTGGACAAAGATCAAATTTAACTCCTGCTGAATTATAATCAAAATCAAAGGTAGGTATCTCAGCAGTCGTGTCTTCCCAAAAATCTATCGGAGGAGCAGTTTGCTGGCTACAACGACGCCGTTCAGACGGAAAAGAGCAATTTTCTGCTGCTGCGTTGGGTGGTGGTGACATTGTATGTGCCGTGGTATTCAATAGTAGCAAAGACTCACCAAGCCTGGGGACCTGCTCCTGTGATTCAACATCTAGTGACGGTGGCGATTCCTGAGATCCCAGGTCATCCTCCTGTGTTTCAGCGTCTATTGGCAGTGGTGATTTACCAGCACCTGAGTAGTCCTCAACCATGGCAGTGCCTGATGATGGTGGCAGTTTATCAGATCCCGAATTGTTCTCGACCTCTTCGGCATCTGGTTGTCGTGGTGAGTGACTAGACACCAAGTTCTTCTTCTGCAGTTTGACGTATAGTAGCGATGGTGAATCACCAGAGCCTAGAATGGCCTCTCCTGCTGCGGCGTCTGGTAAATTTGATGATTCAACAGGTCCAGGGTTGTCTTCCTGCGCTTCGACGTCTGGTAGCAGTGGTGGTTCAGCAGGCCACGGATTCTCCTCCCACGCTTCTGCTCCTGGTCGCGGAGGCGATTCATGAGATCCCAGAGAGCCTTCTCGTATTTCGGCTCCTGGTGGCACCGGTGATTCACCTAACACTGAACCCTCCTGCACTTCGGCGTCTGATTGTCCCGCATCGATATTTTCACAGTGGATGGAAAGAGTATCATCAGAATCTGTACGATGACGACTTGAATTTGGTTTTAATCTTTTATGTGTATCAAATATACTAGATGAGCTAGCTGAGCTGCCAGATCTCATAGATAAATCGTTTGTTTCAGCCTCAGAAATACTAGAGTCATGATTATCGCTTTTGTCTTTGTGCTTTGACTTTGAACGAGTGTTACTCACGGAGCTGGAACTATCAACGTCGTCACATTCTGGAACGTAATTATGGTCCGATCCGTACTCTCCATCATCGCTAAATGGCTCCGGCGTCGTTTCCCTCGAAGATTCGAAGAAAGTCATGTAGGGCCGCTTTTTTTCCATCTAAAACAGAAACATTAATGATCAGGTAAGTAAGTTAACGAAGATCCATTGGTTTACTATGATAAATCGAGAAATAGTGGTCAAAATACTTACGATTACGTAAAAAGAAGTCATTAAAAACACCAATGACACGTCCGACTACGCGACCTTCGCACATGACGACTAAAGTACGGCGCGGGGTACCGGCAAGGGACGTGTACACACGTTGTGCGTTTGTGGGTGTGTACATGTAAGTGTGTGAGTGACTTGTCTTTAGAGTGCAAAAAAATACATTTAATGTGGCGCTATATAAGTAGAATTTTGATGTGTCGTGACGGAATATCTCGATGATACAGAAATTCGTAAGAACGGCAAGCGTGCTATCACGTACTTCGTAAAAATTTAAATTTTAGCATGACGTGATTAGACGTTGTTCGATATTCTGTGTTCACTAATTAACGTTCAGAAACGTTGCTTACTCGAAAGTGTTAAATTCAGTTAAAATAGTTGGTGCAAGCCACACTTATTTTGACACCTGTTTAAATCGAGATTTACACTAAGTCGACATTGTGCAAGACGCTAAACTAGATTTAGGCTAAAATCAAGATGTCTGTTCCTTAAATCGAGATTTAAATAATTGGTGCAAGCCGCCCTAAGATCGCTGAATGTACTAGTGTAATGTAAATATCAACAGCAAAAGATGAAAAGAGACGGAGAATTATAGATGTTTTGAGATTAAATTTTTCGACTTCAACTAGGGGAAGGTAGGGACCCTTCGTACGGTTTTTACATTTTATTTTTTTTCATTTCAACTATTTCATTCAAAAATCTACTGATTGTGCATATAGCACTAGTGTATTTATCTGAGATCAATATGAAAAATTGTCAGGTGATTATGTTTCATATTTAATGCATAATTATGACTTAAACTTAATCTGGAATTCGTACGAATCTGCCCCACATGTGGGGTACTTTCATACAGTATCGGGGGTACCTTCAGACGCTATGGGGTAGTTTCGTACAAGCGATTAAAACTGCAAATAGAATCAAAATTCTTTTATTTGGCAATAAGATTAAATACCTGCACAATTAAATGACTTCTCTTCTAGTCAACAAAAATTAAATGACTTCTCTTCTAGTCAATAAAAATTAAATGACCTCTTCTAGTCAATCAAAAGTAAATGACTTTTCTTCTACTCAACAAAAATTAAATTACTTTTCTTCTACTCTGAAAAAATAAACAATTTGTGCCTTCATAAATTCTACTTAATAGGAAAATAACTAAAATTAAGAGATCATATTTTTATAATCTTTGGTGCAGATTAGCACTATAAAGAGTTTGCAGTCAAGTAACGAGATGAGGACACTATTCAACATTAAAATGGGACAAATTGACTAAGAAAGTGAACAGTTTGGAAGTTCTAGAAGTACAAACTGATGGTGGCTTGGGGTCAGGTAGAATCATTTCAATGTCAGTAATATAAACAGTATGCATGTCTTCGATATTTGGGAAAACGAATGTCCATGTCAATCCTAGTTTCCTTCTTAGATAAGAGACTTCAATTTCGGTTCGACTATAGGGACTAATTAATTTTCCTACATAATAAACTACAGACTTTAACGCTACTAGAGGTCCATCACCAGGGTGAATTGTATTCCGTGGTCTCGCACCACAGCGCACTGCGCGCCTGAGCTCGCAACGCGCGGCGGATATATCGATATTTTTAAAAACCTTGCATCCCTATTGACGACTGATATCGATTTATCGATATTTCATATCGTAAAAAACAATCTAGGGATGGAGATTCTTTTCCAAAAAGATCGATTTTAAATTGATTCGAATCGCATTCTGATGAATCGATTCACAAAAAGTCTAGTTCTAAAAGATGGATTTCTCAAAAATCGATTTTTTTGAGTCTACATTTACAATGTAAATATAAATCCATTTTATGGAAAACAAGAAAGGTACCATAATAACCGATCTCTTATCGTTAAAAACGGAATTCCTTAGTTCAGGGAATTCAATAATTCAATTGTTTTTACAACCATACCAAAGTATCAGGTATAAAAGACATTTATTTCCTAAATTTATTTGTTGAGTACATTCAACTAACTGTAAATAATTATAGTTTTTATCAAAACAGAATAATTCGAATGTCGATTTTCTAGGGTGAAATATCGAATCATTGGATCGCGTCAGTGCTACATATTGATTTAAAAAATCGATTTCGGCCCAATAGTTCGATTCTTTGATTAATCGATTTCAGATCGCGTCCCTAACGTAAACCGTGACGTGAACCAAGGGAACCAACTGGAACCAACGTGAAAAGTTGCATTGAAAGTTGTAGTTGTACACAAGTTGAAGAATGAAATATTTAAACATACTTAAACCCGTCGCAAGTGGAACAATTTTTTGTTTTATCAATAAAACAAAAAATATTAGAAAATAAAAGCACACTAATATTAGGCTCTAAATATTAAGTAAAATATATTTTAATTATTTTGGAATTTGGGAATAAAAATGGATCAAGAGAATAGGATTGTTGTGCTCATTGATATGGACTGTTTTTACTGCCAAGTTGAAGAGAAATTGAACCCTGAGTTACGGGGAAAACCCATAGCTGTTGTACAATATAATCCATGGAAAGGAGGCGGGTAAGTTATAAAATGTCATTTTTAATCGATACTACATCAAGAAGTAATTTTCAAACTTACTTATTTTTTTAGTATTCTAGCTGTAAATTACATAGCTAGAGCAATGGGTGTAACTCGACACATGAGAGGCGACGAAGCAAAAGAGAAGTGCCCTGATATAGAACTGCCTTCTGTACCATGCCACAGGGGGAAAGCTGATATAACGAAGTGAGTATTTATATGGTTCTTGGGCCTATACTTTTGCGTATATATGGTTAAGAGGTAGAAGAAACTATTGCATACTCTTTGCAACTGCAGACCACCAAGGTGCATACATTAAACTTATGTCTTAAAATATTTTCTTAAGTTGTAATTGTAACATTGTTTTTGTCACCATTATAAACATTAAAAAAAAAGAAAAACATTGTCTGTTTCATGGAAAGGTAAGGTATTTATTGTTGCAGTATAAAAAATGTCCCTGTTATCTAAATGATTTGGTCCCACCTCATGCTTTTATACTTATACTTTTTTACTTTACTCCCAACACCAATAAGTCCATATACATTAAATGAGATCAAATGAGAATTCAGATCTTTTCATTTCCTTTGATTTAACATACTTGTACCTAATTAAATTATTTTTTTTATAATGTGACCAATATAAAAAATGTTTTCATCACATTTTTAGGTACAGAGATGCTGGAAAAGAAGTTGCTAAGGTTTTACAAAAATTTACGACATTATTAGAAAGAGCATCAATAGATGAAGCTTACTTGGACATCACTTGTGCTGTGAGATATAATTGATTATTAACTTAGGCTCTCACATAAGATATGAACTAGTTGTGTGTGTTATAACTTATAACCTGTTTATTAAACAGATATACATGTAATACATGATATGCATATCATGTTCGTGTTTATAGGTCCAAGCGAGATTGAAGACAACAAGTGTAAACTCAATTATGTCAGTCATGGTACCAAATACATATGCACTTGGCTATGACAGTATAGATGCCTTTATATCTGACGTCCATAGTGGTTCTAATGACTCAATTAATTTTGATTATGAGAATGTGAAGCACTTATTGGTTGGAGCTGCTATAGTTAGTGAGATTAGAGCCGCAGTTTATGAAGAAACAGGTAATAGTACTCCAATATTTCCTTTTTTTATTGTGAGAGGCCTGTACTTAGAAGTAGAACAAATCTTATATATGTAGATTCTATGTAGGGATATAGGAATGATCTACAGACAGGCTGTTGGCTTTCCCCAATGGGCAGACATTCAGCCCAGTTCCCTGAACTAGAGCTCTGACTGTTATTGGCCTGGTGGTCCTCCTTCCTATAGCTTGTCTCTGAATCTTCCACTTTACCTACAAAACATGAGGATGTCCTTTTGGGTTACTTCAGTACCTCTTCTTTCAGTGTGTCTGGACCTAGTGTATGAAATCTCATGTTTGAATATACAATGCATTCAGCTATAGTGTGTGCTCGTTTCTTCCCTATTGCAGTGTTTGCATACAGGTTCTGGTGTTAGTGTGAGTGTTGATAGGTGTTGGTTTAATGTACACTGTCCTGTCCAGTTTGTTTAGGATTTCTTTGGATTCCTCCACCAATGCTGATATATGTGTTGACTTATCTTACAATTTAAGGGCTGCTAGACTATCAGAGTATGTTATGATGTTTTCTTTGACCTTATCTAGTGATTCTATTAGTACTGTTGCACATTTGATTATCACAAACATTTTGGCTTGAAATACACTTGCGAACTTTCCTGACGCTTTGGTGATGTTTTTGTTCCAAGAGAGAATTAGGATACCTGCTCAGTCCTGTCATCTTCGATGAAGTTCTTCTAGATCTATCTGTGTAACATCCGGTAGATTCTTTCTTCATTATCATATCAGGACATAGTCTTTTCTACTTCCTATGTGTATTCTATATTTCTTACTAAAGATTCTTTTTTATTTTATATAATAAAAAAATGAATGTTTGTATGTTTCTTTTCTACGCATTTCTAGATCATTGATCCGATTGTGATGTAATTTTGGTAAGTTTTTTGCATACAGCTGTGTAGGTTTCTGAATTATTTATTTAGTAAAAAAAAACGCGAATGAAGTCGCGGACAACAGTTGGTATATAATATTAATAATAAAGCCTTCTACTCGGACTTTTTAGATGCATATTTGGCATTTACTCATTTTTGTATATCCGTTGGCCAATCGGGAAAGGCCCTCCTCCAATATTGTCCACTCCAGCCTATCCCTAGCCACTCTACTTCATGTTATTCCTGCAACTTATGTAATGTCATCATCCCACTGTTTTTGTAGTCTGCTTCTCTGTCTTTTTCAAACAACAAGAACAAATATAGGCTATTAAAAAGAATCTTGTAATGGAAAACCGTGAGTTAAAGTTACTGATCTCATTATTCTAGAGAAGTAGATATCTTATTTCAAAATATACATTTAAAGGTCTATTAATTTTGATTTTAATGGTTTTATTACTCTAAATACGTATAATTGTGGTCTTATGCTCACAGAAACCACTTGAACCGCTATGATTAAGTAGATGCAATCATAATATTAATTAACTATTATTATTATTATAATTAACTAATCAAATTGTAACAAACATGTTGTTTCCTATTTCCTAGGTTATAGATGCTCAGCAGGTATAGCTCACAACAAGATCCTGGCAAAACTTGTCTGTGGTATGAATAAACCCAATAAACAAACAATTCTACCTAAACATTCTGTTAATATACTTTATGAAACATTGTCAATTAAGAAAGTGAAGCATTTAGGAGGAAAGTTTGGAGATACAGTTTGTGAAAAATTAAAAATTAAAACTATGGGTGAGCTACAAAGATTTAGAGAAAAGGAATTACAAATCAAATTTGATGAAAAGAGTGGGTGAGAATTTGAAAGATAATAATTATATTATAAAGTGTAATAAATCTGTTTATCACATTTTTTAATTTGCTATATATTTTCATCAGAACATGGTTATACAATATTGCAAGAGGAATTGATGAAGAACCAGTGCAAGCAAGATTTAACTCAAAAAGCATTGGTTGTTGTAAACAATTTAGAGGGAAAGCTGCTCTTACTGATCTTGACAGTTTAACAAAATGGTTAAAAGATCTAGGAGACGAGATAGAAGATAGATTAGAAAAGGATTCCTTGGAAAATAATAGAACTCCAAAACAGATGGTGGTTAGCTTTTCAACACAGCTTATCAATGGAAAAGATACAAGTAGCTCTCGATCCTATAATTTTCAAGCTGATGATAGATTGTGTGAAGAACTTTTTTCTAACAAAGCTCTGGAATTAATTTTGGAAAGTACTGAAGGTGTCAAACCAAAAGGTAGGTACATATCGTCAAAAGAATGTTCGTAACTATATTCACTTAAATGTATATTGAAACCATTTCATTTTTTATGTGGTTCATTTCAGATGGAGAAAGCAATCGAAGGCTTAAGGCTTCTATAAAGTTTCTAGGTATTAGTGTTGGGAAATTTGAAGATAATTCAGAGAGTAAGAAAACAAAAAAGATTTTGGATTATTTTGGAGCTAGTTCATCCAAAGATATAAAAGAGGAAGTAAGTTGTAACATGCATGTAAAAAATAAAAATGATGCAGCAACTTCAAGTAATAGCAATATGAGTAAAAGGGCCGACAATAAAGAGTATATTTTGCAAAAATTTTTTCAAGCAAATGACAAAGGTCCGTTTAAGTTAACAGGAAATGTCAATGAAGTTCAAACTTATAATAAATCACTAAGCGAAAGGCCGTTACTTCAAGCAACATTAGATAATCAGGAATCATTTTTTGCTAAATTCTTGAATAATAAGTCTGAAAGTGATCCACAAAATCAAAATGAAATCATTCACCCTACAATTCCAGTTTGTAATGTTGTTAATTGTGGTGATGATAGTAATGATACAGATTACTCAGGATCTACAATTAACCAGGAAATTAATAAAAGTATTGCATTATTTGAAGATGATCCTGATAAAATTGAGCGAGTCAGTAATATAAGGAATTTATTGAATAACTCCAAAATGAACAATAAAAATGAAATGTCAAAAGGAGAGGAGAAAAATAATGTTGTTAGCCCAAAAAATTCACCTATAAATTATGAGATGATTGTTTGTCCTGATTGTGGCAAAAGATTTTCAGTTCATATGTTTGGTACACATGCAGATTATCATCTTGCTTTAAAACTTAAGGAAGAAGATAGGTTACATAGGGTTAGTGATATGGCAAATGATAAAAATAAGAAAAATGACAATATAGTGACAGATAAAAATAAAAGAATGAACCATATTAATGAAGACAAACAATTTGAAGGCATGAATGAAAATGAAAATTCTGTTATATCAGATGTAAAAACATTTAAATGTAATGAATGTGGGAAAACATTGCCTGAGAGTGTGTGTACAACACATGCTGACTATCACCTAGCTCTGAAGCTTAGAGAAGATGATAGGCGACAAGCTCGAGATGAAAAAACCGCAACTAGAAAGTTAACTGAAACAAAAAAAGACACAGATGTAGTGAAAAAGAAACAGTTGAAAGAACAAAGATGCGAAACCACCACTTCAATAGCCAGTTTTATCATCAAAATTGATAGTAATATACCAATAGAAACATGTTTAGAGTGTGGTAAAAAAGTCCCCGTAGAAAAAATTATGGAACATTTAGATTTTCATGAAGCTCAAAAACTAAGCAGAGAACTCAATAAAAGTTCTATTATAAAACCTGTTAATCTCAAAAGGAAAAGAAAATCTTTGTCACCAATAAAAAAATCCAAATTGCCTTGTAAGTCAATAGATTCTTTTTTTAGATAGCATTTGTTTTAAAGCATTGACTTCTGAGATTAGATTTAGATAACCTTTACTTTAATTCTAGCTTTCACTGTGTACCCCACAACCGTTGTAGGTTACCCACATTACAAATTTAGTTTGTAATATTACCTAATGTTTAAGATGAGACCTAAAATGACATAAATACAAAATGTGGGATGGCTGAGGGCCTGAGGGTTGTCGATGGTGACATTTCACACATACACAAAATTTAGTTGAAACAACGATTGTCAAAATCATTGATGAGCCAAATCAGGCTATAGCTGTTGGAATGGAAATACGGCTTAATAGGTTTATGGATGTCAATGATTCAGAATACTTCCAACAATGGTGAAAAAAACAATTTTGTATATTGTTCTCCTTCAAAATGTACACAGACACTAGAAAGGTCAGCAGAGTGCTAATGACATTAGTTGAAGATGCCATTATTATCGCGTGGCTGTCGGTCTACAAATTTTTAGATAATAACTCCGAGGGTCAACTTCGTGTACACACTACTGGACAAACTAACTCGCAAGTATTCGTAAGCCATTCGACCTTTTTTCCGCGTTAAACGCGACACGAGGTTTTAATGAATACTGGTGCAATGCTCATCTAGATTTGCCACTATTTAATAGGACGCATGGAAAGTGGATTCTCCTTGATGAGCTTATTCATAGAAATATGAGATGTTTTAAAAATAAGTACGTAACGCTATTGGTAGTATTTTACATACATAGATACTATATTATTTCTGTACTGTGGTAATTGTTCCGTAAAACGGAGTTAGTGGGCACAAATATAACTTTATGCTGAATTTATCTACATGTAATATGAAGTATATCATCGATAATGTAGGTATTTAAGATTGATTTTATTGTATGAAAACATAAAAAAACACTTTCTTTCTCGAATTTCATTTCTTGATTTTGTCTATATTCACCCGGTTTTACAGTATATATCTTTTAATATCATTGTGCGGACTTGTTAGTTGTTATACAAGGTTATTTCGAAAGGGTATTAAACTACTCATGACAAGGGAAAACTTGTGTTCTACGACTTCGCCAATACTCAATGGTTCTAGAGCAACAGCTCAAAGTTAAAAAAAAAATAAAGTTAAGGCGACCCAAGTTTTTACGTCACTAGCAAACTTTTGGAATATAGGTCTAAAACGTAGTGATTACTTACTGTATAGGCCATAATGATATGATAGGGTTGTACATTTTTTCCTTTTAATTTTTTTTTTTTGTATGGAAAACGGAATAAACGTATCCCGTAATTATTACATCTGCAATATAACAACGAACAGTGACGCGTTGAAACCTTGGCGGATATATAACACTTCACAATAACCTTGTATATTTAAAATTATGGGTACATAACTAGTTATATATTGTTAACATACTGTATGATGTATTTTATCTTTTATAATGTGTATTAGATTTTATTGGTAAGAATTGTGGTTTAAAAATGTCTAGATTTTATTCTATTGTTTAAGTTTGTCAAATAATACAACTTTTAAAACTTTGTCCTTTATTTATAGTCAATTTATGCATTCAAGATCTCTGCTTGAACCTTCCTCCAGGAGTCTAGTGGTCCGTGCTCAGGGCGGTATTTAACGTTACAACCGTCATTAGCAAGACGACCATCCTCGCGCAGTTTCTCAAACTCGTCCCTGTCGTACTTGGTGAAGCCCCACTTCTTGGACACGTAGATCTGAAGAAAAAAAGTCTTATAGCAAAGGCACAAAATATATAGGTTTTCTGTATAAAAATAACGGCAGAATTCTGAACTTTAGCAAGTCAATCTAATCCAATGCCAACAGCAACTATTGTCTAGTATTGTACTATAAATTATTACTTTAGCATAAGAGACTAGTGACTGCGTAAAACTTAATAGTGACTTCAGCTGAACTCGACCATAGGGTTCACCTGAAGTCGTAGATCTCAATATTCTTAGTAGACTCTCATTACTTGGAACAGACATTCGGAGTATCTTGCTAAAAATAGTAACATCTAAAAGTCCAGCCAAACATGACCAATGTGTTTAAATGTATTTCTTCTATGTACATATGCATACATAACTTCACGCCATTTTAGGCTACCAGAGCACTAAAGTGCGACAAAACCACAACTTATAGGTAATTAATTCTATTAGTAATTATTCAGACTTATGACAAGTCATGTCTGACACATTGTATTTTTTCTCTACCAAATAAGCATGAAATCATTCACAATATTTATGAAAAAATATAATTTGTTACATTCGTATATTGATACAATCCATTAAACATTGACTTGATTTTTATAAGTATTGTAATAAGGATATTCACCTTCTGGCGACCAGGGAACTTAAACTTGGCACGGCGCAGGGCTTCAATAACTTGCGCCTTCCAGCGATCACTGGAGCGCACAGACATGATGGGTTGGCCAATGCGCACTCGTGCTACTGTGCCTTGTGGTTTGCCAAAAGCACCACGCATTCCAGTCTGGAGCCTGAAAGACATTTCATTTAAGAGGTTTTTAAGTAAATTGCAATATTAAAACAAAACATGTTATTTTGGACAATAGAACAAAATTCAAAACAGGTGCCAAACACCCACACTTAATTTGTTAGTTCTCATTTCTATTTTTATGGAGTCCTAAGCAAAGTATACAGATACACTTACAAGCTGTAAAACTATATTTTTCTTACTAATAATGATAAAAAGTAGGTAAAACACAACTGCAATGTGTGTTTTAGTTACTTCCTTTTAGTTACCGTCTCAGGCAGTACTTTAAATTAACTATCATGTCTGTCCACTTTTAATCACAAATGAAAAACTAGATTCACAATCTTGTGTAAAATCTAAATGAATTACTGTCTGAATTTATTGATGTATAGATTTCTAATATCATACAGTATTATCCATAATATCATGTTGATTTAAAGTAGACCTTACTATCAACACATACAAGATTGTCAAAGCTGGTAAAAAATCCTAACATTGCATTGAAATTGTTAAAAAAAAAAATTTAAATGCAATTTTATGGTTCATGTTTAAGACATAATTCATTTTGTATTATATGAATTATGTCTTACAGCATTTCATTCATTCATTCAAACAGTTAAAAAACAACTAACAGTTTATACTACTTCTAACAGTATAAAATATGTGGCCTGAATTTTTTAGCAGGAACGAGAGAAGTGAGGTTGTCATTTTATTTAGATTTTCTATTTTACATTGTTAAGAGTTTTAAACTACAACAGTGATAGTATATTGTGTTTTAAATTTCTGTATAAGTGTAAAGAATGGAGTAAGTCTAAATAAACATGTGTAGCTGAAGTTCTACCGCTTTTCTAAGAAGTCCTTTAATACTTCTGTAATGCCTACTTTCACTTTAATTGAAGAGTTTTACAATAAGAAAAAACTAATTTACTTGTGATTCTACTTATTAATACATGACATTGGCAAAATGCACTAATCTGTGCGCCATGCCATAAAGAAAAAAAAAACATGTGGCCATAGTTTTGCCTACCAAGAATGAATGAGATATTTACTGTCAAATGTCTTAACCAGAAATACTTAATATAAACCTTAGGTGAAGGCCAATATGCAAATACTCAAAATCATTTTCATACACATACATACATTCACATCTTTACGCTGTATCCCTAACAGGGTAGTTGGAGGACAGAGCGCCAAGAGTCGCGGTTCTTACATACTTCTTTCGCTTTCTCAAATATCATCATTCTCCTCACAAATTTTCGCCTAGGTATGCGAGAGCTTTTGACATTTCCACATCTAATAACACCGGCTATTTGATCTTCATAAGACAGTTTTGATCTTCCTTGGCTTCTTTTTCATCATCACAAATACCACAAAACATTGCATTAACATATGCTTTTTGTAACATAATTCATTGATAACAATTATTACTAATAGTTGTGCAATATTTACCTATCAGCTCCAGCGCACGATAACATTTTGTTGATACGAATAACATGGAATGGATGCAATCTCATGCGAATATGGAACTGATCCTTGCCACAGTTCTTGACGAGGTACTTATTGCAGCAGATACGGCCCGCCTCAAGAGCCTCGGAGCTCAGCTGCTCGTATTCGTCAGACACAAGATGCACGCATAGTGGAAAGTCATCTACCGTAGCCTTTTTCTTACCCAAGTCGAAAATACGGATCTTGGGATCAGGTACACCACGGCAGAAACGAGACTTTGGATATGGCTTGTTTTTACAATAGCGATAACTGTAAAAGAAAATTATGGAAACTATAATAATTTTCATAAGAAAATAATTTAAGTCAAAAGCAACAAAAATATTACCATCTGGCCGGACGGCGCCCCATTGTGACCTGAAATAATATTAAAATCTCACTTAGTAAGTATCACAGATGTTGCTCAATGAATTTCAAACAAAATTATGAAATAAGTGTAAAGATGTTATTAGATTTAAAGAAAGAAAAAACATATCAACCTCCACAAAGTGACACCGTAATCCAAAGAGAAAGTAAACACAACGTTTTAAGAGACGACACTTAGAATGACAATTTCTGGGTTATATTAGACCGCAAACCAATACCAAACTGAAGAAGTACAAATACGTGTACCAACCTACCAAAATCAAACAAGTCGTATCGATAATTAGATGTCCTTCTAATTATCGATAGTAGTGCTGCGCAATTCGACATCGTTAACAATATTTGGTATGTACCCACCCCAATAAATTTAAGATTATTAGTAAAATTGAAGGAAAAACGTTCTATGTATTTTTATTCATTTAATACAAAAAGACGCAAAGCTTTAGACGAACTAAGTAAATTAACCTCACAGATAATTTGTGAATTGTGAGTTTTGACATCAAAACATAGATTCTAGAGGCAAATAAATGTTTTTTTGTTGTTTCTTGATTTTTTTTTGACAAAACTAACGAAGTCTTATTAACTTTTTAAAGTAACGAATTTTTTTTGCTAATGGCTTTATTGTGGCTTCGTGGCACTTATTGTTAACACCGTTTCAACGCTGTTTTATTGTTAACACTACTTAATGTAATATGTAAGTAATTCCGTATTGCAAATGCTAATTATAAAAAATATTAACTGACACCCGAACAGAATACGCCTTGTAAAGACATTCTTTTGAGTAGGTTATACTAGTATGTTTACCAAAACGCGCAAACCGAGCGAGCGAACAAAGCGTGCTGCATCAGCGGCCGGTGAACATAGATATGCAAAATACACACATCAAAACAGTCTAAGCAACATGTACGATTTTGAACTTTTGAACGATTTTTATAAAATAATATAATAAAATAAAGTAATATATTTATATTTCTTTTATAAATAATAACTAAGCATTTTAAACCAACAAAATCCTTCATTCAATTGTTCATTTATTCACAGGAATTAACAATATGTATACCGTAACATACAAGTATAAAATAGTTAAAATGAAATTAAACTTTTCATGTTTTACAAAATTAAATAACGACATTTCTTTAATTATTTGGTAATTAAATACAAAGTGTGACCGACGCTGTTGTTTAAAACTTGTCGGCAGCGATTTTTCATTGAATTTTTAAGATTGTTTATCTGATCCTGTGACAATCGGTCCCAATGGAATTTTAACAAGCCTTTCAGTTGTTGGGTTGTCGACACTCCGTGTAGGTTCTCTAGAACACATCTCAGTGTCCCATGCGTGCTCGATGGGATGGAAGTCTGGCGATTGTGCAGGCCACGGCAATACCCGGATGTTTTCCATTGCCAAGTATTCTCTGGTCCACCGAGCTGTGTGCGAACGCGCATTGTCATGCATCAGCGTGAAATCTGAGCCAAGACTTTGTGCAAATGGGTGAACATAAGGCCCGAGGACATCTTCAACGTAACTTTCAGCGTTTATATTGCCATCTACAAAAACGAGCTCAGTTCGTCTGTTCTTCATAATACCTGCCAATACCATCACTGTAGAGCCACTGTAAGGGTGCACTTCCTGGACGAATCTCAGTCGGTCAGCATTTCCGGGACGACGATACACTCTTACTCTTCACGTATCAGGCCTAAATCCAAACCGGTACTCATCACAAAATGAAATTTTATCCCATTGCTCCTGGGTCAATGTCAAGTGTTCTCTACACCATTCGTTTCGACAGGCGTGATTCCTATGACGTATAGGTGGGCACCTAATTGGGCGTCGTGCTTCTAGGCCGTATTCATGTAGCCTGTTCCTCACAGTTTGGTGGCTAACAACAACACCGCTTGATAATTGTAGCTTTAAACCTATCTCCCTGGCGGTTAACATCGGCTGACGTCCTACAGTCAGTTGTATGTATCGGTCCTGTAGAGCAGTTGTACTCCTTCCATGTCCTGGGTGCTGCTCAGCAGGATCCCCTGTATTAACGTAACGCTGCCAATGATGACAAATCACGCTCCTATTGACACCAAAATGCCGAGACACTAGGGACTGATTTCTTCCCGCTTGTAGCATTCCTACAGCTCTGCATTTCATCAGCAATCAAACAGCGTCGCTCCATAACATAAAAAATGACTCACCACTCAATTATTTCAAAAACTGTATATCTCAAAATGATAAAAGTGCGATAAATACCAAATTTATCAAGCAACTAAAACACATGAAATCGGGAAAAAATAATTAGCTTTTATTTTAATGAAAACAAAACAACCGAAAAGGTTCATTTTAAAAAATCAGCCAGTATATGTTTCCGAGAACAAAAAAGATTGTATACCAATCTACTTTTCTGGGATAAAAATAAAATAACAGTTAATAAAACATGCAGTTTCTGTAAATGATGCGTGTTGCTTAGACTTTTTTGATGTGTGTAGTTCATTCAAAGTAAATACGAAATGTAAATGCTCAGTTATTTTTTTATTTCAAATACAAATACAAAATAGTTTTGAATAAATTTTAATATAAATTAATATTTATTTCGCTGATTTTAACTCTAGTTTTGTTCGAAGAGTTTATCTTTCAAGTTTTGTCCATGTGGCCTCATAAACATTCCACCAAACCATAATTGACCTGGAAGTGTTTCCAGGTCTATTGTAGTAATGGAATTATTGGCATTGGCACAGAAACAGTTTGACTTGCAATGTTGGCATTATTGTTGGAAACATTTGGGATGGGTGCGTTCTTAAATAAAGTAGGAGTTTAAAAATGAAAAATATGAATTACAAATTAAAAAAATTTTAAAAACCATTTTGCATTTTACAAATGTTAGATATTTATGTGGATTATTTCAAATAAGATACTTAATGCATTTTAAAAAAGTATTTCAAATCCAAATTTAAAATGGATATTTTTCACTTTGTATTTGTATTTTAAATAGATGTATTTCAATAAATCCCATCTCTGCCGGTGAAGCACCAGAAAGGTGTCCGCCCTATAAAAACACTCTTTTGGGTAGTGATGGGTGAAGCGCCAGAAGAGAATCTGCATAGAAAACTTAGCTTTCTTTTTCTTTTTTGTATAACAAGGAAAACATAACAGAAACTTTAGATGCAGTCTATATTAAAATAAACCTTACAGTAGAAACATGGTTAAAACAGTATTTATGCATAAATCTCTATAATACGTTAATATACACTGTACATATGTATTTATTCTAACTGGTGGACACAAATCACTGGCATTAAACACTAAAATAAAAAAAGTTCCAAATACGTAAGACTAAGAGCGGTCGGGAGACACATTAACGCTGATGTGCACTAAAACAGACTAAAACAAGGGTAAAAATCAAGCCGCAACACTTTTGAAAATAAAATTCGATTGCCGAAATGTACAAGTAGACACCGTATTGGTTATGAACACAGAGTACATAAAACGTAGTGATTAATTACTCAGTGGGAGTACTATGTAAAATATGGAAATAGAACAGCAAATTGAGTTGAGTACGCGCGCAATACAGCCTACATAAAACGTAATTAAGTTATGCTTTTTGTGCAGTTGGTGTTAAAATGCGGTCCCAACCTGATTATTATTAGCATGTGTCCTGTAATGCTGAAGTACAAAGCAGTTTTTTATTTTGCGTTCGGTTTTTTAAAACTTAATTTTTAAAAATTTCTACTTTTCAATGTAGTGTACGTTCCAGTCCACCACGACGGAAGCCAGGAAATAGACCAAAGAGTACCTTCTAAGTTATAATAGATAAGACAATCATAGATTATACAGACCGTAGACAGAGAAACCCTGAGCGAAGAAACCGTAGATAGAGAAATCTATAGACTACGCCATGGCGTTACGTATTCCATCTCTTTCAGATATGTAGGAGGGCAGCTTATGCTCATGCAACGTCAAAGAAAGTAACAAGAAACGAATTCGAAAATACTATCGAAGTGTAATTCAGGACAACTATGGTCGAAAAACACGGTGCTGCGAGTCTGATTCAAATACTGCGCAACACGAAAGGTCGCAAACTCAACACTCAACTTTTAATATGAACTTAATTACGATCTGTATAAAACCGTAGCCTTGCACTTATAACGTTTCATTTTACATTCCAAAGTCAACGGTAACTGGATGCCCGGGATACGTGATCACTGATCACGTGAGACCGCACGGGAAAGTGCTATCAAGCGAGAACGTTTTTATGCATTACAATGCATCGCAACGGTAATTATTGGTAATATTTATTTACGTTATTTACGTGAAGTTAAATAGTTTTTATTTTGATTCTCTCTTAAGAGAAAATATTTCAAAATAATTTTAAAAGGTAAAGATAAGCATATTAATTAATTCAAATGCATTTTATTTGCAAGTTTCTGACGTGTTGTGTTATCTTAGAGTGTAATTAATTAATTTAGTCTGTCTTTTAGAATTTAATAAACAATCTTTTTTTTTATCAAACAGTACAGAAGACCTCGTAATTATTACTCTTTTAAAATACTTTTTATTAAAATAGTGTAGCGTGTAAGTAGTGCTTTGGGATGTAAAAATGGTAGTCAAAGAGTGTGAAAGTGAAACAAAGCAGTCTGATATATCATTTTATTTGTAAGTGAACTTTAAGACTTTTCGATGACTCAGTCGTCACGCCATTGACTGCAGCTGAACATAGACCTACCGTGAACAGACACAACTATTAGTTTCTTGAATTCAACAAAGCTCACCAGCATCAAACTATTCTTCACTGTCCCCATTCTATGATCAGTTCCCTCATCATTCATCATCATCACCACACAATTATCCACCTTCACAAAACCATGCATCATTATACTCTTTACAATCGCCTCGTTATCAAGGTCAATTAGTGTGTCAGCCAGCAGTCCCGAATGAACCATTACCAATAACTCACGTACAACTATTGACACCTCCTCCATAACCACCGCATCCACACTTAATACAACTGTCACACCATTCAAATCAACATGTTAAAGTAGTGTCACCCCTTCACAGTCACCAGAATCGCACCCAATACAACTGTCGCAACGTTCGAATCAATATGGTCTAGGACTGTCGCCCCTCCACAACTACCGCAACCGCACCATAACCGCACCCAATACATCCATCACGGCACTTTAATCAACATGTTCGAGTACTATCACCCCCTCCACAACCCAGTATTAATGTTACAACATTAAAATCAAGTTCAAGTACTGTCACTCCATCACAATCACTCCAGCTACCACACCCCACACAACTCTCACAGCATTCAATTCAACCTTCACAATCACAAGCAAGCGCAACGCACGGCAAGCGCACATCTGACTAAAAACTGATATTATTCCTAGATTGATTAACAATTTACCTCACAATTTGAAAGCATCAATTAATCACAAGAACATTAAAAATAAAAAAAATATTTTATTGCTAAGCGACATTGAAATCCGATTGAAGCATCCTGTATACAATATTAAGTACATAAACCGGTTTGATGTCGTTTGCCACACTAACTGCAGTCGCGATGCACTCGTGTATCATTCGAAGCAAATATTTCAATTGTGGGTATAGTGTAGCATTTCTGCATACATAGATGATACATGTAATTATACCGTAATTAATGTTTTCATGCAGGGGCCACGCACGTCGCAGACAAACTTATATAAGTTTTGCGAGATGTGTTTTTGTTTATTTTTTCTGAATTGTCTTGTACAAACAGTAAATTAAAAAAAATAAAAAAAGTTCTGTCACTGTATTTATCACAATCGCAGCAACACACAGTCTAATCGCCACATCACCCATTTTCGTCATCATCACAAACTTTCACTGTCAACAGCGCTGAAGAATTTTTGAACTACATTGATTATGATTTAATGCTAATTGAAAATTTAACATAATGTTACGATTGAACCTTATGTCTCAGGAATAATGTTGATTTTTAAATGGAGCTAGACACGTAACTTTTAGAGCTTATATCTGGAGACCTAGGCTTTGTAGTGTTATGACCTAAAACGCATTGCTAAGTTTAAGGTCTACTATCGAATGTTATAAGCAAAATTGAAATAGAATAACAAAGTTGTACTTTGAAAATTCCGGAGCGATGACGTGTCACATACCTACGACTCATGCAAACAGATCGCGTCAAGAACAATGTCGAATTATTTTGGGCTAGCGTAATAACTAGAAAGTTTCACCGTCTTTATTTCTATGCGTTATTATTACTACCATTCTGGTTTACTCTGGAAGTCTAGAAGTTTCCACCCTCATTTTATCGGGCTATAAATAGAGTTCTGTCTCCGCCGCTGAGTCAGTTTTTCAACTAGCGATCAAAGCGATATATCGAGATGACATCAAGGCGAATTACGAAGACCACTGCGACGACTACTGCAACGATCTTGGATATAACACTTCTGCGATTCTGAAACGTTGTTATTGAGTGAAGCGTGTACCTTCGGTGCCTTTTACTTCGAAGGACGACTACGAAGGCTAGCGACCGCCGTAATTAAGTTCGCTTGTTCTTGACATCTACTTGTACGAAGGAAAATAAACTCTTTGCACTCTTAACCGGCATCTTATTACCCTCAGCTAGTAACAATTATTTACAACAGAGGGCACCGCCAACTTCATGAAAAATTTTTAGATTTTTAAGTCCAAAAAAGGACGATACTATCCTTTCCTTAATCAGCTAATAAACAATACATAATTGATAAAATAACAAGTACGTAGTAGTGGTTTAACTCACCCTGATATAATGTTTTAAGCATTTGCATATAGCTCTGCACGTATGTGGTATAATTGATGTCAAAAGTAGTTGCGATATTAGAGCTAAATCTCAAGTCTTGATAAGAGTTACTTGTTGCCAGGAATTTTAATATAACTACTAAACATGGCCTTGCACCGACACGTTCTTTAAAAATTATTTCTTCCTTTTGTATGAAAGGAGTCGCTAATCTCAACGGATGATCTAACTCCGCAGCTTCTACTCTGGGGTAGTATCTTATGTTCAATGAATCCAGAATTTTCATATTTGTTATTCCGGTATTTGCATATTTGACAATTTATCCCGTAAAAGCAGATACTCTTTGACCCACATTTTTCTCTTTTTTGTCTCTTCATATATGTCGTCACGCCGATTACAAAAAGTGCGATAAGAATTTTTGGCCTTTTGATAACGCAGGTGCCACGATATAAACGCGTCGGTCAACAACGAATTTCGCTTCGCGAATGAGTTAGAGCGCTATATTCAATGTAGTGTAATAGCGAGCTTTCTTAGATTAGATTCAGACAGTCTGAATGTGCACTGAATATCGCGTTGTGTAATACGCCTTTTAAGATAGAATATTTTAATATAATAAAATGCCGCAGATAATAAAGTTTTACAAATTAAAAAAATAATTTACTACGGTATTTTGTTTTCACTTATTTTATGTCGTATGGGGAAATGTGGTATTAAAATGCTGGTAGCCCCAATATGAACGAATTTAATGCGAGATTATTTAGCTGTATCTGAACTTAGTATTTTGTGTTGTTTAGCACAATCAATCATTCATGGGACTTTTTGGCGGGAACAGAAGAAGTGAGGTTGTCATTTACTTAAGATTTTCAATTTTTTATATTTTTAGGAATTTTAAAGTACAAAAGTGATAGCATAATATATTTTACAGTTTTCTATGAAGATAATGAAGTAAGTCTAAATAAACATATGTAGCTGAAGTTCTTACGCTCTTCCAAGAAGTCCTTTATAACTTCAGTAAAGCCTGCTATAATTTTACTGGAGAAGTTTTACGGTTAGAAGAAAAAACGAGTTTACTTTGAATCTTAAAACATAAAACAGAGAGATTACAGAAGTAAATCTTATGTATGTACTTCATTTTTTATACCTACTCTCTTGCGTAATGTAAGGGTTGTCAAAATTGTAAGGAAATTTTTATTAATTCTATGTATAATATTGTAAATATGATGTAATTTTTTAAATAGAAGAAGAATGTAGTATACATTCTTTTGTTTAACTTGCTACGTTCATATTATTAATTATTGGTATAAAACTAGTACTAACTTCATTAAAAATAGATTAATGGGGTATAATTTTGACCACTACATAATAAAAATACGCGGTACCTATCATGACGTCTTACAAAATCCACTGGTCCTTATATTTCTGATATAACTGGTAGTTTAAAAAATGTGCATTCACTGTTTAAAGTGAGATTCAAACATCTACTAACTGAGCAGTTATAATACGTTTTCTTTCTTTGCTCCATTGTCCTTGATAATCGGTACGCTCTCAAAAAAAAAAATCTCGCGAAGCGTACGACTGCAGCGCGCGGGCATTCGCGCAGGCAATCGCGCTCAGACTGTTCCAAGACGATCCGAGACTTTGTGTCAGTTAACGATGTCTATGTGTGTGTTGCTTGAGCGCATTTTGTATGGAGATTTACTTCTGTTACTCTCTCTATTTTGTGCTTAGAATCTTAGAATATAGAAATATGTTATATGTATTATCTATGGAATATTGCCTCGAACGTTCTTCATGTCAATTCTACTTGTTAATACGTGGCATTGGCAAATGCGCTAATCTGTGCGCCATGCTATGAAGAAAGAGAAAAAAAATGCCTGACCTTGAAAAAACGGGCAAGCGCAAAGTACAGAAATGGTTATAGCTTTGCTGTTTTTCTACGGTGCATACGGATAAGTTAGTCTCTTTTTAGTGTGAATGAAATGGAATGAGTGGCGTAGTCTGCAAATTTCTCTGTTTACGATCTATAACATCGTTAATATCCCCTTAATAGTCTGTGTCTATGACAAAATTAGAATCTCAGTTGAAGTTGAAACAAAATAGTTGAGAATATTTGTTTTAAATACTGGTATTTTTCACTTATTTGTTAGGAATGGTTTGTTCAACAGAATAGCCGGAATATGACTCTCCAACCAATAAATTAATTCGAACTTGTACTTATTTTAGAACTTGAAAATTGTTTGTGATTTTTTAACGAATAGTAAAATGTCAGGAAAAATATGCAGTCGAAATTTGTCAACCCTTCTATACTGAAATGTCAACCATATGTCAACCTTTTTCATTGTTTTAGTGATTTTTTAGTTGTTGTTTATTTTGTCTCCTAGTTTTTCGTCAAAAGCACAAACAAAAATGGGTGCTTTGACTAGCAGACAACACGCGGGTGTAGAAGAAGCAGACGTAGTCTCTAATCATGCTTATAAATATCCTCCGAGATCAGGTAAGTACGTGACCTTTTTCCTCTATTTATTTTATTCTCATACCACTCAGTATGAATACAAAATTTTATATTATACTAGGAAACAATGATATTAAAACAATTTCTAGAAAGATGTCCTTACCATTAAATGTTAATGTATATTATTTAGAAGCTACCCACTCCAAATGTACTTGCCTAAGCTTTACAATGACTACTGCTTCCCGTTTTGACACGTAACAACAGATGTTGGGAGTCAAAATTGTGCCTGTATAGATGGTGTTTTTAGTATTAATCAAATTACAAATATGTACAAAGTTTCACTTTACGAAATCTTTTCTACCCAAACGACTAAACTATCTCGATCTCGATCTAAACGACTTCTGGTGGTTAAAAAGAAAATAAAAAAAAAATCGAAAAACCTGACTGTAAAAGGAACTAGAAAGATATTGAAAATTATGTTAACAAGACTGATTTATAATACAACATAAAATTCATGATTACCACTTATTTTTATATCTCAAGTAGTACTTAGTAGAAAAATCCGTGTAGGCTTTCAAAAATTCATGCTATTGAAACTTAACATGCAGTTGAAGGTTACACCAGCCATGTAGGTATGTAGGTACCTAATTCATGAAGCTACTAAAATACTTGTACCCCTTTTAACCGCCATAGTAGCCTTCTCATTGCCAACTTATTAACATCATTTTTAATGTCTTTTGAGTTCTTCTTACTGTCGTTACGGTTGGGTCTTTTAATTCTTGTAATTAACTGTTTTTATTTTAGTGTCATAATTTGAAGATCACAGATTAAAATATAGCCTATGACAATCCTTGGATTAATCCAAAGATACTTTGCACTTCAAAATCCATCATACACAATGGTCACAAAGAAACATATATACATATATCCGTAAAACATTATCCTTTTTCATGAGCGGTCGGTTAATAAATAAATTCTTTTACCGACGCCTCAATTATACACCTCATTAAGTATAAAAACATGTAAGCAGTAGTTATTGTAACATGCTTCCATTTTTTCTCTAGATATTTTCATGTGATTTAAAAATAATTTTTATTATTATGGTAGGTTCATTACTATACTTAATTTGATATCTCAAAATCACTTTATGCATTTTAGTTACAATTTATTTTTTAGCAATTTGTAATCTTATTTAAATAGAAATATGAGACAATAAATAACATGTACTTTTATGTACGTACATTTTACACGTAGATTACATGTATGTATTACATGTAGATATTTATCTGTTCAAACTCTTATAGATAATGACAAACATTAACCTTTTTTAAATTGTTTTTATTGTATGTACAGCAATATTAGACTATATTGCTGTAATCATTTAGAATATAGAGTTTAATGGGAGTACTTTAGACAAACTGTAGCTTATTACATAGTTTGACATTTAAGGCGACGAATTGGAAATTTTGATGGCAGGGATCTCAATTTTTCTAAGTGACTACAAAACGTATGAAAGTGATACTTGCTAACCTTATTCTTCATTCATGGACTTTATTTTGCCAGTAGCGATACATGATTGATTAACTTTTCTAACACAAAAAGATTCAAGGAAACCTCTACTAAAACGAAGATTTACATTTTTTGGAGTAACGGGATCCATTTATGTTTCTAAACTTTCTGTATAATTCAATCTAAACATCTTCTTCAAAATGCCTGTTGGATTTTTTAAAATTAATTACAGTTTTTAAAATAAACAAAAATAATTGCTTTTTCGTATTTTTCGTTAGCTAGAGCGCGCACGGTTGCATAGAGCCGAAGGTCTATGTTAGATTAAATTATTGTTGGTCAATGCGTCGGCATAATGAGGTAGAATTTGATTTGAGCAGAAGATTTTCGCAGTTTAAAAAAAAATAACACGACTTCTAACTTAACTGCCAAAAGTCATTTTTGGGTAGAAAAGATTTTGTAAAGTAAAACTTTACTTTTGTAATTTGATTAATGCTGTAAATGTCAGCAATAGAGGTTAGTAGTCGATATGTTAATAGTTACAACTTTTAAGAATTAATTTAAAAATATCTATGACCATGTGTCAAAATGAGAAAGGTAGTTATTCTAATGCTTAGCCATTTTAACTTCCCAACTATAAATAAATAGAAGCCAATATTAGAAATGTTAAAAAGAGATAATTTAGCTTTTAATAGGCGCTCCGTCCTCTCTGACTACCCCTAGGGATATAGCATGAGGATATGTATGTATGTATAATACATTCGTAGGCTGTTTAAGAACATGTTTTTAGCTTGCGAGATATCCTTTTTTATTTGACTGTAATGTATCCTTTATGTTCTGCGATATATTGCTGATTAAGTCTGGTATGATGTATTCAGCTATTCTTTATTATCTATCTATGCAGGTTGTTAGAGTTCACCAAGATACAGTCATTATGAGGAATTCATATATGCAGTAGGCTATTAACTACGCTAGCCACCTAGTCGTCCAAGGGAAAAATTGGATTATGATAGAATTTTACCCAATAAAACACCCGCGATAGTCATCCTCAGCCATGTCGAGAGGCTCCGGGATCTCCTTTGTATTGCGCCAGAGCCCCTCTACCACTGTGTCGAAAAACTTCCCAGCCCCTTCTTTTTTCATAGTTGTAGCCTCACAATGTTACTGCAACACATACTGTACGCTACTGTACTTACGCTACTGTACTTATGCGTAAACTGGATTACTGGAGTCCTTGTTTGTTATGTTAGTATGTTTGCTTAACATTTGTTATTTACATATCAAGTCAGGAATTGAATTCAAGTACCTTTGAGAAGGCAGAATCAGATACAGCACAGCACTAATTGAAGTTTTTATTTTTTGCTTAGTAATATTATAATCATTTATTTACTTTCTATGACCATAGGTAATTACTTTGGTAGTCATTTTATCATGGGCGGTGAGAGATTTGACACACCACAACCTGAAGCATATTTATTTGGTGAAAATGCTGATTTAAACTTCCTTGGCAGTAGGCCTACACCAGTAAGTATTGTTATGTAAAAATATTTCAATAAATACTATTTACAACCTAATGAAATATTTGTTTAAAAAGTTTTAATCATCATGTATATATATATAATATGTATATATGGCAATGGCAACCCCAAACCCATATAAATATATTGAATTAACTGAGCTTAAAAAAAATAATTCATTCTTTTGCAAGTGCATCTTTCCATATTCTATGATACTATAATAGTAATGACTGATACACATATTTGACCAACAGTTTCCATATCCACCACCGCAGTCAAATGAACCGACGAAAACATTAAAAAGTCTAGTCAATATCCGCAAAGAATCTCTCAGATTCGTCCGTTGCCCAGAGCCTGTTGGTAAATTGGTGGACTCAAACAAAATTAGTGATGGCATAATCAAGTCGGTTGACAGCAATGGTAAGGGGACTTACTACAACATTGAGTTCACATTTGACTGTGATGCTAGATGTGCCATAACTGTATTCTATTTTTGTACTGAGGAAGTGACTCCGACTGGTGTGATGTAAGTAGTTTAGTTTTCTAAGAATATTAGCATTTAGCAAACTTATGTGCAATTCAGTTTCATAAAATTTTATGTGTCTGTTTTATTAACATAACATAAGAGAAACAATTTAATTTATTGTACATTATAAAGTTACAAAGATCAAATAGCCAGTGTTAGCTGAACGAAAATGTCAAAAGCACTGGCTTACTTTATGAACATTTGCGAAGAGAATGACGGTATTTGAAAAAGAAAGAAGTGTGTCCTTACATACATAGAGGACGCTAAGCATCATGGTTCTTATTGTGACACTTTGGCACTCTAACCTCTTTGATTATCCCGTCAGGGATGTGATGCGAGAATATGTACATATACATATATAAATGAAATTTTAAATATTTTTTAAAAACAATTGTTTTTCTTACTATTTTTTAAAACTAAAACTTATCTCTTTCTTCAAAGAATATTTTGATATTATAGATAAGTTACTACACTGTTACAACATTTATGTGCAAAATCTTACAGCTACTATCCCCGGGATCCTTCAATGACTTCACAAACATACCACTATAAAAAAGGCGCAAATCAACAGTTTTGTCAGATATCACATGTGTTTGATCCATCTAAGTATCCTGAAGAGGATTTGCTGTATAATGCTGACAGAGAAATAATACCCATTGCGATTTATTGTGTTGTGGATGAAGGACAAGAAGGTATTCATGTAATATGTATTTATAAGTCTATTGAGTATTCGCGTCCCGTCCTGACTTTGCCCGGGTTAAATATATAGCCTATATATAATATATATAATGTATAGCCTATGTCCATCTGGAATAATGTACCTTTCAAATCGTAAAAGAATTATTCAAATAGGTGTAGTGGTTCTGGAGATTACCCTCCCTATAAACGAACTCACAAAATCAGCTTTTTCTTTATAATATTAGTATAGATTCCTTGATAATCCTAGTTTTTATTTATTTATGTTATTTATGTTATACATACTGTAATTGTTATTATTACTTCGTCCTCTTTTTTTATTCTTATAATAGCCAATGTCCTTCCTCAGGAGTCAAGCTATCTCCATACCGAATTTATCCCAATCGAAGGAAAGGTTTGGCAGCGCTTAAAATAGGAACAAACAAACAAACATTGATTTTTTGTATTCTAATTATAAAAGAACTCCATTTTGTCTAAGTACGGGAGAAAAGTAATGCACTCTTATCTCGGTGTGCAGTTAGATTTACATATTTTGCATTATTTAAAAACCTTGAGTTCGGACGAGGATGGATATCCTCGCATCGGATTTTACAAAAAATTATTAAACTATTTTTGAAAAATTTGGAATAGTGACTTTTACAATAAAAAATTTGGAATTGTGACTTTACTTAGTGTAAAAATATAGTTAGTAGAAATAATACAATGACTTAAGTAACATGAAATTTAATGTGATTATGTCTTGCTTGTGTACATTGTTTTTAACTGTCATTGAGGGATTGTTTATTTATACCATTTTTTATTTGTCTAATAAAAAAGAAGATACCTTATTATAATATTATTATAATAAAAAAAAAATACTTTTTTTATGATTATGTTTGTACTAATAATAATCCAAAAGCTTTGTGTTTATCGTAACAATTTTCCCGTAGGTGAAATAAGACAATCTCACACAACAATAGCTGTGGTGGAGAAGCACTCAGATGGCACTTATGTTCTGAAGGCACTTAAACAAAAGCTGTTTGTGGATGGACTTTGTTATTTGCTACAAGAAATTTATGGCATTGAAAATAAGAACTTGGACATAAAAGTAAATATACCAATACAAAAGCGAAAGTTTGTCTTTACATTTTCACAGCTAGATGATGAACTGGTTTTGATAAAATTTAATATCGGGATGGTATCCCGAGAAACGAAAAGCTACTAGTACAGTGATAGGTGCTACATATCCGAACCTAGCATAGTTGTGAACTATTGTCTCTACAAAATAAATAATTATATTGTGGGACTATGACCTCAATCTGTCAAGTCTTCAGAAATTACGCAGTCACTAACAGAGGCGCCATAAACTATATAAGCTATAAATTATTTATCAAAGCTGTAAATATGAAATATTCATTTTGAATAAATAATTCAACATCACCAAAATGAAATGATAATCAGTATTTTTTATAACAGGATTCTATATCATAACAAATTTTAAGCAATAGAAATAAATTGAATATAACATAATATTAAGTAGATTAAATGAATACCTAGCTATTGCAGGTGACTTTTCGCGTGGAATTAGTGCTTTTTGCATTTCCAAAAAGCCGCCACGAACTTGCGTCACATCCGAATCGTCAGTCTTTTGAATGGGAGCTTCGTTCGGGTTCACCTAATATCCCCTCTGAATATCTGACCCGCTCGAGTATATTTTTTTCCCATTTTTAAGCCTTCCGTACAGCCGTCATCGGAGACACATGGGGACACATTTTTTTTACATTTCGAAAGCCTGTAGACACCCCCCACCGGTTAAAGGGTATACATCATATAACTTTTTTTTCTTTCTACCATCTAATAATCTTCAAAATTCTAGCTAGCTAGTAGAAAACTAACTGTTCTTGGCCACGCATTGCTGTGGCGTGCGTTAAACGTTCGAATATTTTTATTTTATAGATATTAGTACTTATATAAAAACACCCGCGTGTTCGAATGCGTTTTTGAGTTTTGCGACCAATGCATAGATATGAAATAAATAAGTGGAGCACATGAACAAATTGATTGAAAGGGAATTTCTGCCGAACCTGCTGATTATAACTTTGAAAGGGGAAGTAAATAACCCTTTTGTCCTCCTCGAGTATCGTATCAGTTGGTTCTCGGAGTGGACATGCAGTTTGTGGCAGGCGAGTTCCGATGAGGAGACCGAGGACGGAGGCTCGGAGTGCGTCATCTGCATGTGCGACGTGCGCGACACGCTGATCCTGCCGTGCCGCCACCTGTGCCTGTGCAACTCATGCGCTGACTCACTGCGCTACCAGGCCAACAACTGCCCCATCTGCCGCGCGCCTTTCCGCGCTTTGCTTCAGATCCGCGCGCTGCAGCGTATCTCCAGCTCGGGCGCGTTACCTGTTCCAACTTCAACCTCCACGCCGCCCACGGTAACTATACTGTACCCCTAACCATACTTTTGATTATCACATAGGCTAAACACCATTTGTTTGACCCTAACCTAACAATAAGCAATACATTGATTTTTTAATTGGATAAAAATAAATATGTAAATGGACATGGATTTCGGTATTTCAGGACCCCTATTTGATTGGGGACCCCGGAGTCGTGCCCTACGTTCCTTTAGAGTTTAGGGTAAAAACATAACACCAAATTAATTATTATAGTATTTTGCATTTTAATTTTGAATATATTCGTCACTGAATTGATAACATTTTACTCATGATTACTTAATTTTTTATCTTTCAGATTGTTTAAGTACTATCGGCCAACCTCAAGCCTCACTACTTTATAAAATTATTCCTTTGCATGTGCCGCTATGCAAAAACCACGCCCCCTTTTGAGTATATCCAATTACACGCTTAGAAAATGCAACTGAACGAAATGCATATAGGTAAAACATTAGTCACAACTCCCTCTTCGCTAATTATCGACGACCCGTGTGTTCTTTGTCATTTTTACCGATTTTACTCTCGCGCTCGTTTCTCAGATTTTGTTGTATTTTTATTTTGGCATATCTGACAAACACGCTGAGACAAAATGAGTCAAGCGCGACATAGTACGAAAGCAACCGAACAAACTCGCCTAGGAAGGGGGCGTGGCTTTCTTAGTGGCGCAGGATACAATAACACGGAACTCTCGGCCTAAAGGTGGTCAGGCGTCAAATTGGTCGATAGTACATAAATAGTTTAAGAAATAGTAAAATGTCTTATTTAGGAAAATCAATCGCTCATCAATCTGAGTTCTCAGTTCGCAAAGAAGAATCATGAACCTCCATGGCAAAATGTTAAATAATGGTGAATGTGTGCGCGCGCGCAGGGTAGTATGGAGAACATCCCAGCGGGCTATGAGCCGGTGTCGCTGATCGAGGCGCTGAACGGGCCGCAGCCGAGGGCTCCGCCCGCCGTGTCCCCGCCCGCGCCCGCGCCGCTCGCGCCCGCCATCGCCTCGCCCGACACCGACACGGCCTCGCAGGTACATCGACACACACACACACACATACACAACACACGCGCCCGCGCCGCTCGCGCCCGCCATCGCCTCGCCCGACACCGACACGGCCTCGCAGGTACATCGACACACACACACACACACACACAACACACGCGCCCGCGCCGCTCGCGCCCGCCATCGCCTCGCCCGACACCGACACGGCCTCGCAGGTACATCGACACACACACACACACATACACAACACACGCGCCCGCGCCGCTCGCGCCCGCCATCGCCTCGCCCGACACCGACACGGCCTCGCAGGTACATCGACACACACACACACACATACACAACACACGCGCCCGCGCCGCTCGCGCCCGCCATCGCCTCGCCCGACACCGACACGGCCTCGCAGGTACATCGACACACAGAGACACACACACACAACACACGCGCCCGCGCCGCTCCCGCCCCCCCTCGCCTCGCCCGACACCGACACGGCCTCGCAGGTACATCGACACACAGAGACACACACACACAACACACGCGCCCGCGCCGCTCCCGCCCCCCCTCGCCTCGCCCGACACCGACACGGCCTCGCAGGTACATCGACACACAGAGACACACACACACAACACACGCGCCCGCGCCGCTCCCGCCCCCCCTCGCCTCGCCCGACACCGACACGGCCTCGCAGGTACATCGACACACAGAGACACACACACACAACACACGCGCCCGCGCCGCTCCCGCCCCCCCTCGCCTCGCCCGACACCGACACGGCCTCGCAGGTACATCGACACACAGAGACACACACACACAACACACGCGCCCGCGCCGCTCCCGCCCCCCCTCGCCTCGCCCGACACCGACACAGCCTCGCAGGTACATCACCCCTTACTGTGCGTGGTCTGACATATTTGGGCTTTTTTTTTAAGTTTATTTCTTGTCATTTACGATGTAAGTCCTCTCGCGAGCAAATTTTTTGCCTTGCCAAGTATTTGGTGGACGTTGCTCTTATCGTCCTTTGTGGCCATCACCCCTCTAATCATGTGGTCGTAATCACGATGCATAGTAGATATAAGATGTATCGTGATTACGACCATTCTTGGTATCTGTTATAGTTCTAACTTCAAATGTACCCAAAATGTTTAGGCAGCGGAGGTGTTGAATCGGTGCAATGTGGAGCGTAGTTCGTCCACGAGTCTCGCCAGTGGCGGTAGTCGCCGCGCCCGTTTGCCCATAGCGCCTGAGGTATTTACAACCTTTTTTTTCTGCTTACTAACAACCATTTCTGATATTTAGCTGTAAATGTTACAGAGTACTATTAATTAACTTATAAGTACGTAATATATTTATTAGGAATTCTCAAACTAGTGTTGCTGTAATATGTAGTATCCTGAGTGAGATAAGCCTACTCTTGTCTGTTATTAGGTTACCTCACAAGTATCTATGAATTCGTGACGTCACCAAGCCCCGCCCATAAGTCAGTTGTTATGGTTCCGTACTTCAAAGAAAAAAGGAACCCTTATTAAAGGATCATTTCGGTGTCCGTCTATCTGTCCGTCAAGACCCTTTTTGAGAAACTCAGAAACACGTGGAGGTATCAAGAAATTAATATCAAATACTCAGGTCTGCAACTCCTTGGAGCTGTGAAACAATCAAACTTCTAAGTCAACGCAATCAAAAGATACGATCGTTTATGCCGCATATATTGACACTCGCATGGAAATCGAAACCTATAGACCTAGAATCATGAAATTTGGCAATAAGCGATGTCATAAAGCACAAGGGAAAAAATTCGAAAACCGTTAATTTGTAGTTATTTCACGTGAAAAAAAAAATTTTTGCGATTACAAAATTAAATTTGCAGTTGGAGAGTGTGGGAGAATGTGTCTTAAAACTGCAAAATTAAGTTTGTTTTTGAATTCGACATATTTTTTGTAAATACATGACACAAAAATATTATGTGCTGGTACGGAACGCTCGGTGCGCGAGTTCTACTCGCACTTGGCCAGTTTTTTTTGCATAGGTTGACTATATGATAACTAAAAACATCACATCACAATTATTGTTTGTTTTATAAACTAAGAAAGTTTTATGAATTTTAGACACCAAAAATAATAAATAATCGTTTAATACTAAATTGAAAATGTGCGGCACTGAGGCAATGCGAAGTCGACACCATTTTCTTAACGTTACGTAGACTAAGGGTGGCTTGCAACAACCATTTAATAGTTGGTGCAAGTGAGATCTCAAATCCTTAAATCGAGTTTAAAGAGTTGGTGGAAGCCACCCTTAGGGTGCTTCCCGTTTCTTTATTCATTGGCGCAATATTGATGTCGGTTCTAGTTCCGTATGTCGGTGCTGTTGGCGCGTGAAGAGGAGGCGAAACGTGCTGAGGAAAAGACTGCAGCCAGCAGCCCCTTACTATGCAATCATGAAGGCATCAATGGCTCTGATATAAAACTTTCTAAGGTTATTGTTATATACATAGTATATTATTTGTATTTTACATTTTGTAATAATGTGTTTATTATTTATTTTAAAGTGATATAACAATAATGACTTCATTCTTTTTGTTAAACTACTATTCATTTTTCATTGAATTAGAACATTATAAAATTACGATATATTAGTATGTTTCAAATATATAAAACAGTCAATAACTATTATTATCGGCTGAAATAATATTTCAGTTTATTTATTATTATGTTGCTCATTATTTAAAAGATTCGTTAACATTCTGTCTTGTCATATTCTGTTACAAAATAGTAGAGGATGTATGAGAATAACAAATAACTATTAAAAAAAATAAACAGATGACAGTATATAAAGTGAAAGTGAAATGTGGTGAATATTACTGTAGATTGCAAAGTAAGTATGTATGTGTGTGATATGTATATATGTCTGTAATTAATTCATTTTTAGAATTTCTTGCCTCAAAAGTAAAAAAGGAACCAATATAGGATCATTTCGCTGACCGTCTGTCTGTCGGTCGAGTTTTCTCAGGAATGCGTTGAGGTATCAAGTTGAAATTAATATCAAGTACATAGGTCTGCGGTCTTATAGAGCTGTAAAACAGTCAAGCTTCAAAGTCAATGCAATCAAAAAACACGGCCATTTATGTCTTATACACTCGCGAGTAAATCAAAACCTATAGGGTATTTTCTGTTGACGTAGAATCATACAATTTGACAAGAAGTAAAGTCTCACAGCACAAGTAAAAGAAAAAATTTGAAAATGTTTATTTGCCATTACAAACTTTTATTTGCAGTTGAAGTGTATGCGAAATCGTTTCCTTCAACTGCAAAGTTAAGTTTGTTTTTGAATTCGACATTTATATAGGTGTACATTTAATACATTTCGGTGCGAAAGTACGACTCGCACTTGGCAAGTTTTTTTTAATAAAATACGTAGGTGGTAGTAATAATATGATATATCTGTATATTAATACGCGAAGCGATAACTTTGGCTTCCTTTTTAAGAAAATTGCGTGGACGGAGTAAGTGTAAAATTCGGTACACTTAAAGTTTATATGGAGAAGGACTGGAGAAATCTAAAATTTTTATGTAATATGTATTACAAATAAGTACATTAAATTAAATAAAATGTTCATTGTTTACGCTTATACTGCCAATGTCAAAAATACCGTTAATGTTAAACTCATAATAGTTTGTGATCGTATATAAAGTATCCTCCTTGGATCAAACAGTCGCACAGACTAGATTTATCGCCAAAGAGTTTATAAGTTTATATTTATACTTACGGTCAAATTTCGACCACGGGGCGATCTCTAGTTCTTTTTAATTCCGCTACTGAGTATTAATATAAAAAATACTGTTATATTCATTAAATCCCAATATGATGTCGTGTGGGGTGTGAGCGTAGTCGTCCTTAAACTCGGAGTACCCGACGGAGGTGGGCTCGGCGGCGGAGCACGAGACGTCGTGCTCGGATGACGAGGGCTCGCTGCGCGCCTGCGCGCCTGAGTTGGCCGCACCGGAGCTCGAGCACGAGCCCGAGCGCGAGCTCGAGCACGAGCACGAGCCCGAGCGCGCGCCCGCGCCCGAGCTCGAGCTCGACGGCGAGCCCGACAGCGACGCCGAGCGACTGTCGCCGCTCCTCACGCAGCTCTCCGCCAACGGGGTACGTGCGAGGACGTCTATATAAGCGAAATCCCACCCACTGACCGACTGACTGACTCATCACGAGATCTCCGAAACTTGCTAGCGACGGAAAAATGCCTCACCTTTGTTTTTGTTTAAACTTTGAGGTTTTACAGGTATATAGGTATTGACTTATAATTTTATACCCTTCCGTTCTACCCATCCTTTCGAAATAACCTTGTATATATATAATTCTTCTGTACATATCGTTATCATTAAACTCCTCCTAAACGGGGCTGGACCGATTTTGATGAAATTTTTTTCTGTTTGAATAGGTCCTTTCCCTGGATGATTTAGATTCACAATTCAAACTGATAGATGGCGCTGCAATAGGGTTCTAGGACATTTTTTTATTTATTTCAGGAACTCCTAAACGGCTTTACAGATTTTGATGAAATTTTTTGTTTATGTTTGAGTGGGCCCTGAATGGTATAAATTCAAAAATGGACTTTTTTTTTATTTCGGGTAGGACAACGTCTATCGGGTCCCCTAGTATGTAAATAAAAATGAAATGTTGTTCGTCGCTAAGCCCTAAACTTGAGAACGACTGGACTGAAGTTACATGTTTGTGATAGTCTGAATAAGGTTTTTATGTAAATATATATTGGAAAAGTTGTCTAGAAAATTGAAAAATTAGGAAAAACTGAAAGTACATTTTTCTATAGGATTGTTGTATGAACTCACGAATTATAATATAATACTTAATGAGTCACAGCAACGCGTGGCGGCGCACAACTGGTTTTTAATAAAAGTATGATTTTTCTTGAATTACAAAAGTTATAATACGGCTTGCCGCAGTACTTTTTCTGTGACTGCATGATGTTATAGTATTTTGTAACAATATATTAATATTGTGCAACAAGTGCGATAAGTTGTCGATTGTCCACTCGAGCGAATGGAGTTGCAGATACTATTTTTTAATACTAATGCGGAGATCATTTCGGTACAAAACAAAATTATAGAAAGTAATAACTTTATTGCAAACAATGGACATGTTGTTTAACAAGAGCAATTAATTATTTTTTTAATTTAAATAAACAGTTATATTTGAACAATTTGAAAACGTAATGTTGATATTTTTTGAGTATTTTGTAGAAATCGAATCTAAAACTTCGAAATCAAGATTTTCTTTATCTTTCACCCTGATGTCAATGGATAGTAAAATCGATTGTGTTTTTTTTTAGATATTCATTTTACATTCTTTTTTAAATCGTGAATTTGCGTGCGACAAGTGAACTCGTCGCACTCAAATTGTAAAATGAGATAATAGCTACATAAATAGCTACTTATCAACCGCAAAAATGTGCGTTTAGATACTGTTTATCCCGCATGAGTAATAAAAAAATAATAATGCTGAATATTTAGTAGATAATATGTATGGGCGTCCAAGCAAAAAGGATCCAGTGGTCGGCATTTAGTTTCCGATATATACGCAGTTTTGTAAAGTTGGGTGAAAAAATGGCATTTCGCGATTTTAATTGATTATTAATTAATGCTCAATTATCTACAAGTTCATATAGTAAATGACTTTATATGATGTTTCTAATTGTACCGGTACATGAATAGACATTGTCCTCGGACCACGGATTACCTAGACTGTACTGTACTTTCATGAAAATCAACGTCGGTCTCATTAAGCCACTCGGCGTCTTCATTTTCGCGCACTACGCATAGAATTTCTACAGATCTGGCGATCGATCACCGCATGAGGATGCGTGAAGGGCAACCATTGTGTTATCTCTGGACTATTATTATTTAGAAATCGCTCGTTTAACGCAAAAAATAAATAGACGTGTTATCTCACTACACCCCCCCCCCCCACACTACACCCCCCCCCCCCCCTCCTCTCCGACTGTGATATTTCATGAGTCTTTCCTCCCCCCTTTCGAGCTTCACGTGATTAATGGATGATCCTTTTCTAGTTTATAACACATATCATTCTCACATAGTACAAATTTATAGAAATAATTAACAATCTTCGTTTGCATACAAGAGTTGATCAGCTTAGTAAATTAATTAATTTGACAATTTCTGGTTCGTATTGTCTGCGGTGTAATTTCATAACGCTTTGATGTCATACCTCCAAAGGGAAATGTCGTGATAATGTTTGTGTTGTGTAAACAGATAGTGAAGAGTAACGGCGGCTCGATACGAGCGGGCGCGTGCCCCGCGCTGGCGCACATCGACGACACCGACACCGACGAGCCGGAGCACGCGCGCGTCTGTTAGTACACACGCACTGCACACGCACATGCACACACGCACGTACATACACGCATACACACTCGCGCACACATACACGTTCGCACGCGCTCACACACACACATACACACACACGCACACTCGCGCACACACATACACATTCGCACGCGCTCACACACAGACACGCACAAACACTCTCGCGCACACACATACACACCCACATAATGCAACATGCAACGTGCCGCCGTCAAACTTGTCCTAGTAGCCAGCGCCCATAAAAGAGACGCAGTGGTGAAATTTCATTTCGAAATTTTTCATAAATGTAAACCAATTTTTTTTTTTTTTTTTGCGGGTGTTTTGCCGTTTTCAGTTGTAGCACTAAGTCCCACTACTGGCCAGAAGCCCACATTCAGAAAGAGATGGTCCGTAGACAGACCAATTGCAGATTGGTGAATACAAATTTATTTTATTTTTTGGAACAAAGTTCTTTAACGCGGCTTGCGAGAGGTTTGAGTTGGTAAAAATCGTCACGTAAGGAAAAATCTTTACGTGAGGCGGGACCCGCGCGGTCCGCGGCGCTAGGTTTTTGTTTTTGTTTTAAATCGTAATTGAGTTTTATTGTCTCATTATTGCAATTAAGTTTTGAGAAATTGAAACTACAACTAAGGAACTTCGTTCCTGACGGGGGTCTCCCTACCCCCGTTTTATTTCTAAATGATTAAAAAAGTATGTGTGTACTCATGTACGCATGAACTTAAACGTTTTTAAGCAAAATTGGCCACATTTAGAAAAACAAAACTGGCCACATATAAAAAAATTAAACTGGCCGCTCGAAATGCGTGAAATAAAAAATAATAAATTATGTGTTACATCGGCGCGCGCAACTTCGTCACTCGCTAAAAATTACACTCGGACTTTTTGGCGGGAACGGGAGAAGTGAGGTTGTCATTTTATTTAGATTTTCTATTTTTTACATTTTTAGGAGTTTTAAAGTACAACAGTGATAGTATATTGTGTTTTAAAACTCTGTGTAAGTGACAAGAATGGAGGAGATCTAAATAAACATGTGTAGCTGAAGTTCTCGCGCTCTTCCAAGAAGTCCTTTATAACTTCAGTAAAGCCTACTATGACTTTACTGGAGGAGTTTTACGATAAGAAAGAACTAATTTACTTGTGATTCTACATGGATTCTACTTATTCTGTGTCTGTATACTAGTTTGTGTTAATGCGTGACATTGGCAAATGCGCTAATCATCTACTGAATTGTTTTCTCACTTTACTTGACGTTGGCAATGTACTCACGTACGCTGCCATTTAAAAATAAAAAATAAAATAAAAATCTGTTTTTCCAAACGCGCCAAAAGAAGTATAACTTCAATAATAGTATAATTACATAATTTTTCATCATGTTTTTGCATAATAATGGATCTTATGAAATACATTTTATAAAAATAAAATTTTGTAAGACAGTTAAAGTGTGAGCAACAGATTAATTAATTCTTATATTTGTTTGTTTGCCTTATTTTAGTTAAAAACAGATCTGTGTCATCTCTTCTGTAGGCGCTGGCACCAATAACTATCGCCAGGCTCACTGCCATACTCGTCTCATTACATGTCGAGGCTTTGAAAATTGGTTTCATGCAGTACATCGAAATTATTCAAAATTCACTTTTATTATTTATTTCATCATGTCAATCTTTATTGAACAATACCATCATAGACAGGAGACTTAAAATGGTAACTCATTCAGAAATTTTAATATCAGATATGTCATACAGGCTTCAGGAATTCAATATTGGGATCACGTTTTAGAAGCTTTATTCCGATATTAAGAGTGTAAAGACACTGGCCAAAAGGATGTTGGTCATTCACATATGTGGGATTCCATAGCCACTTATTAGGCCTATTTTATCGCAATAAATACCCAAACGTCTTAATAGGTATATGAGTAGGAAAATATCAAACCTTGTAACATGCCAACGGACAGACAGATCAAAAGGGTTTAGAATATTATTAATTAATTACTTGACTTTGGAACCCTAACATAGTGGAAAAAACAATTGCAATGTAACATATTGTACATTTAAAGTTCACCAGTGGATTGTATTGACATTGTCTGTCTTTAGGGCTTGAATCTCGGGACTATCTTTTGGCACCGGAGTTGGATTTCCGTGTTAAGCATTCCAACTCCCGTAGTTCCGGAGCTTCGGAGCTTCATCGACAAGAAAGTGTAGTAGTATAGAAAATGCACATTTATTTGATTATTTGGCATCGAAATTAAAATTCTAAATTGTTAAAACAGAACTAACCAAATATTTAATGAAATCGTTGTTTTAAATGTTGCTTTTGGTTACACTTTGGTTGTTAATTAATTCATTTTGTTAATTAATTAATAAAACATTAATTCAGTTAATAAACACTTAATTATATGTATACTTTAAATACCTAAACCCCATGTTTCACGATAATTCCAAATTAATATCTTTTTTGTACCACATTACACGTGTTACACGTACAATAAACAATGTTCAAATTTGTCGAAACTCCGGAGTTACACAAATTAGAGTTCTGGGGCTCAAGCCTTACTTGTCTTCTCTATGTTATCGCTTTCAAATGAATGATGTTCTGGTGGAGGGAGAGCTAAAGGGAGGGATTATTATCCGGGATCATGACCCCCTATAGAGACGAATAAGGGCGCTGTCGAAGGCCTCGTGTTTATACTAAAAATCTTTAACGTGTAAGTATTAGTAGGTAAGTTACTAAAGATGTATACAGCATACTGTCGATCGCACGCAGCGAGCCGCAACGAGACGGAGTCCCCGGCGTTGGCCGAGGACTCGGACTATTTCACGCCGGAGGACACCGCCACGACCATACTGACCGTACCCAAAACCAACAAGCGTGTAAGTGTGCGGCGTTGCCTTCGTGACGTCATCGCCATTCAGCTTACTGTTAGTTGTGTTCGTCGCTCATTTTATGTTGGTTTCGGTTGTCGCTGTTTTGTTTTCGTTAATTTTCTACCGTTGTACATTAATTTATTCACGCATTATCATGTAATTTGCCATATCACATTACGAGACGGTGTTACACTACTAATTCTACTTCGAAAGGTCATAATACTGTTTGTTTCTGATGTAGCTCCATAATAACGTTTTGTATTAAATGTAATAATAATGTGTCTGTTGTAGGAGACAGCCAACAACATATCAGGAGAGTGTACTCCGCAACGCTGGGCTTTGCCACACCATATTACCTCTTTACCTGGTAAGTCCCTTCCAAACCTATGCTAACATTATAAAGAGAAAAAATTTAATTGTTTGTAATGGATAAACTCAAGAACTACTCAACCGATTTCAAAAATTCTTTCATCTGTAGAAAGCTACATTATCAGTGAGTATAATGGGCTGCATTTTATTTTCAAAAAATTTCTACCCATAAAAGCCGGGGCGGATCACTAGTCTATAAATAAAATGGAAGCTCATTTGGTTATTTGCACGTAACTAAAACCCAAACACTCGTTTTTTAAATTGTCGTCCGTGTCTATCTGTTCGTCGGGCCTAATCTCTGAAACGTCTGAACCGATTCGACGAAAATTTAATTGTGAGATAGAAAACTTCAGAGAATAATCTAGGATACTTTTTGTACTGGATAAACACCAAATTTAACGTGAGTAAAGCGCGGTACACAGCCAGTCTATAATTAAATAATGTACAAACATAATCAGATATTCGTTTTTTATGGTATACGATGTGTAACAATATTAACTAGAAAACCGAAACCGCTTTGCTCAGAAACATGATCTGAAACCATTTCTATTATTTTGGTTGTTATACTTTTTAGTTATTAAATTGAAATTAAATATTGGTCACACAAATTGCTACAAATAAAAATAAACTATGCTGAGCGTAACAAAGCGCTTTTTTGTTCCAATACCTAACCCATTAACGTACTTAATGTATTATCGATTAAAGATTTATATGGAAAATCCCATAATCTTCCAAATGTCACCCAGAATCTTCTTTAAATGCAAAACGTTAAAGATACAGAACTGAAATCTCGCGTGGTGAAGATCTGTGGAGATCGTCACCTTGTGACGCCGTATGACACCTGTACAGTTATTAACCAGTATAAGACCATAGGAAATCTAAAACACTTAATTACCCGACTACGGCGAAGCAAAAAGAATGATTTTGACTGGTATGTGGTTATGTTCATCTGTTCCCTCATAACTTCTATGAATATGTATTAAATATATTACGTCTAAGTTGTTTATTTAATAGACTATATTTCAGATGAGAACATTTTCTTGTTTCATACCTTTTAGAACGTGATTTTTCAGTGGTCAGGTTTTAGCTTTTTGTAAAATGATTACCAAAATGCTATTATTAGGAGATTGTAGTTATTTTATAGTCAGATGAACGGTGATATGATATCGAAATAGTTATAAAAGTATGTTCATTAGGAGGAAACTGTTCTATTGTGTCATTTGGTAAACTACAGAGAGGTCAATCAGAAAAACCTAATCATAGCATTATGTAATAAAATTATAATAATACATATATATCTTCATGCTGTATCCTTAATGGGGTAGTCAGTCGAATTATAGTAATAGTTGTTTTTAATCTAAAACTAATATTACCCTAATTCTGGTAAACATTTTGTAGTCACCTGTGTCCCAGTGACTGTCGGTTTATCCTGTGTACCTCAAGATCTGATTTTATTACGCCTCGACTCGATACTCTGTTCAGTCCATGAGGGAAATGGTGTGATAGTATATTTGAATATTTATTTAAGATAAAAGTAAATTATAATATAATATTTACTTTCATTGAACATTATAAAAAAATTGTAACCAGGTACACCACTGTCGCAATCGAGCGTTCGTTCATCGGGGGATTCCTACAGCTCAACATCATCAACGAGGCAACTTCTCGCCCCTGTAGCTGGGGGGACCCCACTCGCCACAGATACTGCTTGCTAGCAGCTTACCAATGTCGCCTGCAACCGTGTCACGTATCCCTTGCCACCATATTGATTTTATTGAAAAGGAAATATATTGGGTTGATGGCATTATTGCCAATACTTTGCCAAAATTAGAAAAAAATTATAGCCTTAGCTTAATTTTTAGTAAAGCTATAATAACTACTTGTAGCAGGCGGATAAGAATGCATATTTTATTCCCAACTGATTGATCGATAAGGTTTTCTTATGTATTAATAATATTTTCTGATGTACATGCATAAGGGTGACTGGCAGGATGGCAGAAGTAGAAAAAATCATGAAAAAAAAGTAGTATGCTTATGATTTTTATTTTGTGTTTAAAGGTGCACTAAGCCTTTTGTAATTGATTGAAAATTTTACATAGATTAGATCCGTCCTTTGTTGGAAATCTGTAACAAATGAACAAACAGGAACACAGTTTATACCCCTGTCAAAAGATTTTAAATATGATTACATTATGGAAAATAGTTATTGATACTTGTAGTTTAGTGAAATATGTTTACACATTTTGCTGTAGAAGACAAATGGAAAAACAATGCAGGCACCAAAAACATTTATAAGAGACAATTTTATTTTAAATTTTTGTCATAGGATAAAATCCATAAATTCAGTGTACAACAAAATACAGTGAATAATAGTAGATAAACATTGCTGCTTGTAATGTTTTTTCAGTGTGCATTATAACATGAATTTATTAGTAACTAGTATAAAATAATACTATGTTGTTGGTATACCTTGTACTTGATACAAGAACTGTTACAGCATTTACTTTAATTGTATTTGATATTTTATGTTGTAAGTTGTAAAGTATTATATCAAGTGTTTTTGAGTATGTTTACTTTAGTTTATAAGTGTTGTGGCCAATAATATTGGCAGTTTCTTTATAAAATGTAAATTACATAGTAAATTAGTAGTTATTCAATATATTAATCTGTAAAAATAAGTGTATGGTGTATTTAGCTTCAACAGACTGACAAAAAACATTCCTTGACTTTCAATTATTGAATCTCATAAACTCAATAATATTGACAGGATAATTTATTAATAAGTGATTGTTTATGTATACAACATTGGAATATTCTATGTAAGTTACACATATTTAATATTATTTTATAAAGTAAGTTTTGATTTCAATAAATGTCAACACTATAATTTAAGTGCTTTTATTGTATACCTATATTTTTGTATAAGGAGATTCCATATTAAAAAGCTGTCCATAGGCCGCACTTCAAAACACAAAAGAAATTACTAAAAAATACTACAATATTTAAAAAAATATTATTTTTTAAACAGATTTTTATAATTTTTGAAAAGAATATAATTTCTTAAATAAAATATCTTCATAAACTATTTTCAACTTTGGTTAGGCATTGTCACTTGTGAATTAAAATTTGATGATGAATAGTCTGTTTGTGGAGAGCCTGGGTTCATTAACTTCTTCATAGCTTGTCTTTTGGCAGCATATGCTGACATCCTAGCCAGTCTAACTCTTCTCTGGTCAGGAGTTTCTTCAGAGAGTCTCTTTGCTGCATATGCAGACATTCGGGCCAATCGCTTAGCTCTCTGTTCACTTGTTTCCTGAGAAAGTCTCTTGGCTGCATACTCCGACATGCGCTTCAGCCGCAGTGCGCGCTGTTCTGGCGTCTCGTTAGCTAGTCTCTGTGCAGCATAAGCTGACATCTTTGCTAAGCGCATTGCTCTTTCTTCGGGAGTTTCGTTCTTTGGGCCTGAGCCCTTCCGTTTTCTTCGTTTCGATGGTTCATCTATAGAAAGCGGATCCATTTCTTCCATTACCGCCTCCGGTTCATCTAAACTGTGAAGAGCTTGCTCCATACCTTCCATCTCCGTCTTCACGGAGCTGAACGGCATTTTCTCATGGTTCAATCTAAAATCTGAATTATGAATTACTTTATCGCCATCGATCTTTTCTGTTTTGATGGTGGAAACCCATTCGTTGTTTGCTTTCGCTATCACCATTTTTTTCCACGAACAATCCGAGGCATTATAATCTTCACCCATATTGATTGTTCAATGACAGAGGTATCCACAGAATCATATTATATATAGAAATCACAATATTATAAATGGTGTGCTTTCATTATTAAAATGAGAAGCCCGTATTATAGATTCCGCATTTTGATTTGTTTACTTTTTCATGAAACGAATATGGACAATAGGGTATGACAGTTAATACAAGACAATGTTGCCAGATGGCAACAGAATAAATGTTTTTATATTCCCAATTATTGGGAGGCAAAAGGTACTACGCCCATACAGCCATTTCTTCCGTAATCATTAGCGCACTTGTCTGTTGTCTGATGTAAAAATTCTAATACGTAATCTCCTCAAAAATTCTTCATCTTTCACCATAAAGCACATTCTTGATATACAACTTGTACGTTCTTTTATAGTAGGCTTTACTGAAATTAAGAAGGTCTTCTCGGGAAGTTGCGATACGTGTATATTTAGACATCTTCTAATTCTTTTCGCTTGCACAGAACTTTAATGCACACACACATATTATCACTTTCGTACTTTAAAACTCCCAAAAATATAAAATAACAGAAAATTAAATAAAATGCCACCTGTTCTTCTCTGGTTCCCGCCAAAAAGTCTGGAAATAGAAATACGTGATAACAGTACCTACATCAAAGATTGCAATCGAGACAAATTCGCAATAATTATAGATCTATTTGTCTTTTAAAATTTATTTATACGTATTTAAAATTTGGCAAGCCATGTGCATGTATTGAAGGACCTTAAAAATCAGAAAGTATAAAAAATGATATAAAGAAATAATATTTTCAAAATTTAATAATTTTGGAGGAAAATCAAAAATATTTAATAAATACATTCAGATACTAAATACGTACAGAGGTACGTATTGGACACAGGAGCTTTGTAAAGGAAATATTTAATTTTTTCCACAAAAACATCATACATAAAAAAAAGGAGAAGGACATGCTTTAAAGAGTTGCTTTATTATGTTATTGTAATTTGGATAATTTCACAGCTATGTAGGAGTAAAGCGACGATATTGAATCGATCGATGATCTTAACAATGTCGGGCCAATGTCGGGCAATTTGCTACTTACATTACAATTTGTTGGCTTTTGAAGGGTTTTCCGACCAACCGAATAATGTTGGCAATGATAACATTAAAGTTTGGTCGTTAGGTGCAAACAGCGTTACAAATTATTGGCTTCATTGGCTGATTATCCCAACAAATTGTGATGTTTGTTAAGCACTAGCACTATAATATACGTTTATCTAATGAATTAAAAACTGTCATTAAAAATACACCGATATCAAATAAAGATTAAAAATTAAAACTGTCTTGTCTTAAAATGGCAGATGTGGAATCCAAACAAACATACCCAACTACTATTCGTTTTTAAAATACTCATCTTGTTTTTTTAAAAGCTTCTTAAGTTGGTTTTTAAACGTGGCTAAAGTTATAGGTATAACAATAAAATTATTATTATAAAATTATTGTAAAATGATATCTAACAATTTAAGACAAATAGTGTTTACAGACGTACGATTTAATGGAACAAACAGTTTACGATGCCGATACATTGTAACGCACAGTTGTCAAATCTCATTAATATTATTGTCAACATTTTTCGATTAGGAACTTGGGAATTCCGTCCAACTAGAACCTACAGCCAACAAATTCTAACGGCCGTAGTGAATTACCCGACATTTCTAAGATTAATTTATGTTACTATCGTAGCTTTACTGTTACATAGTAATGAAATTATACGAATTACAGTAATATAGTAGATTTCAACTTTAAGAGTTAAAATTGTCTTCTGGGTAATCCTTTTTCTATTTCCATTTTAAACCTCATTTTCCCTATAATTTTATCGGTTGGTTGTTCCAACTTCTTCAGTGTTTATCTTTGAATGGGATATTTTAAACTCTAAGAAAAAAATTGAACGGCTTCAGTTATAGAAGCATAAACGTACAATCGCGCTTAAGCAGCAGTATGCAACCTCAGCAACTTCAGCTATTGCAACATACAGGAAGATATTATAAATTAGACACACTTATTACTTTAGTTAGTCTCGTGTAATTTGTCTAATGATACGTTAGTATTAGAAATCAATGTAATTATATCAAATAAATAAATATTTTACTTTTTTTTAAAAGTGTTTTCGGTGTGTGACATTTAACTCTTGCCAAAATATTATTTTACTGAACGAACACTAGTAACATGAATTAGGTAACATAATATCAGAAATCCGTGAGGCACACAACATTAGAATTTCTATTGCTATCCGGTTAATGGGTAGTTCATTCAATAATTAAATCAGGTTTCATAACTGTAAATAACGAAAGCCTAGAAAATATTATTTTCCTCGAGATATTTTCATTTTTCCAGTTTCAAGAACAGATGGAATGAAAAATCTTACTTGATCGAAGGTTCTAATGGAACGTTTTAAAAATCATAACAATTAAAGACGTATTTATAAGACTGTCTAAATCTATGACTATAATTAATACTTTAGATAATTTCATTTGAACAACTTATCAGAGTTTTTGGCCTAAAGCGAATGATCGTCTACTCATCTACTGAAACGTACTCCTGAAGATTTACAAAAAAGTATCGCGCTCGTCAAATGACATGCTGTTTCACTCATCACTGCAAAAGCACGCGAGAAAGTAAGCTGAATTAGGGATGGGCGACATATATAGATATTGGTGAAATATCGACTTCTTAATATCGATATCGACGATTTTTAAATATCGAAATATCGATATTTTAAATAAGATATCGTAATATCGATATTATTAACAAGATATAAAAATATCGATATTTTTAATGACGTTATTGTTTCATGTACAATGTGTTTTGCAAATAACGGAATTTACAAAATATTCAATATAATATCTTGTTATAGAATATATAATGTGTAGAAAAAACAGATCGTGCCAATATTCTTAATTTACTAAAGCCTATCTAGTACCTACTACAGTTTGATAGGACATATAATATAGGTAACTAAGTAACAGACGTCTCATTGTTTGTTGTCATTACTTCTGAGAACATCAATTACATTTTTTTTCTTGATTTGCTTTTTGTATACTTTTTACATAGTGTACGTTAGTAACTAATTAATCTGTGATATTATTGGAAATAAATGTTATTTCTAAATAAAGCCTATTATCTTTACATATAAATATTCTAAATAAAGTAAAGCCTATTAGGCTTTATATATTATAATTACTATTATCTTTATATATAATTAACACTTACCTAAGTTGCAGATGATCATGGTCTCTTATTTAAATATGCATTTGAATTAAAGTATTAAAAACCGTGAACATTAGAAAATATCAATATTTTAAAATATCGATAACTTGTGGTCGATAATATCGGAATATCGATATCACGCTATCGATATTAGTATTGATATCAATACCGATATTTAAGCAATATCGCTCATCCCTAAGCTGAATACGTAATGTATAGGGTTTTGCGACTGGAGGAGAGGGAAAAACATGGGAACATATAAAGAAAATATAATTTCGTGTCACAAAGGGGAATGATCATAGCGTAACAATACTTTGAACCATTATTACAATTATTGTAATAAGTAAAGAAATAATATTTTAGGCATTAAATCTGGCTTTTTATTAGAGTACAACATTAGAATCCATTACAAAACATGTAATTTTAAAAACTATATCGAGACGCAAATGTGATGGACAAATGGTGTGGTAAAAGTATGAGAATGATTTTTATGATCTTATTTTTCTACATTTTCAATTAATGACTAAATAGTTCTAGCAAAATTTTATTTGCCTTTTTTAATTATTCCTTTTCCTCAATAGCAACCATTTGTTTTTTAAAATTTTGAGTAATATTGACCGTATTTCCTTGGAAACGAGATCTAGCGTGATATGAGAATCACTCAGGTGTCCAGTTACAAATGAGTAAACTAGATAAAATAAATAATAAGCATGTACTATGGAATGATATTCAACTAGAAGTACGGCTGGAAAATAGCTCGAGAGATCGCACAGATCTGTTGTCCCGATCCAAATGCATAATGTAATAGTAATCAAGTAATAGTCTAGTATTGCATTTGTACCAATGATATTATATTTAAAAAAGAGGTAGATATGTTACGTTAGTACTAAATTACTAATGCTTGTTAAATATTGTCCCGATTACGCACACACATAAGCCATACACTTTGTTTATATACACTAATAAAATGATGAAGTGTAAACAAGATACCATGACAATTACCATAAGCAAAGTGAGACAAATATACATTGCACTGCGTCACTATACAATGTAAGACTTCAATTGCATTTTAAACTAACAAATCATACTGCTTTCTAAACCATTGTGATTGGTCAAGTTCACTTTCTTACTGCATTTTAAGCGAATCCGTGATTAATTCATAGAATATTAGTAATTAATGCCACAGAATAGACATTATCGAAAAATGTGATTAATACCTAATGGGTTTAGACAGTAAAAAAGGATTTATGTTTGATTTTTAAAATTAATTCTTCTTGAGTCGTGTACATTTGGAAACAGAATTATTTAAGTACATACATTTATAAAACAATTTTGTTATAAATTTGAAAATATTTTTTATTGTGTGGGATTATTGGGATATTAGACTCACTGCTAAAACTTCTGATTCGTTTTAAAAAATACGTATATTATATCTTATATACCAACTAAATAAACGTAAACAAATTTTTATTAGGCATTGCATGACATTGACGGTTCTGTAACATAACTTTTTATATTCTTTGACCAAATATAATATAATGCTCTCTGTCGCACTTGATAACTGGGGTATTACCTATCCCATTTCATTTTTTTATGATTTAATATCTTACAGATATTTTAGATTTTGGAAAAAATGGTGACACAAATGAATTAAATAAGTATACTTACGCATGATATGTGATTCCTGAACCTTTGGAAGTGTTACTAGTATAGTTTCTGCAGTATCTAATAACACAGGGCGGTATTTTAACATTAATATTAGGAACGCCCATACGAGTTGACACGTGTTCTGTGGTTGAAGGTTGGCTAATTAGCAATGTTTTGGGGTGCCAGTTTTCGAGCGCAATAACTCATCTACCTCTTTTGTAAATATAACATCATCGATTTGTATAGTTTGTCATGTATTCGTAGAATATGAGAATGACAGTATGAAACATTCTTATATAGTTCACAATTTGGTAATAATAAAATTCATATTTTTTTAATATAGTAATACTAACGCTGAGTTGTCTGCAGTTGTCTGTCAAATTGGAAAAGTTGGCAATTTATTCCATCTGTTTTATTTGTGTGAACTGAACATAACAATTACTTTCATAACTCACAGGTCCATTAATTCGATTTCCAGTGCGTATTTCTTTCTGTTATTTATTGTAAATGCTGTTTTTTAAATAACTTCTCACATAAATTACTTTTCCGATTGTAACTTTCAACACGTCTAGTAAAAAAATATTTTAATATCCCTTCTTGTAATAACTTGTTATTACATTATTTACATAGCCTTTTACTCTGAAAATAGCATGCTCTAAATAGCATTATCTTTTTCAGGGAAACATTATTGCAAAACTATATTAAGTAATTTCTATTATGATGACATAATGGTGTAATCTTCATTGTATTACCTATTACCTACCGAGAGTTCGTACAGTAAACATGGACAACCTAGGCGAGTCGCCGGTTAAGACGATCCCACAATCTGAGGGTGAAGGATTTCTGGAGAATGAGACGGATTATTCCAGCATAAGAGGAAAGGTAGTGTAAACAATTATTGTATATAATAACAATGTTTAAATACTGTATTTTAAATATATATTCTCATTTTCATATCTCATTAATTGGGTTTTAAATGTAGACAGTAGATTGCAATAAGTAATAGAAGTATTGTTGAAATGTATTTCAAAAATTGATTGAAAAATCCTTAAAAAAGAGTGTTAGAAATAGTATTTGTGATGAGTAGTATGTTTAGATTAGGTATGTGTATGAAACAAAGTATTTATTTTCTGTGTAACTACATAACTATACCTATATCTTTACAGCAACATTAAAATGTTAATAATTCAATATGTATTGGCAAATTTGTTGTTATTATTACAATATATATTTTGGACGAAAACATGTGAATCTGATGCAACAGGGTAGCCAAGTTATGCCTACTAATAGCAATGCATTTTTGCATAAGAATTAAACATTTTAAAATCTGTATTGTATAATATTTCATGATTTCAATAGAACTTAATACACTGTATTACACTAATATATATTCAATTTCATTTATTTACTTTCATTTCACAGCAAATAATTATCTATTTGCAGTGATCCTTACACTGGGAAAAACCTGTACCATTGGTTCCAAATATACTTATGATTATCAGTTAATAATATGGGACACAAAATAAATGTTTTTTAATTTTTATTAGTCTGTTTTCGGCAAAGCCAGTGGTAAATGTCTCCTTATTATTATATAAAGTAAATTAAGTATTTTTTTGTAATAACTCCTGTAAAATTCTCCAAGTTCTTCATATCATTTTTTTTAACATTGAGAACTACTCAAAATACCCAGAAACTAGTACAGACATTGGTTGCAATAGGTTGCCAATATGTTTCCTGTCTTGTGTACCAAAGTCAATTATAATATAATATAATATACTAAGACATTTCACATAGCCCCATCTAGTCCCGAAGTAAACAGCATGGCGCTTGTGTTATGGGTACTAGACAATTGATATACTACTTATGTACTTTTCTTTCGTAAATAAATACATATTATACATAAACACCCAGACTCAGGGCGGGAATAGAACTCGCAACCCCCGTTTACTTTCCAACACGCTTAGCAGTTGCGCCACGGAGGTCATCTTCAATTGACTTGTGTACCAAGGTCAATTGAAGATAGAAAATGAACAATATAATGTCAGAATACCCTCTTTATTATTTGTTATACGTGCAATATGTAGATGATATTGAAATCCAGATGGTGCTGGTCAGTCCAACAACAGACCAGTATGAATTGCTAAGAAAGGAACTCTTGGAAAGACTGGAGGCTGGCAACGGTGAAATCATTTATGATATTGGGTATGGAGAAGGTAAGTTCACGATATAACTTACATTATCACTAGCTTTAGCAATACCTACACTAATAATTATATACATAAAAACTAATATTATAACCAGAGATCGAAATTGTTACTTTTTTTTCTGGTACTTACATCATAACATTATTTAAAGTATAGATTAGCTCTCAGAATTCTTACATCTTAATATTATCATTAGTATGGATGAGCTCCTGAAATTCAAAACTTGAGACATTTTCATGTTTACATTTTATTTTTAGCTGTTACGTGATGAATTAAAAAGCATTTTAGGTATTATTGCTTAGAAGCTTAACTTACTAATGTTACCATTTTTATATTTATGCTATAATCTTTATTATGGACTAGTTCATGTAGTTTTTTAGCAAAATTTCAGGCAATTATTTTGTGTGTGTGTGTATTCATTTGCGTATTCATTAAAAATATGCATATTCATAGGTCATCTAATTTTACATTGCTCTATATTTAAAGTATTCGATGCTGAGCCTATTTACATTAAGATTATGAAGAGAGTATATGGGGTATATTTTATTTTGATAGAAAAAATTTAAAAAATTAAATCTACTTTAAAAAAAGCACTGAAAAGTACAAAATAACTATCCTTTACTAATCAAAACTCAAGTACAAAAATAACTTTATAAATTTGATACAAATACCTATATAATTTTTGTCAGTTATTGAAGTCAGTGTCAAATTAATGTGCAACAATGAAAGTCTACTAGTTTGGTAGGCTCGGCACCACACGTTTATTACCTAACTTGCAGTCAGCACGTAACAGCCAAATATTGCACTATATCTGCTGTTGAAACAAGAATTTGTATAATGTAAATTGTATAGTGGCGCTATATCTAGCGCAAAAAGTACATATTATGGTCATGGCGCAATAGACACGTAATCGTCATACACAATATACATTGTTTGTGTGACTGTCGCTGTCCGTAAATTTTTAGGTAATAAGCCCGCCGACTTCAGTAACTGTCAAATTTAATTATAGGTATTTTTATCGTATTGTTACGGCTGGACATTAAGTCCAAGCAATAAGGTCGATTTTTAAATGACACGAGACGCAACTTCTAGTGCTCATATCTTGAGACCTAGGCCAGAAAATATGTAAAAAAGAAGATTGACTCCCGCCTCATGCGTAACGGAATTGCCTGCTCTCGGCGGGATACGTAGGGTTATTGTTGGGTATGTGATGCGGAGAGCATCTCATTTAGTTATACATTTAGCATATAATAATAAAAAAAATAAAAGAGCAATACAGTTTTTTATGTTTGTTAAATTTCATTTCTTGTAGTTATGTTGAAGAATGATAACTCTAGATTCAAATAATTACAATTATTTAGGCATCTAAAGACATAATGCGTTTTTCGTTTATGTCATTTAGACATTTTCGTATTTGCAACTATGTGAAGAACGAATTAAAGACAAATAAAGTGGTGGCATATTCGCGCCGCGTGCGAATCCGCGATAATTATCCGTATTCACCCAGAATATTGCCGTTGTGTGCGTGCCACGGCGCGTGGGTTTTAGCGCCCACACATACAAAGCACGTATGCTAATTTTCTATGAAGACATCCTACCGTTATGTTTATACTGTGCCTAGGCTAAGAGCTAAGACCTAAAAACGCATTGCTAGGTTTAAGGTCTGCTATCAAATGGTATAAGCAAAATTGAGAAACAAGAACAAAGTTGTACTTGAAAAATTCCGGAGCAATGACGTGTCATGGAAACAGGCGGCGTCGAGAACTATGTCGACTATTGTTAGGAGTGTAATCGACTAGAAGTATCCACCCTTGTTTTATCAGACTATAAATAGAGTAACATGTCTGCCGCCGAGTCAGTTTTTCAACTACCGAACGAAGCGATATACCAAGACATCGAGGCGAACTACAAAGACTACCCCGACGATTTTGGAGGACTTATGTGATTTGGGAACGTCGACTACGAAGACTAGGAACAGCCGTAATTGAATTCGCGCGTTCTTGACTGTTTGCACCCTTAACTGGCATTTGATTACCCACAACTCGTGACAGTGTTTATACAAGTTATTTTTGTACTTGAGATTTTATTAGTAAAGGATATTATTTTGTACTTTTCAGTGTTTTTTTTACAGTTAGTTTAATTTTTTCTTAAAACGCTTTTTTATTTCTCTCTTTTGAGAGACCTTGACCTAAATAAATATCTATGGTAGGTCAACTCAATTGTTGTCTAATTCTGAAACGGAAAGGCAACAAAAGAATCATTAATATAAATAAACCCTTATAGTCAGTCGAGATTATTTGGTGTATCTTTAAAGTCCAAGCTCCAATATCAAAAAAATTTAAATGGGTCCACCTTGGAGATATATAGAACACAACGAAAAAAGAATCATTGAAATCCATTCGTAAACATAGAAGTTATACATGAACATACATAAAAAAATTAATTTGTTGTGTATGTGTGTGTTTTGTTATGTATTTTTATGTGCAAATATACAAAGATAGAAAAACCTATTTTTATCGACTTCAGAAAGGAGGCGGCCTTTCTGAAGTCAATGAAAAATAGGTTTTTCGTTCAATATTTGTAATTTAAGCATACAGAACAAGAGCTGCTTGGGGACTTTGTCGGCGTACTGAAAATAATGTACTACAAACATGTTAAGGGTTATGAGGCTACAGAATAGCATGCATGCATGACCTGGTTACATGCGTTACATACATAAACACTACAGTAATTTATTGTGCTTAAGTGAGTGAAAATATTATGCCATGCAGTGAAACTGTAGTGGTTTTTATTATATTTGTGGTTTGTTTGTGATCGAAGTATTTGTTATTAAATCTGCATAATAAATTTGAATTATTTGAATGAATGTTTGCAAATCCGTCGTGCAGACGGTCGCGGATTGACGCAGGACGAATATGAGGCCTCCGTCGCGACGCTGCAGTCGCTGGTGAGCGGCGAGCGCGTCTCATGCGTGGAGCTACGCCGCTGGGACTGCGGCAGCGGCGTCACCGGCCAGTACCTGCTGCGGATGGACCTCGGCCACACGGACTTCATGGAGATCAGGTACCTATTTGCTGGGTGCGAAGGTGGGGGGATTGAAAACAATCGCAACTTGCGATTTTTATCCCAGATTTTAAAAGGGGAGAAATTTCATTAAAATTTCACTACTATTTCTGCAATATAATATTCTACTGATTTTAAATGTTAGTTCCCCTCTCAAGTTTTGTTTTCGACCAACATCTTCAACATCAAAGTGAACTCGAGAGTGGAGAAATGGTTCTTTTTTTGACCCGTAGTTTGGTCATAAAGAGATCTCGGTACAGGGTAAAGGTGCTCTTCGACCAGCAGCTTGGTCACAAAGGGAACTCAAAGTTGAGTAATGTTTCTCTTTTTGAGCAGCTTGGTCGCAGAGATCTCGGGGCGGGGCAAAGGTATTCTTTGACCAGCGGCTTGGTCGCAAAGATATCTTGGGGCGGGGGTAAAGGTACTCTTCGACCAGCAGTTTAGTCACAAAGAGAACTCTGGGCGGGGCGATGGTACTTTTTTCGGCCAACAGCTTGGTTGCAAAGAGAACTCGTGAGTGTGGTAATGGTACTTCTTTTCAACCAGACCAGTAAGCATTTTAGTCGCAAAAAGACCTCTGGCCTTTTCAACCAGCAGCTTTTCATAATCAATTAGGAAATAAATAAGTCTAAATGTATTTTGAAAATAACTTGTATAGAGGTTGCGATGAAGTGAAGAAGCGATAAGGAGAAGCGATGACACCGCCTATTGTATTTTACTTTGTACGTATATTAACTTTCATTTCTTTTGTTTTGTATGCACTAAAGCAGCCATTCCCAAAGTGGGCGATAACGCCCCCTTGTGGGCGCTGCAGGCCTAAAGGGGGGCGGTAAGAGACCCAAAAAAAAAAATGGGGCGTTGTGCAGAGGCCTGGGGGGTGATTTGTAATTTCATTTAGCTAGGAGGCATCTTAGACAACGACTGCATGAGCTCTCGACTCAGTAGACAAAATAAGTTTGGGAACCAGTGCACTAAAGTATATTATTATAATAAGTATGGCAACCTCGCACTGTCAGTGTAATTCGTGTCAGGTTATGAGTCGGTCATGAAATAATTATTTTCAAAATACTCCTAAATCTTAAGTGCTTTGGCTACTTGTATTCACATAAATAAAACTATGTCATGTTCAGTTGTGTATCGTTGTATTGTGAAGATCCCTAGTCACGCACATTAGTAAAAATCCAGATACTCGATCAACAAAAAAGGACACCGTAAGGACATGCTATTTGAGCAAACCCGACCGTTGTGAGACTTGGTCCGAGAGTCAAACAGGCAGACAGATTAGAGAGTCGCCAAAGAATTTTAAAATGTTGCCGACAAATAATAATTACTGATAGGTTGATTAAGTGAGTTTCAAGTTTTGATTTTTGCGTGATTTGTGAGCTGTTAGCTGTTTCGAGTATGTGAAATGTATGTCATGGGCAAAAGGCGTTTATTTTATGTTTACGATCGAATTTGTACCACTGGGTGATCACCAGTTATTGTCGTGACAACTAAAATAAGACCGTAAACAACAACACACTTGGGCACGATTGCTTCGTAACTGACATTGAAACCCGTCAAATATTATCTACGTATTTAAGGGTGGGCTGATGGCATTCGCCAGTGCTTTCGAATAAATTAAAAGTGCTGTGTTCAGAGTGGCGGTAGTGGGTAATGTGGACGCGGGCAAGTCAACGCTGCTGGGCGTATTGACGCACGGTGAGCTGGACAATGGGCGTGGGCACGCGCGCCAACGACTGTTCCGGCACAAGCACGAGCTGGAGAGTGGCCGCACCAGCTCCGTCGGGAATGACATCCTCGGCTTCGACACCTTAGGTACTGTCCGAGCCCCACGCTCCACTGTGCACTCAAATACGAACGACAGGAGGGACACCTTGTACTACTCAAAATATAAGCCATTTATATGACTGATATACGAACTACACTAATATTAACGCACGGAAAACTTCAATCTACTAATGACTAAAAGAGCTGAGCATTTCTTGCGTTGAAATCTTGCGCTGATATTGATTGATCGTAAAGGATATCCTGCTTCTTGCGCTGTTATTCATTGATTGCAAACGATATCCTGCTAATTGCTTCTGCAAATAAAGTTTAATATAAATTCTTTACGCGTTCGGCAAGTTCGGCTACAGTTGGGAATAGATTACTTGTTTTGTGCAAAATAAATTGGAGAAAGGAATTATATTTTGGGTCATATTATCCTTACTGATAAGTTACTCAAGTCCTAGTAGTATGCAACAGCCAAATCGCAGCTAATATTTATTTTCGAAACAAGTAATAATACATGGTATCACAAATCACTAGTACTGTCCCTGTTGAGCAATTTAAACTGTAACCACACCAGTGAGCCCTAAACGTGTCGCTTATGAGGGCACCTGCGACTGTCCATAGCTTAGTAATATATTACTTAAACGCTGACCACATCCACAGCTCTCAACTTCTCTGTTCTCGAATAATGGCCGGCAAGATTTTAATACGTTAATTTTTATTATATAATTATTCAAATCCTCATCTATGGATTTGTTGGTCTGTGAATTAAACTTTCTGCTAGTCATGCTACTTCTGCAACAAATAGTCATTTTGTACTCATAGCACAGAAAAACTTGGTAACCACGCAATCACCTTATGAGATACCAATTACAGAAATACGTCATGCTATTGCAACGCGGCTATCGCTATCTGCAAATTTTTAGTTAATCTTGATTTAAGGGCCCTTTTATTTTGGGTGACATAATAGCGTATATTTAGGTTATAAGTTTGGTCACGTTCATGAAATTGGACATTATTCTTTTAAACAAACTTAGTCTGAACTTAGATCCTGGTTCAAACGATGGTTTAAAATGTTTATTATAAGACTAGTTTTTAGTTAGTTCAATGAAATTCAGAATCTTTCAACTTGCAGCTACCATACTTTTGTGCGACGTAGAAATTACGAATCATATCTATACTACATATCGTAAAACAGTTAGAGCTCTCATCGTGAATTTTCTTATTGTATCGATATTTATTTATGCTCTGATTCCAAAACAAACATTTTCTGATATATAGTTTGTCTATCCGGTGAGAAATAAATATAACAATCTGTCTATCCGGTGAGAAATAAATATAACAATCTTCGTTTTTTTTTAATTTAAAATAGATGCAAGTATCAATCTACATTAGAGCGCAAGAGTAGGGAATGGAAGTCAATTTTTCTTGCATAACATTTTGAACCTTATCTCAATGAAGTAACGTAAAAATTTGGAATTTTAGGCACTGATGCAGCTAAAATTTCAATAGGTAACGTGAATATTATTTTTTGCGGATATTTAAAAGTTATAATAATTTGTGAAGGTAATGTGGTGAACAAGCCCGACCACGGCACGCTGGATTGGGTGAAGATCTGTGAGAAATCGTCCAAGGTGATCACGTTCATCGACTTGGCCGGCCACGAGAGGTACCTCAAGACCACCGTCTTCGGCATGACCGGCCACGCGCCAGATTTCGGAATGCTTATGGTGACTATTACATTTCCTCTCCTTTTAATATTAAAACAAAAGTCGTGGTTTATTTTACAAAAGACCGAAACATAGCCGTCCCCCTGTAACTTATGTGCTTGGACAATTCGTAACAAATTTCTATAATTTTATGATTTAGTAGTCCCACTTGAATAAGAAAATAATTATCAATGGTATCCAGACTCAAAATATATTGTTACGAGCTGAGAGTAATAAGATGGCGGTTAAGGGTGCAAAGAGTTTATTTTCCTTCGTATAAGTAGATGTCAAGAACACGCGAACTTAATTACGGCGGTTCCTAATCTTCGTAGTCGCCCTCAAAGTAGGTACTCGCGTAGTAGTCACCGAAGGTACACGCTTCACTCAATAACAACGTTCCTGAATCGCAGTTCTTCAATCCAAGGTCGTCGCAGTAGTCGTCGTAGTGGTCTTCGTAATTCGCCTTGATGTCGCCTCGATATATCACTTTGATCGATAGTTGAGAAACACTGACTGGGCGGCGCAAACGGAGCTCTATTTGTAGTCCTTTAAAAATGAGGGTGGAAACTTCTAGAGTAAACCCGAATGGTAGTAACAATAACACATAGAAATAAAGAGGGTGGAACTTTCTAGTTAATTACGCTCGCTAACAATAATTCGACGACGCCTGTTTGCATGAGTCATAGGTATATGACACGTCATCGCTCGGGAATATTCGAGTTGCAACTTTGTTCTTCTTTCTTAATTTGACTTATACCATTAGATAGTAGACTTTAAACCTAGCAATGCGTTTTTAGGTCATAACTCTGTAAAGCCTAGGTCTCGAGATATAAGCACTAAAAGTTATGTTTCTAGTTCCATTAAAAATCGACCTTATTCCTTAAGCATAAGGTCCAACCGTAACAATATTCAATGAATGCAATTACCAAAATTCCTCAGGAAGTAAATCAATTAATGGAGAACATACACTAGGTGAAATGTCATACTATAAAAGAAACTACATATTTCATGGAAGACCATAACATAGTCTGGAAATAATCTTCTCTGCACATGCATTTACTGGCTTTCTGATTAGTCTATTTTAATATATTATAAAATGATGTTTGACTGACTGATTTCTTATCAATTGTGATCATTTTACGTTAGATAAATACATTCATATATACTTTATAACTTGAAAGAATTGATTTGATTTTGATGGTTAAATATTCCAGAGACTTGTTATTTTCATACAATAGATGAGATGTCACAAAAGTCGTTACTTTAATCCTCTCTTTAACATGAGATAATTTATGGACGCTTATGGGATTGTTGGTAGTAATTGATACACAGGTTAGCTACCTACACAGTAGGTAGTATTTTGAAATGATTATATTGGGTCCTTACATATGAAATTAGCGTTTTGTCGTACTGACCACTTTGATCTGAAATATCTCCTCTTTGGTTAAGAATTCCAAATTCAAATTTATAAATTCATTTAGCTGGTACATTTGAGTTTTGAAAACAGTCATTCATTTGTTTTTTCCTCATTTTTTTTTCTTTGGCGTCGCTTATTACCGCACAATGGAAAACATGAAATATCGGTATATTTACGAGTACGAGTTCTACCGTGGCACAAGTGCTGCAGAAACAGCTGGAAGGATTAATGATGTGTACGGCACTGGTGTCGCAAAAGAAAGCATGGTACGTTTTTGGTTTCAACGTTTTCGTTCTGGAAATTTCGACCTTCAGAACCAACCCCGTGGATGGCCGGAGACCAAAGTGGACAATGAAGAATTAAAGGCTATTGTGGAAGCGGATCCATCACAAAGCACTTCAGAGATAGCTACAGGCTTCGGGGTAAGTGACAAAACTGTATTAATCCACTTGAAGCAAATCGAGAAAGTAAAAAAACTTGAACGATGGGTACCTCATGAATTGAGTGAATCGAACTTGCAAACACGCGTCGACTGCTGTGTTACTTTGCTCAACCGACACAATAATGAAGGGATTTTAAATCGAATCATTACTTGTGATGTAAAGTGGATACTATACGATAATCGGAAGCGCTTGTCGCAATGGCTGAACCCTGGAGACCCAGCCAAATCCTGCCCTAAACGAAAATTAACTCAGAAAAAGTTACTTGTGTTTGGTGGACTAGCGCCGGTGGTGTTCACTACAGCCTTCTAAAATCTGGCCAAACGATTACGGCAGATATCTATTGTCAGCAACTGCAAACCATGAAGGAAGAACTAGCTGCTAAACAACCGAGATTGGTCAATCGCTCTAGGCCACTACTGCTTCACGACAACGCAAGACCACACACTGCACAACAAACAATCACTAAGTTAGATGAGCTACAATTGGAATGTCTGCGACATCCACCGTACTCCCCGGACCTTGCTCCAACAGATCACCATTTGTCACAAACTTGAAAGCGAAAAGTCAAACTTGCGATTTAGGAACACTGCAAGAAAGGTTAACAAAGGTTATGTTCATATGCAACATGCATACAAAATATAATCAAATACGAGAAAAACTTTTATTTGAAGACAGTCTGAGTCTTGATAAAGCTGTGGAGATAGCTCAAGCAATGATCATGACTCATAATCAATCTGCAGCTATACAGAGTGAAACTACAGAGGTGTTGCATCTCAGGTCAAGAAATAAATTCCAGTTATCGCGCTCAAGTAACGTGCAGTCACCTTGGTCAAGAAGTGTACAGTCGTCACAGTCCCGCTCGAATAGTAACCAAAATAAAAATGTTTGCACAAGATGTGGACAAGTCCATCGCAGTAAGTGTCTAGCAGTTAATGCCAGGTGTAGAAAATGTTTTTGCATAGGACATTATGCAACTATGTGCAAATCTAAATCAAGAAAGGTACACTACATCGAAGAAAATGAAATTGAAGGTCATGAAGAAGAGAACATTTTTGTTGCATGTATGTTGTGTAATGAAACGCTTGAATGTTCTGTAACAACTGACTTATATATTTCTACCTACAATACCGAATACAATAATCATCCGGAGTTACCCACAACATCTTCCCCTGTAAAAACAAGACAATACATTTACATTTTCCTTCACCCTTAAATAAAATACTTAATTATAACTTAACATTACAAATCATGAACTACTCACATCTTCCCCTTTAAGACAAAATTTCTTTCACCACAAAATACAAATAAAGCCAATATGTTTTATGAACGAAAATTAATTAAGTTTATATACATTTTTTACCATACAGAACATAGAAATTACATTCTATAATTTATTTAACATTTGCTCCTTTGCTTTAGCACGTCTGCGTGTGAGTGGCGGCGATGCACGAGTTAATAATGTTTGTTTTTGTTTGTGACTCGACGATCCACTACTACTAACGTTATCGTTAGTATTTTTTCGCTCAGAGTTGTTTCCTTCGCCACCGCTCACACCACTATTGTTCTCTATATTACATGAATTATGCGTGTTATTGTTTAACAACTCGTTGCTAGTTAACTTTTCATTAAGCGGTAATTTACATTTTATCAAATGTCGTCTATTTCGCCTGTATTTCGATCCTATTTTATTTTGTACTATATATGATCTAGGCGTGTTAGCTTGACCTATTATTAAACCCCTGGTTTTATTCTTGCCGTTTACACAAATAACTTCGTCGCCTATATTCAGGGATGGCAATAATTTAGCTCTTTTATCATAATAATGCTTAGATAACATTTGGTTATTACACAATTTTATATATTCAGACGGATCGATTGGTTTGGGTTTTAATAATTGCGGATTAGTCGGCAATTTACATCTTAGTTATCGACCCATCAATAGCTCTGCAGGAGAGCTCAAACCGTCTCGGGGTGTGTTTCTAAAATTCAGTAGACCTATATGAAAATCTCCCTTACTTGTTATTGATCTTATTAGCAATTTTTTTATCGTTTGTACCGCACGCTCACTTTTGCCATTCGCTTGTGGATAATTAGGTGATGAAGTGATATGATCAAAGCCCCATTCGCTAGCAAAATTTTTAAACTGTCTACTACTATATTGCCTTCCATTATCTGTAATAAGAGTTTCCGGAATTCCATGACGACAAAATATCTCTTTCATACTTTGAATGACAGAATTGGATGTAATATTAGTTAATTTTCCAACTTCGATATAATTCGAATAATAGTCCACAACAATTAGGAAATAATTCTTCTTAAACTCGAATATATCTGAACCAACTTTACTCCAAGGTAGCGAGGGAATTTCTATTGGTATCATGGGCTCTTTGGCTGGTGCGTTTGAACTCTCCTGACAAACATTGCACAATTTTACAAATTTTTCAATGTCACGTGACATACCGGGCCAATACATGACCTGTCTCGCGCGCCGCTTACAACGATTTATGCCCATGTGACCCTCGTGTACAATATGCAACAATTTATTTCTTAATGCTGGTGGAACCACTACCAAATTATCTTTAAAAATCACGTCGTTTACCACAAATAACTCATCTTTCATTGACCAAAATATTTTAAGGTTGTTATTAATAAAAAATTTATCAGGCCATCCTAATTTTATGTATTCTAGCATTTGTTTAAAGTCAGAATCCCTTTTGGTTTCTTTTTTGATTAATGATAATTTATTATTAGACATAGGCAAGTTATTTACTACCATGTGTACTTGACATAATATTTTTTTGTGTAACTTTTTGCTGTATAAATCGGGCAGCGGCGCTCGAGACAATGCATCCGGAATAAACATGTACTTCCCCGGTTTATAAACAACACATAAATCATAGCCTTGTATTCTTAATAACATTCGTTGCAAGCGTGCTGGGACGGACATTAACGGCTTTTTAAATATACTTTCTAAAGGTTTATGATCTGTTTCAACTACTACTGTCTTTTTCCCAAAAATATATTGATGAAAACGTTCACAAGCAAAAACGATCGCCAATAGTTCCTTTTCGATCTGTGCATACCGCCGCTGCGCGTCCGTGAGTGTTCGCGAGGCGTACTCAACTGGCCGACCCGCTTGCATTAACACAGCACCTAGCGCATCCCGTGACGCGTCTACCGACATCACTACTACCTTGTTGACATCATAAAGTGCGAGCACTGGAGCTTTGCACACACTTTCCTTTAACTTTTCAAATGCACTCTGTTCGTAGTGTTCCCAACATCAATTACTACTTTTTTTAACAGATTAGTTAACGGAATCGCTTGTTCTGAGTAATTAGGGATAAATTTAGATAAATAATTAATGGCTCCTAAAAATCTCTCTAGACTTTTCCTGTCTGAAGGAGGAGGCATTTCCTTTATCGCTCTGATCTTATCATAATCAGGTCTCATGCCGTTTGCATCAAAAATATGTCCCAAGTACATAACTTCCGATACCCCTATTTTGCATTTATTTTTATTAAATTTTAAATTTATTTCTCTAGCGCGTTTTAGTAATGCATTTAATCTTGTGTCATGTTCTAATTTTGTACTACCCCAGACAATAACGTCGTCTTCATAGACGACGTTATTGTCTAAAGTATATTATTGGGTGTAGACAATTTCATAATTGTCTACACCCTCTAAGTCCTCTAAATGTTGTCGCATTTTTGCATGGAAAACCTCACTAGCGCAATTTATTCCAAATGGAAGACGTAAAAACTGATAGCGACCAAATGGTGTTGCAAAGGTACATAGGTCAGCGCTTTCCTCATCGAGCTGCACGGCCCAGAATCCAGAACTAGCGTCCAAAACAGAAAAGTAACGCGCCCCTCGTAATCGTGCCGCTATTTCAGACACTGTGGGAAGTTGAAAATGTGCACGTTGAATAGCACGGTTTAGCTCGCGCGGATCTAAGCATACTCTAATATTATTATTCTTTTTCGCAACTATTACTAAGGGATGGACCCATGCAGTAGGATGAGAAACCTTCCTGATTACCCCCATGTCTTCCATATTTTTAAGTTCCTGAGATAACTGATCTCGAATTCTCAGTGGAACTTTTCTCGAGCTACATACAACCGGACGTATAGACGTATCTACTACAATGTGATATTTACCCGGGAGGCAACCCAGACCTTTAAACAAATCACCATATTCCGATAATTTAACGGACTGTATGCGTTTTATGAGACCCATTTCTTCACACGAATTCCGTCCCAACACACTTTGACATTTCATTTTGACTATAGCAAAACTAAGATCATACTTATTATTTTTATATAGCCAATTTAATTTACAAACACCTTTGATGGGAATTAAGTTACCACTATATGATTCTAATTTAATTTTGGTTGGTTTTATTAGATTCTCTTTAAATCCTAATTGTAAAAATCTCTCAAACGACATCACATTTATGTCTGCACCCGTATCTAATTTAAACTTTTCAATTCCACCTTCACATAAAAGACTTTCGAACCACTCTTCAGTATTATTATTTGAATTTGCAATTACACACACATAAAAAGATTCACTCTCATCCGATACACTGGTTTCATTAATTTGTTCTATTTCGTACACTTTTTTCACTCTGTCCCTATTATTGTATACATTCGACTTACATACCTTTGCAAAGTGTCCGCGTTTGCCACATACATAGCACGTAACGTAAGTAGCGGGGCAGTCCCCTGCCACACATCTTTCTGTACCTCCGCAATATGCACACGGCGACATAGCACCGGCGCCGCCACGAGACGCGCGCGCGCGCGGGAGGGGCGGGGGCGGGCCCGCCTGCCGCCGCAGCTGCGTGCCCGCGCCGGCCCGCGCGGCGCCGCCGCGCCCGCCGCCACTCGCGCCACTACGAGCTACACTATCCAGATGAACTATGTTCGGATTCCCATTACTATTTATCTCTCGGCCGCTTTCTTGTGACATTTCCTCCGCTTGACATAATTTAATAGCTTTATCGAGTGTAAGGTCTTCACATCTCAGAAGTCTATCTCTGATTTTAGCACTTTTTGCACCACACACGATGCGATCTTTAATTAACTCTTGTTCTAATATCGAAAATTCACAGTTTCTGCTTAGTAAACGTAACGCCGTTACGTATTGTAAAATAGACTCCCCATCATCTTGGTCTCTTGTAAAAATCTGTATCTGGCTAAAGTAATGTTGGTTTTTGCACCGAAGTAAGCATCAAACTTTTTTAAGAGTACCCGTACGTCGTCACGTTCGGTGTCATTCTCGAATGTGAAAGTTTGATATATGTCGAATCCATCAGGACCTATCAGATTGACTAGTAAACTCACTTAAACACTTGATGCTTCCGATTTCACTCCCGAGGCCTTTAAAAACAGCTCAAATTGTTGACGCCACCGTTTCCAAGCGTCAGCACGAATAACGGGACCGCCTTCGATATTTAACTCGGACGGAGGTCGCGCATGCTCCATTTTTACACTTTATTTCTCACACTGCACTTGTAAACTTTATTACATATACACAGACGATAATTTTTACAAGTTAATATCTAATATTTTAAGAAATTTCATGAATATAATATATATTTTTTACCGCTGTCACCATGTTGTGTAATGAAACGCTTGAATGTTCTGTAACAACTGACTTATATATTTCTACCTACAATACCGAATACAATAATCATCCGGAGTTACCCACAACAATGTATAAAAAATAAACATGATAAAAATTCAGATTGGACAATTGAAGTAAACATGAACAAAAAATTTGTTAAGTGTTTGCTTGATACTGGAAGTGATGCAAATATTATTTCAAAATCAGTGTTTGATACTTTAAATTGACATAATTTGTCTTCATGTAGTCAGTCAGTCAAGTCATATAGTGGTGATAGGGTCAAGGTACTAGGGGAGAAGGATATTAATTGTCAATTTGTCATAAACAATTGTGTAAAAAGTCATTATATTAAATTCATTGTCGCTGATGTCTTTTCACCGACAATATTAGGAAAAACAGCTTGCACTGAATTAGGGTTAGTCAAAAGAGTCTAGTATAGAAAAAGAAAATGTCAAGTCAGTCTAAAATGTGTAGTACTAATATGTCAAAAAATTTAAGTCAAAATTCAAAGTCACAATCAAATGTCAGTACACAAAGTCAGGATAAAAATCTAAATAATTTACTAACCGCCTATAACTCAGTCTTTATAGGTCTAGGTTGTCCGCCAGGTGAATGTCATATCAATATCGACAAGGAAGTCTCACCTAAAATTGATCCACCTAGGAAAGTACCATTTTCTCTTTACACTAGACTACAAAAGGAGTTGGACAGGATGGAGCATTTAGATGTCATTTTCAAAGTCACGGAGCCTACTAGATGGGTAAGTTCACTTATTTTAGTTGAAAAGAAATATGGTCAATTGCGTGTCTGTCTAGATCCCAGAAATCTTAATAGAGCTATATGTCGCACTCATTATCCGATACCTACTGTTGACAGTGTTCGTTCAAAGATAGCAGGAGCAAAAATTTTCTCCACGCTTGATGCCAGCAGTGGTTTCTGGATGTGTCGTCTTGATGAGGAGAGTTCCTACCTCACAACGTTCAATACGCCTTTTGGACGTTATCGTTTTAAACGTCTACCATATGGTGTGAGTTGTGCGCCAGAATATTTTAATAGAATTATGACTGAAACTTTTGGTGATATACCAGAGGTCATTGTTTACAGCGATGACATTTTGGTAAGTGGAAGTTCAATCGGAGAGCATAATAAAAGGTTAAAACTAGTTTTTCAAAAGGCAATTGAAGTCAATATAAAGTTTAATAAAGCAAAATGTTCATTTGCATGTACACAAGTTAAGTACTTAGGTCATATTTTTTCAAGTCAAGGAATTAATCCAGATCCTGATAAGGTTAGAGCAATAAAAGAAATGCCATCACCGTCTAATGTCAAAGATCTACAACGCTTCTTAGGAATGTTAAACTACCTTAGTCCATTTATTAGTAATCTAGCGTCTCGGGTCAGTCCCTTGAGAGATTTATTGAAGAAAGGTAATGTCTTTGTTTGGAACTCAACCTATGAACAAATTTATATCACTCTTAAAAATCTAATTAGTGATGCTCCTGTCGTGAGTCATTTTAATGTCAAACAACCAATTGTTTTATCAGTTGATGCAAGTAGTACTGCAGTGGGTGCAGTATTACTTCAGAACAAACATCCAATTTATTATGTGTCCAAAACATTAACTGAGTCACAGCAAAGAATGGCACAAATAGAGAAGGAACTCTATGCCATTGTGTTTGCTTGTACAAGATTTCATCAATTTATTTATGGTCAAAGTGTTGTAGAATCTGATCACCGTCCATTATTAACTATATTTAAAAAATCACTTGTTGAAGTACCTACTAGGCTACAAAGAATGATGCTTAAAATACAGGCTTATACTTTAAATGTTGTTTATAAAAAAGGTACTGAGATGTTCATAGCTGATACATTGTCTAGAGCTGCATTACCTGAGACACAGTCAGATGATCTAGAGGAAAGTATTGTCATTCATGTTAATTTACTAATTAAGTCCTTACCTGTGTCTTCAGAGCGTCTGCAGTGGCTAAAGGAAAGAACTAATGCTGATAGTACTCTACAGGTCCTGATTGAATATTGTAAAACTGGGTGGCCGAGTAATAAAAAAGGTGTTGATATTCGAGTCCAAGAATATTGGCAATACAGGCATGATATTCATTCAGAGCACAGTCTACTATTCAGAGGTAACGCCATTTTAATCCCTAAACTGTGTAGACCAGAAATACTTAAAATTATACACAGAGGTCATTTAGGCATTGAAAGATCAAAATCTTTTGCTAGAGGAGTCGTATTTTGGCCTTTTATGTCAGTAGATATTAAAAATATGGTAGAGTCTTGTCAAACGTGTTTTGCACACAGAGCTTCAAATTTACCAGAACCCTTAATGGCACATAAATTACCAACACTACCCTGGGAGAAGGTTGGTGTTGATTTTCTAGATTATAAAAATAAAAAATACATAGTAGCTCAAGATTAATTTTCTAATTTTATTGAATTTGCTAGTCTGCAGTCTAACACAGCAAAAAATGTAATATTAGTATTGAAATCATTTTTTAGTCGTCATGGTATTCCCATAGAGTTAATCACTGATAATGGTCCTCCCTTTACATCAGCGGAATTCAATTCATTTATTTGTGATTGGGATATTAAACATACAACGTCGAGTCCTTACTTACCACGTTCTAATGGAAAAATAGAGTCAGGTGTAAAAATAATGAAAAATATACTTACTAAGTGTGATGAAACTGGTGATGATCCATATTTAGCTATCCTTATGTTTAGGACAACTCCGAGGTCAAACTTACCTTCACCATCGCAGTTATTAATGTCACGAACTTTGAGAACACAGCTTCCTATAGTTAATAAAATGTTAAAACCTAAAGTAGTAAAGTTTGCTGATCAAATGAAAAATAAAAAACTAAATATTGAGAGGTCTAAACAATATTATAATAAAAAAACTAAATTTTTAAAAGAATTAAGAGAAGGGGATAGGATATGGTTTAAAAAAACACCTCAAAGTGTTTGGTCTCCAGGTATTATCAAGCAGAAATGTTTGGAACCTAGGTCATATATCATAAATGATTCTAATGGTCTAAATTACAGAAGAAATAGGCAGCATATACTACAAGCACCACAAGTGTCACCAGTTAAGGTAACTCATAGCTATATGTCAGATTCTATACAATCAGAACCAGCTGAACCGTTGAAGATGCAGTCTTCACATCAGACTAGATGTGGTGGTGAGTATTACATTACTAGAAGTGGTCGTGAAGTCAGGCCTCCTAAAAGGCTTGGTTTCTGAATATAATTCATAAGTTTATAAATTAATTTAGTAGTCTAAGGCTCTAAACCTACTTCTGACTACATAATTTAAAATGAAACAAATACATTTGATTGTGGCCTACTATAAAATGTAGTTGGAATGAAGTAAATTACTATGTATCTAATTGCATCGTATTATAAAAAAAAAAAAAAAAAAGAATAGGTTTAAAATAGGTTAATTGTCTAAAAAGATGTCTATATTGTTGTTTCAAAAATAACTATATACAAATTATATAAAGTAAAAGGTCTATGTCTGAAAAGATAGATATGTGTGTTTTATGTATTATGTATGTATTCCTTACATAAGTTATTGTCTATTTTTCTTTAGTAAATGAGGAGGATGTTGTATATGGTATCATTGTGTTAGGTGGTGGATATATTTTTAGTCTGTGTTAGTCATGGTCTACGCTGTCGAAGTCCTAAGTAGTCTTTTATCATTTTTTTATATTATATTAATACACTTCATAACGTGGTCTTATTTAACTATCAATAATATAACAATCCGTATCCGCGGATCTTGACACCAAATATCCGTATTCGGATCCGTATCCGCGGATATACATTTTTAACGATCCGGCACATCACTAATATATATGTAGTAAGTGTAACTTCTAGTCTCCTTAAAGATACTTAACAGAAGATCTACAATACACAAAGTGTAACAGGTGTGTGTGTGTGTGTGTGTCGCAGATCGGCGCCAACGCAGGTATAGTGGGCATGACGAAGGAGCACCTAGGGCTGGCGCTGGCGCTGTCGGTGCCCGTGTTCGTCGTCGTCACCAAGATCGACATGTGCCCTCCCAACGTGCTACAGGTTAGTAACCTTCTTTTACTAATATTTTTACGATTCGGGCATAGTAATATAAAACACATAGGACGAAAATCCACAAAATTGCGTGTAATTCTCAATCGAGTCATTTTTTGTCATTCAAAAACACCAACTCTAAATTGCAAATAAATAATTTAAATAGCAACATTCTATAGACGGTGTTGCCATTTATCAACAATCATTTTTGTACCATTTAATCACAAATATTGCTAAAAGCTAACACATAAATCTTTACTGGATAATATAGTATTTATTATTAATTGCTACAGGACAATCTAAAGCTGTTAATTAAGATACTGAAATCGTCTGGATGTCGTAAGGTGCCCGTTATGGTCAAGAACAAGGATGATGTTATCGTGAGCGCGACTAACTTCGTCTCGCAGAGGTAATACATCGTTCATATCGCATATCATATCGACTGGCCCGTTGGTACAGTGTCATATGCATCTATGCATATGACACTGCACCGACGGCCCAGTCGGTCAGTCAATCGGACTTTCGATCCCCGGTCAGGTCAATTTAGAAAACAAACTTTTCTAAATTGGCTTGGAGTCTCAGCGTTACTAGGTACTCCCCCAGAGTTCGTTGTGTGATATCCATAGTACAAGCTTACTGCTTAGTTTTGGGTCACACAATCTGTGTAATTGTCTGGAGTATTATTATTATATGTCCTACCATAGCATAGTAAGCTGTTCTATGGTAAGACCATATAGGAGTAGGATGGTGCTTATGAGGGCACCCGCGACTGCCCGTAGTTTAGTAATATATTACTTTAAACGCCTACAGCTCTCGCTATCGAATATTGAATACGCGATCTCGATATGACTAATCAGATCACAACACTATCCAGCGATTTGTAAGATTTTGACCACAGATTTACTCCATATGAATATTGCATTGATGTGTCCACTATAGTCTATCTCACTGTTTGTCAAACCTACCTTTGCAGCCTAAAGTACTGTTCTACATTTACAAAAATTTGTAAATTGATTTTTCATTTCTAAAGTTCAAAAATGGTTAAAAACCTTAAAACTACTAATGAACAAAGATTTGTTTTGTTCATAGGTCTGTCAAATGCAACAGCATAGCAGTCTTAAAACATTGAACATACCGAAAGAGACGAGATATGTGTATTGCCATCCCTTTCTATTACGGGCTTACGGCATATTTTTTTTTCAGTCTAACAATTCGTGAAATGCGAAGGGCTATATCTATCAGTGGTAAACCCCTGTCGAGGTTTTCCCAAGAGACTACAGCATGGGGTTCTTCACAGTTCCACATCTGGTGGGCCGTATGCTTGTTTGCCACCTTCATGGTATTAAAAAAAATCTATGATTTTGTCACTTGTTTTTTATTAAATCATGATCTATGGGCATACTAGTCCGTGGGTCCTTCACAACTCATCTGAATCTCCAGATAATCTCATGTTTTTTTTTTTGGTATATGATTTATCTGTTGTATGACCCTAATCTCGGTACTAGCCCTTTACTATAGGTGACATACAGTACACTGGGAGAGTATCTAGCAACACTGAGACTACAAGCAATTTAGAGAAATCCATTTATTGAATGTACTTGGTTGGACATTAATTCTCCCTTAGTTTGTGTACTCGGCTTAATTTTTATATGTATGTGTGATGAAGATATGATGTGTGTAAGTTGGTGCCAACCAAAAAACCAAGGAACGCGATCAAAATGATTTAAAAACGGGAGAGAAAGGGACAGACGGATGTGAGCGAAAGGAATGATGTGGGTGAGAAGGATGGGCGATTGAGGGAGATTAAGTTAGATACGTGTCATAGTGGATGGTGTTAGAAAAGTAGAATGAACTGTAAAATTACAATAATGTGCTGTAAATGAAGGAAGTAAGTTAATAAAAAAATATTGACGTACTAGATATAAGTTTGAAGCTTTTGTTTCTCTGTGTCTGTATGTCTGAGCCATCGTAACTCCCAAAACGGATGGACCGCTTTGCATGCGGTTATTGAGTGCTCTTAGCTAAGTTTGGTAGAAATTGGTCCAGCCATTCTTAGAATATTTAGCTTTGAATCTTTTACATGAAATAATCTAGGCACACAATTAAAAACGTCAAGTTTGGTCTCGGCAACTGAAGGTCTGAAGATGATCAGTGTAAAGCACAATTACAAGTAGCTACCTATTAGTTTCCTTCTATCTAACTTTTATAAGCGTCAAATAAAAGATAATGTCCCCGACATTAAAATTATTATTACGATCTTGTTTCGGCGCTCATGCAATCAGTTTTTCGAAATTATTTGTCATTGGCAGGCTGTGTCCCATATTCCAAGTGTCAAACGTGACTGGAGACAACTTAGACCTGTTAACAATGTTCCTCAATCTACTGAAGACGAGGATGCCTTCACACGACGATAAGCCCGCCGAGTTCCAAATAGATGATACCTACTCAGTGCCGGTAATATACACCTACATTAGTATTATACACACAGACACTGGACAGACGCAAGTTTTTTAATATATTTAACCAACTTGCCAAAAATTCCCAGGGGAATTTTAAGAAATGCAAAAAGACATTAATATTCATTTACTCTTAGCCCTGGAATTTAATGACGTTTCTAGAAAACGTGCAAGTCTTCCATAGCCACACAAATATTCTCATATTTGCATTACTTTATCTATCATTTTCATTTTTGTTAATAATGTTTGACTACCAATTTAAAATTCGTTACTCTAGGTCATGTCGTACTTGTCATTATATTCTACTAGCGTTTACGACAATTGAGCCACTTGCCTAGGCCCACTGATGGAGTAGATTCAAGTAAAGATTTAGATAACAATTAGGGTTTAAAATTGGTCTTTTTTATATTGATTTAATGCAATTTAAGGAACACATATACATTCAGATAATCCTTATCTCTACTCTCCATAATAGATGTCTACTATTAGTAAATTATATAAGCTCACTAGATGACAATTTTACTCATACCTAACGTTAATTATGAAGACAGCGGTCGGCAAACCAAAAAAAAAACGAAAGTTAATTTTTAAATAAAATATATTATTAGAATAATACAAAGTATTACATTAAATTATAGCTAAACTACTCCAGCTTGATGCTGAATTAATTATAACATTATTGTTATTATAAACTTTTAAAAGTTTCGCGTTGCATTATAGAATATATCTAAAACGGGAAATTTAACGCGATTACCTTTTTATTCTGGCTTGACGTTTCGACTGAGTTGCATCGGCCGTGGTCTCAAGATCACTGTCGCAGCAAGTTTCACTCTGTGTCTGAGGTAGACGTTTTGTCATCTACCCCCGATATTTGTAAATAGTTTTCGAAATACCTACACACAACACCCACAGTGTCCACGCGTTTAACCGAATGCGAAACACTGAATTTCATTTCTGAATGAAGTCTAGCGTAAAGAAAATGCAAATGCGAGAGTAATATTCAAAAATATTGAATTAAAAAATCGACAGAAAAAAATCTTAAAAAAAATAATTTTGTAGTATAACAACAGATAACGTTACAATCGCCTGTTATTTTGACGCATCACTACAAAAATAAATAGTTCACATAACCTTGTATCAGCGCAGTATCGATTTAAAAAAATATTGTTTTCTTAATTATTTAACATAAAATTTAGCACAAAATTGTATCTAATATTTATTGTCAGTTGACATAATAGTATAGTTTTTATTGATAATTATTCTTTACTTGGCAAATAAACAACAAAAGTATTATTATCGTAAATTCAACGCTTTTCAAAGTTACGTCGTCCAATCGATCACCATCTGTCAGGAACGCATTCTCTCAGCGGCCGAACTGCTGCTTCTTTCAATAAATAATGCGATATATATCTACATACATATTTTTACGTATATAAATTATATTAACCTACTTTTGTATTTAAATTTACTTTGATATACACTCCTCCTCACTCCGTATTGTGTGCATGTGTGTGCGCGTGTGTGCGGACAGGGCGTGGGCACAGTGGTGTCTGGCACGACGCTGGCGGGCGTGATCCGTGTCAACGACTCGCTGTTGCTGGGGCCCGACCCGTTAGGCCGCTTCCAGCCCGTGCAGCTCAAGAGCATCCACCGCAAGCGCATGCCCGTGCCTGAGGTGCGCGGCGGCCAGACGGCCAGCTTCGCACTCAAGAAGGTACGCGCTCGGCGGTATTTTCAATATGGCAACACCGATAACAAAGTTTTTTTGGCGCGACTTTTTGGCAGGAACGGGAGAAGTGAGGTCATTTCATTGAGATTTTCTATTTTTTACATTTTTAGGAGTTTTAAAGTACAACAGTGATAGTATATTGTGTTTTAAAGTTCTGTGTAAGTGAAAAGAATGGAGGAGATCTAAATAAACATGTGTAGCTGAAGTTTTCGCGCTCTTCCAAGAAATGATTTTTAACTTCAGTAAAGCCTACTATCACTTTACTGAAGGAGTGTTAGGGAACTTAGTATTTCTCCAGAAGTTACGTCATTAGGCTGATGGTCTTGTTACCAATGCCTTAAAAAATATAAATAAATTTTTTTTTGGCGGGAGCACGAATATTAAAACCTCGGACCGAGAATCAAAGTGGAAGGGAGCATTTGCTTGTTCTTGCGTGTCCTTTTTTTGTTGACCGAATTTCTAGATCTTTACTAATGCCGAAGTATGTCGTTGTTTACGGCCTTATTTTAGTTGTCACGACAATGTGTGACGTATAAAAATAACTGGTGATCGCCCAGTGGTACAAATTCGATCGTAAACATAAAATAAACGCCTTTTGCCCATGACATACATTTCACATACTCGAAATTGCTAACAGCTTACAAATCACGCAAAAATCAAAACTTAAAACTAACCTAATCAATCTATCAGTAACTATTTGTCGGCGACATTTTAAAATTCTTTGGCGACAATCTCTAGTCTGTGTACCTGTTTAACCCTCGGACCCAAGTATCACACTGGTCGGAGCATTGGCTCAAATAGCATGTCCTTACGGTGTCCTTTTTTTGTTGACCGAGTTTCTAGATCTTTACTAATGATGAATTTTGAGGAAGCGAAAGAGGTCTGTAAGGACCGCGACTCCTCGCGCTCCGTCCTCTCTGACTACCCCGTTGGGGATACAGCGTGAAGATATGTTATGTTTACTAATGTTGCGTGGCTAGAGAAGGGTCACAGTACAACAATACACCACTGAACATGACATATTTTCATTTCTGTTAGTATTAGTAGCCAAAATACTTACGATTTACGAGTATTTTGCAAATAATTATTTCAGTAATATACGTGAAGTCGGTCATGAGCTGACACGAATTACACCGACAGTGCGACGTTGCCATACTTACTATAGCTGTTTTACTCGTGGTTGCGTTAAACGAAATGGAGACACAAAAATTCGTTTGACACACAGTGATAAGAGTGGCTGCTAACTCATAGTGGCTGCGTCCATTGTTTTTTGGTCCGAGGTACTACACAACTTATATGATTATATGAATTACACCGACAGTGCGACGTTGCCATACTTACTATAGCTGTTTTACTCGTGGTTGCGTTAAACGAAATGGAGACACAAAAATTCGTTTGACACACAGTGATAAGAGTGGCTGCTAACTCATAGTGGCTGCGTCCATTGTTTTTTGGTCCGAGGTACTACACAACTTATATGGCTTACCGATGTACCTGCGCAGTTCACATAAGTTTAACCAACCAATCAGTTGGGTCCATCCTGAGGCTACATCGATGCACGTTAAAATTATGCTGCCATTGATTTATTGATTTGGTGCCTTGTGCGCTGACGACACGTTTATAAGTCTACCATGTGACGCCATTGTGACTGGGCATGGTTTTTTTTTATTGACAAATCGTTACTTTTTATAACTACAATTATGTCCTCATTGAAAATTTAGGTAAATTGAACAATTTACATTTAAATGATATCTTGTTTTTGTCTTCACTAAAGCGTATATTAAAATGACACTTTTTTTTAATTTGAACTTTTGATTTTATGTGCCCTTTACTGTACGTTACTAACTAGGTGTGTATAACTTGAAATCATTATTTTGATTATAAATAAGTAATTGTGTGTAAAAATTATTAAACTTTAATAAAAATAAAAGTGATCCATTTCAATTATACGCAGTGTATAATATCGCGTGAGAGAAATATAAAGCGGATGCACTGAATTAACTTTTTCACCTTATGACTGTTGCATAAACATAATATTACATAAATTTATTAACGTGAAATATAGAGAGATTACTCTAATCACAACTACATGTGTACACTGATATGTATAGTATGTACCATATTTTGTGTCGTAGATAAAGCGATCTCAGATCCGCAAGGGTATGGTGCTGGTGTCTTCGGCACTAGAGCCACAAGCGTGCTGGCAGTTCGAAGGCGAGATATTAGTGCTGCACCATCCCACCACTATTTCATCACGTTACCAGGCTATGGGTATGTTCTACTTTTGAAACCAGCAATACTTTTTGTTAGCAACACTAACAGTATTTTGTTGTGGCAACACTGCCGCCGCCAACTCTCTCTCTCACTTTGCGACTGATACAGTAATTGTACGCCCTAGTCTATACAAATAAAATAGTTCAGTAACAAAAGGGTTTTATTCAGTAAACTTGTGTGATACATGCACTGTGTGTTGCCAACCCTAACACTTCTATATTTCAAAACAATTTGACTACGAATGAACAGTCTTCATTTTTAGTGTTCTATGCTGACATATATAAGCATCCTCACGTTGCATCCCTAAGGGGTAATCAGAGAGGATAGAGCGTCAACCATAGCGGTCCTTATTTCGCCTCCACCAATCTTATCATTCTCCTCACACATTTTCGGTTAGGTATGCAAGTGCATTTGACATAGCCTTCATTATTGTAAACTAATGTTGAGAAAATAGCCTGACTGAGTTTGTTGTCGCGTCTTTTCAATGTGTTCAAACCGAACGAAGGTAGATTTGACGTTAAAAAACATCATGCGATTGGATTTGCTTGAATAAGTTGATTTGACTATGACGTCAATAATTCTATTGAAATTCCTAAGCAGTTGAAATGCGATATCGAAGTTATTATGGAAAAAATAAAACATGCTTCAAAAGCCCATAACTTTGTCTACAAAATCTTATTAGAGAAATAACTAAATACCCTTTTAAAATATGCTTCTAAGAGAGTAAAAAGGAGTACACTCCATAGATAATTTATTATGAAATTTCATACTAATGAAACTGCAGGCAAAATCCAAGTTACTTATAAATGTTCCATACATACATATACGCTCAGTGTCGTGTTGTAAGATTTGGCGCCCTGGGCCTATAAGCTTTGCCGCCCCATAAATTAAAAAAAGCAAAATTTTTTAATAATGAAAGAGGCCCCATACAAAAGAATAAATGGCATTTATGAAATCTTTACATTTTTTGCGATGCACAAATTGGTTGAAAAATTCGTTAGTGACACTGTCATAATTAACCACTGTCATAATTAACCACTGTCATAATCAGCTTTCATATTAAAGATGACCTCGGGCCATGTCCCCATGGCCCTAGGGTAAATACGGCACTGTATACGCTGTATCCCTCTGGAGTAGAGAGAAGGGAGCACCAAGCATAACAATCGTTGTATACTTTTTTCATCTATTTCAGCTGCTCTGGCTATTTGATCTTAGTCAACCTTAGTCTTCCTTGGCTTCTACGATAAGCGTTGTCAATATTTCTTTGTAATCCAGTACATTGCGGCAGTATTCGCCAGACGGCATCCATCTTGTCGATGTCCCGCGACTGCCTCCGTACCGGCGATAAAGCGCTGGTACGATTCCGGTTCATCAAACACCCCGAGTACCTCAAGAGGGGGCAGCGGATGGTAAGTGCACTTTATCTTACTACAACACCGATCTGTTTGCTCTCAGCGTTAAATTATACTTCGGATCTGCCTAATTGATGTAATTAAGATGGTAGTGAAGTTAACACATGTAGCTCTTAACCTATAGAGTGGAAATGTCATTTATTTTGTTTGAAAACAATTTACGTCTGATCACTGCTGCATTTACTACGCACTGATTGGTCAGCCCCAAATCAAACAAAACCTGTGTACACGTACGTATGAATAGCCTGAGATAACGTATAGAGGTTGCACTACGGTAAAAACGAGACGCATATATACACGGAGTACATGAATTGATAATCCAGTTTAACGACCCGTGATGAAATGAACTTAAATTTAAAAATTGTATATTTATTGTTACTTACCGATGAAACGAAATTGTGTTTGTTTTATAGTTTGATTTTTTTGCTGTTTTTGCCACACCACTGAATAGAACAATAAGCCGTTATATACGGACGGCCCCAACAAATGACACTGTGCAAAAGTGCAAATGCAAAGTGTGTATGATTAGGAACACCGCTAGTTGGAGACATGTAAACAGTGCGAAAGAGACAGACATAGTGTAATTTAATATAGCTTAGAGACTACTGCTAGTTGCGTGCATGTGTATTTGTATATATGTAGACAGGATTAAGTTGAGCCCCCACCCGTATAGGTTTCTCGCAATATAGCATATATATTTTCCCGTCTACTACCTGAGCCGAGGTTCCGTCCTCCGTCCCGGGTACCCCCCGGACGGAGGGGCTCTCAGGCTTTGTCGACCTCTCTTGGGGGAGCGCCCTCCGCGCTTCCCCGCTACGCGTCCGGCTCGCTACGACGGCCTGTAGGGTCAAGTGGCGGTGGAGGGTAGTTTTGCCGGTTCGAGCCCGGCACTACCCGGTCGCGCCCGACGTTCTCTCGTGAGGCGTGGGAGGGGGCTGGGTGCTCGTGCGGAGTTTCTTCCCTTCCGATAAACAAAAAAAAAATTGAGTAATAAACGAGTTCATGGAATAATCGGAATTTTATTTCTATAATACCTCCTATGGGAAAAGAAGAAAGTAACGACCATCACCAACAATAAGTATTTAAATATCTGTCTGAATATACAGAGATGTACACACAGGTTCCAGTCTTGGTTATGTACTGTTTAATGCGAGTGAGAGTTGATTATCAGTGCGAAAAAACTGAGCAGTAGTGAGTAGGATGGTTCGATATTTCGCCTCTATAGGTTAAGTGCTCCATGTGCGTTAGAACATGACGCCAGTGTGTGGATGTGATGTGTGTGTGTGTGTGTGTGTGGCAGGTGTTCCGCGAAGGCCGCACCAAGGCGGTGGGCAACGTGTTGCGGCCGGAGCCGGCCTGCGCGGCGCCGCGCCACAAACCGGCCGCGCGCCTCAAGCACGAGCGCCGCTCCGCGCCCGCCGCCGCCCTCGCGCCCGCCGCGCCCGCCGCGCACGACACGCACATGCAGGTCACTCACTCACTCACTCGCTCGCTCGCGATATAATTCTTTCTTCCTTCATGGCATGGCGCGTAGATTAGCGCATTTGCCAATGTCACGTATTAATAAGTAGAATCACAAGTAAATTAGTTTTTTCTTATCGTAAAACTCCTCCAGTAAAGTGATAGTAGACTTTACTCAAGTTTTAAAGGACTTCTTGGAAGAGCGCAAGAACTTCAGCTACACATGTTTATTTAGATCTACTCGATTCTTTTCACTTACGCGGAACTTTAAAACACAATATACTATCACTGTTGTACTTTAAAACTCCTAAAAATATAAAAAATAGAAAATCTAAATAAATTGCCAAACACTTCTCCCGTTCCCGCCAAAAAGTCCGCTCGCGATATACACGTACTACGATACTAGGGATGCAAGGTGTATAGGAAATATCGATATATCGATAACGATATACGGAGGGTTTTTTTAACTGGGACAGTATGGGGAAATACGATTCCATAAGAGATAAAGGAGAACTTTCAGTTTTTTTTATGACAACAATTTTGGCATTATCAATTTTTGGTCAAGCGTGAGTTGACCATGAACATTTGTAAAACTATTTCTTTTTTTTAATGCAGATCGACTCAATTTCACGTAAATGTCATTTCAATGTATCCAACGAAAAAAATCTGGACAGCAGAACCTCACACTGCCAGTGTAATTCGTGCCAGCTTATGAGTCGGTCATGAAATAATTATTTTCAAAGTACAAGTACAAAGTACTCGTAAATCTTAAGTGTTTTGGATACACAAAGTATTCACAAAAATAAAAATATGTCATGTTCAGCTGTGTTTTGTTGTACTGTGACCCCTCCTTAGTCACGCACATTAGTAAAAATCTAGAATTTCGGTCAAAAATTAAAGAACATCGTAAAGACACGCACTTAGAGCAAATGCTTCGTCCATTGTGATACTGGTCCGAGGTACAGTACCTTTTTCTCCTCTGTTTGTCACCGATTAACTTTTTTTTGTTTAGTAGCTATTGAGGGGCTTTAGTGTTATCAGTAATACAATTTTGGAAGTTATATTCATACATAAAGCTAAAACTTCGGATCCCTTGTTGAGAATATTGCGCGGACGGAGTTACGGAGTAGAGATTTCCGTTCATACTGCTAATGTCAAAAAGACTGTCTAATGTCAAACTCATAGATTGTGTTCATATATACGTAACCACCTTGGATTAAACAGTCGCACAGAGTAGAGATTGTCGCCAAAGAGTTTATGTTATAAGTTATAATTTTACGGTTGAATTTCTACCAGCGGGCGACCTCTAGTTAATATAGATTTTAAGAAAAAATAACTTCAGCCAATCTAAGCAAACTTTTTTCTAAAGGAACATAAACATTGCAAAAGGGGTTTTTAGGGTATAAATATATTTAAAGGTTTTAAAATTGTCAATAAAAGGAAGTAGGTACCTACGTACAATTGCATAAAATTTTATTATCATTAGGGAATTTTGGTTTGATTTCAGTTGATTTTATTAAATTCTATGTTAGAAACATAGAATAATTTGGTCAGAAATTAGCGATTTTGTACTGATTATAATTTCCTATCGATCCTTTGTGAAAAGTCTGGAGCCACAACTACATTACTGCTTCACTATCATAATGACAATAGTTGCGTAGAGAAACAATATCGATGATGGCAATACTAAATTCACCTTCAAGGAAGCTGTGAAATTACAACCAATAATCAATCATACTAAATTTTACATTACTAATAAATCTTTGAAGTAGCAGAATATGACATTGAGGCCCTCACATATAGATTTTTATCTTCGGACTAAGAATAAAACTGTATATCTTCGTTCCCGCTTTCACCTCTTACTTACTTCTTCTCGACTTAGATGTTCTTGTGTCACTAAAACTTTGAAATATCGTCTCTCCAGCCTTAATTTCTTCTACAATTCCTTCACTGCACGAGCAACTAAATTATGGAATAATTTACCTTTCAAAATTTGTAGTAGTCCATCGGTAACTTCTTTCAATAAACGTTTAAAAGACCACTACTTATCAATTCATTAAATATTTGCGACAGTTATGTATTTATATTTCTGTATATATTTATATTTTTTTTTTAATGTATGTATTTAATATTATTATTTTCTAATTAGTAAGTAAATATATCAAGTATGTATTACGTATAAATGCTTACATAACTGTCATTCATTTATTTATGCATTTTTTTTGTATATAAAGTATGTTTTTTTTTTAAGTTAAAATTCAATTTTTTACCCTCTACAGTATTTGCACCGCTTTGTGGGGTTAGCTGGAAGAAATCTGTACGAAATCTCTAAATATTATTAATGCAACCTTTGTATTGAATAAAGTGTATATATAAAAAATGGACGACGCCATAATGAGTTGTCATGAGCTGACACGAATTCCACCGACAGTGCGAGGTTGCCAAACTTACTATAACTGTTTGACTCGTGGTTAACGAGATAGACAAAGAAACGAAAATTCATTTGACACACGGTGGTAAGATCGGCAACTTATTATGGCTGCGTCGATTAGGATTCTTGATCCGAGATAACTACAGACAGCCTCCCATACTACGAAGTGAAACTAATATAACCAAATAAGATGTGTTTATTTATTTAACATGTGAATCACAGGTATTAATGGTGTTATAAATTATAATACATATTTCCGTTCACTGTGTTCCACCCCTAAGGGCATGCATAGGTCATCATTATATTTAAAATTATATTATAAAGAAAAGAAAAGTGTTACATCATATCGTCAAATTCATTGTCATTTTTTATAAATTACCGTCGTTTAGAAACTCATTAAGTGTATAATATGCCTTATCTAATAATATTTTTTCCATAATATTTTTAAAAGAAAACTGAACTTTGAAGAAAACTTTATTATTATTGTTTCTTATTACCTTTGGTATTTTATTGTTTATTTTTTGAGCCTGACAAAATATACTATCATGCTTCGATTTTTTCTTCGAAATCATCAAGTACAAGTCTCCTTCACGTCTACCCGCCATATGTCTTGGAAACATGTCGATATTTGATTTTACAAATACTCGTGATTCGTATATGTACAGAGAAGGCAGAGTTAATATTTTAAACTTTTAAAATAAGTTTTAAGTGAATCAGTCCGTTTTAAGTTACAAATTGCCCTAGCCCAGCGTTTCTGCGCCTTAAGTACCTTTAGTAATTGTGAAGAAGAACCCCAGAATAGTATTCCATATCTGAGTATGGACGCAACACAGCCATGGTATGCAGTGAGAGAAATGTGTGATTGTTGTTTTCTAACGAAATGACGGCCGATCAGCTTATCTGAGAATAAATTTGTGTCGTATGTACAAGTGAGTCAACTTATCTGATTTGCGTCACCGTTGCTCTAGTGTTATAGTCTATCTATGAAGGTCATAAAAACTATGATTTTAATGCCCGATTTCACCAAAGTCCCCTTGTATTTAGCGAACCCCTAAAAAGGATAGGGGACTACTAACAATGATATTGCGGTTCACGAAACGTTACGAACCCCCATGTAGTTAAAAGAGCCCCTAAATTTATAAACTCGATTTTCGAACCCTGTCACTTAAGTGACAGTTTTGTGTGTTAGTTTTTGACAATGTTAATTATATATATAATATAATTATCATAATGATAATTAATTATATTATATAGAAACTTAGATGTAAAACAATAATATCTGTTTTATCTGTAAACTTTTGGAAACGAATATGCGATCATTATGGAAACAATAAAACGTCACATAAATATGTCTAACGTTACTAGGGAACCGTTATTGGTACAAACGAATATTATCTAAGAACCGGTATAGGGGCCGCTTTAATCTAGGTGGTACATAGTTATGTTACGACCTAGATAGCGTTGGTGAAATTGGGTATAATGCCCGCCACACACTATCAAGAAAGTATGCATGATCAAGCCCGTCCAATTTGCATGAAGCGGAGGTTGCATCAAGTAAATTTGAACGTGTGGCACTGTAGGGGCGTCATGCCAAATAACGCTTCATGCCAATTAGATGGGCTTGATCAAGCATACTTGATCGTGTGTGGCCGGCATAAGATTGTTGGTTACACATGTTATATTTGCAACGTCAGGAGAGTGACGTAACGGCGATGGACTCCCCGTTCGAGATGCAGGCGGACAAGCGCGGCGCGGCCGTGGGCGGAGGGCGCCGGCCACGCAAGAGGCACGACAAGCCGCCGGACCCGCCCGCCGCCAACTGAGCGGCGCTGCGGCGCGCTAGGGCTTCGGCACAACGAGCCTGCAGCCACCCCGCCCCCGCCTGGTCGGCTCTCGGGTCTCTCATATTCAATAATGACGCTAGTCATTGTACATTCTATTGAAATTTTACTTGGTATTTCGGTGGTGTTGCTATAATAAGGATTATAGTGCATTCGAACCCTTAGCTGTCCGACTTTGTTATGCGAAATCATGCATTCAATAAAAATAAAAAAACACTATGAAGAATTTATTTTTCTATACAATGAATCTTATGTCAATGTATTTTTTTTACGAAGGATAATTAGATTTTTAAAATGGCTGTCTGGATGACTAAACTCGATAACCACTATGATCTCTCAAAAGAGAGATTGGGCTTTATGAGCTGAGCATTGTCTTAGTGCATCAAATCGTAGAAGTATACTGCCAGTGTGCTCTTACGAAATATTCAGTATATTGCTGTAAAAAGTGAATTTTACCCGTGCGAAACAAGACCGTCACTAAAATAAAAAAACACTATGAAGAAGTTATTTTTGTATACGATGAATCTTATGTCAATGTATTTTTTTTACGAAGGATAATTAGATTTTTAAAATGGCTGTCTGGATGACTAAACTCGATAACCACTATGATCTCTCAAAAGAGAGATTGGGCTTTATGAGCTGAGCATTGTCTTAGTGCATCAAATCGTAGAAGTATACTGCCAGTGTGCTCTTACGAAATATTCAGTATATTGCTGTAAAAAGTGAATTTTACCCGTGCGAAACAAGACCGTCACTAAAATAAAAAAACACTATGAAGAAGTTATTTTTGTATACGATGAATCTTATGTCAATGTATTTTTTTTACGAAGGATAATTAGATTTTTAAAATGGCTGTCTGGATGACTAAACTCGATAACCACTATGATCTCTCAAAACAGAGATTGGGCTTTATGAGCTGAGCATTGTCTTAGTGCATCAAATCGTAGAAGTATACTGCCAGTGTGCTCTTACGAAATATTCAGTATATTGCTGTAAAAAGTGAATTTTACCCTTGCGAAACAAGACCGTCACTAATTTTTTTTTTGTATAGATTCAGGTATTACTTTGCATTCATCCATTTCATATGAAATACTCGTATTCTAGAAGTTTTTAGTAATTCTCCGTACAAATTTCCAAACCCACTAACTGACACATCTTTCGCCTCTTATTGAAGCATCCTTGGAATATTCCAGAGATAAGACTCAGTTACCTAACCAGTACCAACCAACAGTTTTCGAAGTTATACTTCTTTTGGTGCGTTTGGAAAAACAGATCAGTGTAATTTCAGCATAGTAGCGGAAGTTACATCATCGACGTAACACATAATTTATTTGTTTTTTATTTCATTCTTTTCAAGCGGTTAGTTTTTATATGTGGCCAGTTTTGCTTAAAAAAGTCAAAGAAGTATAACTTCTTACATGCGTACATAAGTACGCACATACTTTTTTTTCACTTTACAATAGTAATAAACATTTTGCATCTGGGGTCTTTTGCTCTTCAGCTACGCCACTAGAAATGTGAATTGTATAAGCAAATGTCACTATTTTATGTCTAAGATATAAGATAGTAACTAATTAGTTAGGGCACTTTCGATAAGTATAAATATGTGTACAATGACTTTCAAACATGAAAATCACTGTTTAATTCGCAAAAAAGTACAAGTGATAGGTTGATTTTGAGTAAGACAAATAAAATAATTATGTGCATGTCTTTAGTTTTTTGCTGCAATATATGTAGGAACATAGTGTGAGTAATTTATGGTATTTTATAATTGGGCTGTTCAATTAAATTCCTGAAATTCTTTCTACTTGTGTGACTATAACATTATACTTTTGAAATGAAGTGTGTTGTGTCTGAAGAAATTTGTTTTTTTTTTTAATATTTTTGGCAATAATTGTTTCAGAAGAAAATATTATTTTGAAGTTATATAATATATTGTATTTTGTAAAATGTCTATTTGTATTTTTGAAGAAATAGGTGTGTTTTATACATAGATGAGCAGCTTTCAAAACTTCACTAAATAATGTTCTTTCCTAGTATAAGTTTTTTCTTTACTATGTAGTAATAATAAATAAATAATAGGTAATTATATCACAGGAAGGTGAATCTTTGTGTTCCTCGGTACAAATTGTTTGTATAAGTTTAGACAATGGCAATATGCACAGTTCTGTAGTGAGGCTAGCTGCTCTATTTCATATCATTGATACATTTCAGTATTTTTATTGTTTTTCAATGTTACATTGTGATTTTCTAGTTTAAGTGAATATTTTTATTGTGAGAGAAATTAAAGTAGCTCAAAACAATGCTGCTTTTTATTTATTTGTACTACAAAATTAACTAAATATTTACATAATTTTAATGAACTTACACCTTTATACAGAATTATCATTTAACATCTTCAATCATAAATAAAAAACAAGATACACAATCAACACTCCAAAAACGTTCGATCCAAATATACACTCAAATGAGTATTTGAGTGCACATTGTTTTAGTAATATTTGAAAAAGCGAACAGCAAACATGTCATAGTACCCCTTCAAAAATTGTAAAAATAATACGTCTAGAATGCTCAAAAAAGCCAGATTTTTATTTTTGGCAAATAGTTAAGATCATTTTATTGACATGTTCATTATTTCGTAATAATAATAATGTTACATAGCTCTATTTTATTAAATTCATAATTATATTTTCCAAGTGACATGACCTCAACACCATTAAGTATAAAATCACGAATAAGAAGTTTAGAACCATACTACTACATCCAAATCTAATTTACTCAAGTTATACTTTTATTTCTGTTCTGATTTAGTTAAATTTTTAATTTTGGAGGTGTTTGATTTTTTTAATATATCTTTGGTACTGAAAATTAAAGATTGTAAAAAAGAATTTGCTGTACTTAATTATGAACACTATAAATCTGTGATGTACACAAACATTTTCAGTAGGGTAGACGAAAAGAAAACACCAAAATCACCACTTAAAACATTTAAAATTGATGTATAAAATTAATTTACTAAAATTAATTATTGTTGTGACATAATTCATTCATGTTAAAAATGTTAAGCTTTATTCCAGATTAAAGGTGAAATTATATACGATGTTACTTTTTTATTTGCTTCTTAGCATCCTCTATTCCTTCTCTCAAATTCTGACTAAACTTTTTATATAAAGACATAAGCCTATTGACTTTCTCAGGATCTACATCTGATAACTTTTCTTTACTTTTATAGAACATTGAAACAGCGAGCTGTGCAGCACGTCTTACAGGATAAGACTCTGCAAGTTTTTGAACGAGATGTTCATTGTTTGCGAAATATTTGAAGAGAGCACGTAAAGGCATTTTGTATAGCTCACTTGAAGGATGTCTCAAATGAACATATGTTATGGTACTTCTGTAGCAGTTCACGTTTCAGTCTCAACTGCGTCCTCAGTATCTCAAACTGTTTCAGTTGGTCTTGTTTATTGTACTCTATACCAGGTAGTCTCTTAATCTGAAACAGTTCATAGTTACACACAACATCAAAAAATTGAAAACACAAAAGAATCAAATGCTAACAGGTATGTTCATAGTGGTACTTTTGGCATTGGCCTCGAATATAATCACATCGAGGCTAGTTCATAACTGCGTGACTTTTTTAAACAATCTGGGAAATAAAAACAAAGTGATTCTAAGATGGGTTCCTGGCCATGCGGGCATCGTAGGCAATGAAAATGCCGACGAACTCGCAAGGGCCGGCACCAAAATCACATTTATTGGTCCAGAACCTTTTTGTGGTATCCCCAAAAGCCAGGCTCAACTGGTTTTGTGGAAATCCTGCTTCAAAGTATCTTGCGAGTATTGGAAGAATATTCCGAGCCAGGAGCATTCGAAAGCCCTAATAAACCCATATAATCGCAAGGTGGCTTCTAGTGTCATGGCAATGAGCCGGAGCAACTTGCGTATCTTGGTTAGAGCACTTGCTGGGCATTGTTGCTTAAATAAGCACATGTTTAGTATGGGGCTCTCCAACACAAGAATGTGCCTGTACTGCCAGGAAGCGGATGAAACGCCTATGCACATTTTGTGTGACTGCGGACCACTGATCCATTCTCGTCGATCCTGCCTCGGCCAGTATTTTCTGAGTCCGGAGAAGGTTCAGCATATCACTCCAAGGAATACCTTGCAGTTTTTGACTACAGTGGGACTTGGTAGTGTTTTGTAACACAGTGGCAATCACAATAGATCAATTTTGGTCGCAGTGATACAGGTCTGGTAGGACCTGCATAGCCACTTACATGAAATAAAAAAAATGTTCATAGAGGTAAGCCTGAATGCATAAGATTGAGCATTTTTGACACTGATTGGTAATTCTATTGCTTTTTTTTATATGCAATTAAGATTCAGAAGGTAATAACATGATCGTAGAATTCAGTAGACAAAACGCGTTACATTATACATATACATTCGATACATCGATATGTATCGAAAAACACAGGACTGTTGACCATGATAAAAAGTGCAAACGCTAATGAACGATGTAATTTTGTCGACGTACGTTTTGCGTCGATACTATAACTACTGTACTTAGGCCAAAGGCTCAAGTTAGATCTTAAACTATATTTACCTGTGCCCGGGCAACGTCCAATTTCTTTTGTAACTCTAGTACTCTTTGACTGCAGTCTTGTGATTCTCGAGCTCTGGCCGCATTGTCGTGGAAATCTCGTTCAATACTGAAACATTACTTTTATCTTGTTACTACTACATATTTTTATTTTATTTAGAAGATGATGTGTTGATAATCTGAACGAATATGTTATTACGTTTTTATACCTTCGTATTATTTCGTAAACAATCGGTAAAAAATCTACATCTACGTCTTGAACAGTTATAGGATTATAATTGTTTTGTTCACAATGGTCTGTATTGTTCTCCATAATATAATGATGATAATGTAATTTAACACAAATTAAAAAATCTAACTTGCCTATAAAATGTGAAATAGTAATAAATTGAGATTAAAAAATAATATAATATTGGTTACAAGGCTTAGAAGTGCCACAGAATCACAATAAGAAATTTTTTAAGTTACTCCATGGCAGGGTTGCCCTATTGGGCGATAAATCGCAATTTGGGCGACTTGAAGTGCCACCTTGCGACCAAATTTGGAGGTTTCGCGATTGTCGCAATTTGGGCGATTTGAATTTTTTGGAGCGATATTTGCGCGATCTAGGGCGCTACCTCATGATTACATTTTCAGATTATGCGATTGCCAGAATTTGGACGAGTGAGATATTTTTTGGCTATATTTAGGCGACTTGTGGTTCTTACTTTTTATTTGTTATCAATATCTTTTTTTCGTATCGTTGGCTCATCGATTTGTGTGGTTTTGGGCGATTTGAGCGCCATATGTGGCCGTGGCAAAACTTTCATTCTCCCCCTAATGACAAGTCAGTGACAGATTTCCCCTTTCCACTTTCTGTTCTCTATAGTGTCTATTTCCGACTGTTTTCTTCTTCCGTTCAAATCGAATTTGGAGCAATTTTATACTCATGGAGAAATGGGGAAAGTATAAGAAAAGTAAAAAAATGGGAAAGTGAAACAGTAATGAAAGGTAAGTACATCGCAATAGTAACGTAGTAAAAAACTGGGACGAGAGGCCGAGGCTATTTATTTTTCCGAAATCGACGAATCGAAATGTGCGATTTTGGGCGATCTCCAGCGTCTGCTCGTGAATGCGATTTTAAGCGACTTGAGCGCCATCTGTGCGCGACCAGCTTAACGACTAATCTGGCAACCCTGCTCCACGGTGTATTCACTCCATACTTTAATTTTTTTATATGAAATGTTTTAACTTGTTGCATGACCAATAGAGAGCGTTTTCTATTTATTGTTATTACATTTATGTCAATATTTATTATATATTATACATATTTATTTCTTATTTATTATATATTATATATTTTACATGATATATACATATTTAAATGTTGTTCATTTATTATTTTCATATTTCTAATTTTCATTTAAGCTACCTAGAACGGAATGCATTTGACATGGCAATCATGGCGGCTAATGGCGGCTATGTTTGACAATCAAAAATATTCAGAATTTTTTTTGAAAATTGTTTGAAGAAAAGTTGCAGGTTTAAAACATTTTGTGCAAAAGAGCTGCTGCTCATTTGCGTTCATTGACCCTTGTTTTAGGTACTAGCTGGACTCCGATTACTCCTGCTACCACATTTGATATTGGCTTGTACCTACTTTTGAATTGGATCACGCCGCTTACATATCAACCATTGCGCTATTGCACTCGTATTTGCAGGACTTTGATTTTCTCATCAATTTGCATATGGACGCTGTTGAAATGCCTTGTGATAGAAAGTATTGTGTACCTAATTGCAACAGAATTGATAGGCATTCTTAAGTTACAAACTCAAATCGACAACCAGTTTAGTTTCTTTATGTACCATTGTGTTATTGTGTTACAAGTTTACATTGACATAAATAGTTCATGTTTAAATTTTAGGTGACGCCAGTACTATACCGCACGTTTTTCCTAATTCTGACAAAGATGCAGAAAGATTTAAGACTTGATTTATGTTGTTGGAGGCAGTATATTAGCTTCAGACAACCAATATACAAGGTGTTACACGAGTCCACCAAATCCCTGAAAGGTATTGTAGCATGTCAAGTAGAGAGTCCACCTATGAGGTTACAAAAGTCCTCCTGTGATATTTTTATTTTGATAAAATTTAAATAATTTTAATGATAAGTTAAAATATCGACTAAACTGCCGGCATCACTATTTTGAGTTCATGACCCATATACAACCCCAGGGAGTAGTGAATTACCAGCTAACTATCTCCTTTGCAAGACATCTACCAGGCTACCAGCGGACCGCGCCTACAGCTAGATAGGGATAGCTATATGTATTGTTAAATGCAATGTGTCGTCGGCAAGCGGCTCGCGGCCGCTACATTTAGGCCTACTGTAAGCAATTAAATCGCACGTTACTTAACAAACAAAAAAAATAAAAGATACTTCGCCTAGGTATGCGCATACCTAAGCGAAAATGTGTGAGGAGAATGATGAGATTAGAGGAAGCGAAAGAAGTATGTAAGAATCAAAAGCTTGGCGCTCCGTCCTCTCTGATCACTCCGTTAGGGATACAGCGTGAAGATATGTATGTGCAAAACCTACTTAATAAATAATAGATGTGGTTATACTGTACAGATTGTGTTACTTAATAAATAAATAAAAGCTACTTAATAAAAATACGTGTTGAAATACTGTTCTGCTACGTTCCGACGGCAAGTGGCTCGCGCCCGTTACAAAGTACATATGTATCTACTGTTTAGGTATTTTATCGCGCGAACACAATAAATAAAAGCTACTTAATAAATAATAGGCGTTGAAATATTGTACAGATGCGTGTCTAATAGCTCTCGCAATCTGTGCTGCTTGGCGACGGCACGCCGCGGCCTGCTATACATACCTACCTATTGCTTGCAATTATAACGCGCACTAACCTTTCGCTAAAGGTACATAGTTAATAATGTGAAATACATACTGAAAGTTTGATGACTCACAATGCAGCCGCTTTGAACCCATCCGGCATCCTTTCGAAAGAACACGTAAGTTGCCGTTCGATTAATCGCACTAACACAAATAATAATACACGCACTCTTTAAGTCACAAAAGCTGTCTCTCTCGCCGTTCAAAACAAAGCGGTTCGCTCCGATATATTGAAATTGATGTTTAGAATCCGCCATACGGTCATGTGATTCGTGCTGAGGATGGCGGCAGCGCTTCGTTTATTACTTCTAGGCTCAGTCGTAGTGTTCTAATATCTATCTGTTCTTCGAAGTCTACATTTGTGTGACAGAAAGTCCTTCTCTAGTAGAACTGAGAACACTATCAGCGGTATGCAAACGTTGTGTCATCTTGCGAAACATTTCCAAAAACATAGAAGCAGCCTCCCATCTGCTTCTGATTTGTTGAGGCAAAACCGATATTCGTAAATTCGACAAGCGGCACACAAGTTTCCTTTAATGACTCCGAGCACAGCATCATGTCAAAGTAGTCTCCTTTAGTACTATCACATTTTCACTCACAATTAAAATAAATAAAAATTATATGTTTACGTAAACAGCTCAGTGCTCTGACTAAAATAATAAGTTCCGCCTTCCATCAGTCAAAGGCGCCGACAAACAGTTGCGATTGGTCGAAGCAAACCAATGAAATTATTGTGCATATTTTGTGTGCAATTTGGTATTATAGTTTTTGTGTATTATAAGAAAGGGGAGAACTAATCATTTTTAGGGTCCCGTTTTAAATTTTTATAATTTAATTACATTCGATTTCGTAGTAGGCGTTCGGAACTAGAATTTCAATGATTAAAAACAGTAATGTAAAATTAACACGATGAGTACCATGACCCCGTTATAACCGTATTAACAATGGAACTACACATTTTAAAAATCTTTTGGAAAAACTCAATTTTTGCCGTTTTGGAGTTAAGAAACTGATTTTTTAAATACGATACAATACCTAAAAAACTCAAATACTAAAAAACTCGATACAATATTTAAAAAAAAAATAGAATCTTCAAAGATTCAAACTCATATTTCGTATCGAGTGCTTCATTTTTTTTTTATTTGAAAGCAACCATTGTACGTCTTTTTAATGTACACTAATATTATAAAGAGGTTAACTTTGTTTATTTGTATGTTAATGGATAAACTAAAAAACTACTGAACCGATTTCAAAAATTCTTTCACCTTAGAAGGCTACATTATCAGCGAGTAACATGGGCTGTATTTTTTTTTAATTCTACCCGTGCAAAGCCGGGGCGGGTCGCTAGATGTAAATAAAAGCGACGAGAACAAATCATAAGTAAATATTAGAAATAAATAATAGCCATGAATAAACAGTCATCTATGAAAGAAAAAATTGTACGTCTTTTTAATTGTAAATAAAAGTAACGAGAAGAAATCAAAAGTAAATATTAGAAATAAATAATGTATAAAATCAACATTACTTTGTAGTACTATTTTGAAAATGTGATTATCCGGGTAATTACGATTCGAAACTAATTGAACAATACTTATCAAAAATCATGCAAAAGTACGGAACCCTTAAAATTAATTTAGGAAGCCAAATACCAGGAGAGCATGCAATTTAGCTGTGGGTTGTGCAATTGTGCAATTTAGCTGTTGAGAGGCCGGAATATCGAACCCTCCATAACACTATTAGGGTCCCGTTTTCAAAATAATTTTAATACAAAATAAATTTATTAATTTTAAAACAGTAAAGTAAGGGATATGTAAAAAAGAAGATAATTGCTTTGTATTATTGATTACTTTCGAAAATCAATGAAGGAAAGTTTTAAGTCACTACATAAACAGACAAACCACCTACACCAAAAACGGTAGGTACATTTCTAAGTAATTCAAAATTAGAGGAGAGGTTCAAAGTGTCGTCCTTTGTCTTTTACCCACAACCTCGCCTGTCGAAAAATGGCTGCGTTACTGCGTTTGGTAGGTATTCACTACTCTACTCACATTCAAGAAAACAACTACAACAATGGTATTTCTATCGTAAGCTAATAAGATACGATAAATATTTTAACCGAAATGAAATGAAAACTATTGTCTTCCGAAATTCGATATTGATGCGTTTGATTGATATGAAAGTGAAATTTAAAAATGTCACAAAGTATCCTGCAATGTAACTTGGATGACTAATTGATGTTGCTGAGCAAAGAGAGTTCAATTACTTATTTGAATTGTTTATTTTGTTCTTCGTAAACTGTAAAGGTCGTTCCTGGTAAACATCTTCTGGTCTAGTGAACGAAGTTCCATATTAAGCAAACCATTGAATCATATTTTGATTATTATACGGAACCCATGTAGAAAAAATAAAAAGCTTTGAAAAAATAGCGCCAAATTCTAATTACCTGGTATTTACAAAGATTAAATTACAGGAGATAGGTCTGTGTGAAACAGCTAGATAATACGCGTTCCTATGGAATAAGTGCGGTATTGTTAAAAGCCGAAGCGTAACAATCCGTACTTTAATTTTCATATTCTAAATGTAATTAAGATAATTTGCCGAAAAAACTTTGATTACATCTTTTAGTGTTAGGTGTTCATTTATTAGCCTTGCAACGCAAAAGACACAGACATAACATCACATACAGACACTAAAAAAGTCAAAATAGTTTGTTCAATACAAATAGCGCAATTACATCTTGCACACGAAAGCTTAGGCAGAAATTACTTACAAATGTCCCCGGTCTGAAAAAATATAATCTATGATTTTGAGGTTGATGACCTTGAACTTGACGAACAGCTGATCACTAGGGATGGGATTCTTAAGAAATTATGTCGATTGTTTTGTAAAACTTCGATAGTAATTATTTCAGAAATCCTAACAGTCAAAACAAAAATAATCGCACTTTTCGTTTCAGTGTTTGTAACATTCTATCGCGCTTTAAGAATTACCCGAACTCGTGACCACCTTGTATATATAAATATCAAAAGTGTGCTATAATTATTTCGAAATAAAATGTAAGACTTGAGGTAAAAGGCTGAGTGCTAATGCCGTTCCTACTGAGTTTACAAGGCAACTTACTTGCTACTTATTTCATAACCATTTTAAAAAAACACGTAAAGTGTATTTACAAAAGGGCAACCTGAAGGTTTCTGGAATTACATCTGCAATATATACCAATGTATTATTTACTAGCTCTTGTCTGAATTTTGTTATAATAATAAAGAATAAAAATAATAACTTAATTGGGAATCTGTGAAAACATAATAAGGAACATATTTATCAAAATATATTTTTGTTGGTTTATGTAGATGTAAAGTATATGTAGGAGTATCTCCCAAACCCTTAAAACCCTTTAAATTCAAGATTAAGAAACACTCAATTTCATACTTGAAACTCTATCTGATCTAACGTAAAAAATCAAAATCTCTGTAAAAACCTTTAACGTCCATTGTTGTGCGACATATTTCGTGAAAGTAGTTAACATTTCAAATTTGTAATTTACTTTTTTTTTTACGAAAATAAATAATAACTGACTACCCCGTCGGGAATATAGCGTGAAGATATCTAACTTTTCAAATTTGTAATTGTTATCTTCTTTTTGTGAAAATAAATAATAACTCACTATCCCATCAGGGATATAGCGTAAAGATATGTAATTTGAATTGTTACATTCTGTTTAAGAAAATAAGACATAGCATAGCATGTAGATATGTTACTTTTCAAATTTGTAATTATTACCCTCTTTTTACTAAAATAAATAATAACTGATTATTCCATCGGGGATATAGCGTGAAGATATGTTACTTCTCAAATTTGCAATTGTTACCTTCTTTTTACTAAAATAAATAATAACTGACTACTTCGTCGGGGATATAGCGTGAAAATATGTAACTTTTCAAATTTGTAATTGTTACCCTCTTTTTACCAAAATAAATAATAACTGATTATCCCATCGGGGACATAACGTGAAGATATGTTTCTTTTCAAATTTGCAATTGTTACCTTCTTTTTACTAAAATAAATAATAACTGACTACCCCGTCGGGGATATAGCGTGCAGAATGTCGCGTACCCTTGAACTGGAAAAAATTAAGCTAAAAGAGATCCTAAAAAAAAGATTGTAGTGGACTCCTCCTGTATTCTACTGACCCTTACACACGAATGTCAAACATAGATGGATTTTGTCTTAATGCTAGCACTAAGACAAAATCCAAGTTGGTCACATAACAGAGAGCAATGGAAAGAAGCATACTGAAAATAAGAAAAATACACAAAGTAAGAAGTGAACTTAAAAGACATAAAACAGAGAACAAAGCTAACAGGTGCTATAGAAAGAGATGATTATTATATGTACAAACATAAAACTATGTGAAAAATATATCGAAAAACATAGGATGGATAAAGTGTTTTATTTATTACTTCCCTGTTGTTTTAACAGGCTTTGTTCATCTACAAAGCGTAGGCAATCTTGCGCTTTGTAGACGAACAAAGCTTTGATTATTTTTAGTTTAAAATGTTAGTGTATAGGAGGGTATGCGTACGTTTGTACAGGGTATTCAAATTGATAATAGATAGCTCTGATCGTTTAAAAAGACTGATTACGCTGTTCACAGTATATATAAGTTTCTCTATGACCTACTCTTTGACAAGTTCAATAAATTATTAATTATTTATATTTTTTAAGGCATTGGTAACAAGACTATCAGCCTAATCACTGAAGTTAAAAAAGAACTTCAGCTACACGTGTTTATTTAGATCTCTTCCATTCTTTCACATACACAGAACTCTAAAACATAATATACTATCACTATTGTACTTTGAAACTTTTAATAATGTAAAAAATAGAAAATCTAAATGAAATGCTTACCTTACTTCTCCCGTTCCCGCCAAGAAGTTCATTTAGAGGCACAGACTAAGATTAGAGGGATTAGGGTAACCACAGAGTACATTACAATTGAAGTAAGTTATGTACGTAGATAAAAAAAACTATAGAATACGGTGTTAACATCATACGTGCCATTTCGTTCACACAAGAAAGAAAGTAACTTATGCTAATGCAACGTAAAAAAAAGTGACAATGCGATATGATTTTCTATCCCTTAGTGCGTGCCGGTTTTATTAAGGTCGGTTGAGGTTGGTACAATGATTGTGCTAAACAAACTTTGACATTTGTTTTTGACTCCATTTATTACGTATGTTTTTAAAGTGAAAGAATAAGTTTTTGTGGAAATTTAGTTAGTTTGTTACGTTTGCATTGTATACAACACTAGTCACAAAAAGTTTTATCGTAAACAATGGTGCAGTGTAGTTTTGGGGTGTAAAAGTAATAGCAAAAGAAACAGTCTGATATAAAGTTGCCACCCGTACTATATGATAATACTACTACATTTTACACTTACTATATTTTACTGAATTGTACTACATATTATAAAAAAATTATGTATTACGAGAAATACTATATTTTCGTTGCTAATTCAACTGTCGCGCTTTTTTTATATTAACTGAGACTGAAACGCATCTGCAGCAGAGCATGGGCAATTTCAAAACGAAACTCATTCACAGTGTTTACCCACGTGATCACGGCAACTAAACGTCAACTTTCTGTCATTATCGATACAATTTTAAATACAAATAGTCGTTGAACGCCGTCAGATTTTTTAGGGTAATTTAACTTAAACAAGCTTATTTTCAGATATAAAAAAAATGTAGACGCACGCTTCCCAAAAAAAAATAAAGAAGACGTGTTCGAAGAGGTAAAAGAAGGACGTATATGAGTATGAGCACCTCTTTAAAATACCATAAATCTGACGATAGTTTGCGTTTGGAAGCAGAGGATTAGCTGTATGCGACTTACAGAAAAAAAAATTAAAACGTTACAGCTGGCCATCAGCGCCGCCAAGGCGAACACCAGAGCGGAGCTGCCGGAGACTCTGGATAGAGACTCGTGGGTTGGTACATATATAATGGTGCGGAACAATTACCGCACCTGGGTGGCGCCCCCGTCAACAGAGAGTCTCGAACCCCGGATGTTTGACTGTCATGTCGGCTCTGTTTCCTAAGTGAGCCGAGCACAGACTTCCGGCCATGGCACCCTCACAACCGAGCGAGAGTGCCGTTGCCATTGTGCCGCCGGTTACGGATGCAGAGTTGCAAGCGGCGTGTCTCGGGCTCCGGGCCAATAAAGGTCCGGGCCCGAATGGGATTCTAGGCCGCGTCTTGGCGTTAGCTCTTGGGTTTATCGGGGAGAAGTACAAAAGGTTGTTGGACGTCTGTCTCGAGATGGACCAGTTCCCCGTAATATGGAAGGCGGGTCGACTGGTCTTGTTGAAGAAGGATGGGCGTCCAGCGGCGTCTCCATCCGCCTACCGTCCGATCGTACTGCTCGACGAGGCGAGCAATCTCTGTGAACAGGTCGTCATTGATCACCTCGTCGAACATCTTCGTCGCGTACGTCCCGACTTGTCGTGTAGGCAGTTTGGCTTCCGAAGGGGCCGGTCGAGATGTGTCGGCATGTCGGCATTGTCAGGATGACAGCTTGTTAAGTTTATTTATTTAGTTTACAGAAAATGTTATTTTTCACAGAACAAGATATTTCGGTGAGAGTTGCTGTCACCAATCCCTACGTGAAAACAGACAGCGCACACTGAATAAATACTTTCTTTTTAGGTGTTGAGGAATCTTTCTTGATCGGAGAATCGAGCTGTTTGATCTAAAGACCCACCATGCTCGTACGATACGTCTTTCGACTTCTGCCACTTGGTCTCCAAAGGTAAATTTATGGCCCAAGTAAATATAATGGTCGCCGACATCTACAGAAGGTGATTTTTCGCTTGTGTGATGTTTGCTATGATCTTACTTTTTGAGTTATACATTTTCAATCTTATTTTGGTTAATTGATTCCGCAAGTCGCCGATCATAGAGAGCATATCTTCGACGCTATCCGCGAACGTTGTTATCTTGGTCTAGAGAACTTCCGTTTTTTATTTGACTCAGCGCTAGCTGTATCACAGACACGTCAGGAATTTCCTCAGAACCGACATTAATAACAGGTGGCCTTTATCTTAATATCGGTCTGATTATCCAGCCTCATCTGATGGGATTTCTCTACGAGTTTAAGTGTCTCACCTGTTAATTTCTTGTGCTTGAAATTTATATCGTCAGGTGTTACTTTATTCAATACTTCCATCATTACTTTTGTTAGGTATTAATTTAAGTCGTCCATTGGCAGAGATCTCAGTTGTTTGAAGTCTTTTCGAGTTGTATTCCTCGGTATTCGGTCTGATAATATAAGGAATAAAGTAGTACATATAACAATTATATTAAATATAAATAGCTATTATTGATAATAATTTTTGTGCATGTTGCCTTTCATAAACATTCTCAACAACTAGTGTTCCTGCTTACACCCACGCAATGTCTAGCACAACAGTTTTAAATATATCACACTTGCACGCACACTGTATAATATAATTTTTCACTATTCGACTCGCCGAACATATGTGTGGCGTGGCGTGAAATTCTCCTTAAACACACAGAACTTTAAAACACAATGCCCTCCGCATTATGTTTTAAAGTTCTGTGTAAGTGAAATGAGTAACTCCGCCTCGATGCTGGGTTTTCTGGATGGGTCGAATTATGTCTCAACCAAAAACCCCAGTATGGTGCCGGTCCCAAGTCCGGAGAAAGGAGGAGGGCACAGGGGATGATATCTGAATTTCGGCTTCGGATAGTATCCTCACAGCTGTGCATCACATGCGGAGGAAAACCCCGTATGTGATGCACAGAATCCCCCCCCTTCGTAGCAAGTTCCCAAATCCAATCCAAACCATCCTACCAAATCCTTATCCTGCTCCTACACCCGTCACTAAAGCGAGGAGGTGGCGGACGTGTAATCCCAACATCCTTGCACCCCCTGGGGTTACGGTTGGAGAGCTCGTGCCAACGATCCCGCGGCTCGAGAGCTGGCTTATCCAACTCACGAGCCGTTTCGTAGACGGGGGTCGTGAGTGCTGGATTCGTCAACGGGGGCGGGAAGCGACTCGGAGGGAGACATCTGAAGAAAGGTAGGGAAAGTAGAAGAGGCCATAAGAGGTATTACTCATCCGGTACCTACTGATTATACAGATAGTCAAAACTCGCCGAGTAATTTTCCGAACCCGAGGAGGAACCCAGCACTCATAACGTCTGCGTCGTGCGGGCCTGAGTATAGGGGAGCGGCGCCCCCTGTAACCGCGAAAATGTAGCTGGCACCTGGGCAAGGGAGCTCTGCCGGGGATGCCTTGTTTTATTTCTCACCATAAAAAACCTTATGTTGCATGGATAAATAAATAAATAAATAAAAAAGCCCTTTATTTCCTAATAAAATAAATGTTACAATTATGTTGTACTGATTTTAAACAAGTAAACTATGATTAATTTGCAAGGTTGCTCACTTATGTTTAATTTACTGTAGATTTCTTTGTTGTAGTAGTGTGTTAGGAAATGCAGTTTGCAACTTAGCAATATATTATACCTATAGGTTTCCGTTTTGTTAGGAACCCCTCTCAGGTGAAGGCGTCTTCCAAGGATTGCCATTTCTCACGATCTTGGGCTATTTGCTTCCATTGTGGTCCAGCTATTTTTCTGATATCGTCCTCTCAGCGCGCGTACGGTCTACCTTTAAGACGTTTGCCTGGCGGGCCCAGCCATAATGTCACCGTTTTTGTCCATCTGTTGTCTTTGAGTCGCGCTATATGTCCGGCCCATTTCCATTTTAATTTTTGTGCTTTGTTAAAAGCATCTATTGTTTTTGTTTTCGCTCTTATATCTGCATGCTTTATTTTTTGTACTCTTTTAATGTTCATCATGCTACGCTCCATACCCCTTTGACATGTTATTATTTTGTTTTTTGTTCTACTTGTGAATTTCCAGGTTTGGCATGCGTATGTTAAACATGGGATAAGACACAAATCCATTACCTTCTTTTTCAAATTTATGGGCATATCACTTTTAAATACTTCCTTGAAGCTCCAGTATTTTGACCAAGTGTTTTTGACTCTTCGTTCTACTTCCAGCTCATTGCTTTTTCTATTGAAACCTATTTGTTTTCCTAAATAATTATATTGTTCTACATATTCTAATGTTTCACAATCTATTTTTATGTTTGTTTTAATGTGATTGGACATAGTTTTTGTTTTAGTGACGTTCATTTCGAGGCCCACTTTTCTGCTAGCTTTGTGGAGAGCTTCTATCATCTGTTGTAGTTGAGAGCTCGTTTCAGATAACAAAACCAGGTCGTCTGCGAATCTGAGGTGACTTAGATATTTTCCTTTGATATATAATCCTTGATTTCTCCAATATAGTTTGTGTATTATGGATTCTAAAATCGCAATAAAGATTTTGGGGGAAAGGGGGTCCCCTTGTCGAACACCTCTTTCTACAGGAAAGCTTGGCCCAATAGTTTCTAGTTTAACTCTGCCAGTACATCTGCTATAAATATTTCTCAGGATCCTGATGTATTCGTCTTCTACTTTTTGAACTTTCAAAGTTTCCCATATGCTTTCATGTGAAACCGTATCGAAAGCTTTTTGGTAATCAATGAAAGCTATATATAATGGCCTTTGATATTCCTGATACTTTTCGATTATCATCTCTAAGGTATGTATATGGTCTATAGTAGAGAACCCTTTTCTAAAACCAGCTTGTTCGATGGGTTGTTTTTGTTCTAATGTAGTACTTATTCTCTGGTTTATAATTGTAGCGAAGAGTTTGTATATAGTCGATAGAAGGCTTATGGGCCTGTAGTTTCCAATATCTTTGGGATCACCTTTTTTGTAGATCAAAGTGATATTGGATTCAGACCACTGAGAAGGTGTTTCGAACGTTTCTAAGATCATGTTAAACAATTTTGCTAATGGAGCAGCTAGTATGACATGAGCTGTCTTTATTGCATCGTTTTCAATATTATCTGATCTTGGGCTTTTATCGGATTTTAGCTTGTTTATGGACATTACTACTTCTTCACACTCTATCGGTTTTATGCCGCATTGTGTTGGTGTTTGTGTCACGTGATCTTCATATGTAATGTTGGTTTTACTTGCGGCGCCATACAGTTGTTTGTAAAAATCTGTGGCAATATTTATAATATCATTACGAGTGTACGTAATTTTATCTGCAGCTTTTAACCCTTCAATCCATGTTCTTTTAGATCGCAGTTCTTTATAGCCTTGTTTCAAGCTTCCCTTTTCTTCCAGATGTTTCTTTATGATATTGGTTCTGTGTTTCTTGTAGTCGGATTTTATATGTTTGCCTATCAACTTCTATAGCGCTTTAAGTTCATTTTTCATTGTTCTAGTTTTATTGCTAGTTTTCTGTAACTCTTGTCTTCGTTTGATGAGGTTTTTTGTGCGTTCTGATAATACGTCTCGGTCTTTTGTATGTGGATTTGTGTTCCGTGCTCTGTGTAAGCTAATCTGTATAGAGTTTATTAATTTGTCATGATAATTTTGAGCTGTGTCTTCCATGTTCGAATCTAGTAGTGCAGGTATATAATTTTTTAGCGATTCTATGTATGAGGATACTTCTTGTTCGTTTTTAAGTGAGCTATATTTGTTATTATTATTATAACTTGCTCTACTTTTTATTGGCTTCTCGAGTGTAATTACTGCTCAGAGGGGTCTATGATCTGATGGATAGTTAATACTTAGAGTTCCAATATTTTGAAATATTTGTGGTCGATTAGTCAGTATAAAATCGATTTCATTTTTATATTGGCCGTTCGGCGAGCACCATGTCCATCTTCTTTTCAGGTTTTTCTTATAAAAGGTATTGATAATCGCTAACTTGTTCTCCAGTGCAAAGTCTATAAGTCTTTGACCTCTGGCGTTTCTCTCTCCGTAGCCGTTTTGTTTCATTACCAAATATTCGTCTTTCAATGGTTGACCTATTTTGGCGTTAAAATCTCCCATTAGAATGAAATCTTTGTACGCTATATTCATGGCTTTGTAGATGTTTTCATAGAAAGTATCGACTTCCTCTTCGCTTGCAGCTTCAATTGGAGCATAGACTTGAATTAAAGTAAGTTTCTTACTTGGTAAGTGTAAGTGTACCAGTGCTACTCGTTCTGAAATGCCGATATAGCTTGCCAAATATGGTTTTAGATATTTCTTAATTATGAAGCCGACTCCATACATGCCTGGTGTTTCTCCTGTGTGACAGAGAATAAAATCTTCATATTCTGCTATTTCGTTGCCAAGGCGTCGCGATTCAGATATTCCGATGATATCATATTTTATATTTAATAGAGCTTCAGTTAGCTCAATTATTCGTTCTTGCGATGATAGTGTTCTAATATTGTAGGTAGATATATAGAGCTGGTTTTGTTCCGTATTGTTTGTTGTTGTTTGATGTGTCTCCTTTGGAAGGTAGTGGTCGTAATCCTCCTCGGTGACCAGCCGGCTTGGAGGATTTGATTTAGTGTTTCTTGAATTTTTTTTGTGTATGTTTATCTTCTGAGAGGGGTGCCCTTAGTTGCTATATAATATTGCTGTTATTGTCTTCTTGAGTTTTTCCATTTTTGTTAACTAAGTAGTTGAGTATACCTGGTTTAACCATCCCTTCTGTGAAGCTAGAAGATCTCTGCGGTGTAATTCGTGTTAAGAAAGTTTTATTTTTCTTAGCAGTTTGAGTATTACGGGGGGTACTATTTTCACTGTTTGCGTTGTGCTGAGGTGAGATAGAGAGATTCCTTTTCCTGTTGTCTGTTGATTCAGGTTTTGTTTTATTGCTAAATATGATTAGTTTGTCGTATTTAATGATTGCGTTATTACCTTTTTCTCTCTCTGTTTTTATTTCTTCTTGTAGCATTTTCCTTTTCTCTAAGACGTGTGGAGGATAGTCTTCCTTTATATAATAAGTAGTATCCTTTAAAGCCGCTTTCTGCTTCACAATCTTGATTTTATTGCCCAGCGTTGTAAGTGTCACTGTTATTGGCCGAGGTTTTCCAGATTTTCTGCCTATTCGTCGGACCTCTTGTATGTCACTGCAATTTAGACTTAATGAGAAATATTTGTTTATAAAATGAATTACGTTAGTCTCCAGATCGAAATAAGATTTTTCACTTTCCTCGACACCAAAGAAAACAATATTCCTCCGTCTTGCATATTTCTCCAACATATTAAGCCTTTGTTCTTGATCTTCTATTTTTTCCTTGAGTTTCCCTTGATTTTCTTCCCAAATTTTTAATTTTTCATCTATTATTTTGTTTATATTTTCTGTTACTTTCTCTGTTACCATTTCAGCGCTATTTTTGATAGACACTTTTTGTTCGTTTATATCCTTTTGGATTTTACGAAGTGCAGCCATAACTTCTTCCATAGTTGAAGTAAAAATATTGATTTTTGGAATTAATTCCGTTACCTGTCGCTAGATGGCGTTTTGATGTAGTTGATACTAATTTTGATGAAATAAAAGCCCGCCAGCGGTGAGTAGCGGGACCAATCGATGTAACTACTGTCTTTTTTCGTTAGATGGCGCAGTTCTGAAGACTGTTTGAAGGTTGTTTTATCTTCGGTTATATTTTGTAGGTTATATTTTGAATTTATATTCATATTTTTCACTAACTTTGCTTAAACGCTGATTCACTTGTGTGGTACCATGAGAAGTCCTTTCGGTACGATTTGAATGTATTATTTCACCTTAATTCTCGGCGACAATCCAAAACAAAGTGTATATTGTTGACAGCACTTTTCGGTTTGTAACGGTAATAGGTCTTCACTTTTCGCCTAAACTTCACTTCTACGTACTATTTTAACGTAATAGCAGGCTTCACTACTGGTTTTTCCCGGAAAATCGCATTAGTTATATTTTAGTATATAGTTTTACGTGGACAGCGATGTTGTCAACGGCACTCCAGCGCCCTCTGTCTAAATAAAGACTTATTATGGAAAATTTAAATAAAAACGTTACAATGGAGAGGAAGCCCGAAGGTAACACTGAGGGAGTACCTCCTAAAGAACTAACAGAATCAAAGCCAAGTACAGTTGAGGTTGAGGATGCACTTTCCCTTGCCAATCTGCACTTAGAAGAGGAAACACTTCTGAGAAGTCCCACTTCCACAGGTAACACTATGGAGGGGGGGAACCTTTCAGTCGAGTTCCCACCAAGGAAGAAAAGAAAATGGAGAAGGAACGGCGTCGGAGGAAGGTACGAGCCGAAAGAAGCAGAGATGCGGAGCTAACAGCACCATCAACTTCCTCTGCCCCCCAGAGACCTATGAAGATGAAGAGACAGAGCACAGACCCGGAGCTGAGGCCACCGCCGAAGCGCGTTAACTGGGGAGCTGCCGAGAACGATGACGGACCGCGCGGCTTCTCGCGAAGACAGACGGGACTCGCCATCGCAATTGGAAGGACAGACGGGAAACCGGTAGATGAAGCCCTGGCCTCTGTCATACGACAAAAATTCGGCGAAATGATAGAGAAGGCGGTGGAGGAAGAGGATGCAGATTAGACGAGGGTCTCTTTTGCCACCTCGGGGTTGGTGTCGGAAGGTCATTACCTTGTGACACCAATGAACGACGGGGCGAGGGATTGGCTCTTGGCGTGCTCCTTCGGAGACCACGACGTCGTCTCTATCATTTCGCGGAGAGTCGACAGGGCTAAGGCCATGGTGTGGATACCGGGCCCGAAAGAACACCTCCCCAAGGACCCATTCAGGCTCTTGGTGAGACAGAATAGACACCTGACAGACACGAGGACATGCGACTAGACGGAGATCTCAAAGGAGCTACTGCCTTTGGGAACGCGCCTCATAGTAGGCATTCCTCACGAAGATGCAGAAAGCTGGAAGGACTACCATCGTTGGCTAAGCTTTCAAGCAACCCAAGTCCAGGTAAGACTACTCAGGTCAAGCCTGAGAGGAGGTGAGCTTCTGGCGGCCAAAGATGCAGTAGTCAAGAAGGCAGGATGCAAATGCTGTACATGCGTATGCAAGTGCGTGCACAGGTGCGCGCCCTCAAATGTGGGTGAGACACCTGCGAGTGGGGGTGAGCATCAGTTCACGCGGGTGCAGGAGGATGACAGTATTAAGATTTTAAGTACTCCGACTGAACCGAGACAGGACAACAAAGAACAGAGGAAACCGACGGAGGACGGGTGCTTCTCTGGGGGTGCTGGCCGCGCCAAGACTGGCGGGGGCAGTGCGTCTAGGGGGGGTCCGGCTTCTAGGACCGGTTTCAAGACAAAGAACAGAAATGGACAAACACGCAAACAGTAACACTACACACACACGAAACACACAGAATACACACATAACACACAGTATAGTACACAGAACACACAATCCACGACACGCAATACACAACAGAAAACACAAAGATCAATAAGAATATGTCAAATAAATCTTCATCATTGCAAAGAGGCGATGCACGACCTTTGCAAAACCATCATCGAGAAGAATATTGACATAGCACTCCTACAAGAACCATACACGTACAACAACCCGGTAATAGGAGTCGGTTCTCTGGGGGGTGAAATCATCTACCACACGGAAGGTGAGCTCCCTCCCAGAGCATGTATATACATTGGTAAGAACATAAAGAACGTAGGCTATACGGCCATTATGTGTTACAGAGATCTAGTGGCTGTAGAAGTCCCTACGAAAACTGAGGAAGGCAGAGGCATGAGCATCTGTGTGGCCTCAAGTTACACTCCTAGTGAAAGAGACTTCGACCCACCTGCGGCGAAGGTACAAGAACTGATCAACAGATGCAAAGGTAAGAATGTTCCTATTCTGGTAGGGTGCGATGCTAATGCTCATAACACTGTTTGGGGTAGCACGGACACAAACTGGAAAGGCGAAAGATATTTAGAATTTATTTTAGTTAATGAATTAAACGTCCTAAACATTGGCAACGAACCTACATTCGTTACCAAAAATAGGAAGGAAGTACTAAATATCACCTATAGCTCGAAACAGATTAGTTCACTTGTGAAGGGATGGAAAGTGGATACTAACTATGCCTTCTCCGACCACAGAAGGACCTTTTTTGGGTTAGATAGTAAAGTAGAAATAAAGAAAATAAGAATCCCCAAAAAAACGGACTGGGATAAATTTGATTCAATCATTAACTATTGGATACCCAGGACTGCAGAATTCGGGAATTCTCAGGACCTTGAAAAAGGAGCTGAGGAACTTAAAGAATTATTAAAGCAAGCATATCACGAATCATGTCCACTACGAGAAATTAAAGTAGGGAAAGTACAACCATGGTGGACAAAAGAACTCGGCAAGCTAAGGAAGAAAACGCGAAAAGCCCTGAGGATAGCCCTTCATAAGGGTGATGAAGATAGCTGGAGCGTATACAGAAATGAAAGAAATAGCTTTAAAAAGAAATGCTCAGAAGAAAGCAGGAAAGGTTGGAGAACATACTGCGAGAGCATCTCCACGCACTCTGAAGCCTCTAGAATAATGAAAATACTAGCGGGCAACACAGCCTGCGCACTGAGCAGCATTAAGGATGGTGACCGTCTTATCACGGAACCAAAAGAAGTTTTAAAGAAAATGATTGAAACACATTTCCCAGACAGTACAGAATACACTGCCGAAGGAACCATGTGTGAACAAAACAAAGAACCAGCATGGGCAGTAGCAAAGGAGATGATTACAGAACAACGGATAGAATGGGCAGTAATGTCGTTCATGCCATTCAAAGCGGCGGGACCAGACGAAATTTTCCCCAAAATTCTACAAAGAAGCTTGAGGAAAATTATGCCCACACTAAAGAACCTATACACACGAAGTATAGCACTGAGATACGTTCCAACCACATGGAGACAAGTGAGAGTTATCTTTATTCCGAAACCTGGAAAAAAGACATACCAAGAAGCGAAAGCATACAGATGTATCAGTTTATCTTCTTTTGTGTTAAAAACACTAGAGAAAATAATAGACAATCACATTAGAACACTACTTGAAGCAAGCAAATTCCCATTCCATAAGCATCAACACGCTTACATGACAGGGAAATCAACAGAAACAGCACTGCATAGTCTAATTGTAAAGATAGACAGAGCAATAAGTAACGACAAAGAATATGCAGTAGCATGCTTCTTCGATATTGAGGGAGCCTTTGATAGAGCAACCTTTGAATCGATTGGAAGGTCGATGAACAGGAAAGGCATACCGAACTGCTTAGCAGAATGGACAATAAAAATGATTAAAAATAGAACAGTTACCGCACAATTAGGAAACACGACATCCACTGCGGAGGCGAGGAGAGGTTTCCCGCAGGGAGGATGTCTGTCTCCAATATTATGGTGCCTACTACTAGACTCACTGATGAAAAAGATCAGCGAAATGCACATATATATGCAAGCATACTCGGATGATGGAGTAATACTAGTGACGGGAAAATCTCTGAACGGTATTAAAGAAGTAATAATGAAAGGAATAAGAACAGTTCTAGAATGGTGCCTGGACAGGGGTCTGGGGATACACCCGGACAAAACCAAACTGGTAGTATTCACCAAGAAAAGGAAAATAATGGTAATGCCAGACATAGTGCTATCAGGCAAGAAACTAGAGATAGTCAAAGAAATTAAATACTTAGGTATTATCTAGATGACAAGCTAAGATTCTGTAGTCATATTAAAGAAGTAAGTATTAGAGCTAAAACAGCCCTAATACAATATCAAAGAGCGGTGGGGAAAACCTGGGGTATGAACCCTCACATGACACACTGGATATACAGAACCATAATACTACCAAGAGTAAGCTATGGCGCGGTGGTATGGTGGCACAAAGCACAAATCAAGAGCAATCAAAAGGAATTGGATAGAATACAGAAATGGCCTGCCTGATGATGACAGGAGCGCTAAGGTCGACACCAACGGCAGCCCTGGAAATTATCTTAGGCATGAATCCACTCAAAATAGAAATTAAAAAGAAAGCAACAGAACAATGGTACGCCATGAAAATACACAAAGAATGGAAAGCAAACCATTTAGACAAGGGACATGCAGAAATAGATACCATATGTGCGGGGAAACTGTCAATGGTATTACAAAACAATGACCTAATAAAGAAACTAAGAACTTTTGACAAGAAGTATAGAATACACATCGGCGAAAGAGACGATTGGGAGACAAGAGAAAATACACAGACACTAATAGGATATACAGATGGGTCCCGCAGAGAGAGCACAAAACTCTCGGGAGCGGGCTTCTATATACCCAAGTTAGAACAAAAGGAAATGAGCATATCGCTAGGCCTATACACCAGCGTGTTCCAAGCAGAGGTATACGCAGTACTGACATGTGCTCAAAAGATACTAGAAGAAGATAATAGTGTGTACACAGATGTGGTAATCTACACTGATAGTCAAGCCACACTAAAGGCGCTGGATAGATCTAGCACCAAATCAGCTTTGGTACTAGAATGCAAAAGAATGTTAAATCGGCTAGCATCCTCAATGGAAGTAACCATTGCCTGGATCCCGGGACACCAAGGGAATGAGGGCAATGAAAAGGCAGACGAACTAGCAAGGGTGGGAGCGGAAAGGAGATTCATCGGACCTGAATCCGTTCTCCCAATATCAGAAAGAATAACAAAAGGAATCATTAAAACCATAGCTAGGAAAGAAACATCCAAAGCATGGAAAAATAAAGTAGGCTTTTTTTTTTTTTTTTTTTCTGCTTCCCCTAACATATAATTTGGTCAGGGACCTTGTTTCTCTTTTTACAATCTTATCTATTACATTCTCTTATCCAACCTAATTCATACATGTTCTTATACCTATTCCCTCCTCCCATTTCATCTGAGGGGGTGAGTCCTATTGCTATTACACATAATCTTTCTTTTTTTTTTTTCTTAATATCTACTATATACTATTATAATTTTTATTTATTTGAACCAGTTTGTATTTATATATTTATTCTTATCTTAATTTAGGGATACTTAACTATATGCTTATCATATATTTGTATTCCCTTTGCCATCCTTAATAATTAGTTACAGTTTTTTATTTCTTAATACCTATCTTATTACTATATACATATCTTAATCTTATATTACTATACATATATAGTTTATCTCTATCTTTTAGATACTTCATTCCTCTTATTTACTCTTTTAACTATTTTAATACAATATTTTATAAACGGGTCCCTCTTTTGTGTATTTTCAATTATCTCGTTTAGGTTTTTCTTGCTAATTTCTATGTCTATTTCTTTTTCTAATTCATATCTTTCAACAGCAAAAACCGGACAGTCTGTTATTATATGGATCACCCCCTCCTCCACTTCATCATCACAGATGCACGACGGGCTCTCCTTGCACCTAAATCGGTGTAGGTACTCTGAGAACCCGCCGTGCCCCGTCAGAACTTGAGTTAGGTAGTATTCTATTTTTATTTTTCTAATTAGTGGATAGGCTGCTACCGCACTGGGGAAAAACACTTTCGTTACACCCGCTACATCATCTTCCAAATATCTTACATTCCACCTTTCAATGCTGTCCTTTCGCAATACCTTTTTAACATACGATGCCGGACACCTTTCATAGTTCGGCTTAGTCTTCATCTTTTGCGCAGCTTCTTTCGCTAGTTCATCTGCTCGCTCATTTCCCCTCACCCCAACGTGAGCCTTGACCCAGAACAGTCTAATATCCCTGCCAGACTTGGATATCGCTGTTATGTTGTTCCGGGTCTTGACCGCCAAGGGGTGAAGGGAAATTCTTCCCGTAATCGCTTCCAAAGCCGAACGTGAGTCACTATATACGCAGCAGAGAGGCTCCTCGCTCTTCAATATTTTATCCGTCGCCTCGGTCAGCGCTAGAAGTTCCGCTTGGAAGACGGTGCAGCAGTCCGCCAGTTTGAGCTTTCGGGTTCCGGTTTCGACCTCTCCTCTCCATATGGAGAGTGCCGCCCCTACCTTCCCCTCGATCCGGCTGCCATCCGTATAGATGGCTAGACCTTGCTCTCCCTGGCTTCCTGCTCCACCCTCCCCCAGGCACTCGAATTCTAACGCCTTCCTCAGCGCGGGGTGCGGTAAATCTTGCACATCGAACTGCCTCTCCATCTCCCGGTCCCCTAATACCGCCCGAGAATACCCCTTCCTGGCCTCATAAAACAGGGCTGCTTCTCGCACCCTGAGGTCAAGTGGGAGAATTCCGGACAGCAGCAGGGCCGAGTTCAGAGAGACAGTTCTGTAAGCTTTAATAATCTTTAGAAGAAATCCCCTCTGCACCGCACACAACCGTTTCCTTACATACTGTTTTTCCACTGCATCCCCCCATACACTCGCCGCATACATGATGGTCGGTTCAACCACCGCCACGTATATGGTTCTCACCACCTCCGGCCCCAACCCCCACTGGGCTTTTGCGGCTCTCGACAGTTGTTTATGTATATTTGTGGCCTTACGGCACACATTTACGACGTGGGTGTTGAATATTAATTTATCGTCGACTGTGAGGCCCAAAATTTTTATTTCCCGGGACAGAGCTATGCCCCTCCCCCCCATGCCTAGGACCGGGAAATCAAACTTCAGTTTGTTTGTCAACACCATCGCCTTTGTTTTTTGTGGCGCAAACCGAAGCTTATTACGGACTCCCCAGTCCCAAACATACTGGAGGGTTGCATTTGCCCGTCCCTGTACCTCAGCGGTGTTGTTTCCGGAGAAGATGAGGACCACATCGTCGGCAAAAGCCTGGCAGTGATCTCCCCTTCCCTCTAATCCTTTCAATAGGGGGTCCAACAACACATTCCATAACGTCGGACCCCCTATAGATCCTTGCACACATCCTTTATCAGTCACTCTCTTATATTCCATTCCGGCATACCTCACTCTTACAGACCTTTCAGAGAGATAGCTGTCCAGCATTTTTCTCAAATTTAACGGGCACCCCAGATCGGCTAACCCACACCTGGTTGCAGGCCACCACGCACTGTCGAAAGCTCCCTCTATGTCAAGTGAGACCAAGATGTTAATTTTCTTGTTTCGTATTTGATCTTTAAGATATTTGATCATGACATAGAGGGAGTCCTCCGTACCGCGCTGCGGCATAAAGCCATACTGGGCCTTACTGAGCTTTGGCTGGACATGCCATCTCACCCTTCCTATCAGCATTTTCTCCAGTACCTTCCCCAGTATAGGTAGCAGACCTATCGGCCTGTAAGATTTTGGGTCCCTGTAGTTTTCCTTTGATGGCTTCCGTAGCACCACCACAACCGCTTCCTTCCATACCACCGGGAAATTAGCCAGCTGCAGGCATCTGTTGAACAGGTCTAAGAACATGCGAGGACGGCAGGATATGGCCGCTCCACAGATGTCGAGGGTAAACCCATCCCCCCCTGGCGCCTTCTTAGGATTAAAGCTCTTGAGGGAGCTGTTCAACTCTTCCATTGTAAATAGGGGGTCCAAGTGTTCATCTTGCACCCCCCCATTTATATTTGACGCTATCTGTCTCGTCTTCTTCTGATCTGAGTTTTCCAGCTCCCTCAAGTCACTCGGGTAAAAGGTCTCCGCCAGTAATTTGACGGAGCCCCCCGCATCTAACTCCTTGCCATTTTGGGTAAGCAGGAGGTCCTCCTCTCTCTCCGTGGTGCGTCCAATCACCCTATAAATGCCCCCCCACATGCTCTCCCTGTCCTGCTTTCCGCAGAAGTCCTTCCAGCTCTCAATCTTCGCCTTTCTTACTTTACTCAAATATTCATCTCTTGCCAACAAAAACTGATCCGCCACCCATGCTCTGCGAATCGGTGCCGCATTTTTTATTCTCCTTTTTTTCCTTATCATTTCTTTCTTTAATTCCGCCAACCTGTCACTCCACCAGGGCGACACTGTTTTTTTGCTACTGCTCTTTTTCCTCAAGTTTTCCTCGCAGTTTTTTGCCATTCCATTTACGATTTTGTTTACCACGCTTTCCAAATCCTTAACATTTACTATTTCCTTAATTTTGTCTACCTCAATTCCCTCGTTATCCCATACCTTTTCCAATTCTACTTTAAATTTTTTCCAGTCTACTTCATTTGTATTATATTTCCTCGTCGTTCTTTGAATATTTATTCCTTTGCTTGGCTTTAATTTAACTTCAAACAGTATCGCCCTGTGGTCCGAACAGGTGACAGATCCATCCACTCTCCATCCGACAACTCGACAGAGCATGTCCGCGGTGCAGGTCGTCACATCCACACAGCTGGAAAAACTCCTGCCCCCCCTCACTACGTCAAACGTCGGCTCATCTCCCCGGTTTATCACCTCCATTCCTATCTCCACCAGTGCTCCTTCCAATATTCTTCCTCTACGATTCGTCCTCTTACTCCCCCACCATATACTCCAAGCATTCATATCACCTCCCATAATAATTCCTTTCATTCCTAATCTTCTTACGATTTTCTCCATGCATTCAACTTGCAACTCAATGGGCCCATTCCCTTCCAGATATACGGATACCACCCCGATCTCCCACGCCTCAGTCCTCAACTTTGCCACGGCAAAGTTGGGAGCGCACAGAGTGGGAGCCAGGACGATATCCAACCTCTCATCAAATATCATTATTGCGGCCTTGATGACCGCATCACTATCTTCCATCCCTTGCACTATTCTAACACCCGGATAGGCCCTCACTCTTCCTTTCTTCCCAACATAGGGTTCCTGAACCAATGCATAGGATATCTTCCTCTTTTTTGCCTCCATTATGAGTTCAGATGTCGCCACCTCGCTTCTTTGTAAGTTCGCCTGAATCACCCTGTATCCTACATCCCTCATTCTTTCATTCTTCCCATTTTTATCCATCCCTCTCGCGCCCTTAGCAATAAGCCACTGTGGTTCTTGCTAACGCGTCCCATTTCTTACGGACCGGACAATCAGGGCTAAATGCATTGTGGTCCACCTTGTCCAGCTTCGCTTTTTTGCAATTTACGCAGCTGGAACTTTCCCCGGCCATCCACTCTGTACACTCAGCCCTGACGTGCGGTCCACCACAGTGGCTACACACATTTTCCGTTACCGTACAAAATCTCCTTCCATGCCCGTACCCGAGGCAGCAGGAGCACTGCACTAACGGAGACTGGTCAGCCACTCTCACCCTTTGGATGTCTATGTGCACCGACCCAGCCTCCGTCAATCGACCCCATATGGCGGGAGACACTTTTAGAACCACGTGTGCCGTCAACGGATTTCTAGCTTTTCGTCGGTACTTCACTTCCATTCTATCTTCATCACCCTCTATTCCGGACAGCACATGTCTATTTTGTGTTCTTATTGCCTTCACTATTTCCTCGTCCTTATTTGTTTGTAGCACTCCAAAGAGCACTATCATGGGGTCTTTATTTTTAATATCTTCAGCTCTCAGTGCCCCTCCTGTCCCGTTTATTCTTTCTTTCACTTTCCTTAAATCCTCTTCCACACTACATCCAATGATAACCTTCCTATCCCTCGCCTTCCTTATTCTATCAATCCTCACTCCTTCATCCCTTGCATTAACCACCTTTCTTAACTCCTCAAATATTCTCTCTCCTGTATCTCTTTCATTCCTTGAAGAGACCATGACCAAGTGCATTGCCCGTCCCTCGGGTTGTTGCCTTTTCGGCACACCCGCTACCACACTGGCATATGACTCCCTCAGGGTCTCCTTCAATTTCATCATCTCTTCTTTATTGTCTTGTAGCATTTTCGCATGTTCCTCTAGCTTTTTCACTATGTCACTTTCTATCTCCTTTCGTTCATCATTCACCTTTCCTCCTTCTTCCTCATTTTCACCTCTTTCATTCTTCTTATCATTCCCATTCTCTTTTTTCCTCTCTTCCTCAGACTCTCTTACCAGAGCATAAAGACGGTCCACTGCAGCCAGAACATCAGCTTTAATATCGCTTTTGAGGTTCCGGCTGTTGTTCAGTTGGATCTTAGCTCTGGTTAAGCATGCTTTTGCCTCACCTAGTCGGCTTTTATAAGCCGTTCTTACTTTTGGCGAGCTTTCGTTTTTCATATCTTCATCCATGCCATGCTTTCTTTCCACTTCTACCTCTGTTGCACTCATACTTTCACTCTTTCCTTTCGCTACTACCAATTTCGATTCACAGGGGAATTTCATTTTTGACTTAACCCTTTCCACATTTTTATCTACCACCGGGTTTCTTTTTATAGCTGGTGGCGATCTTATTTTCGCCTCAATATCCCCTATGCTTTTTCTCACTGTTATCGTTTTATTCATCTCATTTCCTCTCCCTTCCTCATTCCTCTCACATTCAACTCTACTTGTTCGTTCCATTCTTGGTGGAGATGTTTCACTCACTCTTGTCCCTTTGGCTGGTGTACGAAAGCCAAACATTGTTGGGGAATGCGTCCTATATATACGATTAAAATCTATGTTTACTAGTCAATAGACCAGTAAACGTCAAGGTCAATTTATATAATTGTCAGTTGAATCGTTTGAGAGGTGTAAAAGGCCTCTCAACAATGTATATAAAACTACACAATACTAAATGGTATAAAAAATTTTTTGGGAGTAAATATACTTCCCATGAAACCTTGGGTCGAGGGTTGGGGGGGAGGGCGTCACAGCCTCGGAAGAAAGGGCAGACCACAGCTTTGCCCCTGAAAATTCCGTCCAGCCCCACCACTGCGCAAAATCGCCTTCCTTTCTTTCAAATATACAAAAATGTGGGGGGGGAAGCGGTCCAGAGTACCCGGGCAACTCTCCCCCACACAATCTATTTTGGGGGGGGGAGGGGGCGTTCGGGGGGGAAGAAGGCTACGGCTTATCGGAAGGGCGCAGACCACTGTTCCACCGTCAAAATTTCCGTTCGGCCCCTCCAAGGGCCAGAATCGCCGGCTTTGGTCCCAATTTATAGGTTTGAAGGGGGGGGGAAGGGGTCCACAGCACTCGGCTTGTCCCTCTTCACCAATTCCCAACAAAAAGCAAAAAGGGGGCGTTAAGGGGTAAAAGAGGGCGTTTGGGTAAAACGTGGCGTTGGGGAGGGTAAACGGGGGCGTTGGGGTAAAAAGGGGAGTTGAGGAGGGTAATAGGGGGCGTTGGGGCCTAAGGGGGCGTTGGGGGCCCACGGGGGCGTTGGAGACCTAAGGGGGCGTTGGGTCAGGGAGAGGGGGCACACCGTCCGGCAAAGCCAGAAGCACCAGGGGACCCAACAATCCCCACTACACCCCAGGGAACCCACAGATCCAAGCAACCCGATCAATTGTCCAAGGGGGCAAGTCTACCAAACAAGGGGGCGTTAGAAAGGTTACTGTGGGGCTACTTTCCATCGTCACCCTTTCGTTCTAATATAATTTAGGGTCTGTGGGGCCTATATTTTCGGGTGCTGATCCTATTTTACAAGGCACCGGGGGTGACCCACTACACCCTTCCAACCCACAATACACAACACAACACAATTCCAAGAAATCCAAAATAAAAATAAAAAGTCAACCCCCGAGATAAAAGAAATTTCTTCCAACCAACAAAGACCCCGGTCTCCCTCAATTCCGTATCGGTCGAGAGGTCACAATAATTTGGTCGGTTTATATTAACTCAGTCCAGGGGGTGTTTCCGATTTTTAAAATTTTTATCGTATCAATTCAGGGGGTGTTTCTTAAAATCACCTCCTCAAACAGTTCCCGATTAACTTATGTTCAGGGGGAAGTCTGATTAGTATGATTATATTTACGTAACATACACACCCCGGATCTAAATCAATACCTCCTCCAATTTTAAAGTAAATCTTAAAATATTCTCAAAATAATTCTTAAAGTAATCAAACTTAAATACCCAATATTACTTTAAAATATTCAGGTCGCTTTCATATAATGCCTTCTTTCTTTTACAAAACTAGTCTTTCATAAGTTTGCACTTTAACTTTTATTATTAGTTCTCCTTTGCTTTTTTACCTCAACAAAATTTTTGCAAACCCGTTTTTTGTGTTTCAACTGCTCATATCTCGGAATCTAATTGATGTTTCTTAAAAATTTTTTCAGATCTTAGTGCATATATATTTACCCTACAATATCCTAGCTGTATTTTTTCAAAATTTTTTATTTCCAAAAAGTTATTAACAATAAAAACAAAGGGTGTGGTCGATACAAACTATTTCTCTTGACAAACTTATACTAACTTTGCAATATATTTATGATGTCAATAACTATTATATTTCTTAAGATTTCTTGTTTTTTCTTTTTCTAATATTTTCTTCTATTTATTTTCCATCCACTCGATGTTTTAGATTTCTTGAAAATGACCCAATTTCTAGTCTTATATCCTATCTTCTAATTTCACAACCGCAAATACAAAAAGATCGCGATTTGGATTTGATCTTTTTTCCCGTTTTCTTTCTTTAACTTTCTTTCACAGAATATTGTTTATTAGTCTTAGAACAGGTTTTTCTTGCTTTTTCCCGACACGACACTTTTCCCAATTTCCCGGAATTCCCAAAACCACGTTATCAGTTTGTCACGTTTTCCTATGCTTCTCCTAATTTGTCTATATCTTCCTAACTACTAATCCGAAAATTCTAAAACTTACAGGTGTTGTTGTTCTTGATCTTCTCCATCTCCAGGTATAAAATCCTGGTAGGTTACAGATCTCCTGGATGAGCTGGACTCGCCTCAAAATAAGCGAGTTTTCGGCCAACCTCAAAACGCGTTTTGCGGCTGAATCCTTTAAGTTTTTTAAATTTTTCTTTTTCACTATTTATCGTAGTCACTTCCTTCACTTATTTCCACTTTCACTTTCACTCTATCTTTCTCACTTCCAGAGTTGGCAAACACGTGGTTTTGTTTATTTAGCTTATAACTTTTTATTTTAGTCCGAAAATTTTGAATTTTTGTAGAGTTATAAAGCACTTTAACTCCAAGTTAAATCACCCAAAAATTTTGGGGATCGCTGCTCAAAATCTCTCGCCACTCTCACTTTTCGAAAATTTTTTCGGTTTTTTGTCTATAACTTCGTCAGTTTTGGTCCGATTTTAAAAATTTTTTGTGCGTTATGTCGTCTACAACTATACGCGTCTTTTGACACCACTTTTTTCGTTTTTCACACTTTATTACTATTTTTCCGCAATTTAAAGGTGCGAGCGAAATAAAATGGGTGCGCTGTGCTGCAGTTCCAACAATTAAATAAAGTAGGCTGCAGGCAGTCAAAGATGTTCCTTAAGGAAATAGATAAAAAGAAGGTACAGAAGATCCTAAGTATGAACAAAACAAACATTAGGACGATCATAGGAATGATAACTGGACACAACTCACTAAATAGGCACAAGGCTTTAATTAGTAGGGGAAGTGAAAGTGCACAGTGCCCGCACTGTGACAAAGAAGAAACTAGCAAGCACTTCATAGCGGAATGTGTAATGTACTCAAGAACAAGATGGGAGATTTTCGGAAAGGACTTACTTGGGGAGGAAGAACTGAAATCTCTCAGCTACGAGGATATAATAGATTTTGTAGGCGTACAAGAAGGTTTGATGGGGAGCGTTTTCTAGGCCTTCGGTAGACCGTACTCCACGTAGGAAATTGGGTGAAATGGACCAAAAAAAGGACTGATCACCCGTCTGGGCCTGGCAGACGTCCCTCATTAACAATAATAATAATAAGTGAAATGAGTGGAGGGATCTAAATTAACATGTGTAGCTGAAGTTTTCGCGCTCTTCCAAGAAGTCCATTTAAATTTCAATGAAGTCTACTATCACTTTACTGAGGAGCGTTAGGGAGCAGTGTTTCTGCATATGTCTTTAAGCTGATGGTCGTGTTACCAATGCCTTAAGAATTATAAATTAATATAAAATAAATCACTACATTTTTGTCAATCACATTTTGTCAATTGTTGATATAAATACTCTTTGAATACGTACGCTTGACATATGCGTACATAATGTTTTACTGTTGTTTAATCGTTTTAGGTCCAAAGCTAAACTAATCACGAAAATGGATGAAGTTGCGAAATTAGAACATCTTTCATTAGTATCTAAAATTTGTACTGAATTGGACAATCATTTAGGACTGAATGACAAAGACTTGGGTAAGTTTCTCAACTATGAGCATTGATTTTACGTGACATAAGTATATATGATTATTTTTTAAATTAATTACTTTTATTTACACTGCTTATTGTTTTTCAGCTGAGTTCATAATTGACTTGGCTGATAAGAATCCTACATTTGACTCTTTCAAAAAAAAACTAATTGAAAATGGAGCAGAATTTTCAGACTCTTTTATGACTAATTTACTGCGTATCATTCAGCATATGAAACCTGCTATATCCACTGACGCAAAAATTGAACAAAATGGCAAATCCTCAAATCCATTAGCCAGCAAATTCCCTGGTCTCACTATACCAAATGAAAAGCCACGTTTTCTTTCCTCTGATGAAGAAAGTAGTGAGGAAGACAAAAAAGATATTAAAAATACAAAAAGAATAACGACAAAAGATATATTTAAAGAGGAATCAAATAAAAAGCAGTCAAGCGAAGATGTTATTGATCAGGCAATGGCTGAATTAGAAGCACTAGCACCTTCAAATGCTACTAAGAAGGAAGAATCAAATAAAGAAGACAAGAAAAGAGGTAGGAGTTTCAGTAGGGATAGAAAAGATAATAGAATTAGAAAGAGAGATAGTTCCAGAGATAGAAAAAATAGGCGAAGTAAGAGTAGAGACAGAAGAAGAAGTCATAGCAGAGGCCGGAGGAGTAGAGATAGAGACAGAGATTGTAAAAGGCGATCAAGGAGTCGTCATCGTCACAGATCTAGGTCAAGAGATAGACACCGAAGGTCCAGGTCTCGAGGAAGACGGTCGCAGTCTAGAGGGCGAAGATCTAATTCACACAACAGAGACGAGAAAGATAAATACGATTATGGTAAGAAACCTAGGAAGAGGAGTCCGGAGGTTGTAGTGAGTGATGATCCTGAGCCTGGCAAGGTGAGTCAAGTGGTTTTCAATTTATGATTAATTCGATAGGATTGAAGATTTAAGTTACCAAAACTACCAAATTCTTTTTGGGGCTATAATCAGGCATAGACATACACATCAATTATCATGGACTATTAAGCCTCTGACTTTATTATAACTTGGATGATATTATAATGCTCAGAGTACTTCTCCCAGTTCCCGCAGTTGATCCCTTTTACCAGTGATATCATAGACGTTTTCAACAGTGTAGACAAAAACAATTTTTGCCTAAATCACCACATAAAATAGTTAGATATTCACAAATTTTAAACACTTGACACTTGAAAATGTTGCGAGATTGATTAGTTAGTGTGTCATCAATTATCTTTTTTTATCTGAGATTTTAAGTTCTAAAGATTTTTGCCAAAATTATATATAAGTGAAGCTTCTAAGTATTTTTAGGATTCGTTGTGTCTTTTTGATATCTTTCCAGACATTCTTACTATTTCAAAATACTAAACAAACAAAACAAAAAACTATTACTTTACGTTAGTAACTAATTAATCTGTGCTATTACTATGCTTACAACTCACGAGCCAGTACGAAGAATCACATTGTTTTATTGAATTTTCTACTGACATGAATTACTAATTTCTTTTTGCCATATGAATGTTTAGAAAAAGTACTATTTTTTTATTGTTATAAATATGCACTTCTGCAACGCTCACAGGAGAAACTGCATCTTAAATTATTTCACAAAATAACTTTGAAAAACAATTAAATTCACTTGTTATTGCATGTTATGTTGCTGGGTACGTAGGTAGTAAGTACTCCAATGAAATGAAAAGCTTATATGGCTAAAATAATTGTACTTGTGTTATTAAGAAAATAATAAAAATGAATGCAATCATTATTACATCTGATTATAATCACTAATATATCAGCAAAAGGACAGCATTCAATTTAAACCAATAAGACTTCTAAGACTTCATCGAAATGAAGATCTATACAGTAATAACCAATAAAATTAAAACTATTAACCATTTTATTATTATTAATTTTTTTATAATAAGTGTTGTACATACATTTTTATAAGGTAATTTATCAATAACATTGATATAAATCATTATATAAATCAAAATAATCAGGATTTTCCTGTCAAATGTCACTAAATCAATAATAATAAGCAATCATCACACTAATTAATAATGTTAAAATAGAATAACAGTAGGAATGTCAACAGTATAAAATAATAATAATAACAAAACTACATATGTGTGAATGACAAGAAATCCACAGTACACTATGATTAATGATTTCCATGTGCATTCAGGACACTTCATGTTTTTCTTTTTCGGTGATGGCTTTTTCGGGACTTGGCATAAATAAACATTCAATACTACTACAGATGCATGCATAATTATGCGAAACACAATATTAAAAAATCTTTGAATGTGTAAATTTAGCCTTCTTTCAAATATGTGTCTCGGCCGAACGATAAAATAAGGCGGGGCGGGCGTGGGAGTTTGGAAAATGTTTTCAGTTTCGATATATTTGTTTTTTACACTATTTAATTAGGAAATTGCTAGGTAGACAGTGTCTATTTGTCTCTATGGAATGCTCGCCACTGTCCTTTGCGTGTGTATATATGTGTAGTAGGCCCATATCTATTTAAATATCTAAATAAACTTGACAGCATTCAGAGCCAAGACAAAACCCTCAGTTTTGAATTATCAATCCACTAATGTTCTAACAAGTAAATCATTTAAAATTCATACTTTGTATATTTGTATATTGAAATTGGAATAACCAAGAATGGATTATACCTATGGCAATTACTTCATGATATTTCATGTTTGGGTCTGTTATATTTGCAGATATACAATGGCAGAGTGGCGAACATTGTACCATTCGGTTGTTTCGTCCAAATAGAAGGTGTGAAGAAGAGATGGGAGGGCTTAGTACACATTTCGCAGTTGAGAGCGGAGGGCCGCGTCACCAACGTGTCAGACGTCGTCAATAGGGGTGACAAAGTTAAGGTTAGAAGTTAAAAAAATATTATTTCAATTCAATTGAATTTATTCATCTATATTCTATATTAATTATATATTATGCGGTGCTATGATCCCCACACCAGACAAAGCCTGTTCTACGAGGTCCAAACATATGTTTATCATTCACTATGCAGAATATATAATATGTAAGTACATATACTATACATTAGTCAAGGTTTTTAAATAGAGGACTCGATTGGGTACAAACTTGATTTGACTATTCCCTTCCGCCTATTTCAGAAACCACTGGATCTACAGTTTGCAAAATTCCAGAAAATACAAAGTCTTACGTAACAGGACAAATACTAGACTAGACTAAAAGTCCTAGGTCTTATAGATATCAAGAAATGAAGTTAGAAATTTTTAATTTTTAATAATACTTAGCCACTTTTTATTTTTGTAATTGATTATTTATCTATTACTTTCTTCGATCACAAATAAAAAACTAGATTCACAATCTTCTGTAAAATTTGAGCAAAATATTGTCGGAATTGACATAATATACATTAAAAAAAAATAAAAAATAAATAAAAAAGTACAGTATAGACCGGCAGCTAGATGCAGATTTTTTCGATCAATCGAATCACGTATGCCCTTCAGGATTTTCGTCATTTAGTAGGTGTAGATTAACGACGCGGGTGTGCGAGATCGTGATCGCGGGACATGCCTCGTACAATTGAGTTTCAAATTGATAAAAAAAAATCAATTTTTAATCAATTGAATCACGTATGCCATGCACGTTTAATGATGATTTCTAAAAAAAAATCCAGCGAAAAACCATCGGCATACGTGTAGGGCGGGTCTTTTGGGCTAAGATCGTCGCTTACATTTGAAAAAAAAAAAATGCTTTTTATTAATCGAATCACGTATGCCGTGTGTACCAAATAATCATTTTGATGACAAAATTCAGCAGAAAACCCTCGGCATACGTGTAGCGCGGGTCTCGAGGATTAGTGCCTACTACTAATTTGTAAAATTTTTTTTCTTTTTTAATTAATCGAATCATTCACGAAACCTATTGCAAAATTCAGTTGATACCTTTAAATAAAGGTATACAAAATGGCATACAATTACCATGGGTCAAAACTGCAAAAAAAATTCAGAAAATTTGCAAAATTTTGAATTTTTTTTTACCCATCGAATCACGTATGCCCTTCGAGATTTCACCTTATAATCATGCAATTGTTCCAAGATTCAAGGGGCATACAAATCGTGCTGGGCAATCATCGTATAAAATTCGAATAAATGCTTACGACTAAATACGATATATTTAAAAATTCGATATTATTCTTTATCAATTTAATCACGTATGCCCTTTGAAATTTAAACGTATAATCATACAATTATTTTAAAATTCAAGAGGCATACGAATCATGCTGGGCAATCATAGTATAAAAATGTAATTAACACGTGCAAATAAAAGAGATATATTATAAAATTCGATATTATTTTACATCAATCTAATTACGTATCTCTTAGAATTTTTAACGTGTAATCATACAATTATTTTAAATTTCAAAGGACTACGAATGATGCTAGGCAATCATTGTACTTATATAGTGCATATAAAAGTTAGTGACGAAATTCTTAGTTTTTAAATTTGATGTTTTTATTGATATACTAATATATAAATGTTTACGAAATTGAGAATTTAATAAAAGTGTACTCAAATATTTATTCATATTGAACATTTTCATCCCGATCATATAAGGAAGTATCAGAATCACTCGTATCGTCCGTTATTTGTCTTATTTCATCATCTTCTTCATCACTTTCTTCTTACATTTAATTATAATATTTTAACAATATAAATCAAATGGGTGTAATTAAATTCGTTCAATCAGTTTACATTTGTTTATTTTCCTGAATTCAACTTACATCTACAGATAAAACAGTATATATACTAAAATTGTGATTGTTATATTAACTTAAACTACAAATTATTACTAAAGTAGCGCAAAACTTAACTAAACGCTTAAACTAAATCAAAACGGGTTGCTCATGTTTATTACCTTGAGCTTATAATATATATAATATATACTTATATATCTAATTTTATGATATACGAAGTACTTCATCGCTTTTCTCCTGCAAATAACATGCTAATAGTTTGTATTTTCTACAACAGATGTCATTATAAAAAAAACATATTAACCATTTAAAACAAAAATCTTGTTAAGTTTACAAAAATTCATATGATAAGTTTTGAACAGCGTAGGAAGGTAGGAGGTGGAAACTTGTCGTAATACAAAGTTTCTCTTTGGAGCCCTACCCCCCGCCGCGCCCGGCCATAAAACAAAAAAAGAACCTTTGCAATGTAGATATGTAGAATAGGTCTTAGGTCAATAAACCATGACGCTAGTTCGCCCAGTGGCGTGTTTATTTCGAATCTTCCAAAATTTAAATAAACTACAAAATTTTCATTTTCTGTAAATCACATGTCAGTACTTTTTTTTATACAATTGTTCCTCTAAATTCGTATGCCTCTTGAATTTTAAAATAATTGTATGATTATACGTTTAAATTTCAAAGGGCATACGTGATTACATTGATAAAAAATAATATCGAATTTTTTAATACATCGTATTTAGTCGTAAGCATTTATTCGAATTTTATACGATGATTGCTCAGCACGATTTGTATGCTCCTTGAAACTTGGAACATTTGCATGATTATAAGGTGAAATGTCGAAGGGCATACATGATTCGATGGGTAAGACATGACCCCTATTTTTGACGTGTTTTTTAACTTATGCCGCCACTTTAGACCTCGTTAATAAGTATGCCGTTGAAATATATAAATCATTTTACAAAGAATAACTGAGTGTTTCCAAGGCATACATGATTCGATTGATTAAAAAAGAAAAAAAAATTACAAATGTAGTAGTAGGCACTAATCCTCGAGACCCGCGCTACACGTATGCCGAGGGTTTTCCGCTGAATTTTGTCATCAAAATGATTATTTGGTACACATGGCATACGTGATTCGATTAATAAAAAGCATTTTTTTTTTCAAATGTAAGCGACGATCTTAGCCCAAAAGACCCGCCCTACACGTATGCCGATGGTTTTCCGCTGGATTTTTTTTTAGAAATCATCATTAAACGTGCATGGCATACGTGATTCAATTGATTAAAAATTGATTTTTTTTTTATCAATTTGAAACTCAATTGTACGAGGCATGTCCCGCGATCACGATCTCGCACACCCGCGTCGTTAATCTACACCTACTAAATGACGAAAATCCTGAAGGGCATACGTGATTTGATTGATCGAAAAAATCTGCACCTAGTTGCCGGTCTAATATGGCCCATATTGTACTTTTTTAAAGGTTGGTATTATATTATAATTTTGTTGTGCATAAGCAGTTCTTGTTTTTTTTACCTAATATCTTATTTGAATTCACACTACACATCCACTTTTTATTTAAAAATTTTCATTCCAGAGAGTTGGCAATATTGTGTAAATTTTCGAGTGTTTAGAATGGCGACATAGTTCCTTCTTGGCTTTGGTCGGAGGTGTTCGTGATACTTTTTGTATTTTCTATTGTTTATTTTATATGTTGCAATTTTGTGTTTCTGTGTTGCTCTGCTAAAGACAAGGTCTGTCTCACCTTGTCAAACATTTTCAGTGAGTGCTAATCTCTCTGTATAACAATAATTTTTAAATAACTTGCAACTTTTAAATAATTACTTACTCATCACATCTTCCATAGTTAAATTACACAATGTTATGAAATTGGAAATTTCATATAATTATGAAATATTATTTTTTATTTAAACATTATGTTACTACTTACTACAACGACATAAAAAAAAAAAAAAATTGTCTTCGTCGAAAGGGGCATGTTTATGCTCTGTGTTAGAATTGTCTGTACTCATATCTGTGCTGTACTCTATGAATATTTAAAAATTCGTGTCTTGCGATTGTAACTGAATTAATTCATTAAAATTAAGAAGTAAACGCCCTGTCTTTCGATTATCAAATATAAAATTGCGCTTCAATCTACTTTATGCTTGGCCACATCAAAAACAAATTGGACCATCGAGCGGGATCTTCAGCTTCGCGAAATCAGCAAAATCAGGCCAACCTAATCGTTCCTATTTTAGTTACATTCCATAAATTATTCTATTTGTTCTGATACCGTGTTTTAATTCTAGCTTCGAGTTTTGTGCGCATTATTCACACGTTGTTGCTGGATTAAACTGTGAGTACCCCCTATTTATCATAATCAGCCGAAATGAGTAAGGAAAGTAGTACATCAAATTCCAACGATTCTATACGGGATTTAGTTAAAAAACGAGGTACAGTCAAGGGTAGATTAACTATTTTTAGTAAATTTGTAGTCACTAGAAAATGTAAAATTATCAAAAATCCAAAAAATAGATCTCAATTTTCGCCAACAGGTAGCCCCAGAAATTCTACGTGATTTCAATGCAATTCAAAACGCTATAGACGAGTTAGTATCGGAAACGGAATTTAGTCAACAATTAGAATTTCGAGAATATTTTGAAAATAAGTATTACTCAGTTATGGCTACCGTGTATTCTCTTTTAAATGATGATACAGTCGATAACAAGTTTGAAAATAGTGCTAATGGCTCTTTGTGTAACCTACCGAACTCAATCGTTAAACTACCCACTATCACTCTGCCGACATTTGATGGTGCTTATGATCATTGGCTCGAGTTTAGAGACACCTACGTGTCTATAATACATAATTCCAAAGAGCTTGATAATGTCCAGAAATTTCACTATTTGCGATCGGCTCTCACGGGTAATGCTTCGCAAGTGATTAAGTCCTTAGAGCTGTCTCGCGATAATTACACAATAGCTTGGGAGTTATTAGAGAATAGGTACAATAACGGCAAATTATTAGTTCATAACCATGTCAAATCATTATTTTCAATGCAATCGTTGACTAAAGAGTCTCCTATTCAGATACGCAAATTAGTAGATACAGTTTTAAGAAATTTAAGATCTTTGAAATCCTTAGGCGAACCTACAGAACACTGGGACACGCTCGTTATTTATTTGGTTGTTTCGAAATTAGATTCGACTGTCGAGAAAGAGTGGGAACAATATCATAATACTCTTAGCAGTACTAAAGGTTTAGATTCGAAAAGAAAATTAGATGATTTACTTAATTTTTTAAGAGACAAAGCTGACACGCTCGAGATGATTAAGGCTAATCACTCTAATAATAAATCTAACCACGAGGTTAAGAAATTTACTCAAAACGTGCATAGTTACGCATCTATTCAAAATAATAAATGCGTCAACTCTAGCGGTAACGTAAAGCGTATTCGTAATTGCGTATTATGTAATGGTAAACACTCACTCTATTCTTGTAATGAATTTCTTAATTTAACTATTAAAGACAGATTAAAATTGGTTGAAAATAAAAATCTTTGTAAAAACTGTTTACGCATGGGACATACAGTTATCGATTGTTATTTTGGTCCGTGTAAACATTGTCATAAAAAGCACAATAGTTTATTGCATAGCGAGGTTAATACGGATGGTGGTTCGACATCGACTGCAGTACAGGTGTCGCAGCCGGCGCCGGGAGCCGCTATATTACACACAGCTACGCATAGTACTACTACAAGTGCAAGTTATACGTACGCACAGTCATTAGAACCGGTTTTGTTGTCTACTGCACTTGTGGAGATCGTCGATGAAAATAATACATTTCACACTGCTCGCGCATTATTAGACAGTGGTAGTCAACATTGCTTTATTACAGATTCATTATGTCGAAAATTAAACGCATCATGTATACAGTCCACTTATCACATCTCAGGGGTAGGACATTCAGTTACAAAATCAACACGCTCCTGTGAAATAACACTCAAGTCATTGAATAGTGATTATAATATACACTTTAAATGTTTGATTTTACCTCGCATAACTACCGAGCTTCCTTCCATATATTTTTCTAATTTAAAACGATTGAATATACGCGAAGACATTGTTCTTGCAGATCCATTATTTTACAAGCCTTCCCAGATAGATATATTGATCGGTGCTGATATATTTTGGGACTTATTAATTGAAGGTAGATTTCGTTTATCTGAAGGACCTTATATACAAAATACAAAATTGGGGTGGATAGTTTCTGGTCCTATTTATACTGATAATATGCGCTTTAATAAAGTCCACTGTAATTTTACACAAACATTAGACACACAATTGCGAAAGTTTTGGGAAATTGAAGAGGTTCCAAAAGTTAATCAGTGCCTTACAGCTGATGAGCGAGCTTGCGGGGACTTATTTTCTAAAACTACCCAGAGACTGAATCACGGTCGTTTCTCAGTTCGTATTCCTTTAAAAGAATCGGCTAACGTGCTCGGGGATAGCTACTTAATAGCAAAACAAAGACTTTTAAAACTTGAGCGTAAATTGGAAGTTTCGCCGGAATTAAAATTGCTATATACTAGTTTTATGAAAGAATATTTAACATTGGGTCACATGAGTCTCATAGAAGATTACAGTACACCGCATTATTTTCTACCACATCATGGTGTTTTACGAGAGCATAGTACAACTACTAAATTACGGGTGGTATTTAACGCCAGTCAAAGTACTTCTACAGGTAAATCGCTTAACGACATACAATACGCCGGTCCTGCGCTTCAAAACAATTTATTTTCTATACTTTTACGCTTCAGACAGTATAAGTATGTAGCTTGTGCTGACATAGAAAAAATGTTTAGGCAAATATTAATCCAACAAGACCAAAGAAATTTGCAACTCATTTTATGGCGTGAAAACTCTGCTAATGCGATCAACGTGTATCAACTTAACACGGTTACTTATGGTACAGCGTCTGCGCCTTATTTGAGCATACGTTGTGTTCGACAACTAGGTATCGAATGCAACGACGAAGAGGTTTCACGAACTATTTTGGAGGATTTTTACGTAGACGATTTGATTACGGGGAATGACGATGAATTAAAATTGTTAGGTATATGTCAGGAAGTATATAAAGTGTGTATGTCAGGTTGTTTTCCGTTGCGTAAATGGATGTCTAATTCGCCTCATATTTTTCCTACAGTGACACAAAGTGACAATATGACGAAACATTTGTCCTTGAGTGAAAGTCGTCAAAATAAAACACTCGGTCTGGGTTGGTTGTGTGATGCCGACGAATTATATTTCACGTCAAAAATAAAGGCAGACACGAATCATTTAACGAAGCGCTTAATTTTGTCAATAGTTTCCCAGATTTATGACCCTTTAGGGTTGTTATCTCCAGTTGTAATTATAGCTAAAATATTATTACAGAAGTTGTGGCTACTTAAAATTGGCTGGGACGAAACTGTTTCTTGTGAAATTGTGTCAAATTGGGAACATTTCATTAACTCGTTATCTTGTTTACATGAATTACGAATACCACGGCATGTTAAATGTGATAATCCATGTCGACTTGAACTTCACATATTCACAGATGCATCGCTAAGTGCTTACGGCGCTTGCGCCTATATTCGGTCCATTGCATTGAGTGGTGACGTCGCAGTTAAGCTGTTATGTGCGAAGAGTAAGGTCGCGCCTATTAAGCCTATAACTATACCGAGACTCGAATTATGCGGTGCTCTGATCGGTGCAAAATTATTAGAAAATATTATAAAATCATTGAGATTAAATTTCGATAATATCGTATTATGGACCGATTCTACTATCGTGCTCGGTTGGTTGAAAATGTCACCTTACTTATTGAAAACATTTGTTCAAAATCGCGTAGTAGAAATTAATGATCTTACTAGTAATGCACTTTGGTTACATGTTAACACAAAGGAGAACCCAGCTGACTTAATATCACGTGGACGGCACCTAGACGAGTTAAAATCCTTGTCGTTACGGTGGATGGGACCTGGTTTTTTACACGAACAGGTGAATAATTGGTCTAACAATAACATTAATAATAATATACACATGCATACACCTTTACCAGAATTAAGAGTCCAAACCGTAGGCATGCCATGCGATATTAGTTGCGATGGAGAGTTTCCTTTTCACAAGTTTTCATCATTCAGTAGAATGAAACGCGCGTGTGCTTATATGTTTCGATTTATTCATAATTCACGTATTAAAATTCGAACACAACGCATGGCAGGTCCGTTATCTATTGATGAATTGAATAACTCTTTAATGTTTTTAACTAGAACCGCTCAGAAACAATCATTCCCTGGTGAATATAATGCGCTATTGAATAAGTTGCTTTTAAAATCGCATCGTAATATTTCAAGACTAAATATATTTTTAGATGAAAACAAGGTTATTCGCGTTGGTGGTAGATTAGAATACTCGCGTGTATTTACATTTAATAAAAAACACCCAATGCTTTTGTGTAATAAACATCATTTTACTGCAGTTATTTTTAAGTATGAACATAAAAGGCTTATGCATGCTGGACCTCAGTTGCTTCTATCGCATATTAGAGATAACTGGTGGCCACTAGGCGGTAGAAACTTGGCTAAAAGGACTGTACATCAATGCGTTGTATGCAGCCGCATGAGGGGAAAATCTGTACAACCTATAATGGGAAACTTGCCCATGGAACGTTTGGAGTCCGGTTTTCCTTTTCTACGATGTGGCGTCGATTACGCCGGGCCAATGTTCATATTAAATAAAAAGGGCAGAGGTTCTAAACTTATAAAATCTTACCTATGTTTGTTTGTGTGTTTCGCAACAAAAGCGTTGCACCTTGAACTTGTTACTGACTTGTCATCTGAAAGTTATTTACTTGCGTTGAAAAGATTCATATCTCGTAGAGGAAAGCCACTAGAGATATATTCTGATCATGGGAGAAATTTTGTAGGTGCTATGAAGGAATTTAAAGATTTTTTATTAAAGGAGTCACAATATATAATTGATTATAATTCAGACAATCAAATTAATTTTAAATTTATCCCCCCTTATGCACCTCATTTCGGCGGGTTATGGGAGGCGGGGGTAAAGTCGTGCAAACATCACATTACACGTGTTATAGGAAATGCAAAATTAACCTACGAGGAGTTCAGCACGGTTTTAGTACAAATAGAAGCCGTCCTGAATTCCCGCCCTATATCTCCTTTATCCACAGATTCCAATGACTTTAGCCCACTGACTCCAGCTCATTTCCTGATCGGCCGACCCCTGACGTCTCCGGCTTGCAATGACGTCACGGTTGCTGCTAAACACAGTTTATCACGCTATGGACGTGTGGAGCAATTAAGGCAGCATTTTTGGCAACGATGGTCAAAAGAATACATCACGGAACTCCAGATAAGAACCAAGTGGAAGGTCAATAAGGAAGATATTAGGACTAACACTATTGTTCTCATTAAAGAAGATAACCTCTCACCTCTGCAATGGCGTATGGGAAGAATACTGGACACTTTTGCGGGCAAAGATGGCATTTCCAGAGTCGCTCGTATTCGCACAGCCAAAGGAGTTATATGTCGAGTATTTTCTAAGATCTGTCCTCTTCCAATTTTGACGGAAGACGATCACACATCAAGTACTACTGTCTAACGATGGTGCTTATTGTTATATCTGCATTCTATTGGAACCTGGAGCTTCCAAGGCGGCCGGCTATGTTACTACTTACTACAACGACATAAAAAAAAAAAAAAATTGTCTTCGTCGAAAGGGGCATGTTTATGCTCTGTGTTAGAATTGTCTGTACTCATATCTGTGCTGTACTCTATGAATATTTAAAAATTCGTGTCTTGCGATTGTAACTGAATTAATTCATTAAAATTAAGAAGTAAACGCCCTGTCTTTCGATTATCAAATATAAAATTGCGCTTCAATCTACTTTATGCTTGGCCACATCAAAAACACATTACATTCCATTCTTCTGTTGTAATACATTGGTAACAAGATATTTTATTACCGGCTTTTATTCAATTGGACTTGTTTATATGTGTGGTTCCAATTTTGCAACTGAATTTTAAACCAGTTCCATCTTACGCATTGAGCTAAAATTTTAGATACTTTTTGTAGTTGTGACAATATAATCTATAAAAAGCTTGATTTAAAAAACTTTCTTTTACTAGATAATTATTTAAAATATTTTGTTTCAGATTAAAGTACTGTCTATCATGGGCCAAAAAGTATCACTCACAATGAAGGATGTGTGTCAGGAGACAGGCAGGGATCTGAATCCAACTTCGCATGCTCATTTAGAGGTAAGTTTAGTTATGTAAAGAAATACAAACATTAAAGATATATTCTAAGAATAAATTAATTCAGACTCCAGTGACAGTGAATAAAAACGTGATATAAATTGATCTTATATTTTAAGTATAAATCCAAATCGCAATTGATCATCTAATATCTCGTAAATTCGGCTCTTTATAATATTGTAACTAAGGTGGTTGTTGTATATTTACGTCCTCTATTAAAAACATTACATTAAAAGATTTGTACTCTATTCCATAATAGTATTTGCTGCATTATTTGTAAAAAAAATTCATTTTAATGGTTGCAAGAAATAATATTTTTAATTTAAAAACGACCTAATTATTTATAGGCTGAACGCGAAGGTCGTAACCCGGACCGGCCGCCGCCGGCAGCGACGGTCCTAGCCGGCTTGCAAAGCGGGCTGGATCCCGATGAGGATTCCAGCCGCAAACGTGTCACCAGGATCTCTAGCCCCGAGAGGTGGGAGATCAAACAGGTAAGACCATTCTTTGTTTTATACATACACCTTTTTATATCTGTTTTACATAAGTACTGTTCACTGTACAATATTAAAAATTAAAAAAATTAAACCGACTTCAAAATATAAACACTGAAAATTACGAAATAATTTTATCCTTTAAATCCTTTCATTTTATAAACTGACGTCATAAATACGGTACAAATACTTATGTACCAGTGGCATGCAGTGGCTTCATAATAGGGCTAGCCGGCATACCTATAATATGTTCTTCATTGTTTTTGTAAATATAAAGGCGATATTTTTCAACTAAACAGTTTTTATGATAATAATTTGCTATTAAAAATGTACAGGCGTAAATTATTTTAACAGTTCCTAACATAATAAGGTGTCCCAATTCGTTGTTTACCCTAATTACTAAAAGAAATCACTGCTGCATTCATGTGTTTTTGTGAATTCATGGGTCTTCATGGGAACGATTCTAAATATTTTCGTCATTGGAATAAAATATACAACACCAATAATAAGTAGTACCTACCTATAACTTGTTGGTAGAATAACTAAAAATCCAATGAGATTTGTAAACCGATCTATTAAATTTTCTTTCAAGCGATTTACTAGTCAAGGAAACACACATTCGATGAGTGTGTACACTGATTTATTGTCTTTTATGCAATTTACTAGTCGAGTAATACACAAATCAGGCGTAGGAGTATCAAAACGGGAAGCAGTAGTTATTGTAAAGCTTAGCCCTCATAACAACACCCAAAACATTTCTGGGAGCTGCACGTCCGTCGTTAGAACACGTAATGACACTTCTTCATTGCCACAATATGTTGTGGACGTATAGCATGATAGCCACGACAATAAATTTCGTTATTATTTCGTCTTTCTGTGATTGCAACAACGCGTTATGGGCGTTTTTATTGGAGTCATAACACGAATTTCGCGATGTGGATATTTTACAGAGACCACAATGCGTTGAGCTGTTTTTTCGTTTAATGAGCGTTTTCGATCTTTGAATTTTACAAATACACTTTAAATCCTCACAATTGGATTTCACAATTCACACACAATTCAAGTGAATAAAATGCAGGCTAAAGCTAGTTAGTAAATAGATTAATTAATGGATAATGGCATTAATTAGTTAACGATTATGCTGTCCGTAAGAATTTGTTCAATTTCATACTTCCATAATCATATTAGTTATCCATTAGGGATACAGTGTGAACATATGGATGTATGTATGTATAAATAATCATATAAATTTGTGGTTTATTGTTTTTTAATGGCTTGGAACTTATTGGATTTTTTATTACAAATTAACTCACATCTGATGGAAATTAAAAAAATACTTATCACTCGTCCATCAGTTCAAACAAATAAATATTAGATATAAACTATGAAGTTGAATCGTATTCGTATCGTATCTCTCACTGTATGAAATTCAGTATGAAAGCCGGGGGTTTCGCGTCATTCCAATTGCTATATAAACCTTAGTAAACAAGCTATAGCTATATCGATTTTTGCCATTAGAGAGAAAGAGAAGTTGCAAGCCCCGTTGCATACCAACGCGTGAGAGCGATGCAATTGATTACTCTGATTTTTGCTCTGATTATGTCTCTCCAGACGTCGTTAGTGTCGATCGACTGACGTACTGATTGGTCGCGATTTGGGCTCAATAAGCGGTTTTATTTCTCTAAGATTCGTATACTCTTTTCGCTGGAAAATTAATTCGCGGGAATTTTTAAAACTGATATGATTTGAAGTTGATATTTATTACTCATTTGAGCTTGACTGAGCACTTTAGTAAGGCGAACCGGGCTTTTGGGCTTGTATGAAGGCAGCGCCACGTTATGTACATATTAATTAAATTTGTCAGTTATCGAAGTCTGTGCTAAACCTACCAAACTATATATTAGATTTTCTGTTGTTGCTTATTAGTTTTTTTTGAAATCGGTTGATAAATAATATTAGGTAGGTACCAAAGAATGGTCAAAAACATTACCTAAGGACAATGCCAATTTTTGTATGGGCACATGCCCTACCCAAAAATGCCATGAAGATAACAACGAATATATAATTTCAAAGCTTAGGTCTTAGTTTACAAAAAGTGAAAAAAATATAATTTCGAATGTGGGAGATCGTCAGTACAATTGATGAAAATTGTGTAAACGCCTGTTATTTTTTATGCAGCAACTATTGCGTATGTGATTTAGCGGGCGTTTATCGACTGTTTACTACCTTTGTTCTATTTACTCGCTATTCGTGAACATCTTACTTTTGCTTGTAAAAGTCAATAATTATGTCATGCTGCAGGTTACAGGTTGTCAACGATGGTGAGAAGGAAATAGAAAATCAAATTTCGTTTGACTTTTTCAACAAAGGTCTGAAATCGAATTAATTTTTAATTCTGTCAACCTAATTATTCAGGCAGTCTACACTAACGTATTTTGTGCGATAAAAGTATTTAATTAAAAGAAGTGATTTAGATACCTAGCACAGTGAACACGACGTTGAAAAGAAAAATCAGTTATTACTTGACACATTTAATTTGACAATTCCTCTTAATCGTAGGATGACGTAACAATAACGTTCGAAAACAGAGTGAATGATCCATAACAGTATTGAGTATTTTCAATATAATAATACATTAATAATCCTGTTAAAAATATTTTATCTTAATATATTGTCAATAATTGTAACAAAACCATCTTCGATATTTTTTTCATCATAAATTCTGCTCCATAATCGATTATTTCACACGTTGCGTTTCTAAATGTATGTTATTACGGACGATATTTAACGAAATCAATAAAAGTCCTATAAAATATGCCATTTATTTTCCCATGGTGAACTCGGGCAAAAATTACATGATAATTATTAAATTAAAAATAACTAATTTTTCGTTTATTACATAATGTTGTCCATGGGTGGGGCAGAAACTGGCATTGTTCTTTACCTATTTCGCCTATTATGTCCCCATTTCACATTATCATATTGAAATATAATCTTATATGTTTACTGCTTGTAGGCTCCTAACTACAAAACCCACACAGTGGATATGTCTTGAAATGTTTTAGTTCAACACCCGGTAAAAATATGATTTGGTGCCATTTTTTCTTATTTTGATAAATATCCATTGCTTTTTAAATAGCTTCAGAACTGTTTCATATAATTTTAATAAGAAAAATTTTTAATTTTTAATTAAATGTCTGTTTTGTAGATGATATCATCTGGCGTTATCGACAAGAGCGAGTTGCCGGATTTCGACGAGGAGACGGGTCTGTTACCGAAAGATGAAGACGGGGAAGCTGACATTGAAATAGAACTGGTGGAAGAAGAACCACCATTCCTTCAAGGTCATGGCCGCGCATTACACGATCTTTCTCCCGTAAGGATAGTCAAGAATCCGGACGGTTCTCTCGCTCAAGCCGCCATGATGCAATCGGCGTTAGCAAAGGAAAGAAGAGAACAAAAGATGCTGCAGAGGGAACAAGAAATGGAGAGTCTTCCCACAGGGCTTAATAAAAACTGGATAGACCCACTACCAGACAGCGATGGTAGAGCGCTGGCAGCTAATATGAGGGGGACTGGGATCACTCCTCAAGACCTGCCAGAGTGGAAGAAACATGTGATCGGTGGAAAGAAGTCATCTTTTGGCAAGAAAACTAACTTGTCTCTATTAGAACAAAGACAGTCGCTCCCAATTTATAAACTGAGAGATGAGCTCATAAAGGTGAGTGCCAATACTTACTCTTTTTCTCTTCCAAATAAAAATCACATTTGCTTCAATTATTTAATAAGTGTAGAATAATGATAATATTCAATTTAACTTTGCACCTAAATTAGCCAAAGCTGAACTACATACATACATATTCTCTCGCTGTATCCTTAACGGGTATTCAGGGAGCATGGAGTGCTAAGCAGTAGTCCTTACATACTTCTTTTGCCTTTTCAAATCTCATCAATCTCCTCACATACTATCACTTTACATTAGTAATTAATTAATCTATCCTATCACTAAGGTATGCATTATGCAAGGAGTGTTTTCACATTTCCGTCAATTAACATTCTGACTATTTGATCGTCGTAAACCTTGGTTTTCCTCGATTTGTACTACAATTCTTTTTCGCTCACATATTCTTTCTGTGCTTGAACCAACTAAGCTACCTGTCTTCATTTTTACAATAACACTGTCACCCAACCTTATACTACATATCTCTTCATTACATGTCTTGTCCATGAAAGTGGGACACCGCACAAACTGAGAGATCGTATTTCCACTGCATTTATTTTACTTTTATTCCTGGCATATCCAGACTTCATTACCGTAAAATGATTTTGGTATAAATACCACACAGTGGATGACTATTTTGGCTTATGTGGATATAAAATTACATAATTATTTACATACATACATCATACATATCTTCACGCTGTATCACTAACGGGGTAGTCAGAGAGGACGGAGCGCCAAGCGTCGCGGTCTTTACATAGTTCTTTCACTTCCTCAAATCTCAGCATTCTCCTCACACATTTTCGCTTAAGTATGCGAATGCGTTTGACATTTCCGTCTGCTAACACTCTGGCACTTTGATCTTGGTCTTCCTTGGCTTCTTTTGCCACTCGCTTTCGCTCTGCAGATTTTCTTCGTCTTTTATCAGTCATTATTTCGATGTGCCCAAAGCATTTAAGCATTCCTTTCATTTTTACAATAACACTGTCGTGCAACTGTCACGTGTCATACTGCGTATTTCTTCATTGCTTATTTTGTCCGCAAGGGTGAAACCGCACATATTTCTACGAGATAGCATTTCTACTGCATTTATCTTACTTTCACTCGATTACGGGCATATCCAGGCCTCACTAGTTTTGTTCACATTCAATCCTTTCACTTCAGCCTTCTTACATGCACGTAACTAGTGTCTGCAACTCGGCTTCTGATAGTGCTATAAGCACAGCATCGTTAGCGTACAAAAGGAAGTTTACAATGGTAAACTTGAAAGGTAGTATGCCACTCATACTACCACTCATACCACACATACTACCTAATGTCTGGAAACAACTGTCCAATTTGAGCACGAATAGTCAGACAGACATCACGCAGCCCTGTCTGACGCCTGAATAGATTTCTAACCATGGCGATAAGTCACCATCTATCCTTACAGGCTCACTTCACAGCCTGCAGCAAGGGGCCCCCCACGCCATATTCAGGCAGAAGACTCCATAATTTATTTCGCACTACTGTATCAAGTGCTTTTTCAAGATCCACGAAAGCGCAGAAAACTCCGACCTATGGCGAGAAACTCCCCTACGATACCGCAGAGCGAGAAAATCTGATCCATACAATCCCTAGCGTTCGTACAACCACTTTGTACTTCCCACAAATATCTTTCATAAATGACTTTCATACGTTCAGTCAATACCTTGGTATAGACTTTACTTGCTAAGCTGACCAAGCTGATGGCCCTATAGCACGCGCATTCTAAATGGGAACCTTTCCTTTTATAGAGGCACTATAACTGCGGTGGCCAGTCTTCCGGAACCTCTCACTTCTACCAGCAATAATTGCACAATTTATAGAATGTATCCCAGACCCTAGGACCCACCATATTTAATCATCTCAGCAGTCACCTCATCATTTCCCACAGCCTTTCCACATTTCAGACTTCTTATCGCTTTCTCAATTTCTTTCATACTAATGACTTCCTCTAGTTCCTGACCCGAGTGTGGCCCGGTAATTATTTGTTGTACAAAATATTATAATTAAAAATCAATTGCGTCGGAAACGTCGGGATAAAAATGGAAGTATTAACACGACATAGACCCAGTTGGTTGAAATTGTAAGATTTATATGGCTGTTTGTACGTAACCAAAATTCAAACACGCTTTCTAAAATTTTAGTCTGTCTGTTTGTTTGTCAAGGCTAATCTCCGAAACAGCTGGACCTATTATGACGGTCCTTAAAATGGCAGGTAGAGGACTTTTCAGAGAGTAATCTAGGCCACTTTTTATACCGAAAAAATACCAAAAGCGCGGGTGATATCTAAACTAATATTACAAAGAAGTGAAGTTCGTAAGTTTGGATGTAAGAGGCTATCTCCGAAACTAGTCATACAATTTCAAAGATTTTTTCGCCAATATTTAGAACGAACTTTCAGGATGAACATAGGCTGTATATTATCCCGATTTCTACAAACGAAGTCATGGGCAACAGTTATTAAAATGAAATGTTAAAACTTTTTTTAACTTTCTACCAGCTAAATATTGTGGTGGCGACACAGCTCTTATTTGGTTTTCTTCTTCTTTTTTAAATACTGGCAATTCGTTTCATATTCATTAGAAACATTTCTGCCATTCTCAAATTTCTCTCTCGTAAAAAATAGATGTATCTCTAACTTTAAATGCCTGTCTTCTTATTATTTAGTAGTCCCTAACACTCGCCAGAAAAGCGATAGTAGACTAGTTAAAAAGGACTATTTGGAAGAATGAGCATTTCAGTTGCACATATTTATTCAAACTTTCCAATTCTTAACACTTGTACAGAACTTTAACGCACAATATACTGTCACTTTTGTACCTTAAAACTCCCAAAAACGCAAAAAAAAAGAGAATTTGAATAAAACGTAAACTTTACTTCTCCCGTTCCCTCCAAAAAGTATCTTTTTAGCTTATAACGCGTCCGCAGGCCGTGTCCGACAACCAGATTAAATTAAAACGCGAACTTCACTTCTCCCGTTTCCGCTAAAAGTCTCTTTTTAGCTCATAACACGTCCGCAGGCCGTGTCCAACAACCAGATTAAAGTAAAATGTGAACTTCACTTCTCCCGTTACCGCCAAAAGTGTGTTATTATCTCATAAGACGTGGGACGTCCGCAGGCCGTGTCCGACAACCAGATCCTGATCGTGATCGGCGAGACGGGCTCGGGCAAGACGACGCAGATCACGCAGTACCTGGCCGAGAGCGGGCTGACGGCGCGCGGCAAGGTGGCGTGCACGCAGCCGCGCCGCGTGGCCGCCATGTCGGTGGCCAAGCGCGTGGCCGAGGAGTTCGGCTGCCGCCTCGGCCAGGAGGTCGGCTACACCATCCGCTTCGAGGACTGCACCAGCCCCGAGACCATCATCAAGTCAGTACTCGTTGCTTCCCTCGTCAAACTTATGCCCGACTCCCGACTCACACGATCAAGTATGCTTGATCAAGCCCGTTCGACTGCACCAGCCCCGAGACCATTGAGGGGATATTGATCAGAAGATTCCAGGTTCGAATCCTGGCAGGGTCGCCAAGAGGGGATATTGTTTTATTAAAAACAACTGTTCTCGATCGATTACATTTTATTATTAACTATCATTGGAATACATTTGTTATAAGTATAGATCATTGTACGTACTACACTACACCATCATCAAGTCAGTACTCGCTGCTTGCCTCGTCAAACTTATGCCCGACACACGATCAAGTATGCTTGATCAAGCCCGTTCGATTGACATGTGACGGCTATGTGTATCGTACTTATAAAGTTATTTTTATAGTACTTGAGTTTTAATTAGTAAAGGATAGTTATTTAATACTTTTCAGTGTGTTTTTTTTAATTTGGTTTAATTTGTTTTTTTTTAAATTTTTTTGTAGAAATGTCATTTATTAAGTCATTCTCTCTCTATATACATACAGTGGCGTGCATCCCATATAGACACAGAGACACTACCTACCCTGACAATTTACATTAAATTTATTTCGATATCTACCATTTATATTTTATAGACAATTTAAAATTAAACGACAATTGCTTAAAACAGCGCCATCTGACATCCCCATTCTTGCATCCTTCATCTGTTCGTATTCGTATTTCGTATTTTTTCATTGCTCTATTTTATTTTTAATAATCACGCCATCTATCGATATAAAATAGCCGTATATAACACTTCCGTGGAGGCACGTCAATCCGGTGCCTACAATTCACGCACACGTTTACATTTCACCTATCAGTACACGAAATAATCTTTCAATCGTGTGCTATTTTATACATGAAAACTAAGTTTGTTGTGTTTTGGAGACATTGACTACATCAAAGACATTATAGAGTGAAATTCATTTTAAATTCAAATTCAAATTACTCGTTTTTGCTTTGTTTATGGTTAATTTATACTTGAATCAAAATAAAACTCCATATTTGTTTTCTTCGTGCGAGTGTTGTTGTTCTATGAGTTAGTTAAAAAACTATTCTTCTTACAATTCGTATTTTAAGTAAAGTATCGGTTTATAATAGATAATTTCAATTGTATTTTAAAGAATGGAATGTTTTAGTTGTGATAATTATATTGGCAGTGTGTATTTACAAAAACTAAAACAAGCCGCGTTTTCAAAATTTTCTTACAGTGAAAAATTACAAACTAGAGCTAATGGTAAGTGTGTTACAGAGTTACATTTATGTATATCAAAAATCAGGTAATGTGACTCGAAATTTTAATTCTAAATATTATGAAACATTTCATTTACTGACGGGTTGTGCACATACTAATAGTTTATTTTGTTTTCCTTGCATTAACTACGTATAACAAATAACAATCACTACGAAAAATTTAAGTAACGGTAACGTTTTCGCTCGTCAGTATTGCTGTATTAGTAAGTATAATTATGTATTAAAATTGGTATTTTTTTTATACATATATTTGTTATTTTGACTGCCTACCCTGTTGAAAAACCCACTGCCCACCACTGCATACATACGTATGATACTCTGTGTTTAGATACGCGAATAGTCTTTTTTTTTTTTTAAGCGCTTGTTACACCTTCCAATTTCTTGGAACAACTTTCCTAGGGATGGCGATCTGAGATTGCCATCGATCAATGATCAATCTCGGGTAGAGAATCAATTTAGTGAATTGATCGCGGATACCCAAAAATGGAGTTTCCATTATATTTGTATTGGTGAGAACGCAAATATAAAATAATAAGCTAGCACGGAAATTTTAAATAAATTATTATCGAACACTGTCGTCACCTTAGCACTCTCCGAGCCATTTTTAGCGCTTTTTTGAGTCGTCTAACTTTTATCTATTCCATGCAAAATTTTAAAAAAACCCTTAGAACGATTTTTGAGTGTCTGTTGTCTATTCACTGGATCGATTCACTACTCGAAATGGAATGATAGATTCTTCCATTAATCGATCTCAGATCACCATTCCTAGGAAAGTTGTTTCAACAAATTGGAAGGTGCAAATGCGCCTTATTTTGTTATACCTGATCCTTCAGTGTGAAATACGCGAATATAACATACATACGATATATGTACGTAAAATACGGCATGTCGTCCCTTTTTAATTGATATAAATGCTTTTTATTATAATTCATTTATTAAAATATATAAAATTGACAAAACTAGAGATATTTCCAATAAAGCAAAGATGTTACAAAAATTTTTTTCTTTAGTATTTTAATATTGTGTCGTTAATTATGTTTTAAATTAATAACTTCACAAAGAGTGGTGTTTAACAAAATTTCGTTTGTTGTCAGGTACATGACAGACGGCATGTTGCTCCGTGAGTGTCTCATGGACCTCGATCTCAAGTCTTACTCGGTCATCATGTTAGACGAAGCTCATGAGCGCACTATACACACGGATGTCTTGTTCGGATTGCTCAAGCAAGCTGTGCAAAAACGTCCTGAATTGAAGGTCATCGTCACCTCTGCTACACTAGACGCTGTTAAGTTCTCGCAATACTTTTTCGAGGCTCCCATCTTCACAATACCTGGCAGAACATTCCCTGTTGAGGTACTTTATACTAAGGAACCTGAGACTGATTATTTAGATGCTTCATTGATAACGGTGATGCAAATACATTTACGGGAGCCTCCTGGAGATATACTGCTGTTCTTGACCGGTCAAGAAGAGATTGATACTGCTTGTGAGATTTTATATGAGAGAATGAAGAGTTTGGGGCCTGACGTGCCAGAGTTGATCATTCTTCCTGTGTACTCGGCACTGCCTTCAGAAATGCAGACGCGCATTTTCGAACCCGCGCCGCCGGGGTCACGGAAGGTGGTGATAGCCACAAATATCGCTGAGACTTCGTTGACAATAGATGGAATTTATTACGTGGTGGATCCAGGTTTCGTGAAGCAAAAAGTCTATAATTCAAAGACTGGAATGGACTCTTTGGTTGTGACTCCGATATCACAGGTAATTTGTAATAATAATTATTATCTCTTGAAGTAATTTTTGATATATTTCTAGACTTTAAAAAAAATGTTCAGTATGTAAACTTGTATTTCGAGGAACATATGCTAATATTCTTCTATATAAAAATCATAGATTAATTAAGTCCTAATTTATTGTTAATTATTTTGTACACATTCTTTCTGAACCAGTGGTAGGTTTAATTTTCAGAACCACTGCGATAAAGTTTTAAATTAAGTGTTGTTATGCTTCGTTGAGGCATTTTAGAACGTCAAATCTCCCACCGATTTATTGGAGCAAAAATATTCTCTTCTTTGTAATAATTAGGGATGCAAGGATTCAGCCATAATATAACTGATTTATTATGATAATGCATTACGATTGCTTAAAAAAATGTGTCAGATAATTCTCAGAACATGTTTCTGTATTGTTTCTTTTCGTAAAGTGATAAATGAACAAAAAGAATTAAATTAACAAAATTTGAATAATTTTTCCCACAAATTCTTAGTTTATTAGTCTTTATAAAATATTATGACACTATGAGAAAAAATGTTTATTGTCGAGTGGGCAGAGCTAAGCTCTTTCATGGGGGTGCACGCGAAGATATATGCGTCATTTTTGTATCTTAGTACTCTAATAAACACAAAAAAAAATAAAATTTAAATAAAATTTAAACTTCTCTTATCTTGTTCCCGTCAAAAAAAATTTAATTTAATAATCGCCATTATTCTGACTACATCGTTTTGCTACATCACACTACATCTGTTCTTATTACAGATTATTATAAACTTTTAATAGATACAAAACTAAGCACTGCTTTATACTCGTTGTATCCCTAATAATATTTTAAAGGAAATAGGATCATAGTTTTCTTGAGTGATCTACATATGTATATAAAATGAAAATAGTTTTCTTTGTCCTTCAATCACGTGAAAACTACTGAACGTATTGGTAGGAGACTGACCATTCGAAGCAGAATCGTTTGTAGAAGGTTTCAGGCTATTATTTTTTAAATTCCATAGACCTTTCACCATTTTCCAAACAAAAATCTACTATATGTACATCCATTTACGCCCAGCGAAGCGGGCGGATAACGATTAGTATTGTACATTTGTAAAAACAATATTATGTAACGTGTGTGTGTGTGTGTGTGTGCGTGTGCGCAGGCGGCGGCGAAGCAGCGCGCGGGCCGCGCGGGCCGCACGGGCCCGGGCAAGTGCTACCGGCTGTACACGGAGCGGGCCTACCGCGACGAGATGTTGCCCACGCCCGTGCCAGAGATACAGCGCACCAACCTCGCCACCACGGTCAGTGCTACACCTCCTACTAATATTATACATGTCAAAGTTTGTGAGGATGGATGCATGGATATTTGTACTCTTTCACGCAAAAACTACTGAACGGATTTTGATGAAACTTTACAGTAATATAGCTTATATATATAACATAGGCTATAATTGATACACGAATAAAGTCGTGGGTAATGCTAGTACATTATATTATAACATGTTGACGGAGAGCAATATCCCAGAGTTTACGCACTACTCATTTCCATACATTACCTGGACTGGAGGATTCGATCCGGACCCGGGATCCCGGGATACCGACCGCTTTTCAGTCCCGAAGTTTTAGGGATTAAATTTTCCTAATCCCGAGATACTCGAGATTGACATCTTTTTAAAAAACTTGTACCGAAATTTACCGCGTAAAGCAATAAGCGTAATGCAATAGTTTGCATATCTATCATTTTAATGTAACATAGCTCACTGGGTTAATTTTCGATGACTGCTCTGAATTAAATTTCTCCTATATCGAACTAAAATGATTGGCAAGCAAGTTCAATGGGTTACTGGTTGACGCTTGCAATAAAACTCTTGTATTTTAAATTAAACTGATAGCCACAGGTATACAAAGATGGCGCACAGGTTACATGGTAATACTTGTTTGATTTTAAGTTATTTTTATTTCTAACTATATGTCAGGCGAGTCAGTCGGGCAAAGTTAGCTAGATTTATACCGTAACTACGTTGATTTTTGTCTAAATTTTGATTTGTTTTTAAAGAGCTGTTTACTGTAAGATTTTTTTATTATTTATTTGTAACCCTCAATACCGAAATTATCCCGGGCTCCCGGGATGGACTAAGTATAATCCCGAAATCCCAGGATTAGGTATAATGGCCGGGATCGAATTCCCTATTATGAACATAGTATCACAATACGTGATAAAAAATTATAAGTTGTGTTCAATAATAATCTTTCTGAGATCCATATTCCCCAACATCAGAAAATCCCCCAATCATCGGTCTTTGTGTGACTCAGGTATAGAAACTGCATCAAATAATTCTTAAAAACGTTTTTTTCCTCTTCACACGAATCATCACGAAAGTAGTGTGATGAAATCATGACTCAGTGGAATACTACCCTTATCTTTATGGTTTTTTTTTTGTCAGGGTCTTCGTAATTTTAAAAGTTGATCCCGTTACTAAGATGAATTGACTTTCAAAATACAAACATCGTTAAGATAAGATATCTTCGTCTCATTTCCTGTTTGAGGTGGATAGAGCATCAAGTCCCAATAAAATCATGTTTTGACACCACTGTTAGCGAGTATTCAGACTTACAGTTACAGATACCAAAATGGAAACAAACAGAGAAAGATTATTTTCATTCCATCTATTCGAAAAACGATGATTGGTTCTCCGGGTCTTTTCTCTTAAAGACTTTTACAGAGATCAGAAATGAGTTTGAATAAGGAACACGAATCGATTAAATGAAAATATTGTATGAAAAATGTTACCGGCCGATGATTATGGCGCTAACCGCGCGCCAGAAAGAAAAAAGAAATTATTAATTCGAAAATATGAAGTTTCTTTGTACTGTTACAGGAGTTTTTGGCGGGATTTTATGGGAAATGGTTGGGCGTTTATTTTAATTATTTGCGAATCTAGTTGATATTGTGATGTAAAATTGACGTAGATTTGCGTCCCAAGTATGTACGCTGTTGCGTGAAATTGTTGAAATAAGAGCTTATTTAGTAGTGTGATGTTGAGATTTTTTTAATGTCTTAGTCTGCCTCAGTGGATCCTATTAGAAAGATTGCCTCAATATATTTGTCGCTAGAAACTCCAAGAATAATCTCAAATGTATTACGTCGACATTTTGATGAAATAATATGTAGAATTTATCTATTTACTACTGAAGACATCGGTTGTATGGGCTAAGATCCCTCTGTCTTCCCTCCTAAGGGAGAATCGTACTACTATTACTACCTGTACTTTTACATATTGAATGGCCGCTTTTATAATTATCTGTTGAACGTTTTTATCGTCACGTTTTTACCGTCCACGGTACAATGGGGAAGCAAAATGTATGCAGTTGTATGGAGACGCTTTTATATTTCCGTGCACGATAACGTCATGCCGTGGACGTTGAAAAAGCGTCTTTATCGGCGACATAATAGGGAAGCATTTTGCTTACCTATTGTAGAAAATTATAAAAGCTGCCAATAGCGTCTCTTATTTATTTTTCTCATAGAGGGAAATGAAAAGCAGTGTATCACTCGATAGTAAAATACATTTTTAACTTCGGGCGACGTATATTGAATCCCTCGCTCCGCTCTGGACATAGTATCACAATACATGAAAAAAAATTATAAGTTGTGTTCAATAATAATTTTTCGGAGATCCATATTCCCCATCATCAGAAAAGGGGTCTTCGTGTGACTTAGGTATAGAAACTGCATGAAATAATTCTTGAAAACGTTTTTTTTCCTCTTCATATGAATCATCACGAAAGAAATGTGATGAAATCATGAATCAGTGGAATAACTACCCTTATCTTTATGATAATAATTTTTTTTTTGTGTCAGGGTTTTCGTAATTTTTGAAAGTTGATCCTGTTACTGAGATGAAATTACTTTCAAAATACAAACATCGTTAAGATAACATATCTTCGTCCCATTTCCTCTCTGAGGTGGATAGAGCCATCCAGTCACAATAAAATCGTGTTTTGACACCACTGTTAGCGTGTATTCAGACTTACAGTTACAGATACCAAAATGGAAACAAACAGATAAAGATTATTTTCATTCCATCTATTCGAAAAACGATGATTGGTTCCCCGGGTCTTTTCTCTTGTTTATTTATTATTTATATTTCTTAACGCATTGGTTACAAGACCATTAGCCTAATGACTCAAAATAGGCTCAAAATAGCCCTTCGTCGTAAAAATTGTATTTTACTTCCTTGTTATTATCTACTATTATTATTAGCCCACCGCATAATGTACTTGCAAAACAGCCTTCCTTTGGTCGAATTATTCGGCCTATGTGAGAGAATAAGCGGTTGGCATATTCTATCTTTTCTTTCTTTTAGACCAGCGTGGAATATCTAGTATATGTACTATATCTGTGTCAATCGTTCATTTTTGAAGATTCGATCCTTCATGTATTGATATGAAAAGATTCGGTCAAACAATTCAATCAATCATTTGATTAACAATCAATGATTGATTATTTAACTGAATCTTTTTTTGACTACATGTACATACGGATACAATCATGTATTTTTGATTGTAATAAAATATCGAGCAATTGAATTGATTGTATGCGTAATCCGATCTTCTACTTTTACAATATTTTTAAAGTTCTTGTTATAATTGTGCCGCATTTGTAATTGTATTGTATGTTTTGAAAAATAATGTGCATGAGTATATTTATCTTCTATTTTTTTTTTATTTCGCCTTTTATCACATTAAACGGCGTAGACAATCAATTAAAATCGACAAGTACTGAGATCGAATCGATCAAATGTTTGTGGCAAAGTGTGGCTGCAGTCACTAATACTTTGAAATGATTGCAATTAAATGACGGAATCAATCACGAACGACACAGGTCTAGTATCTACAGAGACATACCACTCTTAAAGGTATGTTCTTAAATGGAATAGGTACCTGAATGTGATTCGTATTGCAGGTGCTCCAGCTGAAGACTATGGGGATCAACGACCTGCTTCACTTCGATTTCATGGACGCGCCGCCAGTCGAGTCCCTCATCATGGCACTAGAACAACTCCACTCACTATCTGCTCTTGACTCGGAGGGGTTGCTTACCAGGCTGGGCCGAAGGGTATGTCAAATGATTTTACACAATATATACCTTATCTTATTTTTCAAGACTAAATTACACAGCCAGTAATCTTTTTAATGTTTCTACTTCGATCACAAATAAAAAACTAGATTCACAATCTTCTGTAAAACCTAAACAAATTATTTTCCGAATTGACATATACATTTCTAATATCGTATAGTATTATCGGTAATATTGTGTTAATTTAAAAACCTTAATATTAAAGCATAAGATTGTAAAAGCTGGTAAAAGATCCTTGCATGGCATCGAAACGAAGTTTGTTAAAAAAAACTGACGAATTGACGTCTATATTTTTAATATCGTATAGTATTATCGGCAATATTGTGTTAATCTAAAGTAGACCTTACTGTCTAACCATATAAAGTTATAAACGCTCGTAAACGATTCTTGCATGACATTGAAACGAAGTTTGTTAAATAAAATATTTAAAATGCAATCTTACGTCTCGTGCTTCCAGTATAATTCACATAATATTTTGTATAGCTATTTACGTCATTTTGATCTGTTACGTAAAAGTGACAAGGATAAGACATGTTATTAGGCAATATTTTAAAAATATGATTACGAATTTAATAAGAAAGAGCTATGTAACGTAATTATTATAATGAAAATGTAAATAAAATTATTCAATTTATTTACTGAAAATAAGAATCTATTTTTTTTAGCAATCCAGACGTGTTGTTTTTATAATTTTTGAAGGAGCACTTTGACATGTTTGCTGTTAGCGTTTTCGAATACTACGAAAACAAAAGTGCTCTCCAATACTCATTTGAGTGCACATTTGGTTCAGAAATTTTTGGAGCATTGATTATGTATCTTGTTTTTTATATGTGATCGAAGTGTTTCTATTAAGTTAGTATGACACTACTCATATTACATTAGGACTAAAACAAATTAATATAAAAATATAAATATTTAATTTCAAAACCTTGAACATGTAGTGCAGCTGTGACCAACAAACAATTCAAGGTTACATGCATTTGCAAATAAAAGGGTTCATCTACCATCACGCTGTGCGATGTCCGCCCGTGCTCTCGGTCAGTGTGGAATCCATTGTCTGATCTGATCCATTGTGTATGTTGAAGCACGTAGTACTTGAGTATTCGTGCTGCTGATACCATTATATCATATCACTCAATCTTTGGTACATAGGCAGGTACTCCAGTAAAATATTACGACATGATTGTTATAGTACTGATACTACATACTTCTGTACAAGTTCATGAATGACAAGAGATCACTTGTACACCCAGACTCTAGGACTTTGGAAATGTTTCTGATTTCAAAATCGATTTACGGAAGAACAAAGTGTATTTAAATAACATTGATATTTTATTTCAGATGGCAGAATTCCCTCTTGAACCCAATCTGTCGAAGATACTTATCATGTCAGTCGCACTACAGTGCTCTGACGAGATCTTGACAATTGTGTCAATGCTCAGCGTACAGAATGTTTTCTACCGGCCAAAGGACAAACAAGCACTGGCTGATCAGAAGAAGGCTAAATTCAACCAACCAGAGGGAGACCATCTCACATTACTAGCAGTCTATAACAGCTGGAAGAACAACAAGTTCTCAAATGCATGGTGTTATGAGAACTTTGTGCAGATTAGAACTTTGAAAAGAGCTCAAGATGTCAGGAAACAGCTACTTGGAATCATGGATAGGTAATTGAATATAGTTTTATTTCCTTTTATCTTTTAATCCTTAATTTCCGTTTATATCTTGTTTATCTATCACCCGAAAACTACTGAACCAATCAACTTCATTTTGCACCTCCAGCCCAAATAAAAGCTACCATTTGTCATTATCACACCAGCCATGAAGTGAGTAGTAGCTTTTTATTACAAATGCAGTACAAGTTTTGTGGTTGATAATAAGTTGAAAGTTCAGATGCAGTATATAATAAAAAAATCCAATAATTATTTTCATAACAGTTACAAATGGTTTTTAAAAACTTAGTATGATGTTGCCTGTGTTGGTAATAAAATCTAAACATAAGTGTTATTGTTTACAGAAGTGTATTGTCATACAATAGATACCTACCTAATATTAATAACGAGATTTATTTTTTATACAAATGAAAAGGTGTGAAAATGAAAATGAAAATTTTAAAATAATACGTTTTTTTATTCTCAGGCATAAATTGGATGTAGTATCAGCCGGCAAGAATACTGTAAGAATACAGAAGACTATCTGCTCAGGGTTCTTCAGGAATGCAGCCAAAAAGGACCCGCAGGAAGGATACAGAACTTTAGTTGACAGTCAAGTGGTGTACATTCATCCATCAAGTGCACTGTTCAATAGACAACCAGAATGGTAAGTTTGTTTTTACTTGAAATGTTATATAATTGTGTTATAGTCTTAAAAATCAAGAGTGAAAATAATGGTACACCTTTAAATACAAATATTCAGTATGCTAATAACAAAAAGTTAATTTAATTAATGTGATTTCGAACGTCTAGTTTAGTCTAGTGAGGATACATCTAAAATAAAAATGTTTTTGTAAAAGAAAAAACATTAACAAGTAAATAACAGTTTATGCTGATCCTTTGATGTAAAAATTAGTCATTCTGCGTTCCAAGTCCAGAATCCAAGGCTTGATCTTTGGCCACGTTCATTTAGTTTGAAGTCTGGTTGTTATAGGTATTTGCCCTTTCATTGTGGGCATTTGCAGTGCCTACCAAGTAATACCAAGTTTGGGCCTATATTGATGTTTATCTGATTGTATTATTATTATTAACTTATTGTATTTTTTTTTAAAGGGTAATATACCACGAATTAGTGCAAACTACAAAAGAATACATGCGAGAGGTTACCACTATTGATCCAAAGTGGCTAGTAGAGTTTGCACCAGCATTCTTCAAATTCTCAGATCCCACGAAATTGTCGAAGTTCAAGAAGAACCAGCGTCTCGAACCGCTGTACAATAAATACGAAGAGCCCAATGCGTGGCGAATATCAAGAGTTCGCAGAAGGAGGAATTAATCTTGCATTATGAAGTCTGTACAGTTCTATGTATTAAATATTTATATATTGTAAGATGAAGTGTTGTTTCATTGTATAATTTTACGTTAGTAATTAATTAATCTGTGGTATAATTGTTGAAGTAGGCTTCAGAGTTTCGTATTTAATACCCTATGTTAATACCCATTATTAACATCCCATCAAATTTAAAAAGACTAACTTATTGATATGAGAGTGCCCCGTGCTAAACAAAAAACAAGTAAACAAACGTGTTCGCGGCGTAAATTATAGAGAAATAATGTAAATGTAAAATAGAGAAATAAAGAGATAGTAATAGTAGTTACAGGTAGTTAGTTATAAGTACAGATGTATTGAGAGTAAAATAGATATAGAGGTCAATAATAAAAAAATAGATATAGGTAAATAGATACATGTTAATATAGACATATTGTAATTATAGTATAGTTAGATATAGAAATAGAAATGTAAAAGGATTAAGGAAATAAATAAAAAGAGCTTATACACACATACACACACTTACATGAATCACACGAACTCACCACATTCACTCACCCGCCCACTGGCTTCCCTTGCCCAACAAGTAACCAATCAGAGGTGTCCGCAGCGCGGAACGGCCGGTCAGATAGAGACAGATACAGTCCATAGACAGAGATAGAACTACTGACCGGGCGCCCGCATCGATATCGTTACAGCCCGCGCTAGTTGCGGACATCGTTTGGTACTTTAGTAGGCAGGGAACCATTGAGCGTCACTGCTACTGCTACGCCACCGACCGCTTCCTTCCGCATTGCCTACCGCTTTCCGCTTTCACCACTGCCGTCGCAGTCCACTCACAACCACAAGAACACTAGAAGCTCATCATAGAGAAACAACAGAAGTCTTATTTTCAACAACCACCCCGCTCCTGTCATCGAGTTGCAGTTAGCGGACTGGCGTACACGCGGTTCAGTTAGGGTGTGCATAGTGGCCTCGAGGACACGCACAAAACGAGTATGTTACACACGCATCTATAATAATCTAAAATCTCTGAAATATAATATACTAACGACTCGCCCCGGCACAGGTAGAATTTTTTTTAAGTAAAATACAGCGCATGTTAGTCGCTGATAATGTAGCTTTCTATAGGTGAAAGAATTTTTGAAATCGGTTGAGTAGTTTTATAGTTTATCCATTACATACAAACAAAGTTTACTTCTTTAAAATATTTTTACGTTAACTAGTTAATCTGTGATTGTATTATAATATCATTGGTGATATTAGTATAGAATAGATGTAATTTTTTTAAATTAATTTTGTAGTTTTTGTTAAATCCAAAAATTTCGAATATTTTTTCTCATTATTATTCTTATTAGATACCCTTTCAACAAAAAAAAAATTCGAAATCTTTTATATCAAATATTTAAGAAAAGTTTATAGATGGTGTAATACACAATTATGTCGAAATTATTTTAAAAAATAAATTCCCGCAGAACATTTACGTGAATCTTTATTTTTAAGTCTGTTAAGTTTTTTTCAACTATTAACCACTGATCTTTATTTTTCATACAATGTCAGTTCAATAAATGAAGATTATATTAGAGAACCGTCTGTGTTCGTAATATTTATATGAAAAATATACAGTAATAAGTCCAGCTGCTTTTATTTACAACATGTCATCTGTGCATCTAATCCAAGATACTATTGTCAAAGTGTATCTTTTAAGTTCCCTAATTTTTAAAAATATGTTTTTTACCAACATCATTATATTTTTAAATTACGCTACGTTAGAAATAACTAAACGCAAATGTCATATTTTCACTGACGTTTGTTTGAGCTAGGGATGTTCGGTGTTTGAAATATCGATGTTGACATCGACATTAATATCGATAAGTGAACATTAGTGATAAGTTAAACACGCGCGTCCAACCGATGAGTGTCCAGCCTAAGCTTAACCCTATTTAATATTGTAGCGCGGAGAGCCCCAACTTCCATCGCCCGTAGGAACCCGCGCCCCGCGCGTGTTCACCGCGTCCCGCAACGGCTAGTCGACCGCTAGGAGTAATAATGTTCTGTGGTCGACTGCGAGCTAACGCTTTGAACGCACGCGTGTGTTTAATCGGGTCGGTGCGCCCGCGCGGGTGCGTTTTCTTTATAACGTGTATAGTATAGTATACTTAAGCCTTTTTGTGGTAGTGTGAATACACCCGTAATATCACCGACTATTGGCCTTTTATTCTCCTATATATTTGGCAGCCCAACGAGTGGCCGAACTGTGTACATTAAAGCGTTATCGTAGAGACTCCTCGATGCGTATTTTGAAAATGGTTATATAAAATATAGATTTGTATTTATAACATTTTAGTGTTTAGTGCCGAATACGTGTCGTTTCCCTAGTATTCACTGGTTATGGACACTGCTGTGGAACTCAACGATTTGGTGTCGCGTTTGGTTTTGTCATAGATCCACGAGTTAGTAGATTTGTTACCTATGACGACGCGTAATTGTTCCTTGTGAGTTCATAGTGTATAAGACGTGTTGTCATTTGTGTTCATCGGACGAAATTATGTGTTTTCTATGTAATATTTACTTAAGTAGGCTATAAACTGAATGTATCGAGAACATTCTGTGTACAGTTTATAGTAGACACCCAGTTACGCAATCCCAGTAATTTGTTCTAACGTGTGTCGAACACTGATTTATAGTGTCGAACTGTCGGACATTTTAGAACACTTGATGTGAGTTCTACACTATGATTTTTTTTATTTTTTATTTATTAGGTTCTCCAACAATTTCTTACACTACAACATTTACAGGAATAAAAGTAAAAGTATTTGAATTAAGTGTAACAATCACTTATGGTGAATTCAGCATGCGCTAATAATAAGAAAATTATTTTCTATTTTTAAACATACAAAATACAATAGATAGGAAGAAACCCAAAAAGTAAATCTTAGTACAGTACTTATACCTAAATATAAAATATATGATTTACAGTTCAGTCATACAAAACAGTGCACTCTTATAAAACTTCCCAATAGTATCAAAGTGTATGTCAAACTGATCACTGTTTTTATTTATGAGCTTACATAGCCGTGGAATAGGCGAGTTAGCACCCAAAACCGTTCGTCTCAAGGGAGGACTGAGAGAAGTATTTGCTTTACGAGGAGGTTTATAAGGTACGCAAAACCTTAGGTGGCTTAGCATTTGCGGGCAATCGATTTGGTTTCTGAGAAGCTTGAAAACGAATAGCAAATCTAACAGATCCCTACTTTGTGACAAAGAAAGTATTCTAAAGTGGCGCAATCTGCTTTCATAAGATGGGAGAAGCTTTACTTTCCTAGCTGAGAAGGATAAATGCCATAGAAACCTTTTCTGTACACGTTCCAATCTTAACATGTGTGTCGCGTAATGCAGTCTCCAGACTACACTGCAATACTCCAGAACACTACGTACCAGGCTATTGTATATTAAAATTTTAGTTCTGGCACTGCGAAAATGCTTACAATTTCATAGGACAAACCCCAAAGTTTTAGACGCTTTTTTTTATGGTTTTTTCTATATGAGGTAAGAAGGTGACTTTTTTATCAAATTCTACCCCCAAATCTCCTGTGTTATTGACTTCCACTATTTTGTTTTCGCCAATGTGATAATCATAATTAATTACGTGGGAGTTACGAGTAAATTTTAAATGCGAACATTTGCTGTGATTTAAATACATGTGATTTTGATCACACCACTTTACAAGTCCATTTAAATCCTCCTGTAGCGTTGCACAATCCTCTGCGGTTTCAATTGTTCTAGCAAACTTTAAGTCAACAGCGTATAAGAAGATTTCAGAGGAGTGGAAACAGTGAGAAATGTCGTTAATAAATAGGTTAAATAGTACTCGCTCCAAGTGTGAACCCTGTGGGACGCCAGACGTCACATTATGGACAGCGGATTGAAAGCCATTAACGACTACATAGAGAGTTCTCTCATCTAGATATGATTTTAACCAATTCAGTGCATAGCCAGTGAAACCGTAAATAGATAATTTGTTTGTTAATATTTTATGGGATACTTTGTCAAAGGCTTTACTAAAGTCAGTGTATATTACGTCAAATTGCTTGCCAGAATCAATTACCTTTATCAGGGACTCAGTGAAAGATAGTAGGTTAGTGGAAGTGGATCTGGAGGAAATGAATCCATGCTGATGAATATTCAAATACAGTTTTAGATGGTTTTGGATGTGTGGGTAAATTATGGACTCAAATATCTTCGCAAAGGTTGAAAGAATAGAAATGGGTCTGTAGTTAGATATGCTTTCCGAATTCTCTGATTTGGGTATAGGAACTACTTTCGAAGTTTTCCACAGCGAGGGAAATATGCCTGTAGACAACGATTTGTTAAAGATAGTCCAGAGGGGAACAACAAGTTCATTAGCACATGAGGCAATAAAAATAGCTGGTATGCCATCAGGTCCTGAACCTTTATTGCGATCAACATTCTTAAGTTTTTTTAGTACTAAGGCTTTGTCTATCAAAGGGAAAGTTATGCTATTGCTGTAAGCCTGAAGAGCGCATAAGTAACCCGATGCAGGCTCAATTACCGTCCCATCGTCCGAACCATAAACGGACGAGAAATAAGACTCAAACGGTTCACATATTTCTGACGGGTCAGATGTGGTTTTCAATCCCTCTGTCATAGAGACAAGATAAACGGCCGATCCGCCGTTCTTACTCTTAACATGAGACCAAAATAGCTTAGGATTTTGTACGATAGCTTCTTCAATTTTTTTTGTATAACTATTATAGCATTTAGTTACCAGGTGTTCACATCTTTTACTGACCAATTTTAATTGTAATTCATCCATTGGGTTATTGTATAGTTTATATCGTTTTCTTAGTCTGTTTTTTTCGTTTAGTGATCTAATAAGTTTCCAGTCAAACAATAGTGGGAAGCGCTTGCTCTTCGGCTTACTGTAAGGCACATATTTTTATATGGCCTCCTGGATCTTTTCATAAAAAAATTCCAACATGTTATTAACAACGCCAAGTCCCGTAAAAGACTCAAATTTTGTATATAGTTGTAACAGAGTGTCGAACACTGATTTATAGTGTCGAACTATCGGACATTTTAGAACACTCGAAGTGAGTTATACACTGTGATTCTGTATATAATTGTAACATAGTGTCCAACTATCGGAAATTTTAGAACACTTGAATGAGTTATATCTGCAGATGGTGTGTAGACTGTATGTGGTGGCCGTTTGTAAATTGTCAGACCTTGTAAAGTGTAAAGACTAGTGAAGTACATATGACACCCAACTGAAGTGAACAAATGAAGTTCCGAGTGTTGTTCCGTTGCTTCATTCTGCGGCTGCGGCGCCCAGTGCGTGCCGCTGGTTGCGAGTCATGGTGTAGTTGATTGCCGCGCCTCTCGCTGCTGCTATTCGGGTGCCGGCGCTCCCTCGCGACCGTGCTAAGTACCTACGTGCACCGTATCGTACCTACCAGTGGCAGTCTTCGTTACATCGTTCTGCGAGTTTACAAGGGAAGTAAACTTTTGTCTTTTGTTTTATCACAATATGATGGACACTTTATGTGAATGTTTTGTGCCTTGGACAGTTTTTATACGAACACAGAGCGTGAACTATCTTATCTGATTTTGTGATTTATGTATATATAGGCTGTGAACTATTCTATTATAAAATAAATAGACTATGTGTGTGCGGTTTTGAGATATATATACATATAGGCTTTGAACTATTCTATTATAAAATAAATAGACTATGTGTGTTTTGTGTGGTGTTAGGTTAGTGTAGAGTGGATGAACTTATTTTGGGACACTAATTGCGAGTAGGTTGACAATACCAAAAGGCACCATGTCGCGAAAGAAACAAACGGACTATTCTTTGGAAGTAGCTGAGAACGTGGGAGAGACGAGAGGATCTCCACATCCATCTCCGCCTGTAGTGATGTCTAATGAACAATTTTCGCAATTTTTGGGGATGTTACGTGCACAGGCGACTGATCAAGCGCCGACACGACCATTGTCGACCACGCCTACCGCTGCTAACTTCACAAAGTGCACATCGAGGTTTAACGGCGGCAATTCCAGCGATGTTATGGCATTTATAGACGCCATAGAAGTATATAAGGAGTGTGCAGGCGTAGAGGATCAGATAGCGGTAAAAGGGTTTCCGATGCTACTCACCGACTTGGCAGCGACATGGTGGCAAGGAGTAAAACACTCTGTTCACTCGTGGTCTGAAGCTATAGGCCTTCTCAAACAAATATACGTTCCACGTCTTCCGCCACATAGAGTCTACCGTGAGTTATTTAAGCGTGAGCAAGGAGAAGAGTCCATGGATATTTTTGTATGCAAAGCTAGAGCGCTGATCTCTCAAATGCCGGCGAATGCTTTATTAGAGGAAGTGCAACTGGATATGGTTTACGGGCTCTTACATCGCCGCATTTGAGAGAAAGTGGCGCGGCCCTCTGTTCGTTCGTTCGAGGAACTACTCCAACAGGCCAGGCGTGTTGAAGACATGCTTGAGGAAGGAGGAACTCGTAAACTTGCTGACGTGTCTCCTCAGCGTACATCGGTGGTGAACGCTTCCAAGAGTGCGAGTACATCCATATCGGACCGGGTGGAGAAGAACAAAATCCGCCTTTGATGCGCTTATTGCAAAACTTATGGTCACGAGAAATGAAAGTGCCTTAAACTGCAGAATAAAAAGACCACAGAAGAGTCCGGTGTGCCTTCAGTTCTTGTTCCACCCACTTGCTTCGGGTGTAGTACCCCTGGAGACATTCGGGCAAACTGTCCTACTTGTCGCGAGAAGAAATCGGCATTGTCTTCGTCTAACGTTGTGACGTTTTCAGTAGTTACGGTTTCACCCGTTAGTCCGGTTCGACCCCGTGGCCGACCGATTTTATACATTGACGTGTTTGATAAGATAGGTCGCGTGTTAGTAGATACTGGTGCGAAACAGTCGATCGCGAGTGAGAGTTTGTATATGCACTTATGTAATAACGGACAATCATTTACCTGGGTTAAATTAGAATTAAAATTCGCAGATGGTGCTACGCGATTACAAAATGTACAAACCGTTTCGGTTATTGTTAAGGTGAGGGAAGTTGCGGTGCCCACGGTCTTCATTGTGATACCTGGTGCGACAAATTCACTGTTAGGTAATGATTTTGTTAGGGATGCTGGCTTGGTACTAAATTTTAGTAAGGATACATGGTCGCTTCCTGGGTTGTCAGACCTACCACTAGAGCACCAGAGTATGAAGCCGATGAGGCGTGGCCAGTCTTTGCCGCACTGTATATATATATATATATATATATATATATACATACATATATAACATTTGTATGTATATATATATATCATTTGAAGACGCTGTAGAGTATATAATATATACATATATATTTTATATGGAAATAACATATTTATAGGTATATTATACATACTCGTAATACTTACATGCGTAAGCTGCCCCGCAGCATACCCTATGTACGTCTTAATATTCACGACTGAAAAGTGAAAGGTGCGCGCAATAGGTTGTGCACAAAAAACGTAACGAGGTCATTCGATGAATAAATTTAACTTCTCATATTTTTTTCATACCGGGGGCCTTATATGAAAATCGATTCTTAAGGAGTAAACTCCAAAAATGTTTTGATGATTGGATTATTCGTTGGCGTAAGTGTATAGTTTCTGAACGAGCATACTTTGAAGGTGATAAAATAAATTTGGATGAATAACTAACATTTCGTGTATTATTGATCTTTTCCCGGTACTTTCTTGACAGAGAAGTATATGTATATTTATCTCGAAGGCTTGCTTTAGGCTTTACCTCGAAGGCTTGCATTAGCTCAATTAGTTTTTCCCAACAAACATTGATTTTCTATATTTTTATTCACAATATCGATGTTTTAGAGGACCTCAACACAGATAATCGATCAAATCGATCTTTCGATAATATCGATGATAAAGGGCATCCGTACTTCGAGCAAATGACCAATTTTTGTTTTAGTATTTCATAATTTTTATTTTTAAGTAAAATGATCTAGAATCAAGTTAAAAATCAGGAATAGTACCTGCTAAATTAATTGTGATCAGGATTTGTCGTTGTTGTCATTCAGCATGGATTTTCTTTCGGAGATAATTGGTGAAACAGTTATCCTAGGTATAGATTCCCTTATTTTGGGCATTTGTGTAAAGCAGCTGAGCAAATGTAAACATATTTTGAATGCATTACAGGTAATTATCCGCATTATAATATTTACCACTTACATTAATCTAAAATACACTGAAGGTTAGAGATAAACATGTAAATTGTGTGCTGGAATGTCTACTGGGCTATCGGTAGTCTTAAAAGACTGCCACTCAATTGCATTTTCCGTATCGGTGCTACCGATTATTACCGTTAGGTGTTATTCCCTTTTTTATTATAAAATTTGAAAAACTCAAACAATTATCAAATTGACCCTTTGACAACTGCTGCAAAATACTTTGTTTTTTAGACACCCAATAATTGCGTAAAATATTATAATAGTATTAAAAGTTATTTTAATATGTTGATCTTGATGGGATAGATTACTATTATTAGCTTCATGATAAATACAATATTTATGCTACATTTTCAGTTTTTTGTCAGGAATTTAGAGATAATTAAAAATAATTAAACAACCAACATATAGTGGGCTACAAAGTGTTTGCTAACGTCATAATATTGTTTTAAGGAGTGTGATATTAGTCTGAATATTGTTATTGTAGTTTAAGTAATTTTAGTAATTAGTAGATGGTTCATGCATATAGAAATATAAGTGACGGAAGACTGACGAAGAAAATCTACAGAGCGAAAGTGAGTGGTAGAAGCCAAGCAATACCAAGACTGACTTACGAAAATCAAATAACCAGAGTGTCGCTGACGGAAATGTCAAAAGCGACACATACCAAGGCGAAAATTTGTGAGGAGAATGATGAGATTTGAGGAAGCGAAAAAAGTATGTAAGGACTGCGACGTCTGGCGCTCCATCTTCCCTGACTGCCCCCGGCTAGGGAAGATATGTACGAATAGTGTTGCTTTAGTGTCCAGTGTTCAGTAATGGTGTGAATGTTTCTGTTATTTTTATTCTACAACAAATCAGTTATTAATTATGTAATGGAGCAGCAGTAGAGGTAAATCCTTATGCAAAAAGCTAAATATTATTTTATTTTTTAGACGGCACCAGTTTTAGATATTGACGCCACATTGAATAAAGAAATTAATAAGTACCCTAACAATACCATACCATATGTGGTCATTCGAGGTTTAGTTAAACCTATTGGCAGTCCCATAACTAGTAACTACAACAATTCTGTCACTGGAGTAGTCCAAAGGTATGTCTTTGTATTTTTTATTCTTAATGTAATATAAATTATTAGAAAAACAGTAGTTGCCCTCTTAAATCAGCTGAAGTCTTGGGTGTCAGGTATATAATATGATAGGTCCATTTAGGTTTTATAAGCCCGATTACTTTGTTATAGTTTTAGTATTTTTTAACTCTGCAAAAATAACGTCATACTGATGTTGATTCTGTACCATTTCTATTATTTTTTTTTTTACACCAAATCAGATATGTAAGTAAATATAGTAAATATTGATAAAATCCGATTCTGTCAATAATGATACTTAAGTACATAAAATAAAGGAAATCACAATATTAAAAATTAATATTGTGATACAATTTTGATTTTGTACAGTAATAGAAAATTATTCTTTATTTTTTAATGTAGTAATTATTGTTTAATGATTATTTCAGTCTTTACAGAAGCCTCTGTAGTTGCTTATTAACTGAAAATACTAATTTCATATTGCACTCCCAAAATTAAAGTAACTTAATCTATATTTTTAGAGCATATTCATGCTCCACCACCCACTATTTAAAGCAAGTGAATAACTTATAACACTTTTCAAAGTATTTACTTATTAGTATTGTTATACTAATAAGTAAATACTTGTTATATTGTTATAACTAATAAGTAAATACTTATGTTGTTGTAATGTATAGTAGTTCAAAGTATTTAACTATTAGTATTGACAACCTCCGTGGCGCAACGGCTTAGCGCGTCGGAAAGTAAACGGGGGTTGCGGGTTCGATTCCCGTCCCGAGTCTGGGTGTTTATGTATAATATGTATATATTTACAAAAGAAAAGTATATAAGTAGTATATCAGTTGTCTAGTACCCATAACACAAGCGCTATGCAGCTTGCTTTGGAATTAGATGGCACTGTGTGAAATGTCTGAGTATGTTATTATTATTATTATTTCAAATTTTTCTTCACAGTAGTGTTTATGATTTTGTCTTGCAATGAAATTAATTAAAAAAGTAAAGTTCCCTGAAATTGATATTTCTAATTTCCTGTGAATAAACTGGAAAATGAATCTTGTAGGATTATAAAATGGAGGTTCTATGTAATAAATAAATTGCATTGTTTTATAGATTAACCATTAAAGAACATGTGATAGCAAGAACATCAGCTGGGTTCTGGTCGGATCAGACACGGACGATCCATGAAGTGTGCAACTCCACACCATTTGTATTAAACAATGGGAAATATAGCATTGAAGTGGTTGATGCATTGGCTGCTGATCTACTTGGTAAAATATAATAACAATATTTATAGATTGTAATTGCTCTAATACTGATATCAGTGTACTGATATGGGTGAGAGAGAAAGAAAAATATTGAAAGGGTCAACTGCTTATATTCCCTAAATTAAGAGGCTAAATTAGTTGCCAAGGGATAAGGCCTAGCAGGAATTTTTATGGTTGAATAACTGGATTTCTCTTTAGGGTTTGATCCCCATCAGGTCAATTTAAGAAATGAACTTTTTTCCGAATTGGCTGAGTCTGGGTGTTACGCAGCTTATCCAATTTTTTGTGTCTTGTGTGGTACCCATATAAGCCTACAATAATAATAATAAGCCATAAAAGCCTAGTACTTGGTCTGGAGTATTATTATTATCCTCTTTCCCATTTGTACTATACTTCATTAATGGCATTAAAATGTGATTTTCTTGCCTCTATGTTCTGTCCATCTGCAATAGAAAATGGCATGATGTTATATATCTATGTAAATTAAACTAAATTCCTATCTATTCATTGTATTTTAGATATGGATGTCATTTCTGACAAATTTGAACCCATGTCCCCTGGTGTCATTGATCATGTGTGGGGCTTCTTTGCTGGGGTTCGCCAAAGAGGATTGCAAACTATGGAGGAGATGCTCCGTGATGGGTCCTATATCACTGCTATCGGAGAGTTAAGTAGGAGCAATACGGGTGCTTTAAAAATACAGCCTCCTAGGGATGGACTGCCCTTGTATTTGACTACTGTTACAAAGTCAAGTTTGTTGAAGAGGCTCACTAGTTCCAAAGATTTATTAAAGTAAGTATGAATATATGAGTTAAAGATTGCTTTTGTAGCCTGTAACAAAGGCTTAATGTGCTTAAAATGAAAATCGGCTTTGATATGAATATAATGGATTAAAATGAAGCAAAATTTTCCACAATATTTTGAAGAAGAATTTTCTCCTAAATCCTACATACACATAACTTTAGGGAACAAAAATTGGAGAAAGTAAAACGAGTTAACTTATTTAAATATATTTGAGTATAATAAATAGAAACTGTAACACCACAGCCCAGCAGTTTGAGGATGTGTTATTTCACATGATCGTAATTTTTTTTATAATTTCCCTTGAAAGGCAAAGGGAGCTCTACAAGTAATGTCTTTTTTTTAATATAGTATCTTTAAAAGCGCAAAAATTAAAAAATCCTAACAAGACGTAAACTTTTTTTCCCCCAATTCCACCAAAAAATGTCTGAATTCTTTAAAATACAAGCTCATGCTTAATTGGAAGAAAAATAGTAATGTTAGAATATCATCCTTATGTTTTTAAGACTAATGTATTTAGGTATTCTAGAACGAAATTACAATAATTTCAAACATTGACAAATCTTTAATTTGGCTAAGGATTACATCAACTACTGCTTCTCGTTGAAGTGAGAGAGTTTTGTGAATTGGTTTACACGTGGAGGGTTCTCTCCAGAATCTGTACCTATTTGCAAAATTCTTTCACCACTTGAATGGTATATTATTCCGAATGGAGCTGGGATGGACCGCTAGTGAATGGATAGTAATCATGGAGCACTTGCAGTAGTTAATCTAAAATGTGATTTCCTTTAATTTTACGGTATGATTATCAAGCTTAAATCTGTTTACTATTAAATTATACTTATATTTTGTTACATGCGGTTAATTGTAGGTAAGATTGAAATAAAACTATCTGTATCGAAATTTAATATGCGCGCAAATAACAAGCATTTGCTAGTTATGTATTAATTTTAATAGAATACCTTCAGTCGTCTCGTACACGCCGTGACGAGCGTGATTGGTCTCATTAATAACAACTCAACATTAATAAACAAGCAATTTATGTGGGTATCTCAAATCTAATTGTTCATTCACTTCAATGTTCGAGTCTGTGATGTAAGTTATCCTAAGGACAATGTATTTTAGTTATTTCAACAATAATTATTGCTTCTCATGCAATGGCGGTGAAACTACAGCACCAACTACTAATACTAAGTTTATAAAAAGAACAATCGAGGTTAAGTAACTTAGTGCACGGTTATGTACTGGGTGGTTTGTGATGGAATTTGGTGTCGAGAGCTTTCACACCGGAACATATAAGCGGTTGGTCCCCCCGATAATATTGATTGCGTATCTGGAGTATGTATATTTATTTATATTGTACTGTAAAGATGAAGACAGAAATGATTAGATATTTCAGGGCATGTAGAAAGAATACCTACACGAAGAACATACTGAAATAATAAACTCATAAAGATAAAATAGTGTTATCTGATGGAAATGTCAAAAATACACATATTTCTCAGCGAAAGTATATTAGGAGAATAATGACCGCTATGCTTTATGTTAGCGTCTTCAAGTCCGTTAGGGATACAGCGTGAAGAAATGTATGTGTTTATTTATAATAAACAATATTTTGTAGAGTTCTACTGGTTGTGTTTGGTGCGGTGGCTGCCATCGCGTCCGGCCGCGTAGCCTACAAATATCTGAAGCGAAGACGACGTCGCATCGTCGAGGAGAATATGAAAAAGCAGTTGGCGGCGACCAGGCGCGAGAGACGTGCGCACGCGCGCGAGAAGAACCTCACTGAGGTGCAGCTGTGCGTTGTGTGCTCGGAGAATCCTAAAGAGGTAATTTAGTTTTAATACTGCTAGAATATAGGATTAAGATATACAAGGTTATTTCGAAAGGATGGGTAAATAAGAAAGGGTATTAAAGTATCCATGACAACAGAAAGCTTGTGTTCTACAACTTCGCCAAAAGTCAATAGTTTTAGTGTAAACACCTCAAAGTTAAATAAAAAATAAAGGTGAGACAACCCTAATGTCAGTGTTTTTACGTCGCTAGTAAACATTTGGAATATAGGGCATAATGATAGGGTTGTACATGTTGAAACCCCGGCGAATTTATACCCCCTTTCACATTAACCTTGTACAAGACAATTTTTTTTAACCATGATTGTGAAACTGGAAAGTTTAAAATTGGATCTTGACACTCATCATACAATGTCATTGATTGGTTGCACTTCTTCGCACATATACAATCGTGTAATAGCACATACATTCACACACATATACAGACACACCAACACACATAAGCATACACTGTATTAAAGTATGTGTGCACGAAGTAATCATGTTAGAAATTTCATATAATTAGAATACATACACATATCTTCACGCTGTATCCCTAACGGGGTAGTCAGAGAAGACAGAGCGCCAAGCTTCGCGGTCCTTACATACTTCTTTCGTCTCTTCGAATCTTATAATTCTCCTCACATTTTCGCCTAGGTATGCGTGATATGAATATGATAGAATTAATTAGAATATGAGTACAACATATGTTTAAATGTAATTGTTTAATATAAGTACCTACTACCTACATATTACCTATAATATGTACTATCATTAAGGAACTAGTCGTCCACAACGTAGGGAATCTTAGTGTGGAGACTAGTTCATGTAATACATATACTAGTTCATGTATTTGTTTCTTTTTTGCATGAAGTGTAAACGAAAAATGGTATAATAGATAAAAAATTCATACATTTTAAAATCAATGTAATTACCTTGCTTGATAACACTTCCATAGGGACTCAGTTAATTCAGGATAAAAAATACAGAGGCCAAGAAAAAAAGCTATCATTATTAATGCACTCAACATACAGCTGGATAGTACTGAACATTATGCTATTCCATGTTAATGATAGAGCAAAGTGAAATGTTACAAAATATATGAAGGGGAAATGAAATGGGGGAGAAGGGGAAATGTGGACTATGGCGATATTAATGTGAATGTATCGATAGAACGATATAATTATCGACATATCAATTGTCACAGCTCACCTCACCACAGAAAATAGACACATTAGCGTGACTATATCTTTTAGCTCAATCCCAAACTATCTAAGAGGACTTTTTGGCGAGAATGGGAGAAGTGTTTGTCATTTTATTTAGATTTTCTATTTTTTACATTTTTAGGAGTTTTAAAGTACAACAGTGATAGTATATTGTGTTTTAAATTTGTCTGTGTAAGTAAAAAGAATGGAAGAGATCTAAATGAACATGTGTAGCTGAAGTTCTCGCGCTCTTTCAAAAAGTCCTTTTTAACTTCAGTAAAGCCTACTATCACTTTACTGGAGGAGTTTTACAGTTTCAAGAAAGCAATTCTACTTATTAAAATACAATACGTGACATTGACAAATGCGCTAATCTGTGCGCCATGCCATGAAGAAATAAAAAAAAATATCTAAGAATTGTAGACTGACTATCTTCAAGAATAATATTTCTGAAAGAAAATTAATATAAGGTTTTTAAATTTATTTGTCTATTTCTTCTCAGATAATATTGCTGCCCTGTGGTCATGTGTGTTTGTGCGAAGATTGTTCAGATAACATCAATGACAACTGTCCAGTGTGCAGAGAGAAGATAGAATCACGAGCACCAGCCTTTATTACGTGAAGTTATGTAACATATTGTAGATAGACAATTAATAACTTGTACAATACACACAGTTTAGTAGTAAATAGTAAATATGATTTTTGTGGCACTGAACTAAATATAGGCAGTGTTTTTTAATTTCTTCAGATTCGACTTTGGAGCAAGCTGTGAATTGCTGTTGAGTATCGATAGTGAACTGTCGATAGTGTGATCAATATTATCCCGGCACGATAAATAATAATAATCTATTATATCGCGATCGAGTCGAAAAAAAAATCTGCTTTTAAATATTAAGACATTTTTGAGTTCCAACTATCGATAGTCTAACCTATTGATGGTTATGCAACACTACAGAGAACATCAATTAAATGTTTCGGGTTTAACTAACTCCCGGATTTTTCTGATACTGTATATTTTAAATTTATATAAAATGCAGTGGAATATAATAAAAAAATAAATTGTTTTGTAAATATATAAATATATTATTATTTACATTTATTGTAACTATAATAGTAATTAATCATCAGAAGCCTATATTTAAAGACCCCATCTTCCCACATGCGCCTGCGCAGGTGTTGTCTTCATCTTCATAGTTAACTAATACATTTTCATATTCAGAGTTGTCAGTATCTGGACTTTTATTATCATTTATGTTTTGCTTGTCTGGTTTCAATCTCTCATCATTTGATGCATTACTTAATCCATATTGTTCAAGTAATGAGTTTAATTTAGCATTATTACTTGCTTTAATCTCTTTTGTATCTGAAGTACACTTTCCTGAACAACATTCTTTATTGTTACATGTTTCAACACTTTTTTCATATTTAATATTGTCTTTATCACTATTTCTACATGTTTTTGATTTTTTGGATATATGATTTTCAGTTCTAGTGCTATTATCATCAAGGTCTCTAACTGCTCGTGCTAATGCATATTTGTCTGTTTGTTGTGCATTATAGAGTTCAAGCATCTTCTTAGCTTTTGAGCTCTTTCCAATGCCAAGTTTTGGCAGTCCTTTGTTAAGTCCTTCTAGTAAAACACAAGCTTTGCATACTTCTTGTGATGAAACAAAATTGCATCTCGTACACAGCCTCTGAGTTGGAAGTGAAACTTTCTCCTTTATTGCCATTGTTTCTCCTAAAAATAGTAACATCATTTATTTGGCAAAAAATTGTTATTTTTGATGAAATAAAATAAGGATACTACACTAGCACACCAGTATGGGTTTTGAGGGGTTGGATTTTCAAGAATCTCTTCATAGCTGCCTGCCTACATAACATGTTTAAGGAAGTTTTGCAAAATTTCAAGTTTTTAGACCTAGTTTGACCTGTGTCAGTCAGTCCTTCCATATTTTTTTATTATAAACACAACAATAGTTACTATATATAATCTCAATTTAAGAAGTGGATGGAGAAAGACATTAAATTGGCATTTTCTATACTAATGTTATAAGGAGAAAAAATTTGATTGTTTGTAATGGATAAACTCAAAAACTACTTGACCAATTTCAAAAATTCTTTCACCTATACAAAGCTATGTGTCCGGAAAAAAGCGCAATAAAAAATAACGCAAAGGAAATAAACGCACTGAAAAAAACGCAATGTTATATAAGCCCACAAGAAATATAAATACGTGGAAAATTGCACACATGGATTAAATCGCACAAGCAAAAAACTCCTTATGTATAAATACGCACATAGAAAAAAAAAAACGCAAACATATTATAAATTTGTTTTAAAGGAAAACCAAATTTCCAAGACTCAAAAAAACTATAATTATTAAACAGAAATATAAACAATTTATAATTTTTAGGTTTTTAAGTAACTTTATTTCCTTTGCGTTTTTTTTTAATTGCGCTTTTTTTCTAGATTCAGAAAACTACATTATCAGGGAGTAATATGGGGTGTTTTATTTTTAAAAACTTTCTAGCAAGTGAAGCCGGGGTGAGGTCCCTAGTTGTGTATAAATTTCTTAATTCACTCAACTTTATAATATCCTTATAATATACTTTTTGGACATGTGAGCATTTCTTTATACTTTCAGTTATAAAAGGAGATTACATTTAGCAGCCTCATCTTTAGATTTAAATCTATACCTGAATAAATAATGTCCATGATGCATGATGGTCTGATCTTCTCCATATCCTTCAGTAGAGCCCTGGCATGGCCTCTATAAGCATTCGGAGCAAACACACACTCCGTAGAGAAATATACTAATTTTTTGAAATGTGCATACATTACAATTTCTTTTTCATATGTGTATTTGAGTGGTTTCACTCTTGGTATTGTTCCCTCACTGCCCTGAAATTAATAATTAATATATTAAGTTAGTGTTATTATCATATCAAGCTATTAATCTATTTTATATGTAATTTTGTACATTGTTTTCTCCGTCTTTCACAAACTTAAAACTTCTAAACTTTTTTTTTACCTTCTTAATAGCACAGTGGCTGAGTGTAGGTCTACTACACCGAAATACGGCGGGTTCGAATCCTGCGAAGGTGGTCAGACCATTTATTGTTTTTTTTAATAAGTTCAAATAATATGTTATATAAATATACAAATATTATAGAATAAATATTTGTATATTTATAATCACATTCTCGAAAACAGCTGTAATGATTTCTATGAGATTTACAATATAAAGGTACTAATTATATCTACTATTATTCTGTTTGTGCCATTAGAAGTAAAGGGTGAAGATATTTATGTATATAAAATCTAGGCATTCTGAGTTTGTCACCACCAGTTTTGGATTTTAGATAACATAAGAAGCGTTAAGCCATCATAGATAAAGAAAACAATGTAATTTGTATTTAAAAGTATCAAATCTTACAGTACATATAGCTGTACACCTCTTGAGCCTTGCTATGTCTCCTCTGAGCACATTCATAAGTATGGTTTCGGCAATATCATCAGCGTTGTGCCCTGTTGCTATGCACTTTACACCGAGTATTGCAGCACCTCTATCAAGAGCCTGTCTTCGGAAAACACCACAAAAGGTACAGTTGTTTTTCCTGCCTATTTGTGCAACAATTTCATCCATGGTCCATTCATATAAATCCTTATATGACAGTATTTTCAGGGGCATTTCATAATCATCGCGATTCTGTTTAACAGTCTCTAGGCTGTCATCACGGTAACCTGTTATTCCTTCGTCTATGGACAGTAACATTAGATTTAATCCATACTTGTATCGTTGGTTAAGCGTCTTCAGTACATAAGCAAGGACAGTAGAGTCTTTGCCACCGGAGGCTCCTATAGCCACAGAGTCGCCTTTTCTAAACAGTTGTCCTTTTGTTATGGTGTAATGTATTTCAGTTTCAAACGCCCAATAAAAACAGTCTTTACAAAGTGGATCTCCTGTCTTCGGTCGCTGTAAATAAAATATTTTTTAAAACGGAAGAACTAGTCTATTTCAAAGAAATTAATTGTAATATTAACCTTCAATGCAGCATTTTTACCACAGCCAGTCTTGCAAGCAATAGGCATGGTTCTATTAAATTTTTGAACCAATATATAATATGTTCCGTTTTCAACTAAGAAACGTGAGTTTTGATGACTATTTACTATTTTGTTACATTAAATATTTAAAGTTCGTATGCAATCAGATTTTTGTTAGCTTTAGCTATTTTCCATTTCTTTTTTTTATATATTTCTTAAGGCATTGGTAACAAAACCATCAGTCTGTGACGTTAAGTCTGCAGAAACATGTTAAAAGTAGTGATAATACACTTTACTGAAGTTTTAAAGGACTTCTTAGAAGAGCGCGAAAACTTCAGTTACACATGTTTATTTAGATCTCCTCCATTCTTTTCACTTTCGCAGAACATTAGAACACAATATACTATCACTGTTGTACTTTAATTAATATCATGTAATCGGTACCGGCTAACAACTCGATGGCGATTGGACCTTCCATGAACATCGTTATAGACAATAATAGTGCGAAATGATTGAACGAACAATTTTAACCGCGCGTTTTGTTACGAAGATTTAGCTTAATAAGAAATTTAGTATTTCATCTTAATTTAATATAAGAATATTATTTCAGAGAATTCATTGCCTTTACTTTGTTGTTGTGACGCTTTAGTTAGCAATTATTACCTCGAAGACTAAAATTACTCAGTAACAACAAAACAATACATAGGTACAGAACTGAATCAACGTAGTGATTATTTACTCAGTGGAACTAAACGAAAGTGTCAGCTGTTAAATTTCAATAAGATAAAATTAATAATGGATTAACACAATGAACATTATAGCATTTTATATTTCTCCATGTATATTTTATAATGTTAATAATAAAATAAGCTTTCTAATGTTTTTTTGCAAAATGTCTTCATTTTTGGCGTGTGAAATATTTGGCGATAAAACAAAGGTTATTACGGAATCAAGAATTGAATTAGAAGGTAAGGTACCAACACAAAACACTGACGTGAGTTAAAGGGTCAATAAAAGCGACTTAGCTACAATTTCATGTTTTTCAGATGCCAGCACACGAGTAGATTTTCGACGCTGCAGAGAAATGAAGAGATATAAGTGTAACTACATATTCGGAATCGGAAGTATTGATACAAATTCGCAATTTGTGATGTGGCTAAACGTTAAGACCACATACTGACAAGCTACAATAATTGCACGGTTATGGTGTGTACCTAAATTACATTAAGTATTATGTATATTTTTTACTGTTTCAGTTTAAGTGTAAACAGTGTCGGCCCCCCTTGATCGATAGGTCACCAAGGCTCTTATTTGATATACGTTAATATTACAAATATTTATTCTTTCAGGAAGTTGCATCAGTATTAGTGTACTTCAGTGGGCGCTAGAATTTGAAAACCGACAATTGTAGGTTGACGCGATGTTGGCTACAGCAGTCCAATGGCTCGCTATATAAATAGGGGCTGACCACAGGGGTTCAGACCGCTGCCAAAAGAAGTATCAATTCAATGTTTAACAGAGGCACCACTTCCGGTAACAAGAGCTAACGTCTATCAAGACCCACTACTAGAATAACACACTTAAAATGTTTTTGTAAGAATGTACTTAAGAACACATTATAAAGTTGTATGTGATTACTTTCCTCAATTTTGAAATAAAATGTGACCTTTATTAAAACACTTAGGTTTAATGAGAACCACATAGAGGGTTTTAAAGACACAATGTCGATGGTGTATTATGGAACAAACCTAAAAATTTGTGCTTTTTCTATTAATAAATATTATTCGAATGACTGCTTTTTATTTGTATTTTTATTAACTATATTACAAAATATTTAGTTTTGAATTAAGGTGGATATTTGTAACAAGATGTGTTGGTGATACTATAGGATAATGTATCTGCAGAGTGTATGCACAGTAGAAAAAATTCAATTATGAATGTTGCGGTTAAGCATTTAATGTTGAACACTAGTCAATAATTATAAAGATAAAATTATTTATATCAAAGATGACATGCAGATGGTAATTGTAAGTATTATACCTCATAATATAATCAAGTAATGTGTACTTTTACAAAATTTTATGAGTTCCTAAGTAGCACAGTCAAAATTATTGTAAATTGTAGTAGGTACCTATAGTACATGTTTTACTATGTACCTATGTTACAAGATAGGAAAAACTGTAGAGTTTCCTTTGTATTAACTAAGCTAATCCTTGTCATGGAAATAAAAGGCATATCAATATAATTCTATAATTTTTTTCCATATTTATTTCCCTTTTGATGTACTTATAGCAAAAGACCACTGTCAAATCACTGCACAAAGCTATAGAATGGGTTTCTGATAGCGTGACTGCTCTCTGATAGGAACATAGGCTGGCTGGTATCTCTTATCATCTCCTTTACTCCATAAGGTGGACATTCTTGAGACGTTCTTCTTGCGCAGCAAGATAAAATAATGTTAACGCCATGCTCACTGTTCACAGTTTATAACACGGTGAATTGAGTAAAATTTCACTTTATATACTTAAATTCGTAGTAGCATATTGTAACAAAAGTAGAAGTGTATTGAAACTTGATTGAAACACGCAAAATAGTCACAAAAATCATTGTTTTCTATTGAAGTCCGGGATGGTAACGTTGCCGGTTTCATCTGACAGTCATCAATTGACATGATTTTCATTAGAGTAATATCGTTTTTTTAGCCGGTACGGTGAGCTGTCAAAATGAAGTCCGCCATTCACTCAATTTTCATCTTGATGAACATCGGAATTTTGACACGTGAGATTTGCTTACGCGGTACGACGAAGTTCATAATTAGAAATACTAACTTCATTTAATCAAATTGTCATCGTCTTCACGTTACGCGGTAGGCCCGCAGATACATAAAAAGTATTGGTACCTACGTAACTACGTATAGTACAGTTGTCAAAAAAGTAGGCGATATTAGCGCCAAAACGATATACATAGCAATTATAGCAAAGTGACTTTCACATCTGTAGCTTCCTATAAAAACTTTTACTCTCTTTGACAAATACATAGAGAACTTTTTGGCGGGAACGGGAGAAGTGAGGCTGGCATTTTATTTAGATTTTCTATTTCTTATATTTTTAGGAGTTTTAAAATACAACAGTGACAGTATATTGTGTTATAAAGTTTCGAGTAAATGAAAAGAATGGAGTAGATCAAAATAATCATGTGTAGCTGAAATTCTCTCGCTCTTCCAAGAAGTCTATAGTCTAAGCGTACTATATAAGCGTACTTTACTGGAGTTTTACGATAAGACAAAACTAATTTACTTGTGATTGTACTTATTTATACGTGACGTTGGCAAATGCATTAATCTACGCTCCATGGTCCATGCTATGAAGGAATAAAGACAAATAGTATGTTTTCCAATGACTGTGTTTTCACAATCACTAATCACTGTCACGTAGTATCCCTAAGTAGTCTGTGTCACTGTCGCAGTTTTCTGATATCGCTTAATTTTAGTCTACTTTCATTAGTAATTCCAACATTCGACCCCAAATTTGTTTAAGCGCTTCATAGTGATGGTCGTCTTACGTCTAGATTATTCTAAATTACTAAGTAACATGTAAAACTAAGAGCTCAACTCGTGATAACCCCGTAGGATCTGTTGTTGATGTGTCCGATAGTGTTTACCGTGTGGCCTGTGTTTGAAGCTGTAATACGTTGAATTTGGGGGCAGCAGCCCTATGTCATTATGCACGAACTCCTGAAACACGTTCTAAACGAACGAGATCTGACTCGAGCCGGCGACCTCTTCGCTATACCCGACTCCGAAATTGTCGACGACTTGAAAGAAGTTGTAAGCATTCAACTAAATGGTTCATTAAATAAACTAGTTCCTTAAATAAACAAATCACCAACTACAACAGTTTTTTTGCACTCCTAAGTTTGTATGTACAATGAAGTAGAGGAATATTAAATGATACTTAGACTGTAAAATGAATTTTCAAAACTTTTATTCAAAATTGTCTTAGTCGGGAATTAAACCCGTTCTGGATTAGCAAAACACATACGCTACTAATACATCAGCCAATTATTACTTTAATGTATAATTCTTGATTGAATGTATATCTATATTCAGACTTTCAGGAATATCCTTGATTTACATGACATTTCACCATTTAAAAATGTTTTTCAGAGGTTTTTGGTAGGAAAATAATTATTAAAATATTTGTTATATAAAATTATGTAATTCATTCTTAAAGATACTATAAAGGTGTTTTTAATGAGTTGATAAAACAAATAAAAGAAAGTACAAAAGTATAATAAAATAAGTAGATATGAGTATGCTCATACTATGAACATGTAGGTACTACTCGCATAACTAACACCAGTATTTATTTTTTTACAGTTAAAACAAATAACAGAAATCTCATCACGACCTGATTACTGTCGGAATGACCATGATCAAGCACTCATAGAGATATGTGTTACGCGGGTAACATCATGCATAAAAGAGACTGGCACTCTAGAGAAGTATTGCGGGGCTTTGGTAGCTCTGCTAGAGTCTTGTCTGAACCATAATCTGATGCCGCTGGGTCATTTAAGGGACGATGATCCACCGCATGCCAAGATTGCGTCTGATGTTATAGCATGCATTGTATTAGTGAGTAATTGAAATTATTTGTTATGTTATTGTTTTTTTTAGGGTTTCATACCTTAAGAGGACAAATGGTACCCTTATATGGACACATCCTACATATAAATACACTTTGCTAACTTTTCAGGAGTGTCAAATTCAATTATAAAGACAATGAATGTAACAACACAATGAATTATTCTTGTTAATTGATTCTGAAGTCGATTAACAACAAATACTTAAGTTTCAGTATTGACAATGAATTGAATGAATTAAAGTCAATTAATAAAATGAGCAATATTTTATAATTTAATTTGATCCTTCTGGAAAGTTGGTCAAACGCACTTATGATAATCTATGTAGGAGGTGTCGATATGATCCTGTGTCTGTCTTCTTATCTGTCTGACTATCCACTGTTACTGTTAATTGTCTTAGAAACTACGTAGCATACAAACTAAATATTTATCATAATGAAACATCTTGTTAAGCCACATATTTTAAATAGTTAAAATCAAAAATATTCAATTAGGTACTCAAATTGAACATGACAATTCGTAACAATTTCAGGGAATATAAAGCCTTACTGTTTATAGGGAAAATATAACTAAAATGTTAGGTACTTAATATATTATTAAAGTTATAACTTTAGAAAGTTAATATTTTCAAAGTATTGTATGAAATCTTCTGTGCATGAGTCAACTCTTATAAACATTTTTTTATATAATATATTGTTACAAGAGCAAGGGTGTTAAGGGTGTTACAACTTAGTGATTGTTTCTTAATTTTGCGTATACCAATGACAGTAGACTTTAATGTTAGCAAAGGCTATTGCTCTACAAAGCCTAGGTCTCGAGATATAAGCACTAAAAGTTGTTATCGCTTTGATATAAGGTCCAACCATAACAGTATTGTGATTCTACACGTGACAAATTAAAACTAGTAGATTATCTTGTGTACTATAATATAATCTTCATCTAGATGTACATTACATTACAGCATTTGAAATACATTTACAGCATTTGCAATCATTTCATATTTATTCATTAGTTCTCTTTGTTTAGATCATTTAAAATGTAATTGATTCAAAGAAATAATGCCTCGCAATGAACTGACAATTTTTTTTTTGTTATTTCATCTTATACTTCTCCTTTCACTTGCATACAAATGACAGACAATTTTTTTGTATCTAATTCTGAGTGATTTAAGGTCAAACGTATTTATATTTAAACGGCTTATGTACAATATTGGCACTTATTTCTTATTTATTTACACGCATGTTTTCATGTTTTTCTATCATAATTTTTAACATCGCGATGGTGGAGCGATAGAATCCGCGTTACGTAGTTTAAAGTGGAGCAAGGGTCAAACACAATTAAATAAAATTTTTCGGTTTTGCGAAAGTAACCACTTAAAAAAAACAAGTATTGACATATAGGGATCAATGTTTACAAGTTGATGTTGAGACGACTTCGACATAGCAACTTGGTGGAGGTGGCGGCAAGTGGTTTTAAAAAACAATTCAAATACCAAACACTGGGCCGTAACAACCAATTAAATAGGAAAGAAGCACACTGTTCCAAGTGTTTACGTGGCAAAAAACAATTGGCACAGTTTGCTTTCCTGTCGAAGCTGAAGTCACGTTTTTTATTTGCGTCCATTGAAGTGACGCTGGCTAGTTACATTTTTTATGTCTATTTAACCCCTTAAAAGTTAAAACACAATTTTTAAAGTTTACGCCTGTGTTTTGGCTACTACTTGCTATGGCCATTCCAAATTTCACCTGTTTGTGTCAAATAGTTTGACGAAAACTTCTGTAACAAATAGGCCAAGGTGCTTTCTAATGACGTAGCTAACAATGGTGGCACCAGATATGGACCGTTGGTGACCTCACAAAAATGGTTAAATCAACACTAGGTAAACCAATTAGCGTGCGGGAATTAAAAACCACCGGCTTGGATTGACATATTTTTGAAAGAAAATACTCTGAAAAAATGATCGAAAAAGATGCATTTTTACTGTAAGTTTTTTTGAGTGTCACTTCCAAACGGATAATAGCTGGTGCTCACGGTGCGGCCCTCCTGCGATACACAACTCTATGGTACAAGAGTGCAACGCAATAACTCCAACATTTCGAGTGTTAGTACTTACAGAATTAATGATAGAAATCATTGTATTGGCATACAATGATTCCTATCATTCTAAAAATCTTATTGACGTCAATAAATCTACTATCGCGTTGTTGCGGACTCCTTGTTGCACAGCAAAGTCAAATTAATTTATTTAAGTAAGTAAACCCAATTACAAGGTATTTTTGAACGTCAAAGTCAAATCAACTTTAGTGCGGTTCAAATAGAAAACCTGGACACTGAGAAGAACCGACAAGAAACTCAGTCAGGTATCATTTTTTCAATTTCATTTTACAAAAGGTTTATTAAAATACAATATTTTCATTAACCCAGTAAATGCATGTGCAAAGAAGATCATTTCCAGACTATTGTTTTATCTTCAAAAAATCGTTTATATTATAGTATGATTGTCTAATCAATGTACGTTTTATAACCTAATAACAGAGAATAAATCTAAATTTATTCTCTGTTAATTGAGTAATTTCTTGAGGAACTTTGTTATAAAAACGAATGCAGTTAACCAAAAATGAAACATTTGACTTATGTAATTTAAATTTTGGAATAACTAATTTATCAGGACCTCGGGTTTCCATACCATTTTCTTTTTAAACAGATCAATATTTTTCCTCGTATACGCAATAATTTCAAAGATGTATAAGGACGGCAAGGTGAGGACATCAATGTCTTTAAAATGATCTTTAAGTGATTCTCGTGCATTCATACTGTAGATGGCACGTATTGCTCTTTTTTGTAAAATAAAAATATAGTTAACATGCGATTCTGATCTCCACAGCAGAAGGCCGTAGGATATTAGACTGTGAAAATTACACCAGCCTTGCCATATCCACATTTGCCTAACGCGTCTAATTGCATATACCGCGGAACCGAGCTTACTAGCCAATGCCCCAATATGCCCCGCCCACTATAACTTGTTATTTACTGTTAAACCAAGAAAAGTGGTTGACTTAACTAATTCCAATTGTTTCCCACCCAGTTCTATTTTATCATGGATTCTGGGCAGCAGCTGGTACTAAGTGTATAACTGGCCGGAGAGAAAAAAAAAAGACAGATGATACCAGCACTGAATATAATGTATAATGGTTAGCTGACCGACCGAGTCCGATCTCTGGTATATCCTGAGGATGCTTCGTTGAGAGGTGAAACACGTGTGGATTGGTTGTTTTTGGAGTTTGAGCGGAAAATAGCTAAAAGATTTAGGAATTCATCACATGATATCAGTTATTGAACTCTAGTTTCAGGAAAACAAATTGGTGTGCCAGGCACTAGTAACGGGCATTATTTTCCCCACACTCATAAATTTTCTTGTAGAAAAAAAAGTATAAATTTTCATGTGATAAATTCCTAAAATCTTTAGCTATCTTCCGCTCAAACTCTAAAAATCACAAATCGACACGTGTTTCGCCTCTCAACGAAGCATCCTCAGGATATACCAGAGATAGAATTCGGCCACCTAACCAGCACCGAATCACAACACGTGTCGATTTGGGAAGATAGCTAAAGATTTTAGGAATTAATCACATGCGATGGATTTCCGCTAAGTAACGCCTGAATCTATACAATATATAAATTTTCATTTACAATGCCAAAAAATAGACAATAAAAGTTGGTGTGGTGAAACATTGCAGCAAGATTGAATGAGGCACACCCACTTTTTTTATATAACTTTATGAATGCTAATTTGTCGCAGTAATTTTATGCTGTTACTTTAGAGGTAGGTACGTTAACGGTGAAAAAAATAAAATGGCAGTGAGGGTATAAAAAATATATGCTATCGGTTGCATGCTGGCATATAATGATTTCTATCATTAATTCTGTAAGTACTACACTTGAAATCCATGTTTACCTTACTCGATAAGCTGGAGTTATTGCATTGTGCTCTCAGTCTACTACGCCACTGGTGATAGATTTTTGAGCACTGGAAATAAGTAAAACTGTATTTCTTATCCACAGGTGTCATTCCCTATTCAGTGTGACAAAGAGATTAACGGTAACAAAAGCGTCATGGAACTGTTCTTGCCGGTAGCCGTTCAGTTCCTGCACAAAGGCAACCGTGAGATATCGCGGCATATGGCGCGATACCTTTCTCTAGCTGCCGTACATCACGCTATCCTGCTCAAACCGCATGTGCAGACCATTATGGACTCCATTATGTCAGGTGTGTTAATTATAATTCGAAATGATTTGCAGGACCTCATTACAACATACTAATTAATTAATGTTAGAAATATTAATAATTAAAGTTAATTGTACTGAGATGAACTGTCAGGAATTATATTTACTACATTTTACGCTGAATGTAATCACAATGATAATTAATATATTCAGTTAAATTATTAAAACTTTCGTGAGACATTATTAACGCACTAATTATTGAATATGGCTTTACTCACGTGTAATCGGTATAGGTAAACGTAATCGTAAATCGTAATAGGTCCGAAACTAGTCGGTACCTATACCGATTACACGTGAGTAAAGCCGTATTCAATAATTAGTGCGTTAATATATTCAGGTTAAGAAGGGGATAATTCCCAATACATATTTGCCTCTTCAACATAATTTTATTGACCCTATAGCATATCTTATAATCAGTGTTGTTTTCTTAAAGTATTATTAATTTAATTTTTTCCTGACTACCATGTTAGGGATACCACATGAGGACATGTATGTATGTGATTATTTATTTTTGGTTTCTTTTTTTACTTATATAAATTATTTCATTATTTGTAAATGGAAACAATCAATTTATGTACTTTTATTCTAATGTTACACATACATAATTTATGTAGTATGTATTATAGAGGTATTATATAAATAGTTTCTTTTCTTTTCTCTCACAGTCTAAAATGGAATAAGTTTAACAATTTTAAATATCCTATCTGTTGATGGACCTTTTGAGGTATCTCTACTATCACTACTAATCATTACAAATTTAATATGTAAATAAGAAAAACGAACGCTTGTCTGTATACTTTTTCAGTCGAAAGCTACTGCTAAAAGCTAATTACCTACATATTGCAAACAGTTATATCTCTGCCCTTCTACCAATATCTCACGAGTGAAAACATGGGAAAAAATAGTTTAATTGTAAAAATGTGTGTGCTATTCTATTAGGTAACTACCCTCTATGCCGCATCCTGACGAATTTGTACTCGGTGTGCCCCGAACCGCTGGAGGCACACGCGGGGTCTCTGGTGGCACTGCTGCCGCACGCTGAACAGCTGGAGAAGAATTCGCTATTTGCGTTGCTGGAAGCGATGGCGACGCGTCGGCCTGATGCGTTGCGAGGCTGCTTGGGCCAGCTACTCTCATATCTCTGCCCCAGCACGACACCTCAGAATGACCCTGGCTGCATGTGCATCGACATTATGCAGGTATCATTTTTTTAGTGTCTATTATGTCTTATGACCACAACAACAATAAAACATTTACCTAAGATTAAAAATAAAAAAGGTTTTTTATATATTGTCTTGTCTATGTCATATACATATTATACATCAGCTGCATTCAGCTGAACTCAGATATTAGTATTCTCGTTAGTATTATAGAATGATACCGTAATGTGAATCTCTGACATTACATTACATTAGAGAGGAATGCCGCTACAAATGACAGATAGTTTTTTTTTATCTAGTTCCGTATGTTGTATTGATATTAAAACAGCTAGTGTGCAATAATGACACTCGAGAAAGATTTATCTACATGTATTTTCTATTATGATTTTAGAGATCTTTAAGAAAGAAAAAATAAAACGATAGAATCTGCATCATGTACTTTACAACAACAGTTAGAATTAGTTAGGTCTGCCAGTTTTCTTGGTTTAACAGTAGATAGTAAATTGCAATGGGCGGATCATATCGGGGCATTGGCTAGTAAGCTCGGTTCCGCGATATATGCCATTAGACGCATTAGGCAATTGACGGATGCGGATACGGCTAGGCTGGTGTACTTAGCATATTTTCATAGCCTAATGTCCTATGGCCTTTTGCTGTGGGGATCAGCGGCGCATATTAACTCGATTTTTATTTTACAAAAAAGAGCGATACGTGCTATTTACAGTATGAATGCACGAGAATCACTAAGAGATCGTTTTAAAGACATTGATATACTGACCTTGCCGTCCTTATACATCTTTGAAATTATTATGTATACGAGGAAAAATATAGATCGATTTACAAAAAAAGGCGATATTGGTGGTATGGAAACCCGAGGTCGTGATAAATTGGTTGCTCCAAAATTTAAATTACATAAGTCAAATGTTTCATTTTTGGGTAACTGCGTTCGTTTTTATAATAAAGTTCCTCAAGAAGTCACTCAATTAACAGAAAATATATTTAGATTAGTTGTAAAACGTACATTGATTAGACAATCATACTATAAAATAAACGATTTCGTTGAAGATAAAACAATAGTCTGGAAATGATTTTCTCTGCACATGCATTTACTGGCTCTCTGAATATTGTATTTTAATAAACCTTTTGTAAAAGGATGTTGAAAAAATTATACCTGATTGAGTTTCTTGTCGGTTCTTCTCAGTGTCCAGGTTTTCTTTTCTCTTCTCTTTGAACCGAACTAAAGTAGATTTGACGTTCAAAAATACCTTATGATTGGGTTTACTTGAATAAATTGATTTGACTTTGACTTTGACTTTGACAAGTGAAACAATGAACATGCCATGAACAGCTGCCTTTTTTTGTATAGCTTCTAGGTGTTGTTCCAGGTCTAGGTGGTACGTAGTCACATAAATTATACTACCTCAATTGAAAGAACCCTTAAACTGGATCTTAGATAATACTCGTTTTCACCAATGTAACAGTTGTTTAATAATGGGAGATATATTTGAACAATGTTCTAATGTTTAGACAGTGACTGTTCGTTTCTAAACATTAATTAATAAAGCAGATATTACTTATTGTTTTATTTGCGAATATATTTTACTTTGTTTTTTCGTAATTTATCGTAATAAATTTTACATCAAAAATTTTTTTTTAATTTATGTGAGACGATAGTTTGACATCTGGGAATGGACATAGGCTACTATTTTATCAAAAAACTATTCCTAAGGAGGTCAAAAGCGCATGAAACTTTGGATGGGAAATGCAGTATTTTATACTTTTATTTTATTATAAATATTATTAATCTCAATGCATAAATTAAAACTGAGTCGTTTTCTAGAATCATTTCAACATATATTTTTATCTAAAATCATTTCTTTTTTTATTCTTTAATACCGTCATCATGCCTATTATTACATATGCAATATAATAGTAACAGTGACACGTTGGAACCCCGGCGGAATTATACTCCCTTTCACAATAACCTTGTATATAAGATAATAATCAAGTGCGGTGTGTGCGGTGCGACGGCGGCAGGTGGTGGCGTGCGTGAGCCGCGTGCGCGTGACGCTGGTGGCGGAGCTGGCGGCGGCGGTGGCACGCGGCGCGCGCCCGCCGCACGCCGCGCCGCGCCACGTGGCGCTCGCCGCCGCCGTGCTGGCGCAGCTGGGGTACACGGCCCGGGTACGTACGCACGCACTACGTCACACTATCGATACTACCGACACTACCGATACTACTGATACTACTGATACTAGCGATACCACTAATACTACTGGTACTAGTCATACTACTTATACTACTGGTACTAGTCATACTATCTATACTACTGGCACTAGTAATACTACTAATACTACTGGTACTAGTGATACTAGTGGTACTACTGGTACTAGTGATACTAGTGGTACTACTGATGCACAATGAATTCGGAAATACTATGGAAGTGTAATTCAGAACAATTATAACCGAAAAACACGGTACCACACGTCTCATTCAAATACTCCGAAACACGTTGAGTCGCAAACTCAACAGTCATATTTTAAAATGAACTCTATTTTAAACCTGCACGATCTTTAACAGTGACCTGGCGCATAAAACGTTTCGTATTACATTCCAAAGTCAACGGTGACTGGATGCCCGGTACACGCGATCACTGATCACGTGATCGCACGGGAAAGCGCTAGCAAGCGAGAATCATTTTATGCATAATTACGCATCGCAACGCAACTTATTGGTAATGTTTATTTATCTTATTTACGTAAAGTTAAATAGTTTTTTTATTTTGAGTCATACAAGAAAATATTTAAAAGATATTTGAAAAGGTAAAAAAAGCATATTTACGAGTTCATCTGCATTTTTTACAAGTTTCTTATGTCTTATGTTACCTTAAAGTGTCATTAACCTATTTAGTCTGTGTCTTATAGAATTTAATAAAGAATTTTTTTTTAATCAAGCAGTACAGAAGACCTCGTAATTATTACTGCTTCAAAATACTTTTTATTAAAATAGCGTCACAATCTGCTTGTTTGTTTTTAATAACTATAATTATGTCTATTCATTCTACAGTTTTAGAGAAATATCGATTTAGAATCACTGCAAGATTTCAGTCTTCAAATAACATGCGATGCGTCCACAACAAGAATAGATTTTTTCATTTTCAAAATGTATAGAGCACATCCTATTGGCATTAGTTGGTAACCAGCCATCTTCTTATTTTCTAAGCGAACTGCTTTAATCCACCGTATTCAGCGAAGCTCATTTTTTGGTAAAATTAAAAGAATAAAATAAGATTTCAATTCAGTAAAGAGAATTCTCATATACTTAGCATAAAAATACAATAAAAATAACTTACGTACGAAAAAAGTGGCTGGCTACTAGTTGCATAATACAGATCACAACATTTTTATTTAATTTCTCGTAAACGTAAAATTATTTTATATACATATGATAAGTTCATGACTTCTTTTTGTTTTCTACACCATTTAACTACACAGGTCATTTTTAATCTACATTTCGCCAGTTTTCACGTCAACAAAACAATTTTATTTGCGACGGCTGACTGTCACAGAGCGCACGGTAGACTAAGTAGTTGATTGTAGTTTTTTAGTCCCGCCTACTTGATTGGGGTTTGCGTTGTGTCATATTTTTAAATGAATGCGAGTTCCATAATATTTCCGAATTCGTTGCTGATACTAGTGATACTATTGATCACTAATATACCGACCGATACTACTGATACTACCGATACTACTGATACTACATAGGTAGTATCGGTAGTAGTATTAGTAGTACTAATAGTATCACTAGTATCAGTAGTATAGCTACTAGTGATACTATTAGTACTACTAATACTAGGCATACTACTGATAGTACAAATACTAGTGATCGTAGCAGTCGCCCCCATGGTCGAGAGTCGACTGTAAATGTAAAATAAACGCTTTTTTCCTTTGACATACACTCTACATACTCTAAACAGCTCACAAATCACACAAAATTCACAGCTCAAAACTTCAGTCAATCTGTTAGTAATTATTTGTTGTCAACAATTAAAAAATTTTCGGCGACAATGTCTACTCTACGGGACTGTTTATTTGAGTAATAAATAAACGTTGACCTTTATCCGTCAAATTACATCAATTACATACAATTCAACATACACTACAGCTATTTTTTCACGTTTTTAATACTGATGCTGGAAAGTGCCCGCATTGAAAATATTTGGGGAACTCAGTTATGTATTACTTTATTATAATTATTCAATATGTATGTGCGTACATTCCAGGAACGCGCGCAGGAAGCTCTAAACTTTGTACTGGAAGCTCTGGAAAGCGCAGACCGTTCCAACCACGCGGCGCTACTGCGGGAAGCCACTTCTCTATGTAGCGCCTTCCCGGCTCTCTTCACCGATCGCGTGCTATCCGCAGTGCGCGCCAACACCAGGTAAAACACACGCACACGCATGCACGCACGCACGCACACGTACAAGCACATACATAACATAATACGCATTATTATACATACATACATACATATTCTCACGCTGTATCCCTAACGGGGTAGTCAGAGAGGACTGTTATATATTATGAATATACATATACGATGGGTGGCTGATAGGTTCGCGACCTAAGGTACTTAACGATGACTCATCATCTCATTACTGATAACACTAGTTATGTAACTCATTGTTAGTATAAAAAACATGCCTTTTTTTATTTGGCTTATTAACTCTTCATCCCTCGAACAAACAACAACCCTGTCAACGGAAACTGGAAATTCTCGCAATTCGGAGCACCGCGCTTTGATTAAATTCCTTGTATTTATTTATTAAATTTTGTAATGGAAATCGATAAATATTAAAGTTTTCACATGGTAAGTTTGAATTCTTGGCCTTGTCTTGCAGTTTGAACTCAAAAATTCAGTTCAGTCATACCTACATCAACTTCCACTAAGTCCTACTATATTTGTGAAATGTGGGCCTATGCCTAATAGTGATCAATATAGTTTGTTATTAATAGAGTACCCGGGCAACCAATCTTTACTCGGCGTCTTTTTTGTTTACTATCGGGCAAGTTTTAATGTGTTATGTTTATGTTTAATGTGTGATGTTAACACGGAGGAAATGAATTTTCCCAGAATTGAGACCTAACTGGACCAATTTTAGACTCCCTTACGTTGTAAATTTCATCGAAGTCGTTAGAGGATTTTCAAGAATGTAATTATAAATATTGCTCGTATAATGATATCAGATACCTATCAGGAGTCTGTTTCATCTACTCGAATAAATCATCTATCATCATTTATGAAACACAATATTGTATTCATAATCAATTGCTTCGTAATTTTTGTAGTAATATATTCAATATTATTTTTTCTCACTATATGCAAATTACTGACGAAATTAAAAACGTACACAGTAATCGTCCAAAATCAACGGTGCTTCAAAGCGAGGTGAACCGCACGTCGAGCGGGGTTACCATCGTGAAGCTGTCGGCGGGAGGCCAGGCTACAGGCCAGGCTACAGGCCAGGCCACAGGCCAGGCGGCGGGCCAGGCAGGCAGCGGCCAGGCAGGCAGCGGCCAGGCAGTGGGCTACTCGCGCCGCGCCAAGCTGGGCGACTCGCGCAGCACGGGCCGGCTACACCCTGGACCGAACTCGCACCGGAGCATGACCAGACTCAATGTCGCAGGTACGTATTGATATCATAACTGAATTAACCATATTGGACAAACTACTTGGTTCAAAATATTTAACTGAATCTATTTAAACTATTTTAATACTGTTACTGTTTTTAATCCTCTCTGACTACCCTGTCAGGGATATAGCGTGAAGTTATGTATATGTATGTATTCATAAAATTTCTTATTACTTTTGCATCTCTATTGAATAGCGTCTTTCATTTATTTTTATCACAGAGGGGAATGAAAGGTAGAATGACTCGGTAGTAAAATATTTTTTTACCTCGGCCGCCGTACTTCGACTCCCTCGCTGCGCTCAGGATTCTACTCTAGAATCCTTCGCTCCGCTCTGGTCTGAAAATAGTGCCTCGCCGTAAAAATATTAATTTACTCCCTTGTTGTACAATCTACTATTACCATGTGGCAAAGTGATCCCAATTTAAAACAATCGTTGCGCGACTGCGACGCATCTAGTTTACGTGATTTATGTATTTATTTACGTATGCAAACCTAAAAAACCTCATTTATTCAAATACAACAATTAATACATACATATCTGCACGCTGTATCCCTAACGGGGTAGCCAGAGGACGGAGCGTTATGCGTCGCGGTCCTTACAACAATGAATCATTTTTATTATTTAATTTCAGGTGGATCAGTAGGCGGTCTACATAAGAGCATGACGCGATTGTCCTCGTCCCAACAAATTAACACGCAGCAGAGCAACGCGGCTACGCAGACCAATACAGGTATTGGTGCCGTTCTGTAACCCTTTTTTACCCGGTTATGGCAAAGCCGAAAGGTTACTTCACTTTGATTTGTATGTTTGCATGTATGATACCATCTAAGGTTGAAACTGAAATCTTACTGTACTATACTGTATATATTATATGTACTGTACTGTATGTATTATATCTTCATCATAATAAATTGGTTTTGGTTATCGCTATATGGCAATAATTAAGCCAGACGACGATGCCCTTTTGCTTTGGGAGTTAAAAATAAGTGTGCCATACAGATTAGTATAATTGTATCTTTACTCATATTATAAAAAGGTAAACTTTGTTTGTTGGTATGTGATGGATAAACTCAAAATCTACTGAACTGATTTAAAAAATTTTGTCAATCATAGAAAGCTACATTATCAGCGAGTAACATGGGCTGTATTTTATTTTCAAAGAATTTTCTACCCGTTTGAAGGCGGGGCGAGTCTAGTGTTATATAATGAAGTGTTCCGTAGCACTGAATGGGCGTAGTCCGTCGAGCGGCGCCGTGGGCGGGACTTCCCCGCCGCGGTCGGCCGCCGCGCGCCGCCACCACAACATCACCATCGGCCCGCCGCACCCCGTACGTACACGCACACACGCTCACTCGCACGCACGCACACGCACGTACACGCACGCACACACACGCACACGCGAGTAGACAAAAACATTTACGTACTCATAAGACTCAGCGCAAATGACCCACCGACCACAGCCACCAGTAGTTAGCGACGAGTAGTTCATATGTTTCATACGTTTTGTAGGGACTCGCTGCATACGTGTAGCGAGTGGCGGCCACTCGCCACTTAGTGTCTGTCACTCGCAACTCGAGTGTCCGCGATACGCCGCCGGTGGCGGCCACTCGCTTCCTAAAACGCTGACACTCGCCACTGACGCGCCACTTTGGCCCCCTCTCACCCTCCTTGGGTGTACCCAATATAGGCGTTATTGTCGTCGAATTAGTAGGAGCGAGATCAACCTGCCGTCTCGGAGTCCATCGTGAGACTGTACAGCAGAAAGAGAATTACTAATTGTGGTGGCCATGGGCCACTTGTGGTGGCCATGGGCCACTTGTGGTGGCCATGGGCCACTTGTGGCGGCCACTGACCGCCTTCGTTTGCGCAGAACAAAAGGGGTGGCGCGACAACCACCAGTGGTTGTGGTCGGTGGCTCATTGCCGCGGGGCTCATATGCGCGTGCGCATAGAGACACACGTATACACATATAAGCACACACATTAGTACGTGCAGTTACGCAAATACTAATTAATATGCACTCTCTTAGGCGAATGAAAAATAATAACGGAGGTATTATTTGAAAACATCTGTTAGTTAGTTACCTATGCTTTTAGTGAGTTATTATTTTTTAAGCATTCATAACCATTCCTGTTACTGAAAATTCAAAAATATGATCAGACCAAATGTCATTTCAGTTTCACTCCGATTTTATATTGTCTTGTCAGTAAATCGATAAAAATATTTTGATTTTAATTTTAAGTGATAATGTTAAAAAAAGTTGAAATAGATTTATCCTGTTTTTCTTACATTTAAATCAGGATGTCCATACTCTGAAAAATTAGGGAAAGTCAGGGAAAACTTAGCGAAGCTCAGGGTGGTCAAGGCCCTCAATTTCAATTTGGAAATTCAGAAAAAAATGAGATTTTACCCTGTTTGCTGCACACTCTTTCTCAGTGATTCTATGCTGAAATGTATATATTTTATGTGATTCGTCTTATCGGACAGAGAACCGAGGGCAGTAGCGCATGATTAAGATCCAGACTGTTGAAACATTTGCTGCAAATGTTTCAAATGATTTGCACTTATTACAAGAAAACAGAATGAAATTAAAATGAAATTATGTAATCAAAATCAAATCAAAATTTGCTTTAATATGAAAATGTTGGTTAGCGAATTTCGTCAAAACGATCAGGAAAATTTGTCAACATAGTCAAAGTCAGGAAATTTTCTTAAGATTTACAGTATACACCTTATAAAGGTAATCGCTTGTTACAGGGGACCAGTCCAACGATCATTTCAGGCCCATCACCGTTGCAAAATCAATCCATCTCCGTCAATCCCTTAGCATTAGGCAAATCCACAGACGCCTTGACGCCTATCACATCGTCTGTCTCTATTCAACATTCAAACACTGCACTTGGACACGTTTCTGTCATAACGCCTAACGCAGTACCTACCCAGGGCTCTGGACCAATTTCCGTTGGACCAAGCTCCAATCCAATTTCTATATCTGGGCCTGTAACGGTGACGTCACGACGTGCGAATAATACGAGCGTTACTATGATAAACTCGAGCTCAGATTCGAAGAATTCGAACACTAACGCCAATCACAGGATCAGCGTGTTCGAGCCGTACCCTATGAGGGATACTGTGCAGCATTTCTGTGAGAAGCATTTGGATAAAATAAAAACTTACATGGATTACGTGTCGTTGAGATTGCCGCCGCCTGCGAAGTGCACTATCGAAGGTAATTAAGTTAAAATACAATTAGATCGACACGCCCTGTGAAGACCTCGACATATCTATACAATATTACAGATATTGATATTTTGTATTTAAAAACGTCTATTCCTATTTAATATTATAAATGTGAAAGTTGGTGAGGATGGATGTATGGATGTTTGTTACTGTTTCACGCAAAAACTACTGAACGGATTTTGATGAAACTTTAAAGCAATATAGCTTATACATCAAAATAACACATAGGCTATAATTTATAATTTAATTTATATTGTGTTTTTGAACTACGCGCGAACGGAGTCGCGGACAAAAGCCGGTCATACATAAATTGCGAAAGAAACTCATTAATATTTGAACAAATATACGTTTTTTTTGAAGTAAATACCGTTATATTTACCGCCATTTACCTACCAAACCCAGTGAATAATTATAAGTCACTTTATACATTTAATTATGTCTTCTGTAGTGATTATGTTGATAGCAGATTTTTTGTTGGGTCAAATACTTTTTTAACAATCCAAACAATGACGACAATTGTGTGATCCCAAACTAAGCATTAGGTTTGTACTTCGAATGTTATATTACGGAATGAAAAGCAGCCAGTAACACCTATAGTGCAGGGCAACTCAGAAAGCTTTGTTTCCTAATCTGAGTATCGAACCTGGGCCATGCAGTTTGAAAAGCAAAAGCACTACAACTGTATTAGTGAATCACTCGGTTGCTATGGTGTTAAAGTGCGTTATTGTTGCCCTTTGATGCTCTGTTTGAACAGTTATGTGTATTATGAACGTGTCGGGCTGTGTTCTGATATTTCCCCGTGGAAATAAAAGTTTATAAGAAATGTCACTGTGGAAGTAAAATATGGCTTTCTATATTATGAGATTTTTTCCTTCCACGGGGACATTTCTGTAGTCAAGGTCGTTGTGAGTGTCGCAAGTGGTGAGTAAGCCGGTGTGTGTGCGTGCGTGTGCGCAGAGCGGCGGTCGAAGAAGCAGGCGCGGCTGCAGTTCGGGTGCGGGCGGCGCGGGCCGCACTGCCTGTACGCGGCGGCGCCGTTCTCGCTGCGCACGCGCGCGCCGCGCGTGTGGGTGCACCTCATGTTCCTGGCGCTGCAGGCGCGCCACGCGGCCGCGCTCTCCTCGCGCGACGCCTCCGTGGCCAGCCTCAAGCACTGCTGGGACATCCTCAAGTGCGAGAACAAGACCTTCGTCACGCTCGTCACGGGCGCCTTCCCCGGACCCAAGGTGCCTGCCGAACACTACACTATGTACCACACCCTACCGTACCGTACCGTACACTACACAATATACCACAGCGTACCGCACCGTACACTACACAATGTACCACAGCGTACCGCACCGTACACTACACCATGTACCACACCGTACCGCACCGTATACTACACAATCTACCACAGCGTACCGTACCGTACACTACACAATGTACCACAAAGTACCGCACCGTACACTACAGAATGTACCACAAAGTACCGCACCGTACACTACACAATGTACCACAAAGTACCGCACCGTACACTACACAATGTACCACAGCGTGCCGCACTGTACACTACACAATGTATCACAGCGTACCGCACCGTATACTACAAAACGTACCACAGCGTATACCACATCGTATTGCACCGTACACTACACATAACATACCGCACCATAGATTACACAACACGGGGCATTATGCATTACACAAAACACACCGAACTATACAGTTCGCAATGGATCGCACTATACACACAACAAACCACACCATATATCGCACTCAACATACCGTATCATACACTACATAAACAACGCATATCACACTATACGTAGCATCTAAACATTACACACTAACATGAACCGGTAAGCCATAGATGGCGCTTTGAGTAATTTTATAATGAGAACAATCATCAAAATTGACAAGTGGAACATCGAATATTTGAGAGCAGATAAGCAGTACTATGGACATAGCTTAGGCCACTATAGGCCGTTGCAGGTGCCCACATAAGCGTCGTCTAGGGCTAACGGTACTGTGCACACCAGTAATCACAAATGTTTTTTACGATTTCTTATTAGAGTATGATATGTGGCAGGAGCAAGACATGTTGGTGAACGAACTGCGCGCGGCGGGCTTCTTCGACGTGTTCGAGTTGAACCGCACGCGCCACGACGGAGTGGCGCTGCCGCCCACCGAGGCCATCTGGGGCTGCTTCCTGTGCAACCACCCCGAGAGGTTACACATATTATGCTACATTTTAAAAGTATTGATACTTACTCAATACTCGCATCAAAAGTATCGATACCGATAATTGTATCGAATCAAAAGTATCGATACTTACTTGAAACTCGCATTAACAGTATCGATACAGATAAAAGTATTGAATCAAAGGTATCTATACTTATTCGATACTCATATGAACAGTATCGATACTGATAAAAGTTTTGAATTAAAAAATAGTACTTGGAATCGAGCCCATTTTTCAAAATTGTTTTGACTTGGTGGTTTTTTGTTGATCATATAAACACAGCATAGACAGATACATGAATAGTAAAGACTTGTTTAAAAAAATGATTTGATAGAAATATGTAAACATTTTAGCCTCTTTTTGATTCCAAATATTCATCTTTAAAAAAATCAATTTTTTTATTTCAAATTGTCACCTTTTGATGTAATCCACAAAGTATCGATACCTGGTATAAAAATATCGAGTGCAAAAATTCTTGGTATCGTATCGAAAGTATCGATACTACTCAAGTACTTTTCTATCGAAAGTATTGTTTCTACTCGGGTAATACTTTTATATCGAAAGTATCAATACTCCTCAGGCATCGATACTTTTCACAAATCACTAGTCTTAGACTTCGCGACTTGGATCGTTGGCACTAGCCGTAGGCGTATATGGAAATGGAACAGCCTTGTATCCCGGGCCAGGGAATAAGGATTTTGCCTGTCGTACGGGACGACTAGACGGGGCCTACGATATTACAATTAGTCACCGATCGCGCAATGATCGCGTGGCTGTTGCTGTCTGCATATTTATTATTATTATATATTATTATATGAGAAGTGCTTCAGCACAGCACTAGAGGAGCTTCGGTATGTTCCATAGGTCATCTCGGAACTCCTCAACGTGCACCTTAAATGGCTACCACGGGAGATTTTTAGAGTATAAGTAATAAGTCTCACATAACCTAATGTTCTCTCAGGAAGCTGAATATTTTTTGAAGTTTTCTTCCATGTTATAACAATGAAAGCATAAACAGTGACGCTGGTTTTAATTACAAGATTCCCGAAAAATTTATAATGTGTGGTAGTATAGAATAATACAGTGGGGCTCAGAACAGGATGGCTGGTATTTAAACTAAGTGCAGACCTATTTTAATCCACACCTATTGGTTCGATGGCTTAGAAGCCAAGGGCCCACTATCCATGGTGTCTGCAAACCACTACGAAAACAAATTATTTAGGAAAAAGTTTTTTATGTGTTTTGTTACAGGGCGATGGGCTTTTTAGCGGCGGATGGACAGCCAGTAATTGAGGGTCAGTTGAAGGAGAAGAAGGGTCGGTGGAGACTGTTCAGGAGATGGAGGACGAGGTACTTCACTCTATCTGGAGCTCATCTCTCTTGTAAAGGATCTGTAAGTACAATATTACGGTATTTACATATTTAATTTGTTCAATCTGTCGTAAATATTTTTTTACCTGTAAAGTGTCAAGCTTTTACAGTCAGTGTAAAAAGTGATTGAGAAATATTTCAAGTGATGGAATAGTTTCGAGCTGAATTATTTAAATATTTCAAATATGAAGTAATTTTATAAATATAACTACAAAATACTTATTGGAATACCATATATGAATGAGCTTTATTCATGGAGCACTTAACCGGTAGAGTGGAAATGTTTTATTTTGTATAAAAACAATTTACGTCTAAACGCTACTGCAGTTACTGCGTGCCGATTGGTCAGCCTTAAATCAACCAAAACCTGTGTACATGCGTATAAAAAGTGAGCTAACGTATAGAGGTTGAAGCAAGGTGAAAGCGAGATGCATAGATACACTTTATCGAGCAAGGTTTATCGTAAGAGGCAAGTGTGTGGAGGAGAATGATGAGATTTCTGTAGGGGAAATACTACTTCGCAAGAAGTATATAAGGACCGTGATGCTTGGTGCTTTCTAACTACCCAGTCAGAGATACAGCGTGGAAGATACGTTAAATTAAAAAAAAATTACAGAGCGGTGGAGAAAGCATCGACATAAACCAAATAAGGTCGGTGAAGGTGTCCCGCGGCGCCCGCAACATACCGAAGGCGTTCGAGATATTCACGGGCGACCAGACGCTGATCCTGAAGCCCAAGGACGGCAAGGACGCCGAGCAGTGGGTGCAGTGCCTCAGCATCGCCGTGGCGCACTCGCAGGCGCGCGACGCGCCCGCTAAGGCCAACAGCCTGCCCGCGAGGGGACTCACGCTTAAGAGCTTCTAGGTTTGCCTTTGACCTTTCATCACAAATAAAGAACTAGATGCACAATCTCCAAAATCTAAACTAATTATTGTCCGAATTAACGTATATCTTTTTAATACCGTATAGTATTCGATAACATTGTGTTAATCTAAAGTAGACCTTACTGTCAAACCATAAGGTTATAAAAGCTTGTAAACGATTCTTGCATGACATTGATACGATGTTTGTAAAGAAATATTTAAAATGCAATCTTACGTCGCGTGCGTAAAGTATAATTCACATAATCTGTGACTCACTCAATGTGCACACATTTGAGCGCACATTTGGTTCGGACATTTTTGGAGCGTTGATTGTGTATCTAGTTTTTTATTTGTGATCGAAGCCTTTGACACTTTTTCAGCACGAAAATTACTTACCAAAACAAAATGTTGTTTTTAGGTGTATAGCCTGATTATTAATATGAGAGTCGGTCATAATGTGGATAAAAATAACTTTTTAGAAGAAAAACTTATTTTTTTAATAACTTAATCGTATTGGAGTATATTTTATTTGTTTTAGAATATTAACGAACCCCTCTATCTTTGGGCCATTGCTTATCAGACACGGATGAAACGAACAAATGGCGTCAAATGAGTCCTCATATATTTTTTGAATAAAATAGTGATACTAAGTTATAATATGCGTATATATACCCTGTTAGGGATTGTAATATGGAAAAACGTATCTAAAAATATAGTATTGATTGGATTCAGTTAAATTCGTCACTAACATTCGAAATTTTTAGTGTTTATTTATCTTCAAGATATTATGCCTTCAGACTCCCTCGACAGCTGTGTGTAGAGCTCTTTCCCAAATTGTCTCGTTGCGGAATTTTGCACTGTTTATAATAATTACTAATCTATCCCTGTGTTATAACTTTTCACAGTTAAATGAACAATGTCTGCATCTTAGACAATTGTGGAAACGATGTTTAAATTAAGATTTTTATGGTTGGATTACGTCTATTCATCTAATAGACAGTTAAAAAAGTTGATACCGCAGCTATTTTACAGGAATTACTTAATTTTTTTGTATGACTGCTTACAACTTAACATTTGACCGGCTCTAAACATGAATTTAATAGTCAAGAAGTATAGGGTTGCCGACTATACTATTAAAAACTGTATTATATTTTAAATTTGTAACATTGTTTACTGTTAAAAATAATAGTTTTCAGATGTTGAAAAAATGATACCTGACTGAGTTTTTTGTCGGTTCTTCTCAGTGTCCAGGTTTTTGCTTTGAACTGAACTAAAGTAGATTTGACGTTCAAAAATATCTTGTATTTATTTTTATTTCTTTATTTAACAATTTATTGCACACAACAACATATACAAAAAACGATACATACAGAAAAAAAAAGCAAAAGGTACCGCTTATTTCTATAAGAAATTTCTCTCATTTTTTGTTTGGGTTTATTTGAATAATTGATTTGACTGACTGTTTAAGAAATATAAAGTATCCAAAATGCTGTTTTTGATAACCATGCCTAAAATAATGCTGTTCAAAGCCACTGAAGTACTTAACAAAAAGTATGTGCATCAAAAAAATAAAATACTGTTCGTTTCAACTAAATTCTTTTCCCAACCTTATTGTAACCTTTTAATGCAATAATAGTTGGCAACCCTACATAAGTACTTCAAAACAGAATAATTTAAAAAATATGATCATCGCTCTGGTAGAGTATTACATTGAATTATTATAAATATGTATGTTATCTATTGTTTTTTTTACCTGGCATAATAATAGAGAAAATCTATCTTGTTTCAAAAAGGCTGCTAAGGGCTTTTATTTATTACCAACACTTTATTTACATTTTTTATTGGCACTGGATACTGCTCAGTGCCAAATAGAAATAATGCAAGGCCTTTTTCTTACAGCGAAAGAATTTCTATATTTATTTTACGGTGATAATTGTTTTTATATTTCTTAGTGACAGTGAATAGCTTACTTTGCGTTATTAGACCATTTCGATACAAGTGCGGACAGTATGTAATTTCTTCACGAGTCCCGGTGTTGCCCAAGCGGGTCAACAATAGGGACGAGTGGAAATGACAATTCCGCACGTGCATCGAACGACGTTTTTTAATACATTTCCGAAAAAATTATAAATAAATAAAAAAATGCAGAAATGTAATTTCGCAGGAATGTTTCTTTTTTTTTTAGAGGACATGGCAGGGCAACGGTTTCTATGCATTCAGCCAATTCAATGACAATAATTTATCTAAATTTAAAATAATTTTAATTGCGTTATTTATTTATATACATTATACCTATATATTAAAAATATATAATAATAAAATATATATTTTAAATTTAATTTATGTATTTATACTGTAAAATAGTCATTTTTTGATTAAAAACCTTCATGCATTTGGATGTTATATGCAGGAGGAAAACAAAAAGCACTAGTGTGGAAAAGAGTAACTTTCCGCACGCTAAACACACATGGAAAAGTCTACTTTTTGAGCAAATGTATTAAAATTATTCTTGCATATTTAATATAATGGCTCACATTCTTAACAAATAGTAGTAAAGGAGACTAGTGTACAAACCAATATACTACAGAGAAATTATTTAGTCTTCTATTTAGTTCTGTAAATTGTTATTTCTATAAATATATAAGTGTTACAACGCTACATAATAGTATTTAAAGGTTGTACATACATTAATAATACCTAATTAACAATAAGACGCATCAATATCTTTGAGATTAAGTTTTCCGTCCAGATTTATTCAGTTTATTGTTCCATATAAATATAATATGTAACAAATGAAGATTAAGTTTTTTACAAAATTGTGTCCAGATATCATACAATCAAAGATATCGTAACATTTTTTTGTGTAAAAAATATGCTATAATGTATATATTGAAGCTTATGTAAATGATATTGCTACATGGTATCTAATTTTTGGTATATTCAGTTCATTTAGTATGTATTATTGTGTTCATATACTAAGAGTAATACTTTATAAATTTGTATTAATTGAAAGCTTTTCTCATTATGAATTCTTTGATGAACGATATCTTGGACATAAGTATGGAAAACTTAAAAAACAAAATAGATTTTACATGTGCCAAGGTATACAAAATACTGCCAACCTAAAACTGACAGATCTCAGAACTTATAAATATTGGCTGGTGGCCACACAATTTAGAACATAAGTAGTCACCTTATTTACAAATGACAATGAATTAAGACTTAAGAATCGCTTGTAAAAATATGTTTTATAATATAAGTGCTTTATTAGTGAATGCTATGTAATAATTCACTTATACTATGTAACGGTGACCACTGTAACTGTGAACCTTGCTAATTGTTATGTTTTCTACATACACAGCATTAACATAATTTAGTAATTGTCAATGAATAGTTTTTTTTAAATTTAGTTGATTGATGCCAAATAGAATGAAATCATATTATTATTTGCTTCTTTCAAAGGGTAAATACAAAATGGATAAGTCACTTATTACAGTGATTGGTTATCGACAAACCAAACTAGATTTTTACCATAGACAATTCGTTAGAAAGTATGAGTTGGCTAATTCGATGTTCAAATAACTCACCACTATTCATGGCATAAAAATTAACTGGGTTGCGCGTTTTTGTTGAATTTTAGACCACACATTCAATGTGTAGCGACAATTCGCTAGAGGCATTGTCCCCTCATCAGCACATGATCGAGAAGCACTTTATCTCGCTCTATTTTTTTGTCGAAGGCCTTATGACTTGGGATTTCGCCTTGGTTGCATGTTGTTAACATGACTGTATTGTATATTATTACAAGTATTTATGTCCACAGTTTATGTGGTCGACGCCTCTCAGAAAGTAATCATTTATATGTAGAATACTCCTTAATTAAAATAAAAAATAAACTTAGGCACTCAGTAGTGGTAATACTGTTATAGTTATTATACAAAATGCTCATAAATAATTGAGTAATGTGATAGAAATAAATCACATTCCTTATGTCTTGTCAGGATTTAATGAGTTATAAAATACGTCCTTTATTTTAGGCATTTTTATGTACTTACATTTTAGTGTTTTTTTTATTGTAATTAAGAAGTGCCTTATTGGTTTAGTATTGTGATGAATGTTCGCGATTAAGTACAATGATATATTATTTTGTTTTAGGTATATGTATTTTCCTGATACTTTGAGTATTGTTGTTATTATGGTAGTGATTTTAGACCAACCTTTGTATATACAAATGACATTGCGATTTAAGCTCAAAGACTGAAAGCTGGTCATAGACGCCGCGTTGTTAGAGACCACAGCGTTGTGATTCGAAATTTGCATTCCCGTCCATTTCACAGTTCGATGTGAAGTTGTTATGGTCTCAAATTTTAACAGATTTATGACATTAGCGTAACGCAATTTAGTAATTAGTATTTTATTATTAGACTTTTAGTATCTCCCCGAGAACTCCCAGTTCTATTTACTTGCCATTTCGCATTTTAAAACAGCACAATTCTTTTATAATTATTATTTTTTGTTTATGATAAGAATGGATATGTTTTTTATCTTCTGGTATTAGATTGTTGTCAAACCTGATTTAGTATCTTCACCAAATATTGAGTGTTCATTTATCAAGCCTTTATATTATTATTAATCGGCTTTATTATATATTATACAGGTTATAAAAAAACCCTGTTTGATTGATAAGTTTTTTTTTGCATCATAATCTAAACAAAGTTAATAAAATTAGTCATCTTTCCAAGATAATATCTTCCAGGTATAAAAAGCCACTACTTTTATTCTAAAAGATTTGATACTCAATAATTTTTTATTTTTACGGATTATTTATCAGATAATTAGATTTTTCAGAATTTCCAAAAGTGCTGCAGAACAAATATTTTTGTTGTAGGTTTATAGAACTATGCTCTTTCGGATCAAATAGGGTTATTTGCACCCCTGTATTTGTTTAACAGAGAAAATACATATAGGATTATTTACTTAAATAAACGCATTGATATATTGACTTCCATGTAAAAAACATAGAATATTAATAATAAATACAATAAGAGCCAATTGTTTTCATAGATATTTGTTTGTTAAAATAATGTCGGTAATGGCAGTGGTTGATTAATATTTTATATGTTGCTTATAAACGTAAAGACATAGTTTAAATAATATTGTATATTTAATATATTTTACTCTGGTAATGTCGGGTGCTATGTTTCTTATGAACTTGAAAATAATGTTGTGTAACTTAAATATTAATATATTATTATCAGCGCTTCCAAACGTTATACGGAATGGAGGCGGCTTTTTATAAAAATATACAGAATTTTTGGCGTTTGTACTTAAAATATTTATTACCAAATAAAGAGTTCTGTTTATGTACAATGGTAGTGTTATTTAAAAGTTGTTTTAAACACATAATATATTTATTGTCTAGATGTGCCTCGCGTTAAATTGATATTTTTTAGTAAAAAGCAGCCTAGATTACTCTAGGTAAACTCATCTACCTGCCAATTAAAGTCCCGCCAAAATCGATTTAGCCGTTTAGGAGATTAGAGACTGTTGGGGAACAGACAGACAACAATAAAAAAAGCGTGTTTGGATTTTGGCAACGCAAATGACCATTTAAGCCTAAGAACATGGAGCACTAAACCTACAGAGACGAAATATCGGACCATCTTATACACCACTGCTCAGTTTATTTACACTAAAAAATATCAACTACATAACCAATACTGTACCTGTATCATTTAATTATTTGCTGCGTGCGCAGGCCGGACGAGCGGGTGGCGCTGTCGAGCAATGTTGCCGAAGTAAAGAAAAATATTTTGGTAGGAAATGGGTAAAATATTGGTAGTATTTTCAACTTCAAAATAATTTTATTTATTATTATTTTTCAACTTCGATGCCGCCAATTGCCACTCCCGTAATACGAACGCCCTAGGCCGTCGCCTAGTTCGCTGTATGAACGGGCTGGCCTTGATTATACTATATATTATGTATGTCATATTTACGCTCTTCCGGATGAACTCCTATAAAGGAACGAGTGTTCTAGAAAAGTATTAGGTAACCAGGAGCACTCTACTCGCCAGGCTTTTAAGTTTATTATCATTAACTTTATTATTTATTATATGAGTTGGGTCTGAAACCTAATACAAAATAGTTGTACTGGTAGCAATGACAACTCTTCACTTTTTATTAATTAAATTATATGACCAGGTATCATAGCCTTTAGTTGCTTTTTAAAACCATCATTAGGTCGAACAGCTGGCCTTTTCTCTTTAACTAAGCTATAAGCAGTCTCAAAACACATTAGTTCGTAGTGCATCAAATAAGCAATGGTCACCATTGAGGTTCGCGATACTCCTGCATTACAATGTACCAATATGTTCTCTCTCTTGATTACAGCTTCACGTATGAACGGCAAACATTCTCTAAGTACTGGTTTTATGTCCGTTTCTGGTAAATCCAAACAATGTATATATTTATGGTTCATATCACTAATATCTATGTCTATACCTAGACTTAGTACATTTTTTATATCATATTTATGCAATATGTTATCCATAGTACAATCTTGAGAACCTATATACAAATAGTTTCCAATTAAAATGGGTGTGTCATCCGGTTTGTTGTCGACGACAAAACCGTAAGTATTAGGCAGTTTGTATAGAATACCACTGTCTCTTTTACTCTCAATAAATCGTTGGCCGTCTACATTTGTTACTGTAGTTTCAGTGCCTTTCAATTTCTCTTTTTGCTTCTTTAGTTCGTTTAGAAAACTCATTTTCTGACAATTTTCTTCAATGAAAACTTATTTGATCTTGAAATTATTTGAATCGAAAATACTTTTCAGTTTAGTGTATCTTTTATAGATAGAAATTCTTTTTAATAGAAAAGTCAGTTCACTTTTTACAACACTCGTTTTTTGTATAAGAAATTTAACACTGTTCGATTTTATATACATATTATATGTATATTATATTTATATTTTTATTTATGTAAGGTATGGAGTAGACCCATGTCACAGCAACCAACTGTTCTATTCTGATCACCACTACAGTAAAAAGTACTACCAAGTCCTACTGCAACAAATAACAGCTTGTTCCTTGGAAGTACTTAGGTAACGTTTCATACTACTCTATATTCCTCCTTGTCTATTCACTATCACTGTCTATACACTCTTCTTTTGCCTCATTTGCTTTCTCCGGTTCATAAATCAGATCCTCAGGATTATACTCAACGTTGCACAAATACAGGCCATATGGTGGACATGTCTGTATAAATTCGTACCATGAATGTTTGGATGGTACTTGCAACATCACTTTGATTTCTTCCGGCGGTAGCTTGCCTACTGCTACACTAATCAACGTTCCCATCATACGTCGAATCTGAAATACGATTTTTTTTATTTTATTAATACTTTTCAACAGCAATTACAAACCAAAAAATGGGGATTGAAGATTTTGGTACTCATCAGCCGCAATTTTAATTTTTTTTGAAAATTGTTTGAAATTATTTTAAACGTAATAAATAACTCTATAACATAAACTTAGTATATACTGGCGTATAGACATACGAGTGTGAGCGAGAATGTAATCTTTTATTATAGTGCCACGAGTAGGAAAGGGACAACGAACGGGACGCTATGTTACCCATTTTGAACGTCGGTCGTCACAAGTCGTCACGCAGTAGAGAACACTGTTGACTTATTTTGTGTTATTACTGTTTTATTTAAAGACATACTGTATTTTAAATAATGGTTACGTGTTCTTTATATTGATTGTGATATAGGTACATATCGCAATACATTTCATAGGTGTCAATGACAAATTAAAAATAGTCACGCGTCAACGAGATCTATGTATGTCTATACTACAGTATAAACTTAACAGTAGGATGTCTTCCTAGAAAACTAGCGTACGCGGTTTGCGTGTGGGCGCGCTAATACGCACGCTTTGGCACGCACACCACGGCAATATTTTAGGCGAATATGGGTAATTATTGTAGCGCCAATCGGGGTCGCAATCGATGCAAACATGCGACCGCATCCGTTTGTTGTCAATTCGTTCTTCATATCGTCACATATACAAAAATGTCTAAATCTATTAAATTTAAAAAATTAAAAAAAAAAATGTATTATAATGTCCTTAGATGCATAAATAGTCTTGATTATCGAATGCAGAGTTATCATTCTTGAACATAACTACAAGGAATTAAATTAACACGAATTACTTACCAGTGCATTGTGTAATAAATGTATAACTAAACGAGATGCTCTCCGCATCTTACACCTAACACCTAACGCAACAACCCTACGTATCCGGCCGAGAGCAGCTATTTCTGAGTCTGCCTTCTTTTGCACATATTCTTTGTTTATACTCTAGTACAGAGATTCCTAAAGTGGGTTCCTTATATAAGACACTAAGGTTTCGCGAATGTTACTAAACTGGTCGTTAAATCGTTTGAATATTTTGGTTACCGTCATTTGTGGCGACATTATTTTTTACGCGGAACTTGGTCTAGGCATACATATTAACAAACATGTGTTAGCTACGATAAAATTAAATAGTAAGTTAGATACTTATAGCAATGGAACACTCCAAACTTTACTTAAATTATCGATTAATATTAAAATTAATAATTAATTAATTTGTATTCGAACACTTCGTGCTGCAGTCGTTCAAGTAAAAAGCAATAGAGAGCGCGTTTTTTTTTTTGGTTTCTGAGACGAAATTAAATCCCCGCGGACTACCCAGCCGGACTCTACGCCGACTGGGGAGTGTCGGACTCGAACCGACTAAACAAAACCCCTCTTTGCTGTTAGCCCTAGTGGCTTTTACAGCGTCACAGGTCGCGTTGGGGCGAGCACTGAAGGCGCCCTGCCAGATGGTCGACCGCCTGAGGGTTCCTCCAGCCGAGGGATGCCTCGTATGGACGGCGGACCTCGGGCTCAAGGCGTCACCAGGGGAGCTTTCCGCACCTGCGTGCATCTTAACGGGCTTCCTATTCGGGTGAGGGCCGGGCCTCTAGCGGACCCGGCCGGCGAGGCGGCTAGGGCCGGTTAGTGTGTCTAGTGTTCCGCGTGGCAGTTTACAATGTGGCTTAAGGCCCGCGTGTGTGCGTGTAGAGCTACGTGATCGAGCTTCTAAACGTGAGACCCTACGGGTGTCGCGGGGGTCGTCCTCGCCTCCGCCGGTGGGGGCGGTGCGGTCGTAGTGTGTAGGTTGGCATGTTCGAGTTCGAACGTGTAATGTCGTCGTCGCTGTCGCCTAACACATGTCTAGGCCTACGATAGCGTTTGCGGACGCGGGGTTCGGGGGTGTACGATGACGCCCTGACCACTAAGGGATTTGCGTGTATGGAGGAATGGTGAAAGAAGCGTTGGGACACCTCTTTTAGATATTGAGTTATAGAGGGCAATTATAGGTCGTAGTGCAGATCTACGTTGCGTACGTGAGGGGCACCGGTGGCCCTGCGCAGCATGAACCTATTCTGAATAACTTGGAGGGAGTTGATATGAGAGCGCGCAGCGTGAGCGAATACTACACTGGCGTACGTCATGATAGGCTTGACGCACGTCTTATATAAGGTAACTTTATGTCTGAGGGACATTTGCTTTTAGCGCAAATGAGCATGTTGAGACGACCGAGGATGAACGCGGCGCGGTCGCGGACCGTTTTGATATGTTGGCCGAAGATCATGGCACTGTAAAGGGTGACTCCTAAGTATTTGACTTTCCTAGTTCAAAGGATATCCTGGCCGAAAAGCGTGATTGTTCTGAGAGTGTTAGCGCGGCGGGCGCGGCTGGTCGTCGTGCCCCTCGAAGTGTGGAGCGCTCGAGTTTTGACTTATATAATCTCGAGCGGTAGTGGGGAACAAGCCGTCATTCGTTCTTTTCTATGACGTCACGAACACCGTCGCGCTCTGTTAGAGGGCGCCAGTGTTCCCCTTTATGTTTATTCGTGGGTGTTGCTAACACATGGAACCATTTTTATTCTATAGGAGGTCCTACACAATAGAAGTGCTCGATTTTAGACCTATTAATATTTTTATAGCAAGCAGTGAAATAATTTCATTCATCTCATTAATCATTATTCCTAATATTTATAATAAATTATTATTACTCTTATTTGATATTGCGCTAGGTATTTTTTATTATTATAGTTTGCTATAGGGTTCCATAAATTAAATGGGATTTATTGAGTATTCCATGGTCTTAAAAGTTTAGGCACCACTGCTCTAGTATATACTAAATTTATGCTCTATACGTATTTTCAATTGCGAGCGTACCGCCCGTGGCGCAGCAAAGCGCCCCTGCTCCCGCGCCTTTCGCCCTCCTCTGTCCTTTCTTTGACTAATTGTATTAGCAATCAGGTAAAGTAGATGCAATTTTCAGAAATATTTAGTGTATTTTTATTTTTAGATGATATTTTTTATTTATACTCTAAACAATTACACAGATTGTGTGACCCCAAACTAAGCAGTAAGCTTGTACTATGGGTACCACACAATGAATTCTGTGGGAGTTCCCAGTAACACCCAGACTCCAAGCCAATTTAGAAAAGTTCGTTTCCTAAATTGACCTGACCGGGGATCGAACCTGGGACCCTAGCTTAGAAAGCAGATGCTATGCCACTGCACTAACGGGCCAGTCAATTTATTATAAATTTATAGTTAAAATTTATATGGGATAATGTCGTTATTAGTAACTAAAAGATTATTAGCAATTTTCAATTAATTCTGTATTGATAGGATACGTATTATATACATACATAGCCTCATGCTATATTTCCAATGAGGTAGACAAAGAGGATGGAATGGCAAGCATCGTTGTCCTTATATATTACTTTCGCCTCCTCAAATCTTGTCATTGTTTTCGTTCTTCACACACACTCTCGCCTACGTATAAAAGACTTATTTTATGATACATATAATTATTTTTGTATTAATTATTTTGTCTGACTATTTTGTGACTTGATCGACCCACACATTATTTAATCTGAAATATTTGGATCTGAATACATACATATATACATACATATCTTTACGCTGTATCCCCAACGGGGCAGCCATGGAGGACATAGCGCCAAGCGTCTCGATCCTTACATACTTCTTTCGCTTCCTTAAATCTCATCATTCTCCTCACACATTTTCGCCTAGGTATGCTAGTGCTTTTGACATTTCCGTCGGATTACACTCTGGATATTTGATCTTCATAAGTCAGCCTTGGCCTTCCTTGCCTTCTTTTACCACACGCTTTGGCTCTGTAGATTTTCTTCGTCAGTTTTTCATCTCTCTTTACACAGATTACTATGTGCTAGAACCATCTAAGCATTCCTTTCTTCATTTTTACAGTAACACTGATTGCAACCCTGTCATACCGCATATCTCTTCATTGCTTATATTGCATCTGAATGAGTGTAAAATCATTTATCGCCCACACACTACTACTAGGTTCACATTTTTAGAATAGTAACGAGGACAACAGCAGACAGTGTAATGATTTTCGACAGGTCTATAGATATTTTAGACAGGTATTTTAAGAGTTGAGAAGATATGTACTCATACCTGATTGTGAACAAAGGCTCTTCCTTTAAACTCAATGTCCCAATAATCAAATATTTCATCCTGTAATGTACTGTAATTGGTAACTAGTGGTCTTCCCGGTTTCACGTCTATAGAATATAACTCTCTGCGATTGTGTTTGTATTGTTTTAGCTTGTCAAATTTCTTAAATGTTGTGAAGTCATGATAGCCTACTAAATATTTTGCACCGTCTTTTAATTTTTCTATGTCAAAATTATAGCCTCTGAAAAATAAATTTATAGTTTAACACTATAATACACAAAGCATAATTAACTTGTATATTAATTACCTCATAAAATGGCATCTCTTCCATTCTTCTATAGGGATATATTGTGCTATGACAGTATTTTCTGGCAACACAACGTCTCTTTTTAATACTGCTAACCTGGTGGAAAATAATTATTAAAAAATAACATATAATAAAATCAATAAAAACTGAGCCATAATATATTTATGTATCTTATGCTGATATTAGGTTTGCCTCACCTTTTTTTTTTAGTATTATACAACCTTGTATTGTATTGCATGGATGTGAATGAGTGCACTAAGGAAAGGCCAGGTTAAGTAATAATATTATTACTACTATTAGATACTGATTGTATGATTATCTAACAAAAGAAATAGAAATGTACTATTGAAATTATTTCACAGTAGTTTTCACTGAAGAGATTTCAAAGAAATTCTATTTAAATAATTATACTTTTACTTTACTTCTTAATTAAAATTTTTTATAAATGCTTATTAAAATATATTATTTAAATAACTCAAAAAAAAAAAATTCATGATATAATATTTAACTGATTCGAAAAAAGGAAGAGGTCCTCAATTCACCGGATTTTTTTATGTTTATATTCAATGATTTCTCTGCCATTTGTGCACCTATTTTGATGACTCTTATAATAGTAAGAATCAATAAAATAATAAAAAAGTTTCTAATAAAAAAGAATCATCTACTAATTTTCTTAATTTATATGGCCAAAGTGCTCCCACGGAAGTTAAGATCCAATGATGGAGTACTGGCTAAACTAGAGAACTCAGTATTTAAATTTTTATTTTATTTTTATTTTTATTTAATGTTCCAGGCCAGTATTGGAAAAAGTTAATTGTTGACCTACTCTAGATATTGATTAAGGACAAGGCCACTGAAAAGGGGATAATAAACAAATTTCTTATAAAAAAATTAAACCAAGTTCAAAACGAAAACACTAAAAATTACAAAATAATTATCTTTTACTAATCAACGTACAAGTACAAACAACTTCATAAAGGTAATACAAATACTATATAAATAGTATTGACTTATTGAAATCAGTGCCTAACCAATACAACAGAAACCCAAAAGTCTGCTAGTTTTATAATGTTTAGTTTCCACTTTTATTTGTTGAAGAGAAATCTAATCTATGTACTTAGTACTTACATATAATTGTGAATGCGTGCGTCATATGTTCCTTTTTATGTACTTACATTTATCTAAAAACAGCAAATCAAAAATTTGCACTAGTGTGGTCTGCAATATGTGACGTTGGCAGAATTAATGTGCTTGTCGCATTAGAAGCCATTATTTAAAGTTGAAGTTTATTTAGTAGGCTTAGCATAGACTTCAGCAACTATATTTAATTATATAGACATTTGTATCGTATTTATGAAGTTATTTTTGTACTTGAGTTTTGATTTGTTAATATTTCCTATATTGTGTTTCGTAAATTTATTTATTTTTTATTTTGTATATTTATGTTAATATTTAATATTATTTTCTTGTTTTTGGTGTTTTCATTTGGATGTCTGTTGTACTTTTTTAGTTTACCTGTATAAGTATGTTCTTCCAATAGCATTGTATCTAGCGCTAAAGTTATCAGAAACTCTCAACACTTTCTTAACATAAATACTTATATTATTTTTGAAGAAATTCTTGTTGAAGAGGTGTACTATATAATTGGGTTCATATATTTTAGAGCCATATCTTTCCAAATCAAAATGTGCGCTCGTGTTTAAGGCATGGACTCCTCCATCTGTACTATAACAAAATAGAATTATAGTGATTATAATAATAAATGGGAAAGAATTTAGAGCACCTATGGTTTATGGGTTTTGATACTTATTGAAGTGTTTTATTGAGGTGTTGTTAACAGAATTTATTCTTTCTATAGAAGTCTTTTAAATAGTTAAAAAAACATAACATCAAAGCCTCAAGGTGATGGCTGTCTTATGTTTTGCGATTGCCTTACAGCTCTATTACAGGTAGCTTACTTTCATCATTCATGTATGATATCACATCTGTCAATTTTTATGATCATAGTTCTGCAATGCTTTTTTTCATTTATACATATTACACTAAAGCTGACGATCATTATAATTGCCAGGGATGGGCCGAAATTCGTTTTACATTCGGTTTAAACGAATTTCGGCAGCTTGAGCCGAACTTCGGCATTCGGCCGAAATTCAGTTTAAATGCCGAACTTTCGGCACTAAAAAAAAATATCTACTTGCACTATTTTGACTGAAAAAAATAAAAAACATGTCTGTCACAGTAGTAAAATAAAATTAAGTCTCTTATATACTCATGGTTATTTTGTTACTCATGGTTACATGTAAACCTAACTTGTATGCGATATTAAATTAGTTCTTCTCAATTTAATTTAAGGATTTGGCAAATGAACAGGATATTTTAATTGTGTATATTCTCGATCACGCTTCACACGAATGTGCTTGGTTAGTGCAGAAGTAGACGGCACTACCACCACGAGTTATCAGCAAACCACATATGATACGTTTACTTTATTTTGCTCGTCAGTTTCTGTATAAAATATCCAAACACTTGATGTTTTCCTTCCACTCATCTTTACAACAAGTAAATAACAAAACTTATTAATTTAAATCTCGTTAATCCACTTAAAAATAATTAATTTGTTAAACGTAAACACGTGACATATTTGCTAATGAGCAGTCGGCTCCGGGCCACGCGGTGGAGCGCGGTGTGCGGGCGGGTTACATCTAGCAATAATTGAAGAAAGTGTGTAAACAAGTTACGACGTCGAGAAATCGCGGTGAAATTGAACCGAAGTGAGGCCGAATTTTGGCCGAATTTTTCATTTTCACCGAATGTTCCGTCGACGTTCCTATTCGGTTTAAACTACATTCGGCTCACCTCTAAAAATTGCATATTATACATTATACAGAATCAAGCCAAATGTGTGATTTAGTTGTGTTTTCCATTGCTTCAAGTGAAATTTTATGAATTACACTACAAAAGAAGAAAAAAGTGTTGGAAACAGAAACTGGAAAAGAAGGAATATAAAAAAAAATTGGATTTGACCATGGATAGCAAGATTTGCGCTAGCAACTAATCTATGGCAAGGTGTTCAGAGAGGAGAATCCATAACTTAGGGTGGCTAAACCAGGGCCCCGGTTACTTATTGTATGAAATGTTAAAAAATAACATTAAAACCTGATATGTACATGTAGAGACCAAAATATTTGATAATTATTGTTAAAATATTTGTATTTTATAATTTTGTTCTTTATTTTAAGCACTCAAAACGTGTTCCATTAAATGTCATCGAAATCTCAAATTTAATCACAAAACCTATAAAGAGTTTCTATTTGTATATTTAACACAATTTATTGGCGAAAGGAGTCTCCGTATAACATGATTCATGTTACATCGTATCGGGACCGAGCCGTGCTACGATGCTACGATAGGGGCACATGAAACATCTATAACATACTTTTGTATGAAGATCGTCATTTCGAGTCCGTGCCCCGGCCGTGGACATGGACTCGGCCCGGTCGAACATGAATTTCTTTATACAAAAGTATATTATAGATGTTTCGCCGTGCGCCGGACGGCCCGGCCCCGACACGAGGTGTTACGTGAATCATGCTTAAATCCGTTTTGGGGATCCTTCAGCAAGTCTCTATCATTTTCCGCAAATAAAGTTTACCTAAACTTCATTATACCTATTTATGCTCCCTAATTTCCTATTCCATAAATACTAATTTCTGATCTCTGATGATCATAGATGTATCATAATTAAATAACTTATCAGTTTATGATCATGGTTGAGGACACAGATTTACTACTAATATTATATATTGCGCTGATGTGGCTGCTTGTCAAACCTGCCTTTGTAGCCCAAAATACTGCATTCTACCATCACACTCAAAGAGTCTATCTTACTAATATTTACAAAAATTTTTACTTAAATCTACTAACAAACGAAGATTTGTTTTGTGTCATAGGTCTGTCAAATGTAACAGCATAAGTCTTAAAATATTGAGCATACCGATGAGACCAAATATGTGAATTGCCATTTGTTCGAGTTTATTTAAGAAGTTGGTCGAAGCATAGAGGGTGCATTCACAGCAAGAACACGAATAAAGATTGTTTGTTATTTGATAAAATGAGATTGATTTTTCATGTCTAGTAGTTCCAGATTCGGTTCATAAATTCGGTTATTCAGTGGTTTTCATTAGTAGTATCCCGTGTCAGATACACCATTCCTTTTTATAATATGTTAATGCCATATATTCCTTTTAGTATAACAATCTGACATGTGAAAGGTGATGTCTATTAATGGTGAATCTGTGGCTCATGCCTGTTTTCTCGGAAGTCCCCTAATACTTGGTAAGCCCCTAAATAAGGATAACGATGATTTGGTCAGCTATGATTTTGTGTTTCATGAAACGTTAGGAGCCCCTATGTAGTTAAAAGATCCCCTAAACTTAGAAATTTGATTTTTGAATCCATAACACTGTGACAGTTTTGTGTTAGTTTTTTACAATATGGAGAATAATATTTTATATGGAAACTTAGAAGTATAACAATAATATCTATTTTATCGACAAATTTTTATAAATGAATAGTCACTATTGTCACCTAACTATGCCTGACATTAGGAATTATTAGATTGGTGAAAATGAATATTATCGAAGAACCGGTATAGGTATCCTTTTAATGTAGGGGGTACATATTTGTGATGATTTAGATAGCTTTGGTGAAATTGGGCGTGAGGATCATACATAAACGATAGTGCTGTAGAGCTCTTAGCTTCTAACCTCAGTGTCAGAAGTCATTTCTGGATAGAAAGTACTTTGAAAAGTGAAATTTTACTTTTGAAATCTAAATACTGAAAACATGTTTTCAGTACAGTACAGTTTTGTCCCTTAGATTAAAAATGGGTTAAGAAATTATTGATTCAATGAAAAGCGGAAAACAGAAGTTGATCAAAAGTTTAGCCTTTACAATGAATAAAATATATACACATTAGGGTTTTCATATTGATGGAAGGTGATATACTAAGAAATGTAGATATTTACCGGCTGGATAAAGTAATTTTGGGATAATTTAAAGATTTCAGTTTCAACAGAGCTATTTCCATCAAACCCTGAACACTATCTGGGTCTGGATAATTCCGACCTTCTTTAATCCATATCTTCTCAGATGACCTGTAAATTTAAAAAAATAGTGTAATGACTAAGGACTATACATATTTAGATGACGACGAGACATTTTGAAATTAAATGCAATAAATAAAATAAATAATCAAAATATTAAAATAACTTACCAACCTAAAAGGCGTCCCGATGTACGAAAACAATGATAAATATCTAGCTTTCATTTTATTATATTTTTCAAGTCTTAATTTAGAATATAAATTTTAGATAAATAAAATAACCGGCAAAATAATTTGTGCCAAAGAGAATATATTTCACATATTTGTGCCCCATAGATTTTTGATTTTTTTCTTTCTTGATGGCATGGCGCACAGATTAGCGCATATACATACTCCAAGGATTGTAATAGTGTAGAATGTAGAATCGTTATCTAAAACGTTAACTTCTCCAGTAAAGTGATTGTAGACTTTATTGAAGTTTTACAGGACCTACTCCAATCTTTTCACTTACACAGATCCTTAAAACATAATATACTATCACTTTTCTTATATAAAACTCCCAAAAATGTAAAAAATAGAAAATCTAAATAAAATCACAACCTTCTCCTGTTCCCGCCAAAAAGTCCTGCTCTAAACACCTTTGTTGCATCCACTCGCGATCACTACATTCGAACACGGCCGATCTTTCCTGAATTCATCGTTTACCGCTACATTTATGTATATAATAAATAAAATTCATAGGTCTGTTTTTTACACATATATTGAGTTATATTGTTTTAAGTCGGAAAAGACACGGGGCAATTCGTGCTTTTGCAATGAGAAATAGGTACCTAATCTTACAAGAGGCGAACTACTCCATGACAGAAAACTCTTTGTAACAACTATTACGTAGGTAATTGGAAATTTAATAATGGCAAACGATCCGTCGGAGAAATGGTATCCCACCGGCCGCCGTAGTCTGACCAAAGAGTAAGGTAATTATCTAAAACAGAAAGGAGTGCAACTCGATAGTTAAATCAGGATGTATGGAAAGTAATGCCATCTAGCGTTCGACAAGTGAACTCAAGTCAAGTTATACATATATGGGTATAGGTGCATACTAATATATATATATCTTATATCTTCTTATATACATATATATTATATATTTTATTATTTTATTTTTCACATTTTTATATACGGGGTGTATATGAAAACGGGACAGTTACTTTAATGGATGAAAGGGCATAACTTTAGTATGTAGTTACAAAAAGAATTATCGAAAAAAACGTATCCGTTTAAGAGTTATGACCGTTTTAATTTTCAAGTGTTATCCCCACCATTTCTCGTAAAATTGGGTTGATAGTGTACAGTTACAGATTTTAAATCTTACGTATTTTTTTATTTTGTAATAATTTCATCCGTTACTGAAATACAGCCTGAAAATCATTTTCGAAAATAATGCGTATACCCCTCGTATACCCCTTAACAATGTTTACAAATCGCTAAGGTCATGAACTGTCAGCTGTTCAATATGCCGGATTAGCGGCGTTACATCAAAAAAGCCACCGTAAATCACACGTCGGCAAAGTCAAATGCAGAAAGTCACAAAGATGCCGACAAAATGTAAAGGTGTGTACCTACGAAGTACGAATTGATTTTTTAATGAATGAATATTTTTGAAAGTTTCTATGAAAGTGGACAAAAAGAAAGAATTGATGGGTAAGAGCATTGTTTCAAGGAAGCTGGGCTTCTCAAGATGAATTTCAGTAAGATAAAATGTTATCAAAATGTACCAAAGTAGTTCGACGGATGTAAGACACAACGACATTATCATAACAGGCCAGTAAATAACGGTTAGTAATAATGGTTATTGTTTTACATTGATGAAACATCTACTAGAAAGTTGTTTTACCTACAATAATTACCTATTTTCTTATTAATAAAAAGCTAATTTAATATTAATAAGTTAATAAGTAATTTTAAGCAGATAAAATAATGAAATCACTATAAACAGTACCTAAATCGATCGCATTTTACAAAGAAATAAAAATGGTTCATGATTGTTTATCCCTAGCTATTGTGATCCGACCTTTATTTACCTATGAATAATAAGGTTTCTTTTCAAAAATTATTAAATTTTTTTGGTTGCATTTAAACTTCCGGCCGACCTTGTACTATCATCGGGATGTTCATCAAAATGATTAAGAATGAGATCGCGGATGCTTTGGTTAGCATTGCCGTCGGCACCTGTATTGCGCGGTGTAAAGCTGCCATAATCCCTTAACCGTTGCATCACTCGCGTCAGTATTCTACCACTCGAAGGCACGTGCTCATCATTACGATGTCCAAAATGGTCCAAATACAAACACAAAGCTTCACTAGAATTACCACTAGCTATACCATAAGCCAAAACCATATCGGTGCATTGCAGATTACTATACAGATAAAACGGCATGATTTAAACAAGAAAATCATTCGTAAGCAGTTAAAAACGAATTGATGATGTACACAATGAATACGTCTCACAGAGATCGTAACCCGAATGCAACTGAAAAAATTTAATAATTTTTGAAAAAAATCCTTCATTTTCCTTCATTCCACAAATTCATTGTGTACATCATCAATTCGTTTTTAACTGCTTACGAATGATTTTCTTGTTTAAATCATGCCGTTTTATCTGTATAGTAATCTGCAATGCACCGATATGGTTTTGGCTTATGGTATAGCTAGTGGTAATTCTAGTGAAGCTTTGTGTTTGTATTTGGACCATTTTGGACATCGTAATGATGAGCACGTGCCTTCGAGTGGTAGAATACTGACGCGAGTGGTGCAACGGTTAAGGGATTATGGCAGCTTTACACCGCGCAATACAGATGCCGGCGGCAATGCTAACCAAGGCATCCGCGATTTCATTCTTAATCATTTTGATGAACATCCCGATCATAGTACAAGGTCGGCCGGAAGATTACTACAGGTGCCCCACAGTACGGTCCATAAAGTGCTGAAGGAAGACCTGCGCCATCCTTTTAACCTAATCTGATACAGAAGAGGTCATGAAGCACAAAATTATCGATGCCTTTAATAAATTACAACGAGAAACGTCAAACGTATTGTATCGTGTGCATAGTAAGATAGCGCGGCATGCACGTGCATGCATAGAAGCGCAAGGCCGCAATTTTGATCATTTACGTTTGTGAACTTGTGAATGTGTAATTACTACGGACCTCAATACATATGGAAAAAAAGTGATGTGAAAAAGTATCAAATTGTAGCAGTGTTATCGTGCGACATTTTGTGATTTACCCACATTGGTAATTTGCAGCCTGAATACAAGGTCAGAGTCTATCTTTTGTTTTTTTACCAATTTCTTTCATAACCATTCGCATTCGTCCGCAGTGAGAGGTCAGAATCATTGCGACGAGAACGTGGCGACAAAGGCACACTACCTACCTATCATTCTAATCTAATTTCAAAATACGTTTTTTCCACATACACAGGAATATCAACCTTATTGTTACATAAATAAAAGAGGTTCTGTGGATTTGTGAAATTAGGTAAAAATTAAATTTTTTATCTTGTCTTGAACGTGTTAGATATATACTAGTATCGACACATATATATATATATATAAAAGAGATCAAGGAAAATTTTTCCACGCGGACGAAGTCGCGGGTACAGCTACATAGTATATATATATATATACTATGTAGCTGTACCCGCGACTTCGTCCGCGTGGAAAAATTTTCCTTGATCTCTTTTATATATATATATATATGTGTCGATACTAGTATATATCTAACACGTTCAAGACAAGATACTCAATGATGGTCACCAACGGTTTGTCTATGCAAACAGAGCTTTGTACGGACAAATCGTCGACCGCCATCGATGAGTGTATCTTGGTTTTGACTTTACAGAAACTCAAAATCAGGACAACTTATTAATAGACGAAGAGCCCATGGACTTTTTGGTTGAATGAAAAATAACAAGCCGACACACGGTGTACGACGGCAACCCGGATCGCGTGATTTTTCAAAACCGTTTGTACGCCGTTTAAGGGGGGAGATTTGAAAGGTGTGTTATATGATAACACAAAACGTAATTTTTGCTAACAAGCCGAAAATACGATATTCGTAAAGATATCAAAAAGTTTTGTTCTGAAGGTGCAAGTTTCGGCCGGTTTCGGTTAGCTTGTTAGACAATTTTAAGTCCCTGCTGTAGCCCTAAATTCGTAGGTTCACACTGTTCCCCACGTTAGATTCAGCCGATATTTATTTTATAGGTGTCTTGTGACAAGAGCATGACATTAGAATAAATTTCGGCTTGTTAGAAAATATCAAGTTTCAGGTGGCATGCTAAATTCAACCTACAGCCTTAGCCACACTTTCGAACCGGCCGAAACTTGCACCTTCAGAACAAAACTTTCCATGGGCTCTTCGTCTGTAAGTGATTCGTTGAGTAGAGTTCATAGAATAAAAAAAAACATGAAGTTCAGAAATGTTTGTTTAATAAATAAAAAATATACAATATATTTCGGAAATATTATATTAGTATTAAGTACTTAATTAAGCAAAAGTCAAAGTTGCTGAGTTAGTTAAGCAAAGATGTACGCGATAGAATTTGCACTCAATACTTAAATAATTTATGTTTATTGACGTAAATCTGAGTTGCCTTTTTTGTAATATTTTCACCATTGTACTTAATTTTACCTTTGAGTATTCTATTTATTGATCCGCAAACCAGCTATAAATAATTACATTAACACTTGTCAACAAAAATTTATATTAAATTTTCTCTATGATTTAAAGAAACAACAACAATAATAAATTTAAATAAAAACAACGAAAAGCTTTAGAAATCGCATAAACGTACAGAAACGTATATTTGAGAATGTGACCACAGATATATACTACACAATAATGTGACTTTGAGAGACAAATCAAGGTGGCTGTTTTTTAAATTTTAGTTTCCTTTTCGATCACCAGTAGCGCTGGTGTTCTATGAAAATTGATGACATTCGAAGTGTGCCCACCCGAGTCTGACTCTCCGCGCCTGCTCGACGTTCCGTTAGCGCGTCATCGAAAGTCGCACTCTGCCATAGTATAGTGATAGTATATTGTAGTATAGTATGAGTGCCTTATTATTTCCACCGACATATATATTAAGTCTATATAGTGAGTGCGAGAGTTAGCCGAGGGACATGTCAAAAGTACTCGCACACCGTGCTCGATGAGAATCGAGAAGGCAAAAGAATCTCACAAGGATCGCGATGCTTGGCGCTCAGTCCTTTCTGACTACCCCGTTAGAGACACGGCGTGCGGATATATACTATCTAATGAATGTACTGGCTTAAATTCCGATTTATTTAGGAGAAAATTATTATGATCAATGCATATAGCATTGTTAAATAATAGTCTAAAAAATATATACTATAAATTAGTATTACATACATACATACATATCTTCACGCTGTATCTTATTATTATTAGTTATAAATGTATTATTCATGTAACGAATATTTCTACGTTACAATGTATGTATGTATACACACTTACATAATACTTTATGATCATTCGTGGATTCTTGATCATTCGCACAGATCATTCGCGTCATTCATATATACAAGTCAATAAGTCTGTGACGTCATGGACTTACTAATTGTTACGTCCCACAGCTTTACGTCCATGGTCCATGTACACGTCAGTCTTCGGACGTCAGTCTGTTCTGTCAACTGTCAGTCAGTTGAAAAATGGCTCAACGGACGTGGCATATGTTTACTGTGATAACGTTTATATTTACTCTTTTATCACTTGTCGGAGATGTTTTATCATCATCGGCTTCACCATGGTACGAAAATCTGCCGGCGGTGACAATGGACTATAAAGTTCATATTGATGCAGGAAAAGAAGACTGTTATTATCAATATGTACAGCCCGGTGCCACTTTCTACGCTAGTTACCAGGTAATGTATCTAGTCTTTCACTAATAAACTTTGTAATGTACTTTTTTTCTTTTGTTGCATCAAAACAACAGTAATGATCATACATTTCTGTTAGAAAGTTTTGAAGTTATTTATTTTCATAGGTACTTGTATCAAATATTCTTTATTTCTTTTGCAGGTGTTGAAAGGTGGTGATGGTATGTGTGGATTTGCTGTTCGCCATCCAAACGGTCAGATAGTCCACCCATATGAATGGCGACAGAGTGCAGAGTATGCAGACCAGTCCTCTACAGGCGGTTATTACGCCGTGTGCATTGACAACCAGTTCTCGAGGTTCGCCGGGAAGCTCGTCAACTTGTATCTATCCGTCATCAGATATGATATGTGGGAGAAATATGCTAAAGAAGTGGAAGAACTTGATATGAACATAAAGAATTTTACAGTGAGTATAACTGTATGAGAGTAAATCATAGAACTTACTTCAATTTCCACAAGATGGTACAGATATTCCAGAGTACTTATTAAATTTATCACCCATTTATTTATTTAATTAAATAAAGGCTTAAGTGTACACTTTAGAGAAAGGAGGCAAATATATAGGTCTTTTAAGATATCTTTTTTATATTTCATAGCTTTCTTAAAAGGCATGCACACCCATTAAAAATAATATGTTTCACAATTACTTTGACTGTGAAACGGTTATGGAACTTTGGAGTTAACTAAGCACAAATTTTTGAATGTCTGTGCTGTATTTTTTAGTGTGTATACACATATATTGATGTACTGACCTTGCCGTCCTTATACATCTTTGAAATTATTATGTATACGAGTAAAAATATAGATCGATTTACAAAAAAAGGCGATATTGGTGGTATGGAAACCCAAGGTCGTGATAAATTGGTTGTTCCAAAATTTAAATTACATAAGTCAAATGTTTCATTTTTGGGTAACTGCGTTCGTTTTTATAATAAAGTTCCTCAAGAAGTCACTCAATTAACAGAAAATATATTTAGATTAGTTATAAAACGTACATTGATTAGACAATCATACTATAAAATAAACGATTTCGTTGAAGATAAAACAATAGTCTGGAAATGATTTTCTCTGCACATGCATTTACTGGCTCTCTGAATATTGTATTTTAATAAACCTTTTGTAAAAGGATGTTGAAAAAATTATACCTGACTGCGTTTCTTGTCGGTTCTTCTCAGTGTCCAGGTTTTCTTTTCTTTTCTCTTCTCTTTGAACCGAACTAAAGTAGATTTGACGTTCAAAAATACCTTGTGATTGGGTTTACTTGAATAAATTGATTTGACTTTGACTTTGACATAGCATATTGTTTTTATGTAAGGACCGTGAAACTAGGCACTCCATCCTCTCTGACTACCCCGTTAGGGATACAGCGTGAAGATATGTATGTAGGTATGTTGTTTTTTGACAATATTGTCAAATAAGTGTTTTTGTATTTTGAACCACTGTCTCTAGTTGGGTTTTCTTATGCCCTATATGATATATATCTTGAAAATGAATTTTAAGATATTACTTTAATCCTGAAGATAATATGTATGTAGTATGTATTTAATCATAATATAAAAATTTAATTTGAAAAAGGATATTCTTTATCTAATTTGAGTAAAAAAATTTATATTCAGATGTTTTTTTTATAATTTTTGTTCTATTATGATGTTCCTTTTTAGAACTCTATACAATTTGTGGAACGTAATATCAATGACATTTTGCAATACCAATACCACTCAAGAGCAAGAGAATCTCGGGACTACAATCTGCTGGTAGACAATAATGCATATGTTTTGAGGTAGGTACATTAACTAGCATTTGATTTTATTATTAACAATAATTGGAGAATCTCAAATTCCAAGCAATAAAATAAGATTGAATTTAAATGTGATTTACATGTATGAAGATAAGATATCCCACATATTGGTTGAGGAGAAAGTTATAAATACTTCCATACCTCAATACAATTGTAGGAAGAGAATGATGGTTTTAGTCTGTTTACAACTTGGTCATGATTTGTAGTGTTATTACCAGAAATCAGAAATTAGGGAGCATAAATACTAAAACTTCATTTGCGGAATTATATAATTGCTAAAACGGGTCCCTAAAACTGATTTACGAGGACCCCAGTTTGAATGGAGAATAGAATAGAATGGAGTGGAATAGAATATCATTTATTTCTCTCAGTGTGGTACATACATTTGGTCAATTTAATAACAATTACAAAAGGCTCTCACAAGTTACCATAATCTAGCATGTACAATTTTATTCTTACACATATAAAAACGAATTAATAAATTAAATTAATCGAACTCAACACTAACTTTTGAACAACTCCATCATTTAAGAGAACACATTACCTACTTTTATTTTTGCAGAAATATGAAATTTAAAACAAAAGGCCTTGGTCCTATGTATTTTATGTTTTACTTATAAAACAAAAGCTTCAAATTATATGCCAATCAAATTATTTTTACATTTTTGTCATCCGTAAATTGAAATAGATACATTTTTGAATTTTTTAAATATCTACGAAAACAGAAATTCAATCACATACATTTTAAAGAATAATTTTAGTGCATTTAAGAACTGCTACAACAACTTTTAAATATCAAAAGTAAGAACTATAATATTTAAATATAAGGGACCCCTTGGACCCCTGGCTACTTTTTGTATGAAATGTTAAAAAAATAACATAAAAACCTGATATGTACATTAAAAGACTAAAATATTTGATAATTATTGCCAAAATATTTATATTTTATAATTTTGTTCTTCATTCTAAGCACTTGATGTTTTCCATCAAATGTCATCGAAATCTCAAATTTAATCGCAAATTGTATAAAGACAGTTTCTATTTGTATATTTAAGAGAATGTATTGGCAACATCACATTTACAATATCTAGAAATTAAATTGGGGCCCCCGTAAATCCGTTTTAGGGACCCATTTTAGCAACTTAATATCATTCTGTAAATGAAGTTTAGGTATTTAAGCTCCCTTATTTAAAATAGATTATTATTAATTTAAAAATTAGTAAACAAGTTATATGAATGTGATTGTTGATTGTTCTCGTTTCAGAAGAATAATTTATTTTTTGATTTTAAAAAGTAATTTATTTCTCCTACAGGTGGTCACTAATACAAATATTGGCAATTGCAGCGACAGGCACATTGCAGGTGTACTTTGTAAGAAAGTTATTTGAGGTCAGCGGTGGCTCATCTAAGTCAAGGATTTGACTGCGTTCCTGAGAGATCTCTTTTCTTTTTCAGTCCATCATTCCATTTTTTTCATTTTTCCCCTGATTTCTCATTGATCTCTTCTTCAGGTTTGTTGTAAGTTTAATAATGATCTGTTAATCTGTAAGTTTAAATTGTTACAAAAATGTTGATAATGTAAGGGTGCACAATTAATTTTTTAATTTACTATTTACTTAATAAGGCTTATAACATTTTTTACATCACTTTTGTTTAGTGAGGATTGTCAAGTACAAAAATCAAGTGGATTGTAATTTATATCAACTGATTGATTTTTAAACTTGGTCGTGCCAACGAGATTTTTTTGAGATTTTTATTTTTATACAATTTTTAAAATCTCTATGTATTTGAATGACATTTTTATGGACAAAATATTTTATTGTTAGCATTTTTTGTTAAAACTGAATTTATACTACATAATATTTAATATTTATGATATAAAAATATTGCAATTTGTACATAAATCATATCTGAAAAGTACATTTATAGGTGGCTATAAAATGCATTTTTAAGCATTTTTTTGTTTTTACTAAAATCAAATTATGATCAATTTATAAAAATTAAAAATATAGTGTATATGAAGTACATAAAATGTGTTTGAATTAGATTATATCCAGTTGGAGAGAGCCTTTTTATCCATTGCAAAATATGAAACTGATTTAAAAAAATCTTTTTTAAGCTGTAGCAGTATTTCTAATATATAATTTTATGTGATTACCAAAGACAGCAGGGAGATTAAAAAACAACTTTTAAATGGACTCAGAAAAAAATTTAGACAAATTACTTATTGCATAATAGAATTTTATTTGATAATACTTTAAATATGACAATATTCTTATGTATATACATACATTTTCCACTTAAGTACACATGGATTTGTTTACAATTTATTAATCATAACATGAAAAAAAAAGGAATGTCAATTGAATATGAGAAAGAAAAAAGAAAAGAAAGAGACTTGTCCGCTTATTATGACTAGTTTTTCGAAAGTTAGCGGGCAAGAGTAGATTTTTACAAAAGTCTTATAATATCTTAAACTAATCAGTAAGTTATATAAAGTTAATCTGTACAAAGCATGAATCTCATACGTAACTGTACACTTCACAAACAATACAACTAACTATTATTATCAGAATACTCTTTAAGAGCCGTAAAATTATAAAATACATTGATTTTGCGTATAACTAGTGAATTTTTATAAATAAGCACCGAAATTAAATACCTATTTATGTTGCACAATGCACATGTTTACATCTAAAGTTATTTTGTCATATATACTGATAAAATATTCCAAAAATACGACTACATCTATCAAAAAGGCAGTGCTGGACGGACGCTTACTTTGAATATTTGACTTAACATATTACAACTATGATGAATTACGTATATATAAAGCTAAAACTTCTTTCTTTTGATAATGAAAATGACATTATATATGTTTACTTAACTCCGAAATACTCAGAGAATACATAACAGTATGTAATTTATAGTATTTGTGTTACATAATATGCTGTAGTGAATATGTGTTTTGACGTGTGGTAACATCTTCATATATTTAAAAAAGAAAGAGGTTTTTGAGCATTTGTAATAACACAAGTATTCGCGTCGCATTTAGTCGTAAAAGAGGATGTAATAGGATCTGCCATTGCTGATAGTATTATTTCTGGTAAAATATGGTAACACGATTATTTTCAAATGTGAATAGCAGGTAACAGGAGTCTGAAAGCTACTAGTTTCTTGTATAATTTAATAGCATAGCACCAGCCGTGATGGAGATGGGCGTGTTTGTTGGGCAGCCGCTAGTATATTGTATGTGATCGTGCGTTTAGCAGCGGAGGGTTGTATGGGCGCGTATTAATCGGTGGAGGGCGATTTGGTAAGGGGGGATGGAATGGTAGTATTTGGTGGCGTCGTAGGCGTGGAGAGGCGGAGTGAGGTCAGCCGGTCAGGTGGTCAGGTGGTGAGACGGTCAGACGGTCAGGTGGTGAGCCGGTCAGGCGGTCAGACGGTCAGGCGGTCCTCTTGCGCTGGCCGAGGTAGGTGTGCGAGAGCGCGAGCAGGCGGTACCGCTGGCGCAGGTTGCGCGCGCGCACGTGCGCCGAGGCGATCTCGGCCGTGTAGCTGCCGGGGAACCAACCGCGCTCGCCGTCGCGCGTCCTCTCGCCGTAGTACCACCCTGCGTGTCACGTGTCACGTGTCACCATCACGCGTCATACATTATCGTCATTACTTAATATTATAAAGACAAACAATTTTATTGTTCGTTTGTAATGGATAAACTCAAAAACTACTTAACCGATTTCGAAAATTCTTTCACCTGTAGAAAGCTACGTCATCAGCAAGTAATGTGGGCTGTGTTTTATTTAAAAAAAAATTCTAACCGTGCGAAGCCGGGGCGGGTCGCTAGTAATCTTTCTATATATATAAAAGGCGATGTATGTATGTATGTTCCTTATGGACTTCGAAACGGCTGGACCGATTTCGATGAAATTTTCAGGGAATCTTCAGATTGGCCTAGCGGGTGATCCTGTAAAGTTTGGTAGCGATCGGATCAGTAGATTTTTTTTTTGTTTTTTACGCCCAGTGAAACTAACGCCCAGTGAAACGGGCCGGGTTTGCTAGTATATATATACATTTATACTTATAAATAAAATTGTGTCTGTGATTTCGAAATAAAGGTTTTTTCTGAAGCTGATATGGATATTTGCACGCAACACACATACGCTTTTTTAAAATATCTGTCTGTTTGTATGTTTCTAATCTAATCTCCCCTCCTTATACATCTTTGAAATTACTTTTTAATATACGAGAAAAAACATAGATCTGTTTAAAAAGAATGGCGATATAAATGGTATGGAAACCTGAGGTCGTGATAAATTGGTTATTCCAAAATTTTAATTACATAAGTCAAATGTTTCATTTTTAGGTAACTGCATTCGTTTTTATAATAAAGTTCCTCAAGAAATTACTCAATTAACGGAGAATAAATTTAGATTGGTTATAAAACGTACATTGACTAGACAATCATACTATAAAATAAACAATTTCATTGAAGATAAAACAATAGTCTGGAAATGATGTTCTCTGCACATGCGTTTACTGGCTTAATGAAAATATTGTATTTTAATAAACCTTTTGTAAAATGAAGTTGAAAAAATGATACCTGACTGAGTTTCTTGTCGGTTCTTCTCAGTGTCCAGGTTTTCTATTTGAACCGAACTAAAGTAGATTTGACGTTCAAAAATACCTTGTAATTGGGTTTACTTGAATAAATTGATTTGACTATGACTTTGAATCTCTGAAATGGTTGAAGCGATTTTGAAGGGACTTTCATTGGCAGGTAGGTGACATTTCATAGAATAATCTAGGCTACTTTTTCTATAGCAATGTGTATATACAAATTCAACGTGGGTGAAACTGCGAGACACTGCTAGTATAATAATAATAATCCACATAATTACACAAATTCTGTAACCTAGAAATAAGCACTAGGCTCGTACTATGAGTATCACATGACACTGGGAGAGCTCCCCGAACACCCATACTCCAAACCAATTTAGAAAAGTCCGTTTCGTAAATTAACCTGACCAAGGACTGAACTTGGAATTGCAGCTTGGAAGACAGATGCTCTGCCAACGTTCCAACAGGGCAGTCAATTATGCTCATAAACTTTAACTCCAGTCGCCATGTCCGGTACAATTACGGTGAGGCAAGTCAGACAAGCTGTACTTATTCTGTACTCTATACATACGACACACATTTATTATCAAATAAGCTGACCGGCAGACATTTCCTTAGAAAACAGCACCCACACATCTGTTTTATTTGATTTTATTTGCCTCATTTTGTAGTTCGGAATAAGTTGTCCGGACAGTCTATGATTATGCTTGTATATTTGAAAAAAAAATGTAATAATTAAAATACCCAATATCCGCATTTGTACTTTTTCATTTGAAAGACATATTTAGACTGAAATACAATTATACCAGTTCCATGCAGAACATATTGACCAATCTATGATATATGAATATGAAATAGCTCCAGAGCAATATTGTTTGCATTTCTTTTATCGTATATACCTGTCACCGTAAGATTGTGAACACCGTTTATAATCTTTCTCGCGAGATAACTGTCGATAAATTGTGAACTGTTCCATATTGTTTACAAAATAACGTAGGTATTAATTTTCGATAATTTATAATCTATCCATGTCAAACTGTGAAATTGTGAACGAACCTGCACTTACCGACAGGATTCACAATTGTCCGATTTTATCTCCCGTAAAATTGTGAACCGTCCGTGATTGGTCGGTCTTGGCGGTAGCTCGTTATAACTTAGGTTATGTTCGGCGATTAACAATTAATTATTTATCACTGAAATTTGATTTGTTTGGTTAATCGTAGGTTTAATTTTTTAAATCTTTATTGTAACTTTTAGCTATTTTTAATTCTGTCAGTATCATGTGTTTAAAGATACAATCATTCATTCATTAATCAGCTAAATCCATAGATTCAGCCATAATACATTACGAAAAAGCAGTGTGAAAAAGCGAAATGCTGTGCCGTTACTAAGAAATGTATAACTACATATAGTATACAACGTAGGAACATACAGGAACAGTATGAAATAAACTATTAAAACAATATAGTAATTCGTACGTAAAAGAAAAAAAAAGAGAAGGGAGAGTTGAAGATTACGAACCACAAAAACATGTTTGTTTTCTGATTCGGCGACAAACAAATGACAGCCAAAGATGGCGGCGCGCGGCACATGACGTTCAATCATTCAGCGCGCAAGGTGCGTTTCGTCGCATGCAAGAGTGAAGCCAGTTCACAACTTCAGTTTGACATGGATAGATTAGTTAATACGTCATATTGTAATCAGTAGGGTACAGTTCACAATTTATCGACAGTTTACAATCTCGCGAGATAGATTATAAAGTAACGGTGTTCACAATCTTACGGTGACATACCGATATAAGCGTGCAACGTCGCTATGGTATGTATAATGGTTATGTATATGTGGCGTCCTGCTCCCACGTTTTATTGCCTCCAGCGAGCCTTTCATACATAGATATCTCCACGCTGTTCCGCCTCCTCAAATCGCGTAATTCTCATCACACATTGTGAGTTTCACACTCACCCTCGGCGGTCTTCCTGGTGACGTTGACGACGTCGCCCTCGGTGAGCGCCAGCTCGTCGGGCTGCGCCGCGCGGTAGGCGTAGAGCGCGGCCACCTGCGGGCAGTCCCAGCCCGCGTACACCGCCTCGCCCGCCGCGCCGCTCGCCTCCGACGGCCGCAGCGCCTCCGCCCAGCGCGACGACTCCGTCTCGCTCTCGCACGACATCACCTGTACCGGTGCGTACATATTACTGCACACTGCACAGACTCCGTCTCGCTTTCGTACATCACCTGTATCAGTGCATACATATTACTGCACACTGCACAGACTCCGTTTCGCTTTCGTACGACATCACCTGTACCAGTTTTTACATATTATTGCGACAACTGCATCTCGCTCTCGCACGAACGTTACCTGTACCAGTGCATACATATTGTGACCAATCCGTCTCGCTCTCGCGACCTGCACCAGTGCATACATATCACTGCAACGACTCCATCTCGCTCTCGCACGACATCATCTGTACCAGTGGTTACAACATCATTGCAACGACTCCGTCTCGCTCTCGCACGACATCACCTTTACCCGTGTATACATATTATTGCGACTACGGCGTCTCGCTCTCGCACGACATCACCTGTACCAGTGCTTACACATCATTGCAACGACTCCGTCTCGCTCTCGCACGACATCACCTGTACCAGTGCTTACACATCATTGCAACGACTCCGTCTCGCTCTCGCACGACATCACCTGTACCAGTGCTTACACATCACTGCAACGACTCCGTCTCGCACGACATCACCTGTACTAATGCATACATATCACTACAACGACTCCGTCTCGTTCTCGTACGACATCACCTGCACCAGTGCATACATATCACTGCAACGACTCTGTCTCGCTCTCGCACGACATCACCTGTACCTGTATATACATATTATTGCGACGACTCCGTCTCGCTCTCGCACGACATCACCTTTACCCGTGTATACATATTATTGCGACGACGGCGTCTCGCTCTCGCACGACATCACCTGTACCAGTGCTTACACATCATTGTAACGACTCCATCTCGCTCTCGCACGACATCACCTGTACCCGTGTATACATATTATTGCGACGACGGCGTCTCGCTTTCGCACGACATCACCTGTACCAGTGCTTACACATCATTGCAACGACTCCGTCTCGCTCTCGCAAGACATCACCTGTACCAGTGCTTACACATCATTGCAACGACTCCGTCTCGCTCTCCCACGACATCACCTGTACCAGTGCTTACACATCACTGCAACGACTCCGTCTCGCTCTCGCACGACATCACCTGTACTAATGCATACATATCACTACAACAACTCCGTCTCGTTCTCGTACGACATCACCTGCACCAGTGCATACATATCACTGCAACGACTCTGTCTCGCTCTCGCACGACATCACCTGTACCTGTATATACATATTATTGCGACGACTACGTCTCGCTCTCGCACTACATCATCTGTACCAGTATATACATATGACTGTGTCTCGCTTTCGCACGACATCATCTGTAGCAATACATACACATCATTGCGCGGAGTTCGTCTCACTCACTGCACGACATTACCTATACCTATAGGTAGATAGATATAGATTGTGACGATTCCGTCTCGCCCTCTTTTTAGTGTCGAAACATTGATAAAAGAAATTCTTCTAAGGTCAAGTCGTTCTCGTGCAGATAGTGATCTGTATTTTTAGTTTTTACTAAGAGATTAGCATATGCATTCGCACATTTTGCCTATTTTCACGGGTTAGTATTGTTAGTTGTAAACCTATTAATGCGGCACATTTTTGCTTTGGAGTTTACAAAGCGTCAAATTAAAATGCCGTAGGTGAAACTTTACCGAAACTGTATCTGCTAGATTAAGTATTATCAGGTAATCTCAGTAGACGTACAGCGTTCCTTTTCTTATATAAATATTTTTTAATGGCAAAATACACTACGATATATTTAAAGAATCACATAACTGTAATCATTATTAAAACAACAAAAATTGTTAATATTATAATACTTTGTGTATATTAATTATATTTCAAGTACGTTTGGAGTGTACGAAAGTGTAAGTACGTACGCAAGTATGACTGCGTGCGCGTGTCTGCGAAAGTGTAAGTGCGTGCACGACGCACTAGTGTGGTGAGTGCGTGCGAGCGTGCGTGCGCGAGTGTGTGCAAGTGTGAGTGCGTGCGAGTGCGAGTGCGAGTGCGAGTGCGTGCGCAGCCCGTACCATCTCGACGGTGCGGCCGTCGCCGTTCTCGAGCAGCGTGAGCAGCAGCGCGCGGCGGCCGGCGGCGGGCGGGCCCTCGGTGCACACCTCCAGCAGCGAGCGCGCGCAGTGGTCCACCGCCACGTACGACTCCTCGCTGCGCCGGCGCATTGCTCACTTCATTACTCTATACTAGCGTAGCGACCCGCCCCGGTCTCACCCGGGTACGGTCTGTTACGATATATGTATACAAAAACGCAACGCAAGATGGTAAATAACGCTCTACAATTTATTGCGTACTTTATAAAAGAACTAAACGCTCAAACAGACAGAAATAGCGATTTTGTTTTATAATAGTTAGAGAAGAAATATCGACTTTGTTTTATACTATTAATAGAAGAGCTAGCTACATATTATATATATTATAGATTTTATCTATTCACATCAACGACTACATATTAGATTTATGAAATAACGTATATTGATTGATTCAAAAACGCTGACTCAAAACCGCTAGAACTATGATATTCAGACAATAGGATTCTTGCCGAAAGGGTTTTTGGAAGGGTGAAAAAATATTCAGTATCTCTGAAGTAACAAACATAAAAATCTCGTTCAGATTCTATTGAAAATAAATGATGTTTTTTTTAGCAATTTCATAATTCAACCACGAGTACTCATATACTGACCCTTTCTTCTTGGTGATGACGAGCAGATCGTTGAATAAGAACAAATGCAGCGGCACCTTGTGGAACTTCTTCCCGAACGTTAGCTTCAGCTCATCCGTTTTCCAAATCAGTTGCGTCATCTCGCCCGAACGTACTAGCCAGCGGATCGGTCTACAAAAAGAGGAATCATGCTGTTTTATCATCACCCTTTCCACTAGTTTTTAGGTTCGTGCCAGGGAATTTACTTTCCAAGCCAAAGGCCTTGGGTTGGATTCTGGATAAAATTTTAGGAAAGGTATATTGTGGTTGTATTAAGTACATGGCAGATGGCAGTGTCTGGGTATTACTGAGTACGTAGGATTCTGGGTACTCCTCGATTTTGTTATATAGCACCCATAGTATGAGGTACAAGTCTATTGCTTACATATTAGAACAAACAATTTTTCTGAAGATTTACTATACTTGTCAGATCGGAATTAAAAATCGATTGATTAACTGATAATTTAATTTCTTACTGAACCACCACCAGAATCACACAGAGAAAAACAGAATCACAGAATATTAATACACTAACATAGAGTACAATAAGTAATAGAAGGGCAGACATCACAATACTATTTCAGAGATTATACAATTGGTATAATTATCTGAAGTATTTATTGGGCACAAATAAGAGGGGGTGTTACAGTGTTCTGTGGTTAACTTCCACCAGAATATTAACATCGGTTTTTGAGTGGAGTTACTTGCCCTCTACAGAAAAAAATCGGTATGTGCTTAAGATCACACGTAAAAGTGAAAACTTATATGGTATTCTGTTATATGATATTCTAATTTTAAAATATATACATGAGTGCGCTTGATTTCAACTGGAGCCGAGTATACCCAATTCGACGTCACCGACCCGAACTTGACGGTTCAGTTTTGTTCATTAAAAAAATTACGACATCCGCGCCAAGTGCAAACTTAATTCAACTGGGTTATGTAAGAACCGCGACACTTGGCGCCCCGTCCTCTCTGACTACCCCGTTAGGGATACAGCGTGAGGATATGTATGTAAGATATATATATATATATAAAAATCGCAAGGTACGCCTAGAGAAGTTTTCGCTTCGAAAAGTTTGACGGTCTGACGCAATTTATACCATCGACAAATAATGAAAAATAATTGCAAGTACCTCTTACAGGGGTTAAGCGTTAACCAACGAGTTCACCAACCATGACTTGTGAAGATCACACAGTCCTGCGATGGCGAACCAATGGCACGCGTGCTATTAATGGCACGTGACAAAATAATTGGCGCGGCTGTTATTTAAGGATTTAGGTACCTAATCGAAACAATTTATTTTTCCAAATACATTTATTGTTTTTTATTTTCATTAATGACTAAGTTAAAATTGTTTGATGGCACGTCATGGTCTCGTCAAATATTTCTTTAGAAAAAATAGCACATAGATAAATAAAGGTGCTATCAACTCTATAAATGATTTGAGGAAGAGATTAGGTATGTGGTAAATCAACTATTTTTTGTCTAGTGAGACAAACAGGGAGAGCCACTGCTCTCCCTGAAGCCTGACAAAAATATCTCTGAAAATATAGTTACGTATTTTATACATAAATATTGTATTTACCATATAAGAACCTAATATCTATCTTATCAACATATTAAAGTAACTTAACAATAATTCAATATTTTTCTACTTTAAATGTCGTTCAAGAGACAAAGCATTTTCAATTGACCAAGGAAAAATTTTACTATTTACTGAGGTTTTCTTCAATTGTTTGATAATTCCTGTTGTAAAAGTATGTTGCTTAGCACAGAATTATAAATATATAAATTATTTCTATCCTTTTCAGTAATCAAAACTGTGAACCAAAAAAGTAATTAATTTACCCGTGTAAGTTAAGGGTGTAATGTGATTACGGACTATGTGTGTAGTTTTACTTGCGGTCTCTCCTAGAGATGGCGGGCCCCAGCGAGGGTGGGTCCCGTATGTGCGGCGGGAACTCTATGACCCTCGCTAGACGATACATTTCCTCGATGCGCTCCGTGTTGCGCGCACCCTCATTGCACTGAGACACGAACTGCACAAAAAAACTGCACGGTATATTATCTATGGCATTTTAGTATTTGGCTGGTATGCTGTGGCAATTGGATGCGAGAAGTCCAAGAATGGGCTCAGTGGAATGCTTTGAGAGCGATCTATCGGCAGATGTATTAGCCTTTTAAAGATGTATTTAGTGTGACATATAAATAGACGGAGCGGCGCGAGGCGTATGGCGACGTGTTTATCTTTGTGTCATACACGTCGTTGAGCGTAGCGATGCAGTTGCTGTGTTATGTGTGTACGCACCCGTACCCGTATCATGCGCGTATGTGCACGCGCAATCCGCTCAGTGTGTGTTCGTGTGTATAGTTGTGTATAGTATTCACGTGTGTCCGTCCGTCCATTTGTGTGTCTGACTGTATGTTTATCGTCCGTATGGGCCTGTGTGTCTTTGTCTTTAGGCGTGTATCCGTGCTGAGTGTGTGTTAGCGCGAACATATACTGGCGCGATGCGGTCATATTACTCGCGTATTATCTGTGTGTGTGTTTACTCACGGCGTTAAATGCGACGAGAAGGACGTTAGAGCCGCGGTACTCGCGTGTCCGTATGTAGGCCGTGTGTGTATGTTGTGTGCGTGCGTGTGGCGTGTGTCTATGTCGTGTGCGTGTGTGTGCAGTGTTTGTGTATGTGAGTGCTTCGTGTGTTTGTATGTTTTGTGAGCATGTGTGTATGTCGTGTGTTTGTGCGTGCAGTGTTTGTGTGTGTTCCCGTGTGTGTGTGTGTGTGTGTGTGTGTGTGTGTGCGTGTGTGTGTGTGTGTCACTGACGTCGTTGAGCGCGGCGAGCGCGCCGACGCAGCCGCGGTACTCGCGGTCTCCGTCGGCCAGGCTCCGCAGCACGGCGTCCAGCAGCAGCGGCAGCCGCGTCACGCGCTGCATGGGCAGCATCAGGAACGAGTGCAGCGACAGCGACTGGCACGCCGGGTGGCTCTCCAGCCTGACGGGCCATGCGGATGGGATCAGTTGTATACTAATGAAGACACTGTTCGTACAATGGTCATTCCCTACAGGAAGTAAGCCGTAAACACGCTTATGAGGGCACACGTGACCTATATGTAAACTATCTGGACTGTAGATATGTTTCATTTTTTTACAAGCTTTTATTTAACTTGCAATGTTTTGTTTAGGTCAAATTTTGTAAGCTAAATTAGAACCACTTCCCCTTATCTTACGGATTTAAATTTTTACGTTGGTTCAATTCCGATGACAATTTCTATGGTAAGCATGACCGAAAGCGACATCCAAGATTAGCTCCAGATAAAGGAACTCTTCAACGGTCAACAGCACAGACACCAAATTTTATGCACGCATTTTATTATGATAACTAGTTTTTTTCTACTACATTGACATGGGTAGAGGAATGTATGATACATCTATAAAATTTATAAAATTTAACGTCTGTCTGTCCGTTTATGATCTCTGAAGGCGAGAACCACTTATCCGATTTATATGTTTTTTTTTAAATTCCTAACTGTTATCTCGCCAGGTTATAAGATATATTTTGTTACATAAAACAAAGTACGAAATAAGCAGTGAGTATAATGGTGAAAAGTCAGAAAACAGACGTTTTTGGGCCACTTAAATAGCTTAAGCTGATTAAATCATAAGAGATATAACAAATTAATGTACTACATAATTGTAGACCTGAAAAAGATCTACAAAAAAGTCCATGATAGAATACATATATCTATCTTCTAAGGATTACCCATAATAAGCAGTTTTGTCTTTAAAATAACCGGCGGGTGACCGCCGAAGGTGACTTGTGGAAACGGGGTACGATTCCAGTAAATTTAAATTAAAAATATTTGTCTTATTCTTATTTATCTCATAAACTCATAATATATACCTAAAAGATACTTCTGTCGCTGAGCCGCGGGCATAGCTGGTATAGATGTAATAAAAGATCTGTTTAGGGGTAGCTCATGTAATTTATCTCGATTGCCTCGTTTTTAAAAGCTATTTAAAAATACCAACTGTGAAAATCACAACAAATTATTATCGTTATGCAACAACACCCTCAAATGATAGTGTTGCTATCAAAAAAATCAAAATCAAAAAAACCAATCGTACTCAGATGAGACTGGGGCTCACTGCTGATCGCTGACCTATTTTAAGCGTACCTTTTGAGAGCAGATGCGAAGACAGGCTTTTCTCTTAGCCTCTGGAGCGCTTTAACCATGAGACTCTGATTCTCGCAGTACTTGACGTATACGTGGAAATGTTCCTCGGCATGCGCTCGCACGATATCACAGATACCCGTTAGCAAGATGTTCTCTTGCCAGCATTTCTCTAGCTCGTTCATAAGCAGCTGGGAACACTTGCGGACTGTAATGGAATAACCATCAAGTTTTAATCGAACGATAGATCTAAACGTTAATTTTGAGGGTATATGAAGTATCTAAAAACACGGGAAATTAACGCGATTACTCTTTATTTTCGCTTGACGTTTCTCAAGCCGTGGTCTCAAGTAAACTCACTTGACAACAACACATTAAACAAGGAGTTTACTTGAGACCACGGCCGATGCAACTCGGCCGAAACGTCAAGGGAAAATGGAAGGTAATCGCGTTAATTTCCCGCGTTTTTAGATGTTTTATGATGCAACGCAAAAGTTTAAAAGTTTATATATGAAGTATGTCTATGATTTGTTATAAACGTACATATCTGCACGTCATTTTGCTTAAGGGGGTGACAGATCATAGTATTCCGTCCCGTGTCCCACACACACTATACTATAATATATGTAACACACTATAATACATACGTATATACGTATATAATAGGTATGCTATATGTATATTTATATGCGGGTGTAACCTGGCGATGTCAAAATGCTGAGTTGTATAGTATAGTGATGCAATAAGAACGCTCGGCTCGCCAGTCGCATACAAACTACCGCCCTCCCTTAAAAAAAAATCATTAAAATTCAATCAACTAAACATCAAATCACATTAAGAGGTATACCGATAGCGTTCCTCAAATCTAAAAACTAAATCTTATGATCAAAAGTTATCATAAGACTACAAAAAAAAATAAAACTACCGCCCTGCCATGCCACTTTGCACAGTTAATTCATACTAATATTATAATAATAATATATAATATACTCAGACATTTCACACAGCACCATCTAGTCCCAAAGTAAGGTGCATAGCGCTTGTGTTATGGGTACTAGACAACTGATATACTACTTATATACTTTTCTTTTGTAAATATATACATATTATACATAAACACCCAGACTCGGGACGGGAATCGAACCCGCAAACCCCGTTTACTTTCCGACGCGCTAAGCCGTTGCGCCAAGGAGGTCGTCAATTATAAAGAGTGAGAGTGGATTTTATAAGTTTGTTTATATTTGGAAGGTAATATCCGGAGCCACTGCACATATTAGAAAAATTATTTCATCATTTAAGAGGTTATATTATTCCAGATGGACATAGGACATACATTCAACCTGAACGAAGTCGGGATGGGCCGATATTGGGATGGGCCGATATATAATATTTTATAGTTATGTAAGACTTATGTGGACCGAAATCAATAGTTTGGCCTCAACGTGATTAATTTATTTATTGCCTCTAACAAGAATCACGAGTTAAAATATCTACATAGAACATAGGTTTCAGTTAATTACATTGTTTTATACACTTGGTTGATTCCACAAAATCCATGTGCGTGGTTCATTTCATGCATAATAATAGTGTACTGAGTTTAAGTAAATTAAACAATTTTCTTGCAGTACAATTGTTTGTAACCTTGAAAGAAATTAGTATTGCTATCTTACTCAGATCTGAGTACGCGCCGTGGCATTTTGCACTTGAAATATTATTTTTTTAAGCACATGATATGTACTAATATCATTATTAACAATAACATCATTTTGTGATTTATAGGTGCTTAAATGGCTGCTTATTTAAGTTTTCGATTTGTAAAATGACGAGGTAACATTAATTCCAATTACGAGTAGAGCTCCCTATTTCAATTTGTAGAATGTTTCAGATTTCACTCGGTATATAAATTTTCTTATGTAAATTAATTCTAAGAAATAAATTACCCGGAAGAATAGTCGAAAATAGAGTTTCCCAGTCATCTCTGGGCAATATGTGAACCTCTCTGAAGGCAGGGTGTGAGATAAAATGTGCTTCCAGCACATTCAATGAGTTGAGATAAGACGCTTCTGATGTCAGCAGCTCGAATTTTGCTTCTTGTAAACGCTTTTGGGCTGGCGCTAGTGAACCTAAGTGAATAAAAAAGTAAATTTGTATTAAAAATGTTTAATTATTAGCTAAAGTTATTGCATTCAATCGTTATATCTAGTGATCAATGAATCTGTTGTAACATGAATCTACAAAAGAATATTTATTTTTTAATAGTTTCTAAAATTACCGCTAGATGTCGCTACAACGTATAAAAACATGCTAGCAGTCTATTAACGAAGACCACATATTACATCGCAGAAGGTTCATATTTTTAACTCTGGTTTCCCTTCAAAACGCATAAATCTTTCGCCTTTTACTAAAGATTTCCGTGGAGGGGAACACTCAAATGAGTCTGAAACAATTTTTTGAAAACCTTGCTTACGCGAGGTTTATATAATAAATAATTTAATTACCATAATCGCAAAAGTTATAAGTTGTTATTAATTGCACCATACTATAGGTGCAGTCAAAAAAAAGTCAGCAAAATCGTCACGTCTACAGGGTGTATATGAAAACGGTACAGTTACTTTAATGGATGAAAGGGCATAACTTTAGTATGCAGTTACAAAAAGAATTATCGAAAAATACGTATCCGTTTAAGAGTTATGACCATTCAAATATTCAAGTGCTATACCCAACATTTTCCGTAAAATCGGCTGGAACGTGTAAAGTTACAGATTTTATATCGAACATATTTTTTTAATTTGTAATAATGCCATTTGTTATTGAAAAAAACATGAAAATCAACTTCAAAAATATTGCATAATGCCCCTTAACAATGTTTGCAAATCGATTCAATCGCAAACTAATTTAAAAATACGTTATTTCCACATACTCAGGAATATCAACCTTATTGTTACATAAATAAATTAAGGACATAAAAACTACTAGGCGTGTTAAGGGGAAGCACAACTGAAATAAATTGTGTTGTGACCTGTATCTTTGGTATTATTACATAATAATACTTTATTGAAGCGTAATCAAGATGCATTCTCGGTATACTATAGCATGTTTAAGGAGGTGTCCCGTTTTTATATACACCCTGTATAACGTTTAGATAAACGTAGTGATTACTTAATCAGTGGTTTACATACACGAGTGGCAAACGTTACGTTAAATGAAACGCTTGCTGACGCTCGTCAAAAGTACATTTGGCTGCGTTTTATACTGTGATTTTCATAAGACTACTTTTTATTTAATGTAACGTTAATACGTTTGACTACCTATTTAAAATTCGTTGCGCTATATCACACGATATCTGTCATTCTATTCTACTAGCGTTTACGACAATGAAGCCACTTGTCTAGGCCCCCAGAGCGGCTAGACAAGTGGCAAGCGCTTCGTACAATAGAAATGCTTGCTGCTAGAAATATTGTTCGTCAAAACTTCACGTTTCGTTTGTTATATAAGAAAGTTACTAACGTTTACTATCATTTTGAAATTCATTACGGTAGATTACGTGGCATTTGTCATTCTATTTTACTAGTGTTTACGACAATTGTGTCACTTGTCTAGGCCCCCTGGAACGTTCGTTTATGTGTAAGTACCAAGAATTTTAGAATTATACTGGATTTTGAATTACGTGGCATTACTAAAAAATTTTTGAAGCAGGAAAATATGATTGAAGCCCTAACGCCGTAACGTATTACGTGGCATTACTAAAAAATCTTGGAAGCAAGGAAATATGACTAAAGTCCTAACGCTCTAACGTATGTGTTATAAACTTATAACTGACTCTATTTTTAAGTGGTAACCATGGCAACATTCTTTGATGGTATTGGTTACAAAAGAATAAGTAATAAAAAAACATTCTTAGACTCTGGTCTGACGCGATTTGGTAATTAATGTGGTTTTTTTAAGTAGTTGTTACATACAACTATTGCTACTTTACAAACATGCATAAACTCAGTTCTGTTGAAAAATGATAACAAAGGATAACTAACTTACTATAATATATTATATGATTTTTATAATAATCTCCGCTATCGATATTTTATCAGCAGGGGTGTGTCGATGGTATGTCATAGTGATTGATGAAGGTTTCACTCACTGAGCACGGCTGAATTGACGACTTCAGGCACCTCGCACCAGAGTGTCCTCTGCGGGCCGCGCGGCGCCACCAGCGCCATGGCCGAGGGCCGCGAGGACCCTGACGTACTCGAACTCGCCGCCGTTGAGCTAGTTTCATACGCGTCCGAGTCGCTATCGCCTTCGCGGCACAGTGACTGTAAAGGGCAATTTTAATTTAGGTACATTACTACCACAGACAAATAGCGATTATTAACTAAGCGGTGTTACGCTTATCTTCGTGGTCAGTCTACGCAATAAAGCTATTATAAAATGTTGCAGGTTTTGATGAAAACGCCGTCACATGTTCCAATATAGTAATAATGTGAAAAATTGTTAGTTTGGTCGTTCGAAGATTGGTATGCAAAACATAACGCGATAATTATGTTCAGCTTTAAGTTAAATTAATATAAATTATACATAATTGCGTCTGTGACGCTTTTAGATGATTTGGGTATAGTGAAGAATAATTGACAAAGAAAATGTACAGAGCGAGAGTGTGTGAGTGACAGTAGAATTTGAGTAACACCATAACTTTGTAAAGTAGACTGTCAAATGACGGAAATTGGTGTAAACGTGTAAGGATGATGATGATGATGAAAATGATGAGGATTTTTTAGTACATATTTATAAATAGATTGGAATTACAAACACAAAATAGGATTTTAAAACAAGAACTAAAATTGGAGACAGCTTAATAGCGACGGGGAGATGGACTGTATTTTAATTAAGCTGGTTTTAATAATGATAATCTTTAATAAATTATCGCTATTTATTATTCACACGTACTTTAAGAACAAAGAACAACTAAATATAAAAGGTGACAGCTGTCAAAAAGAATAATATAAAAAATTATAAAATATAAATATTACTATCAAAAGAGGTTTGTCGCCAACATGGCGCATCTCGGTGCGAAGCACCAATCTTAGGGAGGCGACAGTTCCGGTGTGCAGTTTTCTTTGTGTCCTGCTCCAAAAGTAAGGGTACCTACCGCCTTGCGCACCGGTCTTTTTAATATTCCTTTATTAGTTTTTACCTCGACCACCCGAACCGTAATACTAATTTCTATATTGCCATTTCCATTGGGAGTGTCGTTTTCACTAGCATTAAACTTAAAAGTTGCAAAAAAATGTAACTTCACAACAGGGAAAGGGTTTAAATACTACGAGCATGACGTAAGTTATGGTTGGGTGTCTGATTATAACAATGGTAGAATAGCAAAAAAAAAAGTAAATTTGGAAAAACATAAACTTCTGTGTTGTTACATCTATATTTGTATATGCGTGCTATGTATATTCTATGTATAGCTCTATGACAGGGGTAAAATACAGGAAGTTTAGAAGACATTTGCGACTGTTCTTAGTTTAGTATAATAATATAATATTATACATTATAAATATATAATTTAAACGGCGTCCCACGCCCACTGCCTGTCGCCTCCCAGTTCTCGAATATTCAACGTCCGATCTCAATGTGACCAATCACATCACAGTACACCCTACCGCGTCCCGCAACATTTTGACGTTTGTTTTAATTTTAAAATTATTCAAAGCGTAGTCTATAGGTTTACTGGTCTGTGAGTTCTATGTAGTTAATGATGTAGGTATTTTATATGTACGTAAGTTGATTTTTTAATATTGATCGTAACGTTTTACGTACAAGATCACTGTTCACTTTTAATTAGACTTGTTAACTCACTTATAATTGAAACTTAATGGACCATCTCAACTCCTCAACATAGCAAATATTTATTTTATAAATATAACAGTAATTGACCTGAATCTTTTGTTTTTCTTTGTGATATTCCCCGCAATTAGTAGCTTTATACTACATACGACAACGGAGATACGCCAGTCCGCATACAGTGTCGGTGTCATGGGTTAGAGAGAAGCAGCGCTGATAAATAACGCGACAAAATATCACACTTTTGACCAAAAGGTACATATTTACTTTTGACATTTTCAATATATAGCTCTTCGTAAAAGGCTCGTGTGTATCTTTTACTCTTAACTCTTTTACTCAAGATTCACGTGCCTGAGCGGCAGTTATTATTTATTATTATAATAAATAATTTAATAGCCAATTCAAATAAAAATAGACTTTTAGATTAAAACATGAATTGAAAAAATTAAATGCAACCTGTATGTTTAATTCTCAAGGTCGCATTCAGAATTATATGGCATGAAAGGTCAATAAAATTACAGCTGCGTTCAAGTAATTACCGGTGCGAAATATCCAAATTAACGCAGAATTACCACCGATTAAACTGTTTATTACTCGAATGCCTCCTATTGTGTTATATTTATAAAGTATGCGGTTTTGTTATAACTATAATTTTATCTTTGTGTATTGTTTGAGAAATAAATACTACATTGAAGTTATATGCAATAAAAATAAATAAACCTTTTCTATTTACCTATTAACCCATTGTTCAGGTTTTAAGAAGACCAATCTACTGTGGCTAATTAAATAAATATAAAATACAAACTTATAATATAGATAGTGCAAATGTATATTTATATAAAAATGGAAAGATGTAATTAATTATTACATCTTTGCTAATCATTTCCAATTATTTGTAATTACTTGACGGAGTGCCAAACGTGGCGGTCCTTACATACTTCTTTTGTTTCCTCAAATCTCATCATCCTCCTACCACATTTTCGCCTACGTATGCGAGTGCTTTTGACATTTCCTCAGTTAATACTCTGACTATTTGATCTTCAGAAGTCAGCCTTAGTTTTTTTGGTTTCTTCTACCATACGCTTTCGCTCTGTAGATTTTCTTCCAGTACTAATGTTCAAATAACACAATGTGTGTGTGTGTGTGTGTGTGTGTGTGTGTGTGTGTGTGTGTGTGTGTGTGTGTGTGTGTGTGTGTGTGTGTGTGTGTGTGTGTGTGTGTGTGTGGTGCGTACCTCGACTTTGGCTGCGTTGTAGAACTGGTAGAGCGGCTCGTGCGTGAAGAGCGAGCGCGGCAGCGGCGAGGCGGGGTGCGAGCACGAGGACGCGCCCGACGATGACGCGCCGCTGCCTGCGCCTGCGCCTCCTCCGCACGCGCCTGCGCCTGCGCACGCGCCCGCCTCCAGGTACCTGCCGCGCACGTTACGGGGAGGTTTACATCGAGGGATCAAGGCGTTTACTCTTTACGAATACGAGGCACGCTTGGTCGTTTGCCCCTTCCGATATAAAAAAAAAAAGGCAAGTTAGCGCTGAACCTTCGAACCAAGAATCATAATGAATGCAGCCATTATGAGTGGCCTCTCTTATCACCGTGTGTCAAACGAATTTTCGTGCCTCTCTATCTCATTGTGCGTAACCACGAGTAAAACTGTTAGCTTAGAAATGTCATAAAATCATTATAGATGACTAATTTATGTGACTAAAAATGTTGTGGAGCTAACATTGTTATTTGTCGGAAAAAAAAATCTAGTCGTAAAATAAGTTCTATGTCCACAATTGAACTCGTTGATTCAATCAATGATGTAGGAATGTTCGTTTCATCCCAAATTAAATAAAGCAATGGTTTTGTTGACCGCTTTGTATTGTTCAATAAAAAGTACATAGATGAAACCGTCAACTGTTTTTTTTAAACAAAAAACACCTTTTTTTCACGACCGAACAAATAAGTTTTTCATTTAACTACTTCGTCAAATGGCACTAGAGTCGGGTCGGGATTTTATTATTGGATACTCCTACATGCAGTTTTATGGACCAATACAATGACTCAGTGTAAATGTGGTAAAATCTCTAACAAAGATAGACCTACACTTAGTAAAGCTAAATGCATATTTCTCTTGTGCGTGTGTTTAATAGATAGTGAAAGAGTTAGTCTTAACTTTCTTGATGTTTTGCTATGTACTACATAATATCACAAAACTGTAATAAGGCTGTATATTGAAGACATTTTGAAAATTATACCAAGGATTAATGTGAATTAGTTCCATTTATTTTTAGTCTGGAATCACATTTAAAAACAGATTTTTTACATTCGTGATTATTTGAAAACTATAGCAGGGCTGTACAATGTACACTGCTACCGAATTTGATACTTTGATTTATTGTGATCGCCGTGATATATGTTACGATGCACCACTGTTTTCCACTGCAGTCAAGAATCGCTAGATATTCCTTGGAGTGATGAGTTACGTCTTCAAGACACAAAAAATATTGGTCAATACAGGTTTGACGGGTGCTCGACAGCGGTCTACAATCACAGAGAATGCGCAAAGGCGTTTCTTCCGCCTCTCAGCAGTATCGTCACATCTTTGTGTCGAGGAAAATAATAGGATTACATGTCTTCATTATAGAGTAGTGTCATTGAACTTCGTAAGTAGCTGTAGTTATTATCAATCAAGACATCATTTTATAATTTCGTTTACATTTAGAAAATGTTTTAGTATATCTAATATAACAAAACTTCAATGGTTCTTATTAATTATTAAAATTTATGTAAAACTGAAGTTTTCATACCTAATAACTAGATCAAAAGGGAATTATCCACTAGAAACAACGTCCAATAAAGGCGTGACCTTGGTTTTCCAGTTAGAATAGCACACAAAATTAAATGACATCACTCGTAAATCAACAATACGCGAAGAGAACTAAACATTGATCAATTTCATCACAATTCGTCACCACGGATCACCTTTTAAATGCTGAATTAATTAACGATATTACACGATGATATTAGTGACACATTGCCAGTATTGGATTTGGAATGCAAGTAACGTACTTCTGGACATCTACACAGAGCAAGTAAATGTACGTTATCGTGTGTTATGGCACAAATGACGAGAGATCGCGACAAAACAGTATAATAGCTATAGATTGAAAGGTGACGGAACAAGGTTTAAAGAAGCGAAAGATCATAGACATCACACATTCCCTGTCGATCCATCAACACCTTATCAGGATTAATTGAAGTTTGGCGAAAAGATAAAACTGCATAAAAACATTGGCACTAGTACCAGATATGGAGCAGGAGTTTCTTAAAATGTCCGATGTTTTTCGTGGGTGGACCTAGGGATTCACTTTCAGTGTCGCTTTCTTCTTGTTCGCATTACGTAGAATTTGTTTCTGCAGCGAGATAATGAAGTTTTTGTTCTTCAACTGCAGAAAGAAATTTTGTCAGTAACATAAAAAGTGGCCTGTTTCATTTCTTACATGTTTAGCTTCTTTGTTATCGTTATCAATGAATCAATGGGCAGTCCGGGCGACACGTCTTTAAATCGTCGCGCGCGTCATGGCTATACTTTCTTGTATTTTCTTCCTAATGTTGTGGCTGGCACCGACCTTAAAAAAATAGTTGGCGTACCTACTTAGATAGATGTCCATTTTGACTTTAATTTTCGATTTTCTTTATATCGGTTTAAGATACAACTTATTATTTTCCCTTTTCGGTAATGCTTTATTCCATTTATGTTTTGAAGTCAGTATTTTTTTTAAAATTACTCTGATTCATTTCACGACATTATTCTTAACTGCTGATTGCTTATACAAACGTTGCTTTGTGTTTACTAACTTGGGACTAAGAAATTTTATTCGCTTCCACTTAATGACTTAGAGCGTGCCCTAACGGTGGTATAGCAAACTGGCTTGTGAGTCACTCGCGGATAATGGCCGGCGTCATGCGCCCGCGCATTATAAATGTCTATAGTTGTATAACTGACTGACTTATAGCCGGGTAATACGGGAAGATAACGTAAGGGAATCACTTCGTGTTCATTGTCTAACGTTATAGTGAATCCCTTTTACACTTAGTAATAGATAGACAAAACAGTATTGCAATTAGCGAAAATATTAATTTGTTTTTAAAAATCGTTGATATGGTTTGATCTTTTGAGGAAAAGTGGGTCGATAATATACATTTTGAAGTATTAGTAATGTTAATGGTTTTCAATATTTCGACATTTATTTTTTAATTTAAATGTTACATAATAAATGTTTAATCATAATAACATCAAATGTTACATGATAAATATTTATTATGTAACTTTCGAGCAAAAAATTTACTTGATACTATTATTATAATTTTGGACCATAATTCTAATCGGTACCATTCTTTTATATGTCAAAAATTATATTGTGTAATGTTTACTCTTCAAACACAATAATGAATTAGAAATATTGTCGGTATAAGTTATGAATTATATTGCTGTTATTGTGAAAACTCATTGTTTGAAAAGTTTTGTTTTTATAATAATGTTTTTGAAGACTAATGAAAAATACTGGATGTTAAGAGTATGTTGGTTCTACTTATACTTAAAAATATAATTATCTACATGTATTTAGAAGTTCGAACATGTATTCAGTTCGTTAAAATTTTTAATAAATTTCCAACTACATTCGCATTTAAAACAGGTAGTGAGGTCTTGCAGTAACAGACACTGGTAAGTAAAACTGTGACTGTGACAATCTTATAGTGTTTATCTATGATACCTGGTATAGTTTTCCTGCAATAATGTGTACCGACCTGTGTGCTTACTTACCATGAAGTGGTACTGGTGTTTGTGGACGCAGTGTCGCCACACTCCGCGTACCACGAAGTGCGTGTGCGCGCACCTTTCTCCTTCCGCGACAGAGTCGGCAGCAGACGCTTTAATTCTGTATACCGAACAGAAGCACGTCAAAACGGTTCAGATGTGGTGGTTCATCGGCGAGGAGCGTTGCCCTTTCGGTATGATATTGGAATAGACGGTACCGTAAATATATAATGTAAAAAAGAGTCATCAAAATCGCTTGACAAATGACGGAGATATCGCGTAACAAAAAATATACAGACCTCCTCCTTTTTGAAGTCGATTTAATATATATATACTTTTGGCTTTATATAAATGTGTAAATAAATTATATCCCATAACAGGTAGACATAAGAAGTAGCGACAATTAAAATGACTACTTAATTTTCATGTAGGATAACGCATATACCTAATTATGTAATACATTCACGGATGACCTTAACAACGGCCCCTCTAAATTAAGTTTTAGATTTGTCCCTGGTTATAATTTAACTTCGCATTTCATGAGTGTGATGTCTGAGAACGTTTTTACATTAATTAACGTTAATATGGAATGTTTTGTTTGTGATGCTCCAAATGAAAACAGGATACAATTAACAATAAAATGCGTTGTTAATGCTTACATCATCACTAGTTTTTACATTGTTTTCGATCAACTGAAAAGAAAAAATACAAATAGTTTTGACATATTCCGAATCTAAAGTGTATTTTGTCGTATATTTAGAATCGAACGTTTACTTTTGGCATATTCAAAATTCAGTGCGTTTTTAGTATATTCCAATTCAAGTTGATAAAATTTTAATTTTTATGAAATATCAATCATTAATATGTGTAATAGTTGGGTAAAAAGTAGTAATTACTAAGCCATTCCAGTTTTAAAACAAAAAATGATTTTACAGTAAAATGAATAACGAATTTGTAATTGCCAATTAAGAATGCATATTGTTAAATAGACATTTTTGTCAGGCATCCAAAGTAACGAGATAAATACATAACTGCAATAAACAAGATTGAACTCACGACCCATAATATCACAGAACACAGAGAAGAACAAAACATCGATAGCAACACATACAATTGTAGATTAAGCAAACATGCGTGCATCGCATGTGACCAGCGCACAGAGACTGGATTACAATACAACAATTTATACGTGGGTACATGCATTGGATACATAGTAACAGCTGCATAAAGATTTTACTACTGTATTACTTGTGCTGTGACTGTATGTTGATGCGCCATAATTTTTTGATATTTAGACTTAGTAACAGTTACTCTGCATCGACATTGTTATGTGTATAACGGTTTTTAGATTGCACATATTATATATTTAATTATTTTAGAACACAAATAATGTTAATATTTTTTTTTTATTATTTTTTTTTCTTCAGTTCCATTAAGGCGTATGCTGTAATTTTATGCGCCATAATTTCATGACATTTTTTAACTTTATTCTGTATCAACACAGTAGTTTTTGTATAAGTTTTCCAAAGGGATTGTACGGAGTGTACAGATTTTTTGTACAAATATAACAGGCATTATATACTTTTTTTTAAGTAGTCCAAAAGCTGTGAAGAAAACATGAAGAAATTCAGGACAATAATACAACAGCTAGATAGGAACTTGACTCACTAAGATCTGATAAATGGTGAATACATAATTATGTGTAATTATAGTTCTGAAACAATCACTTAATAATTGGTCTTTGCCATGTCTTTGCTTTACGCTAATAAGTAATTATTCCGCGTCTTTCCTGATTTTGTAATGATTATAATCTTACAGATTTAAGTGGACTGGCACAGATAAATTATTATGTAACAGTATACAATATATGCATGTATATAACTATATAATATACATACAAGTACATATAGATATATAAAATTTTTGTGACGATACGTGATTGATTCAAATGGTTTAAATGTATTTTTAAACTGATTCTAATTTTTCGTAAAATGAAATCTATTTTATCTATATTTGCTTAGGTCAATAAATAAGCTATTGTTAATTTGCTTCATTTTATCAAGAATTTGATTATTTATCGATTGAGATCATTATGCTATAATGTTGAAGAATATGTATGAAATTTTTATTGTGTTAATTTCCAAAGATCAATGTCAATTAACGAACGCTTCTCATTGCCGGCTGATAGTAATCGTGTATATTTACAGTGTAAAAAAGTAAAAAAAAAATAATAAAAAAAATCGAACGCAGTTCAATTGATTATTTAATAATCGAAGACCAAAACAATGCAATTCATTGCTTTGCACGATTTGTTAATATTGTAATTAAAAATTTCGTAGTTTTGGTTATGCGAATGTTATACACATTACATATCATTTTATACAATGACATCGAATGAGAGAATGAGAATCGAGTGATTGTTAATTAGATATTTTGCATAACCACTTATTATATGTTTCATTGCAGTCGTGCTCGAAACTTATGTTAGAGTAGGAAAATGAATATTAATAGTAGTGATGTGCCAGATCGTTAAAAATGTATATCAGAGGATAAGGATCCGAATACGGATATTTGGTGTCGAGATCCGCGGATACGGATCTTAACCTTCTTGCTCGATTGGTCTCCGTGCGCGTGACTTTGAAATGATAGTTGACGCCTCTTGACGCTTTGCGTGACAGGACATGTTTCGACTTATATAGAATTTAATCTATGTTTTGAAAATTAATAAGGTAAAAGGTCCGTAAAAGATCCGCCGAAAAAGTAACGGATACGGATCCGGATCTTTCTTCTCTCTCGGATATTCGCGGATACGGATATTCGGCACATCACTAATTTAAAAGTAATCACATCAGAACCAAAAACCCAAAGAATTGAACTGTGACATGTACAACAAACAAACGAAACAAAGACAGTGCAAACGGAAACATTCACGTGAAGCTGGAGTGACGGGATCACCACAACCATATCCTCCGCTTGGTGGAAACAATTATTGCTTAATAATCTATACTAATTATTAATTAATAAAATATACATTATTATAAAGAGAGAGAGTAATTATATCGCCATTTGAAGGATACATTATTCATAATGGACACAAGCTATAATTATGTTATGGGCACCTGGGCAAAGTCGGAATGGGTTGCAAGTTGCTAATAAAAATCAGGATTTTTGTATAGTAAAATCACAGATTAATTAGTTGCTGGTAATATTACTAAAAGGAGATATACATATAACTACATACATAGATGTAAGTTCTATGTAAAACTGTACATAACAAACAGTGTAATGCAGTTTAGATTGACTAATGTAGATTGGATTTTTAGTAGTTTAATTGCAAAGTTATGCAGTTAAATAGAACACAATTAAAATGGATCGCAAATACAGTGGATGTATCTCAATATTTTTCATAATGATAACACCACAAGGAGCAAATTAATTTTTACGCTAATTTTTTATTTTTATGATATACATATATATAGATATTTCCAATAGAGGGAAAGCTTTCTCTCATTTACAAACACTTTTAGAGATATTCTTGTGCTTAATATTTAGAGAATTATGAAGCCGTTTCTCTGATGTGCCTTAACAACTACCACCACCTAGCGATAGTCATCACCAAAGGCGCTACCTAGCAATAGCTATAATCAGAATCAACGGCGAATTAAAAATCCAGTAATTAAAACTGCACATAAAAGTTTTCTACATTTTCATTGAGAATATAATTGGATAGAAACATGAAAAAAATAATAACTACCTTTATTTTTGTGAAATTATATTTTTATTACGGAGTACGAAGGGTAGACTATACAATTACTTAAAGTTGATAGGAGTATTAATTGAATCGAAGTGAATAATAGTTATTTACATCCAAGCGGAGGCACTGACCTCTGTTTAGCGCTGTCTTCGTTTATTTAATCTCGTACATTACGTACTCGCGATACGGACAGGCGTCAACTGAAATGGCTATATTGATATTAATATAAGCGTTCACGGGAAAACAGTGTTTGTGGTAAGACTGCACAAATATTATAATACCTTGCTTTAAAAATGCTTATATGGTACGAAAATTATGAATATCTATGGTACATGTAAAAATCAATATTATCAACCTATAAAATTCATAAGAATATCGGGTTTTGCTTATTTTTCTCGACTACTAATTTGCTAACTGAAAATTCGCCTAATCTTCCATTTTTAAGTCTGGCAACACAGGTTGGTACGTCAGCCCTACAAGCAAGTTGATCCGTGCATAAGTTCAAATTGCTCTCTTTTGTATTTTTTAATATTATTTGTAGCTTTTTTTTGTTAAAAGTAATTTCAATTTCTTTGTACATGTATCAATTTACTTGTAAGACCAACCGTAACAACGAGTGTTGCTAGATTTGAAGACGGAAAGTAGCAAATTGTTATTCAAATATTTTGTCATTAGTAAAGTATTTCACGTATTTATCCAAATGTACTTCATATTTTGTCAGTAGTAAAGTATTTCACCTATTTTAAAGTATTTGTAGTACAAACAAAGACAAGTGTGGAAAGCGTTTTATAAAAAAATTAGATAAAAGTTTTGCTGCAAAATTTGTAATGCAAACAACACTTTCAAATATTCAAAATCCGTTGTTTTAGACCAAAACTGCTATTTTTCCATCTTCAAATTTGGCGACACTGGTTGGATATATAGTAGGATATACATACAACCAAATTGAGACGTGTACACTGTATAGGACGCTAAAATTCTAATTTTTAGGGTTCCGTTAACTTGTGTTCGTCCGTTTGTTACAGTCGATTTTCTCAGAAACTATAGCAATTTGAAAGGCACAATACAATATTATACTACTCAAGTTAGAGTACCGTTTGACTAGATAAATAGGAAAATGAAAGAGGAAAAATAGACTGCAGTAATTTTTAAGACCTCTGACATTGCCGCACGTAAAATTTTAATAGGGAACATAAACTTTAGAAAAAAAAGCAATGAGATTCAGATCCCTTAGTTTCATATTAGACGAAATCTTCAAAAATAATTCCACGAACTTATCATTTTATACGTATAAATGTGGTACGGCACCCGTTACGCACGAGTTGAACACGCACTGGATCGATTCGTGTATGGTTCGCCGTTCAGTTGACGTCTGCGCGTGCGCAGTGTGAAGCGCGTTACCTTCGTTGACAGCGCTAAGGTCAGTGGCGGCGGGCACGGGCGCGGGCGCGGGCGAGAGGGGGGCGAGGTGGGGCGGGGGCGGGGGCGGGGGCAGCGAGGGCCGCTCCAGCGCCAGGTTGGGCGCCGACTCCGCCCACGTAGGCCTCCGCGTACCGTCGCGCCGCCGCGCCGGGGACGCCGCCGCCGCCGGCGCCTGCACCTGCGCCTGCGCCTGCGCCTCCGGTCCGCCGCCGTGGCCGCTGTCGCTGCTGCCACACGCGACAGATATACACACTAGTAGTAGGCAGTGGTAGTAGGGTGTTTGGGAGCTTCAAACAATCGCTAATGCCCGATTTACATTGGTAGCGAGTGCATGTACAGTGGCGAGTGGCGAACGCTTGGACAGTGGCTGTTTATACTGCAGCAAGTCAAGTGGGATTACTCCACCGAAATTGACGAGAAACGTCGAAAAATACGTGTGATTTCGCGCAGAATTCTTTTCATTATATTGTAGCAAATAGAAGAGGAAGTCTTATTCTCCTTTTCTTATATAAAAAAATGAATGTTCACCATTTAAATGTCATTTCGTTTACAATATTGCATAAAATGGCACACACGGACCGTCCTGTTGCTGGTCACATTCACTACGTGCTAAGTGCATGGTGAGGGTATATAGTACAGCGATCGCAGCGCATACCGTGGCAGAAATCTGCAACGATTCGGGACAGTAAATTTGTTTATATTTACTTCAATGACAACACTAGAGTCATTGATCTGTAATAAATAAATTATAATATTAATCAAAGTACTTTACCTACCGTAAAATACTAAATTAAGTGTCCTAAATTACGTTTAAAGTTATCGAGAGTAATTACGTTAAAACTTGTTTTATAGTGTGTTAATGTCACCGATGTTTGATGAATGATGTGAACTCGTATTAAATTACTATCGCCATTATTTCGTAGCTCTTCAACATTTCTTACATGCTGTGTTAAAACTAATTTGTCGCGACTTGCGAATCCTCGGGGCAGTTTGGGTCTACGAAGGGGAGCGAAAGACGCGGGGGCCCGAGCAAAGACTTCTAACTTAACGTCCGCGACGATCTCACGCGCACTGTGTTAATTATATCTTAATTAATTATATTATATTTATTATATCTTCTATTATAAGCCAGCAAAATTACAGTCCACTTTCATTTAAGTCCTTTAGAACCCTACAAATTGACTTCCTTTCATCACAGTTTGCGGTTGGAAACTTATATTGTGTTTTATATTTTCAAAACCGGTTTTTATAATAATATCCATTTATCTAAGTATTGTTTTTAACAAATTCCCCTAAAAATACTATTTGTCGTCGTTCTATGTAT